>JAYKKI010000014.1:415000-1615000 GCA_039881145.1 Druceiella hillmani
ATAGTTACCATCAGAGTCTGTGACAACTTATTGCATAAGTTTTATTGCATGTGAAAATACGACGGTCTACCATCTAGTTGCAAGATTGTTTGAAATTCACTTTCATGAAGAAAATTTATAATTTCGGTTATTTTAATATCTCTGAAAAATTAGTTTAATTTTATTTTTAAAACTGCCTGTTGATATTTCTACAAAATATATTGCAGAAAATCAAGAATACAATTGATAAAGTTCAACAATCACAAAACATTGTATTAATATTTTCTGAGAAAAGCATTGTATTAATATTTTCTGAGAAAAGCATTGTATTAATATTTTCAGTTTCTAATATATCTAAAATTAGATTATACTGAAAAAAAATCTGGGGCAATTTCACTTTAAGCCATTTCCAAAAATATCAAACATAAAATCAGTACAGAAATTAATTAATAAAAATGTATTTAAGTTTCATGAATAAATAACTTAATTAAATATTTAAGTTTTCATGTTTATAATATAAACTTAAATGCACTTCATAAACAGTGTGCCATTTTCAAACATACTGTATGAAGGTGTATTACTCAAAAGTATGAAGTCTCAAAGAATCTCATTTTTAATTTTTTGTAACCATTATTTATTGAAATTTGTAGAAAAATATCTGGAAAACTGGTACAATTACGAGTTAATAAAATCATATTCAATTCCTATGTATGTGTAGTAATAATGTGTATTATATGCAAATCCATTAAAAATTTATTTTATACTACCAACTTTAAATCTAAGAATAAGAAATCAAAGTTTCACAATATACAATTTGCAATCGTGGATAAAAAATGATCTTAGTATTATAGTTGCTTTCAGAGACAAACGGATATTTTTTACTGCGATAAAATTCCCCAATATTTTCTATAAAAAAACTAAAATAAAAATATACCAAGTGTACGCCTATTTTATAAAACGTGAAATATTGTCTTTACCTTCTTATTCGAATGCTTCCCAGCTGCGACACAATTTATGCACATACTGTAGAAATGAATTCTAATTGCAGCTGATGGTCAATCTTGTACAGAAAAATTTGTTAAATATCCTTCAAACTTTTAACCAATTTTGGGACAAATTATAAAAACCATCCCGGTGGAACTATAGTCACTCTATTAATGTCAAAGTTAAAACACAATCACTAAATGTTTACACTTTTTGTACAACTTATTTAACTGTTTGAGTGTAAGAGGAAAAGTAATTGTGCTTACATGGGAAAACCACATATGTTGCATTAAAATAAACAAACGCCATTATTTTACTTAAATTTTCTTTAATTTTGTTAGAATCATTTTGTTATTTTTCTGTTATTATACAATGCGAGTGCGCTTTCTACAATCAGAGCAAATTAAGTTGGATTGTGAAATCCTCTACAATGTTTATTGTATTTCTTAAAATTTTATCTGGGCAACAACAAGAGCAAAATTAATTCACAGGGAAGGTGATATGTGCGATCTATATGAATAAATTCTATTTGTCGACACTTCCGTTTTAATTGAGTCAATACAAAAAATTAATTCAAAGCTAGACTTCCTCTTACCTAAACAATTTTCCGTGTATATTATGTATGGTCTACAAACACCAAATAAAATTACAGTGGCTAATTTCGTTTGGTGTATTTAAAATATTCATCAAAAAAAAATGTTTCCAGCAAAGGCAAAAATGTAATGAACACAAAACTTATACCGTTTAACAGGAGTGCGATCACACTTTGCACAATTTTGCATAACACAATAGAGTGAGATAGCACTCCTCACCACTCAAACAATTAATAAGTTTAAAAAAAATTTTGTAACATAATTTTGTAAATAATTTTATTTTCATGATATTAAAAATAAAGGAAATTCCTAAATTCCAGTGCAGAGTTAATTAAGGGAATATTCTCATGAAAAGCCAGAAAAAATACACCTCCGTCTTAAAGAAGAGACCAGATTAGCAATTAACACTACTATGATTGCTCTTTACAGTTTCCACAGCTGCTTTCCAAAGTCTGAATTTCTCCATATAAGCACCAATTGTTTATCTATCGCAGATATCGTGGTTACTATTGCTATGGAAGCATCAGTAAGCAATTTCGATAGAGATAGCTGTAAGAAGCAACTGAAAGTCTAATAGAAATACAAAACTATCATAAGGCTGTTTTCAAGACACAAAACAATTTCAAAAAAATAGCTCCTTTGTTTATACTTGCACTATAAAATGCACAATCACTCTTAACAATCTCGCAGAGGAGATCAAGGTAATTGATCCCGAGCCAAAGCAGCGTGGTTGGAAACGGGAAAAAAATTTTCATTTTATTATTCTATAAATCCTTCTAAAACAAGTTTTTTAGGTACCTAAAAAATTTAAAAAACACTGGAGACTTCACAACAAGAATGCCAGGAGAAGCAAAATGAGCTTGCACTGTGCTTACCTGGCAATAATTATTATTTCAGATTCTTTTTTAAGGACACATGCCCCGAAGGGCTTCATAAATGAAGACACTATTGTCCATTCTCCTCTCCACTATATTGTAATTTAGCGAGACGAATTACTATGAATTTTAGATAAATTTTGAATGTATATTGTTATTGAGTATACTATGAACTTTGGAGCATGACATTTGCTTAGGATTTTGTTAATGTATATTTTTATGAAAAAAAAAGGATAGAAAAAGGCATCATCGAGACAAAAAAGAAATCTCAGGAATCGGTAACACTGTAAAGACTGAAATCTCTTTGCTAGTGCCACAACAGCTAAAATAAAAAAGACCTGTTAATAATGTTACCCCACATCAAGATAATTTGAAGTCGTTTTATAAATTTTTTTGCGGTGTTCTTAATGATTAGTAATTATGATTTGTAGCATCGCAGTCTATATTAACTTTGAAACGTGTAACTCTTCAAAGTTGTCAAATTCATATCAATTACAAAACATTTGAACTTACTACAAAACTATAGACACTGCAAGATCATCAAAACAAAAAGAAAATGTAGAACCAAGAATTTTTCACAGGGGAAGGTTATTGAAAAAAATTTTAAATCAATTTGTGTGAAAATTGGTTTCAAAACTTAAACTTTTTTCCGAATATTCCTCTAAATCAAATTAAAACCTAATTAACCAATTAAGGTACGTTCATCTAAAACGGTTATTTAATTTTTTTCTTTATTAATCCATCTATTAGTTCATCTTATAAACAGATTAACAAAGAAAAATAATAATAAAATAACAGAAGTATTGAAATAAGTAAAAATAAAAAATTTATTTTCAACCAGCTGCAATTTTGTTTTGTTGTTTTTAAAAATGCTAGTTCAGACGAAAGTAACAACCTTACAGGAAACATAAGGACTTTTTAAATTTTTACTCATCCACATCCCATTTAAATACTGTATATTAATATTCTGTAATAAAAATTAAAACTGTTCAAATGAAAATAAATATACTGAAAAAATTGACAATTGCCTATTGCCTTTGTCTATTTTTGGACAATTCATGAGAACACCCCCTCAATATGTTCTATCCAGATGTCGACATAATAAGTTTACATTGTATGACAGAATGTAACAGAAACATAACAGTCCCTTTTCAAATATATTTTTTATACATTAAAAATAGTTAAAAGTAAAACAAATAATTGAGGGAAAATAAAATTTAATCAACTGTAAAGGTACTTTCTCATTCGCTGAGGAGTAACACATCTAAAATCACATGCTGCATTGAACATGTTATTTGCAACAATCTAATTTATAGTTTTAACAATTAAAGTGGCGCTAATACAATCCATATCGAATTAAAAAATCGTGTAAACTTGTGGTTTCATTCAAAGACAAAACATCTTGATGAATTCTGTGTATCCAAAAACAGTAACTAAAATCTGCACATGTTCACAAGCTTCATGTGAAAGCAAAATTCTATATGACAATCGCATACTTTTACTTTAATAAACCTTTATTGTAAATTGTTTAACATGTTCACTGTCTCAAGTAGTTTTTAGTGGCAATCCTATTATAATGTCTAAAATTTTTTTTCCATTTAATCGTTTGTAATTGTTTCGAATAGGAAGAGACGTAAAACGTAATAATGATGTAAATAAACCTGAAAAATAACTTTCAGCATGCATTATATGTGACATACAGATGTATGAGCCGAGTTGTTGTATATCATATGTAATGCCCAGACGTTTCAAATAAAAGATTTTTGTGACAAAGCAACATAGCAACACTTACTTCAATGAAAGTTTGACATATACCGCCAAAAACTTCATTATTCATACGTCAAAAAAGTTTACTAATATTGAATAAAAGTTTTTGTACACTGTGTGTTGTTATCATGTAACAATGTCATTTAGACCTTTGACAGACGCTCAAATACGGCAAATCTTCGACGATAGTTACAAGGTGAAGATGAATTTATGCATGATTTTGGCAATCCAGCTATAGCACTCAATCGAAGAAGGCAACATAGAGCCATTACAGTTTCATGAGGATGTTTTATTTCCCATGGACGAAGATGTTTTAACAATTAGACAATTTATTGAGGATACCAAACAAGAAAATCTATATCGAGCATGATATATATATCAAGAGTAAGTTCTTCTGCGAATGTTTTTGGAGCGTGCACTTCCCCCTATTGAATTACCTACTACTTGACAAAACAATATTACACAGTTACCATGAGAAATTTTGACCGGTTATACTGGTGGTAAACATCAACAAGAACAGTTTTAAAGATTCTGATTTATGGTCAATTTTCAGACAGAAATCATTCAGTATATGGTCGACGAAACTAATCGGTATGCTCAACAAAAACTTCTATTATCGATGGTATGAGCAGTCGTATAAAGAGGAGGAGGAGACCTACATCTGTAGAAGAAATGAAACATTTCATTGGCATTTATCTATTTACTGGTCTGTTCAACTTTACAACTATTGAGTGCTACTGGAAAAATGACAAAATATATCACCACCTTTACTACATGAAGCAAATGTCGTACAATCGATTCACCTTGATTTTGAAATGATGGCACTTCACAGATAACGAAAGTGAACATTCTAATAATGACAGGTTGATTTAGAAGCAGGCTTGGGTTTCACATTATAATTCTCAAAAAAGTAATAAATACAGAATCAAAGTTTATAAACTATGTCCTGCTAACAGTTATATGTGGAGTTATCACATTTATGCTGGACAAGATCAGCAAATACATGGATTGGATAAACCAGGATTTGTTGTAATTTCTCTGCGAAGGATTGTTGAATGAGGGTCGACTTTTGATTACTGATAATTATTACACTAGTATTCAGTTAGTAAGACACCTCAAACAACATAGAACTGATTTTTGCGTAACATTTTGTAAAAACAGATGCGATCTCCTAAAGGATGTCATAGAGCAAAGGTTGCAGAAAGGTGAAATATCTGGGCAACAAAATGACTTCATAACTGTACTAAAATGGCATGTCAAAAAGCAAGTATTTCTAATGTCAATTTGCCACAATCAAGAAATGAAAATGTCCTCTGGATGTTGTCCATGCCTGAAGTCAAAAATTGTACTAACTTATAACGAGGGAAAGAAAGGCATAGATGTAGCCGACCAGCTAAAGTCATCACTGCAAAAAACCAGCATATGGTAGAAGATCGCGGCGGATTTTATGGCAATCAGCGTCGTCAATGCAATTTTTATATATAATGAATTGCACCCGGGCAAAAATAACTATGCTATTTGGCCATAAATATCTTATCCATTAATTGCTGGATATTGAAACATTACCATCTAACCCAGGAACTTTGGTATTTCACGAAATATGCCACAAGATTCCAAGAGTTAAAGGAAAGATTGCTAGGAAACGTTGAGTAGACTGTTATACAAATGTGAAAGAAACTGGGATTATAACTTCTCAAGCCAGGAAAAAGCATCACGAGTATCCACAGAATGTTGTCAGTGCCAAAAACCCTTACGTAATGAGCATCATTGACAATTGTCTATTTTTAATATTTATAATTTTTTATCAATTTTTTACCTATATCTTTTGGATTTTTTTACTATGTCATTATTACAAAAATAAAATAAAAAGAAATCGTTACATTGATGTTTTTATTTCCTTAGTCCCTTGTCCATACGTCCGTAACAAAATAGATTTACTAAATACAACGTCCACGACACCAAGCTCTATACAGTTTACATTACCCATTGTATCACATATGATGTACGTAAGTTAAAAATGCATCATATGTGATACATAGAGAGTGACCGTGTTAAATTGATGAATCTTGACAAAATTCAAAGTTCCCCTCGAGAGGCTTTATTAAATCTTCTTTCGAACCAAAAAATTAGCAAGACAAATTTCTCCTTTTAACACACACACCTGGTATTCCCGAAGATAAATTAATACAACTTTGAAGACAATATTAAATTTTCTTGTCAACATGACCTGGTGGCAAAGCACATTTACAAACATCGAACAGCTGTACAAATCATCTATCAAAATAAGAGGAACATAGCAACTTCACACCTCCATTCATGGCAAGTAATTACTTTCAATGTCAACTATTTCAGTTATAATCTTACAATAACCATCGAAAGTATTCTCTCTAAAGGGTCCGTATCCCAAAAAATCTATTTTAAAATTACAGAGGTTGAAATAAGTGTTCCACATAGAGCATTAAACTAAACTGCAAATGCCTTTTTCTATAAGCCCAATCAATTTCAATCTAATGATCGACAATGCTTCAAATACGGAAAATATGCACAAACATATGAATTACTACAGTTTTACTCTTCCAACCTACATTAAATTTTAAGTTCTGCTTTAAGCATACAGGTCATCACTGTGTGAAATAGAATTACGCTAGAAAACATTAATTTGTTTTCATCATACTTTTTAAAAAAATTTTAAATTATTCATAAAATAAATTTACACAAATCTGCCATTTCTAACTTTTCAATACGAAGACGGTCTGCAGCAAAATTCAGAGTTGTAATATTGATTGAAATTTGCAATTATTTATTTCCTACAGATATCCCTCGACCTTCAACCGTTGATGAATATGCTTTGAAAGGAAGGCAGTTAGAAGAGAATGGTGTTTTGGTCTTTATTTTCTTTAAAAACGTATATTCAGCCACATCGGTCACTCTCTAAATTCTTTTGTTCTTTGTATTGTCTTATTATTTGTCTTTTAAACCATTTGTATCCCATTCATTTCCACTGTTAAAATAAGTATACAATTGGAAGATTCTGCCACCACCAACTAATCTTTATTTATATTGATGACCGTTCTGAAAGAAAAATATAATCAAGCAATCAATTAAATACAACTTAAAATTTAGACCTTGTTTTAAACAATAATTTCCCCCAACTTCTTCAAGTCGAATATAATCATAATACTAATTACACAGTAACGAGCAACAAACATGGCCTTCTTCAGATCCAAGCCTGTACAAGTGTATTATCGGCAATGACACAGTATCACTGTAGAGGTGTATGTCTCATTGCGTAACAGTTTGAAAAGATATTAAGATAGGATTGCAATTCTTAAAAATTTTCTGAACTAAAAGTTCATAGCTTCAAAAAGTGATCAGTAAGGTTTAGACAACCATATTATATAACATTTTATAATTAGTACAATTAAAATTTGTCTATTAAGTTATTAAATATGGAAGGTTTTGAAAAGTTTTTACTTTACAAGGATGCAAAAATTTTAGTTATATTGCAAAAGTTATTGTCAAAACAAGAAAAAAAATGGTTCAATATATAGTTTAAAAAGGATCATTTTATAAAATATTTAATTATAATAAATTATATTATTTTTGCAACAACAATACACCTTTTAATGAATAAAATACATATAATATCAAAGATGTAGTTTTAATTATGTAACCACAAAAGTTCAGTTGCAGTGTTCTGTTTGAAGTCTGTCCAGCCAAATTTGTGTCCATAAACAAAAGACTACACTTTAGTTTTTACAATTTGTATTTAGCCTTCTAGACCTTAAGGTAACTTTTTATAAAGTTTTACGACTGATACAATTTACCAACATTTAGTACACACTATCACAGGTGTTACAAACAATTTCAAAATAATATTTCCAAACATAACTCATTCTCAGTTGGTAATCGGAATGCAAACATTACTTTCTTAACCTTTATTTTTTCTGTCAAATTTCATTATATTTTCAGTGACGAAGTAAAATGTTAAATATTTAGTAACAAATAAAATTAAGTGTCTCCATAATAAGTAACAAATTTAAATTGACGAATAAACACATGTCCTAACCAAAACCTAAAAAAACTTGCCAACTGGAATTTACAAAAATATAATGTACGCTTGGTGGCCACTGAGCGTACATTATATTTTATATCAAACTATATTTTGACAGAAGTACACGATTCTCTTTGGGGAAGAATAAGCTAAAAAATAATATTGCTTCCATTACCACTACAGGGTTTCACGTCAATAACCCACATACATTCTTCAGCTACAATATAATATTAAAACTGCAGTTAAACAGAATGTAATTGAAATTTAAAAATATTCCATGATCTAGTTTGCTATCAATTTAACAAACAATTATTTCCTCAAACATATGATTTTTATTATCTAAATATAACACATTTTAAAAACAGTAGAAAAAGAAAAAAACAATTTTAAAACATGAAAAAATTAAAAACAACCCTCACTTTCATCTGTTTGAATAATAAAAACTTATAATGTACCAAATGCCACTTACTTGGCAGACAGAAAGAACAAACAATGCTTAAAGTGATTTTAAATGCAATATAACTATGCATATATAGTAATACTGTCTAAAGGAATACAATTTCAAAATGCTTCAAAAGAAAATGGCAGTAAGTAAAATCAATGTGGCTGCATACATAGATTCAATGAAGACCTAATGAATGCCATTGCTAAACAAAATAAAATGTTTCAAGTGGCTACTGGCTCTTGTGACAAAAAAGTGTGATGCAAGAACAGAGTATACAAGACAAAAACTGTAACTAAATTGTTTTAAAAGCAGCCAAACAAAATATTGACAAAGTTACAACATCAAAAGAAGTACAATGACTAGAAATTGATTATTTCGTGACAAAAAAGTTAATTAGAAGTAATCATTTCGTGTTCAATTAAATTATTTAAAATATTGTGACAAATTATCAATAAACTTCTTTTAGATTAATATGTTGTCACAAAAAAAGGAATTTTCCCAAACAGTTAAAACCTGCATTGTATAATTAAAATACTTACCATCAACCATTGCTTAACATTTTTCTTTAGCTTGTACTCTGAAATAATTACATGCGTGATTTGAACCACACATACGCAAGTCAATACATGACTTCTCATAAACTTTATTCTCCACATTACTACTATATGTATCTCCTTAAAAGACAAAAAAATTTGGAATATTTAAAGTGCAATTTGGATGCCTTTGTGTCAAATAACTACTACAAATTAAGTACGACTTCTACATTTTAAACAATTGGAGAATATACAATGAATTGCGAGTTTAGGTTTTATTTCTCCAGACTTTATCAAAGCACAAAGTACAAAAATGATGTTAATTTTAACATATAATATTACATTTCATTTTTCTTTAAAATTTAGATGGTTTATTAAAAAATGATTCAAAGTGTAAATATAGAACAAAAAGAATTATTGTTCCAATATAGCATTTTCACAAAAAAAAAATTAAAAAGAAATTGATTATCTAAAAAAAAGTATAAAATAATTTAAGGAATATATTGGGGGTTGTGCAATAGAAAACCAAATAGTATAGAAACTATCGTATGAGTATCAAATTGAAAATCACATACCGTTTTAATAATAGATGTCTATTATTAGAACAGCCAATATATGGTGCAAAAGATGGACTATATTTTAACAATCCAACATTCCAATCTTATGGCACAATCAATAAAATATAGCAGTGAGTAGAAGGGATTCCACTCACTGCTATTTTCCGTTGAGGTACCACAAGTAGCATTAAATGTCTTCGTTTTCAATCATCCTTAACCGATCAAAAATTATCTTCCAATTAGGAAAAATTTCTTTGAACACTTTACTACTATTCCATTATAAAACAATTAGTGCAGAGAAAGAAGACAATAATGCTAGTTGTGAAGCAAATGAGATTTGTACTTTTTATAAGAATTGTACTACAAGTGTTGGCAGTTGGTTTAGGAAGTTCAGAGAAATATAGACACAAACCTCAAAGTAATGTCACTGTTTAAGAAAACCCACAATATACTCTTACTGAAGTTGTAGATGTTTTAAAAATTCTACAACTGTGGACAATCATTCAGATGTGTCGTTTCCTCACAACTTGAAAGAGTAGGATATTGATGAACTTACCAATATTGCTCTTCAAATGAACAGTTTTGAAAACTAGTTACTTAGAGATGAAAATTGGATACTCTGCGACATTTAGTTGAAACAAATTGAGGTAGAGAAACCAAAGGCTAGAAATAGAGACATAGTAGAAAGAGCTTATGAACCTGCGATACCTACAGCATCACACGACTTCGAGGTCGTCCTCAACCAGGTGTCTGTTAAATCATACACCTTAACAGTTTTGTAATAAAGATAAAAAGCCTTTAATTGTAGTAAAGTTTGACCTTTGTTCAAAAAAACATTTTGTTATGCACTTTAGTGTGATTCGAATGGCACTTTAATGAAATTTACATGTTGCTTTCTCAAAATGAAATGATCAATTCAACCAAACAAGAGGCATTTTCTATCGTGAAAATTAAAGGACTCGCATGTCTGAAATAAATTGTCATTTGACTGGGATGTTTTACCTCATCCTCCATATTCTGGATTATTATAGTCCATAGTTAATTTATTTTTATTTCTTTCATTAAAAATTCTATGTCGAAAAATTTAATTCAACCAATAATAAAAATGCACCTTCGTCATTATTTTACTAAGGAGCCTCAGATGGTGAAGTCATGAATGACTCCAGCCTGTTGCAAATCTTATTGAAGGTTGCGACTTTTTTTTTACGTTAATCTTACAGTTTCGTAAAAAAAAGCTTCATCTCTACATGTCATCTTGAGTTTTTTTTTCACATTTTGATGTTAAAATTATTAGGTTTCCTTTTATAGTTTAGGATTTTATTTTTAACAGCTCCCAAAGTTGCAGAATGTTCGCACTTCAATTCATTGTAATAGTTGACAAAACATCACATTTTCTTCCTCGGAGTGATTTTAAAGATGATAAATTGCCCCATAAAACAAATTGTTTTAAAATTTTTCTTCAAAACAAACAGCAAAAACAGACTAAAATCAGATTCGATTATTTGGTACACATCAGACATTTGACAGACCACAAAATGTTCACATTAATTTATAAAACATTATAAAATCAGTATAAAATACAATTGTCAGTTATGAATTCTAATAGTAGTAAACCCAACACACTGACATCTTGTCTCTCGCAATTTTCTCAGATTATAGTCTATATATAGTATAGTCTGCCACATCCCTATCAATTCCAATTTCTATTTTGCTTTGTAACTATTTATTTATATATTAGGATTGTAATTAAATAAATAAATAAAAATAGCCAGATAATTTTTTTTAGTACTTTAACTTTGCTTTTTCGTCCTTAACCCCCCAGGCATCCCTGTTGGCTATTTTTAACGGTTACCGCTCTTGGCGACTAACGTCACTCTTCTACATAAATAACTTAAAATTATATAAACATATAGACAACTGTATATCATTAGAGAACAAAATTATGAATAGAACATGGTATAGTCGACTGTAGAGTATATTTATTTTTACCATAGATTTTTTGAAAATTGTTTTGTTGTGGTTTGCGTTTAGTTTTGAAAGTTTTGTGTATTATTATATACATATATTTTGTATTTATTTGGTATATTTTTGCAATAAATATTTTTTCTAAAATTGACAAAAACGTGAATGGGTGATAGAATAGATGAAAGATATTAGTAATATTATTGATTTGTACATATTTGAATAAAAAAGTCCATAACGAAGATGGGAAAGTAATTTATTATTCGAGACAATATTTCTCGATATTTTTGTATGCAAGGAATTTTGCCCGTTTTAGATATTTTTTGAACTTTTTCTATGCAACATACTATTGTAATATTTTTTGAAACGTTATTTTATGCTAGTTTGTGTGGTATAAAATGTTTTTAGTGTATTTCAATTCTTAAATAAGCATAACACGTACACACTTTTTCTAAGCAATTTAGAACTATTTAAAACATTTCAAGTATGTTGTGGCATTATTTTTTTTCACCTTGTATTACTATGAAAGCAATTGCATTATTTTTTAACATTGCATTCGGTTACAGAGGCCTACTCCTCCATTTGTGGCTTTCAACTGATCTATTTCGAAGCAGAACTGAGATAGTTCACCAAAAACATAACATACAAGGATAAGTGAATATTTCTTTCACATTTACGTTTAATTGTTGTTTTGATATACATATATATAAATTATTGATAGACTATGGCCGGGAATAAGTATCTGACAAAGAAAACTTGACTGAAACAAAGTTGATTGTCGTTAAGATTTAAAAATGACTTTTTTGCAGAAAATTTCAAATATCATTTATTTGTAATCTTTTTTGTAGACACGATACTTGCACGCGCATTATTCAGCACCACTCAGAGGAATAACCCTCGAACAGCTACGAAGACATCTAGCTGCCTGCATAAGCACCGCACTCCAGGCAAGTATTGGGTATATTAAAAAGAGTTGTGTAATATTTTTTTGCATTCAATTAGAAAAAGGGAGTGTTTTACTTTTTATTTCATTGACAATTTGTTCTTTTATAGCCAACAAATAATCTTTCCTTGGCAGACATTTATTCCCAGGATTATAATTTGCATTGTATATAAATATTTTTGTTTAAGTTTTTTTTACAAAAAGAGGTAATTTATTTCATTTTGTCAATCTTTTTTTAAATTTGAAGTATGTGAGATACGAACACTTCTATTTGATAATAAATTCATACTTCATAAAACTCAAATTTTACTATTAGAAAAACAAAATTCAGTTATGTATGATTTTATCATAAGCAGTGTAACGGCTAGTTACAGCGTTTTGAGCCCGGGAATTCGAGGTGTTAAAAGATGACATCAGATTTGATCCGAAGTTCACACATTTAAGAAGTTTATCTGTTAAACATTGATAACAGAGTTTATTAGCTGTTACAACTGTGTAGATGACATAATACATCAGATATGCTACCACCTAGTCTCTGGAAATGTATGCCCTTGGTCCTTAAAGAGTTCCAATTGTCTGTAGCTAAACCATCACAGCAAAAGATAAGATTAAAAAAGATAAAAAAAACAAAGCGAACAAAAAAGTTACAATTAATTTTATAATGATGAAAAAAGTGTAGATTGCAACTATGCTACAGAGTAATAAGAAGACCGAAAGTTAAAAAAGTATAAGAGATGTGTTGAGGTACAACAAGGTGTAAATGTGAATTCAGATTGGCGTACGAATTACGAAACATGAAATAACTAATTGACTAAATAATAAGAGGCATCATACACAAATACACTAACCATTTAATTAGAAACACCACGATACCTGCATGATCTTCTAAGAATTGATGTTCCCACAATAGCAGCATGGCTTTTTTTTGTGGTATAGATGTAGATTATTAATTCATACATAACGTATAAAAGTATTTAAAAAAAAGACTGATATTGAATATATTTGGCATTAATTTTGCAGAAATTCCAATTTTTAGTAATTTTGTAGAAAGTTCATTTAATTGTGAAAAAGAAAGACATCAGAAACCATTTTTTAAAATTGTATAATAATTAGTTCGAGTTTTCTATAAGGTATCACTAGTGGTCCGCCTTCTCAATAATATCACGATAATAGGTTAAATAATGAGATCCGTGTACTTCATCCAAGAATTAAAAGTGCTGTATATCCCAAAAAGCAAATTAATGAGAAACATGTGCTTGTTTCTCGATTTTAAGCTACCTACACTCAGACACCGGGTTTCATTTCAATGATAATTTAAAATATTTTTGATTTCATGCACTCTAAATAACCTTAGGCCAGAATATATAATTTCAAAATAATCTGTTTTTAATATTCATCTATGTATTATAGAGATCTCATATGGAAAAATAACTGAAAAATTTGCTTTGATTATTTGGGGTCATCAGAAAAATGGACTGATCGATCACAAAGGTTAAAAAAAAGAAAAGAATAGAATATGTTACTACTGCACAACAAATTTAAAAAATGACAAATATTGCAACCAAATGTATAAACATGTGAAAATAAAAACGAGACGTCCAATTGAAAATACATAAAACATAAAAAGGTGCAATATAAAATATAAAGATTAAACATTATAAACGAAACAACAAGAAAAGATTGTAGGGCTTGTTTACTAAACTTATAATTTATTTTATTTCGAAGTTTATACAAATCTAGAGGTTATTTTCTGGAAACGAAAGTGTTAAAAAACATGATATTTGGAATTGATCATATGGGGAATTCAAAACACCTTCATTATATCAAGAGGATTTTTAGTAAGGTTAGATGAAAAATCGATGGTCTTCATTTTTACTATGTTTGAGAACTGTTTTGGCTGTTCCCGGTTAATTTGCTCAATTTATAACTAAGTAACAAGAAAAATTGTTATATAGCTACACAAATAAAATGGAAAAGAAAAAAAGTATAATTTAACACAACACCAATAAAAATTAATAAGCAGACAAGAGTCTGAAACACTCTCTACTCAATTAACTCTGAAAGAAGTGGATCTAATTCGCAAATTAAAGATAGGATCATAATGCCAGTATGATAAACCCAGTAGATATCATAAGACCAGTATGATAAACTCAGTATAGATCATAAGACCAGTATGATAAAACTCGTTAGAGATCATAAGGCCAGTATGATAAACTCGGTTATGTTCTTTCCACATACCCTAACTCTTAAACTTATACATTTATGGTGTAGTAGTTACATTTTTATTTAAAAAAGTTTAAAATGAAATAGTTTAGACAAACAGAAATATTTCCGTTTTTTTAGGATTGCAGACCTTGAAAGTCGAAACACCTTTCCTTTACGCAGTTCTTTTTTGAAAGATATATAACATAGAAACAAGTTCAAAATAAAATAAATTTTGAAATAGTTAAAACCATAATATTGAAAACCATTATTCAACATAATAGAGATTGTATTAAAAAAATGTATGTTCTTGTCTAAAATGAAAAAAATATGATCAATAAAAAATGAATGTAAAAAAAATTAATTTAAACATATTAGAATTTATTATTATAAATCTTTCCATCTCTTAGATACTATTTAAGCACTGATTAATATCTAAGCAGTTACAGCTGTAGTCTCATTTCTAGACTAGAGCAATAAATATGCACAGGAGTTGCCTATTTTTAGTTTCCACTTCTTTATAAGATTAATATAACTCTGTTGCACAGTTCCTTGTGCTATTAGTTCCTGCACAACAGTGAACCTATTTAATTCGGTTCTTATATATGGTTCAAAAAATGTTTATTTACATTTTGTGAAAAAATTAATTGGGTATTTGTATATACCAAATTTTAGCACTCGAGAGGTTTGCTTATAGTAAATAAACTTTAAGTGCTAAACAATCTAGGCCACAGATGTGAAAAACGACCATGTCAAAAAACAGTGGATGGAAATACCACATGCTTGGTCTTCTACGTAAATTCAATCTCAGAAAGCACAATTAAAAAGAATATTCATAATTATTAATTTGAAAAATTTACACTTCACTACTGTATCGCTGTTGAAATGGTCATCTCATCACATTATGCCAATGAAATTGCACGCACATTTTGTTACATGATTGAATTTAAAGATGTAGACAATTTGCTATATCGAGAAACTAAACGGATATTAAAGCTACTGTAGTAAAAATATTTAATAG
The DNA here is from genome assembly GCA_039881145.1 of Druceiella hillmani. Taxonomy (NCBI): domain Eukaryota; kingdom Metazoa; phylum Arthropoda; class Insecta; order Lepidoptera; family Hepialidae; genus Druceiella; species Druceiella hillmani. The sequence goes on from JAYKKI010000014.1 coordinate 430,916, forward strand.
ATTTAACAAATTAGAATGAGGGGAGTGTTAATATTAAATTATGTCGTACTCTGAAACTACAGTAAAATCGGTTGTAACAACGTTGGTTATAACGGCATACTGGTTGTAATGGAGAAAAGTAGACCCTGGCTGGATCCCATACAATCGCCTTATCTGAAACACCGCTAAATACAACATTGCTTATAACGACATACCACAATTAGTGACATCTTTTTCATAGGTTTTTTTGTAGAATCGTATCAAAAATAAATCGATATAATTGTTTTCATTCAGTAAAAATAATTCATGTCCCATATCTATCAATTGACAACTTGAGGCCCGTTTCAAAGAAATGTAAAATGAGTTCTGTTTAATGTCGGCCACACACGCAACAGTTTTTTGATTCGAATCAAACATAAATTACAGACTTTGTACACACGTCTAAAGTAAATTTGAATAAGTCCAAAAAAGAAAATTACAGTGTACATATAAAAATAAATGTATGTACATCAATGTCTTTCATCAATGCTTCTACATTATTTGTTCAATATTTTTTCATATAACTGTTAAAAATAGAGATTCCTTGTACATTATATATGAAAAAATTTAAAAAAAAAAGAATATCTGTTATTGTGACAATTGGTTATTTGACTAAATTTTTTTTATTTCATTAATCATAATTTCAAGGTACAAGCTGATGAATTGTGAAAAACATTTTTAATGAACTTAAAAATTGACCGAGTTATAAAAGTTTAAATTTAATCTTTAGAGAAGGACGGCAATACTGTGTTGTGAAATCATTTTTAATATTGCACATTATATTCTATAAGAGGAAAAGAGACAGGGATGTACCCAACTCTATCCGTATCTTCAAAATTAGATGCCTACAACTGGCTTATTTTCCAATCAATTTTTGAATTTTTTTTAAGACTGGTTTTAGACTGGTTTAGAATGAGTCAAGTACCGTATTGGCTTTAACGACTAAATATGGCTGACTAGTCATTTCTATGTCATTATAAACAATTTCTACTGTATGTTTTGGTCACGCTAGACGATGCAGTCTTCCAGTACTCAATTTTTTAGGTTGCTCAAACAAATACGAAGTGATCTGCCTGGAAAGCCTTTACTACAATAAAGAACTTGCAACAATCCCACAAAAATATACTCAAACAACAAACTTGAATCATGAAATTACAAATTTAATTATTCTAAAAATATCTAGCTCGAAATAAATAATGACGGTTACCACAATAATATAAATATAAATGGCACAAAACCAAAAGTTTTATTATAAAATACCATAAATATAGTAAACTTACCATAAATATTACAATTTTGGAAGTGTATTGAAATAAAGAAAATGTAGAGTAATTTTTTCCAGAGTCTTTGTGTTGTTCCAAAACAAGTGAGCTTTCAGATTTCGTCAATTGTTTTAAACCAAGAATTTACTGACCGATTTTTTTTTAAGATTGAAGCTTATGTAAAAAGAAATGAGTTATGGAGAAATGGTATATTTAATAATTTTATTTACATCAAGCAGTCATTGCCAAACAAGCTCTTGCATTGAAATGTAAATTCCCAAATCCCATTCCATAATCAAGGATAAACCGCACTAGGTTATCACACGTGTACCACCATTTAATAAGAAAAATGGTAAATCAGAATCATTTCAATTCCAGATATCCTCATAGCTTTCAAACTTCATTTAGTAACATAATTTCATCCGGTGTTGAAACTGTCACTAGTATTGAAGCAATTAGAAATTGGAATTTTCTACGAATCTCTTCAAAGTTTTGAAGCAGAAATTCTCCATTTTTCCTTATTTCTTCTAGGATTAAAATATGCTTCATCCAAAATTACAGTAAGTATTATCTTTTTGTGTTACTGGCAACAGTCTCCACGTTGGAAAATAATCAAGTAGAAGAGACATTAAAAAAAGAAATTGCTGATAAAGCATAACTTAATTAGATAAGAGTTAATTTTATAATTGTGATTCTAAGCTTTTCGTACCCATCTGTAATACAAAAAAGTCAATGGGTATAGACATTTACATGAAATATACATCAGCAATTCCCAAATACAGAGTACACTTCACAAACATTTTACTTCAAAACAAATTTTGTCTAATATGACAGAAAGGAAGTGATAATATTTACGTAATAAAACTGAACAGTAAAAATCGAGTCAAATTCATTAACAGTTGTGAAGTTATGTAAAGTTTAAAACTGTTAATCTTTACGGCCCTGTAAACTTTTATGAAAGATTTACTATGAAACTGCAAAACAATTTATCTTTCATCAGATGATGTGCAACTATTTTCCTTCATTCAGGGAAAAAATATTACAGAAAAACCTATCAACGAAATGATAAAGGAAAAATGATAAATGACAGGTATTTAAAAAAAACCTAAAAATACTGGAACAGTTGCAACTTCTACTTAATAATCGTAAATTACAGGAACATGCGCATATTCTGTGAAGAACTCTGTATAGTTTGAAAATAGCCTTTGCGTAATTTTCTCCATGTATAAAAGTAATATATAGGAAATAGGGAACTATTATTCAGGTACTAAAAGTACTTCTGGGATCAACGTTGGAATAAACCAGAATAGTTGCTTCAACAAACTATATGTAATAAAACCTCAATTCGGTTCAAGTATTAAGTCACTGAACACATCCAGTAGTTGGGTATTAATTTCTATATCTTGCCTTCGAGAATATCGAGTGATGCCTTACTGTCCGTATGGTTTCAAGCAAAATTTTAAAAATTAAACTTATAAATCATGTGCCCACAATATAGTAAAAATTACAGTATTACAACTACTGGTGTGTGACTCATGATTTTGGTGTGATATTTTGACAAGGGAAATAAATTGAGAAAGCGGTATTGTTAATTTTTATGTCATTACATATATATTTATATTAAAGTTACATTAAGATAATTCATTCTTTGAACGAATAAAAGTATAAAATTATTTACGTTCACATTAATACAATATTAAAACTACAGACTGCAGTGCATACTACCAAATTCCTCAAGCAACTACCAATCCGACCCACAAACTGAGAAAGGATAGGTGGTTGTTTAACAGTTTGAGCAGTATATCCTCAATCTAAACTACCATTACATCTATGATAATAACGATATCATTTTAAAACACTAACTCCTATACTTAATGACCTAATAATTTTCAATAAATACCCAGTTTTATCGCGAGGAAGTAAAATTATTTTATACAAAACTTTATCCAGTTGCAAAATTTTAGTGAGAAAATGTAGTAACTAAATAAAGGATAGAAGCAGAATGTTATACAATTGTGAAGAGCCTGATGTTCATTAGAACGATTGAAAAATTCACAAATATTTGTGTAAAATGGCAATGATTAAAATTTACGTAGAAATATTTAATATTAAATAATTGCAATTCATCCAGAAGTCATTCAGGTATTAATTTTGTCAATCTTATAGTTTTTTAATTACAGCGTGGATAATGTGCCGCAGAGTAATAAAAATTGAGAAAAAATTAACAATTTCATTTTGTAATAAAAAAAAAAGTTTTGATGAAGTTACATCCACAACTTTAAAACCATTCGCAGATAAAAACTACGTAGTCAAGAACATCTATGACAAATTATTTTCAATATAGACAGCGTACTTTTTCCAAATTCTTTATTAAAATTAATTCTTATACGGTTTATAAAAATGGATAATGTCATAAAAGTTTTTAAATTTTAAATAAGAGGGAAATTTTCTCAAAATTCACTAGGTACAACAATAGTTAGTTGTAAATAAACCAAGAATAGTTAACATTTCAAAGGTTATAAATAATTGTCATAATGTCCTGTCACAAATTATTTATTTTATCGACATTATGTTATTAAATTTGTAAAGTGCCAAATTTAAGATTATTTAGGTAAGATTTATTAGGTCAATAAATTTTATGAAAGATGTCTGGCAATGTACAAAAAAATTTGTACAATTTGCAAGATGTGAAAATCCTTCTAAATATAAATGTGAAATGCAATATTCACACTGACCTACTTTAAAAAAGTAGCTTTGTAAAATATTTTCGCTGTTTACGGATATTTTCTAGGGAAATCTGAAGATTCCCATTCACTGATCATTTTACAGTGGTAAAATTTAGTCAAAATTCAAGACTTTTATCTTGCAGGACAAGTCTGCGCTATGTTAACTGTACTGGTTAAGACAATTTCAAAATTTAATGTCAGAAAGAAAATTAGCTAATTAAAAAAAATTCAATCATACTTCAATTGCCTCATTCATTCATAAGTATTAAGACTAATTCTGCACGCATATCATTTTCAGAAACGCCATCAAACTAATTAGGTAACTTAAAATACCTTTATATCTTAAACAAAATTAAACTCTACACGTTTTACCAAGAGCGTACTAAATTATTAAGATTTCAACGTACGCTGAACCCCATTCTAATCTGACAAGCTAAATAACAGGAGACGCGCATAGTTTTCAGTAACGGCGACGCTTGTTGGGGAAGTCCTCAGGGTGCCGCGCCGAGTCCCAGCGCTGCGGGCCCATCATGTCGTCGTAGCCGCGCCCCATGTCGTACTGCTCCATGTAGCCACCATCCTACATAACCAATCATACCGTATTCCGCGCACTCACTACATTATGCTATATAAGGGCAGGTGCTATGTACACTGAGTTCATTTGGATAAATATTTATGTGACAAAGTACTCATAATTAAATTAATATTATCAACAGGTCTCATATGGAATAATACAAATTAATTATATTATTAATTTTTGTGACTCTAAAATTCCTGATGTTAATATTTATCCAAATGCATTTTAAATATAAAATCAGATATTGAGCATTGTAAGTTGATATATTAGCAATGTTTGTATGTAAATATAACCGAGTACGTACTCCTAATAAAATTACTTTGCTAATTTACTTGCTTAAAATGCAAGTTGAAATTATGTAAAACAGCAGTAGTTAAGAATAAATCTTAATTTTACTTCTCTTAAATGTATGGCAATGATATAATCCCAGCAGCAGAACGTAAAAATTTACCGTAAAAACCTAATTTTAAATATAATTGTCATTATTTTATTATTATCTAATTATACTTGCAATTAAAAGCAAATCCACCGTACTGTATTCAATGTTTCTCTTGCATTATTCAGAACTCTTCACTGTACCTCATACACATTTATGTTTTCAGACTGTTTTACAATTTTTTTGTGCCTTTATAATATTTTCATTTATTATAAATTACAAAACACAACTTAAGAAAAAATGGAAATTTACATTTGAACTACCATTCAACATTTCAATAGATCTACACAAGTCAGGTAAAGACACAAAAATATTTAAAATTGCATCTTCGTATCTAGCAAAAGAAATTGTTTATTATATACGAAAAGCATTTAGCATTATTCATTTAATTTTGAAAGCGAACATGATTATTTGTTTGATTCATAACCCCCTTCACACTTACGATTTTTTTCTATTTGCATTCTGGTAACTCATTACAACATTTGTTGATAATTTATTAGTAAGGATTTAACCCATTCATCACCCCATATGTCAAATTATTTCAAAATATCAGCTTTTTGTTGGTATATTTAAGTTTTATAAAAATTTTTAATCTTTGTAATATAACATTTACCACATTTTTTGTATCCCATACAATAGTTTGTAATAGTGTGTTCAAATTGTAGCTAGATACCTAGGCACGCTATTTATTATGTTTTTGAATGTAATGGAATCCATCCAATAGTTAAAAACTTTTTTCAGTTTATGGTAATGTGGTAAAATTCAAGCCTTTTTTGACATCACTTTAAAATCACAAATCAAAAATACTCATTTTAATCATTTGGCAGCCACAATATTTAAATTAGCTTCAACATTCAGTCTATATATGTATGTGGGTGTGTATATATATTATGTGTATATATATAATGTATATGTGTATATACATATATATATATACACATAATATATATACACACATTATATGTATGTGTGTGTGTGTGTGTGTGTATGTATATATATATATATATATATATATTACAGACACACACACACACACACACACACATATATGCACATACAAACAAATGTTCACATATCCTATGAACCTGTCCATTTACCATGTACGTACGTTATGCATTTATTTTGTTGTAAAGAACAAAACTTAAATGCCAGAATTTGGTGCGATTTAACAATGTGGAATACAACAATTGTAATATTAAACTACACACATAATACATAATTTAGTTCAAGGATTTGTGATTTTCAAGCATTCATCACATTTTGCTACAAAATCTTTCAGTGTAGTAGTTAAAAAAATACCTTATCAAAAAATGTCCTAAGCTGGCGATTCAAGTTTATTAGTTTAAGTCTCAAAAACAGCTGAAAAACACATTTCTGCCAAAATTTCTAAATAACATTAATTCCTTACAAGATTTCATTCCATTCATTTCTTTGGTGTAATGTTGATAAAGCCATTGTATCCAACTTGACAAAAATACTATGTTTTATATTTTTTCCAAATATATATTGTTTTTATGAACCGTTGTATGTTGTATGCATACATGCAAGAAGAATAAAATACCTGTATATTTTCAAGTGCAAAAAAGCATAATTCAAATTCCTCCTTCAATAAATAATTAAATACTATTTAAGAAGTCAATCTTATCTATATATTCCATATGGCTTATAAAGGTCATATAAACATACGAACATCCACATACACCAACTTACAATTAAAATAAATCTTATCGTAAATTATGATCTATATGCAGGCCTGTATGTCACAACTGTCATGATTCCATAGTCTATGTTGACATATCACATGCTAAAAAAAATGTTCTATTCAAATAATACTATGATCATTTTCAATTCTCTACCATAAACAAAATCACTTCCAAAGAAAATGAAGAACTTTTCAAACCCATAACAAATCTTCGTGTATAAATTAAATTTAATGTTAAAATCTTAACATCAGGGTAGTGTGTTGAAGCCCTATACATTCATGAAGGAAATGAGGGTACTTATTAAAGCAGAATATTTTGATGTGAATTGTCTCTGCCTACCATACCTTGATTGAGGAGATAATGTGAATGCAAGAACTTCAATAAAAAAACAGTAGAGTAGAATTGCTTAGCATAGATATTTAAAAATTTTAGTTCTATTTCTATATTTTAGATGAATGCAAATTTATACTGTTATTAAAAACTCGTACTTATAATAAAAGCACTAAAGGACGGGCCTCCGGAATGAGAACAAGATGGTAGGTCACGGAGGCCACAGGATTTGACTTGCAGCAGCAAGCTTCATAAATGTTTACTCAATTAAATGCCAGTTTAATGTACACCAAAATAAACAAGTAGAATGTTTTGCATTTGCATGTTTAAACAAAACATCCCACAGTTCGATTACGCAATAGTACTTAGTAGTTTTATCAATCTATACATTAAATCTTACGAAGTGACGAACTGTCAACCGTTATCATAACAGAACTCTTAAAGTTTTACCATGATTTAAAGAGTAAACATTAATATACCTGAACGAAATTAAAACACAAAAAGTAGAAATTGAAAAATATACCGTGAAATTATTTATCCACACAAAATACTGTCCCATTCTGGGCATTTTGATGGCATCTACTAGTAATTTATCTATAAATGAGTGGTCCTATATAAAAATATAAAAAAAACATATGCACTCATAAAATGTGAAATTAAAATTAGACAAATTCATCAAAAGAGCTATTAAACATAATTAAAATATATTCAATGTGCTCAATGATGGTCATTTTTGGATTTCATGAAACGTTATGCATATTATCCTAGATACCATATCAGTTACAATATGCCCCCCCCCCCCCCCCTCCAAGGGCATAAATACACATTGCATAATTAATCTTCTCACGATGAGCATATGTGCATCCAGGAACTTATTAAGCAAAATTATACCTTGTTCACTATGCCGTCACCACTCGGATACAAGAAAACTAGAAAAATTACAGATGTCGGACATATTAAGAATTTTCATTTGAGACAATATTGACCCCAAAAACTCTTCAAGTATACGAAATGGATATCTAAAACCATGTTATTTTTATTGTTTTACTGCATTCCGAATGATTATATGGGACAAATTTTTTATATAAATAAATGTTAATCAACTTACGAAACGTTAAGTTAAAATTTCCAGAAGAAATTTAAAACTGTTTAGTATTCGCACAATGTTTACATACATAGAATAGCACACTTCGACTGCAGATAATATTCTATGTAAGTGAGCCTGAATAGTTTAAAATGTTGGAAGTATTGCAGGTTGAAGAGGTTACTAAATTTTCAATTTCCATTTAACTTTTGTCATAAATGAAAATGTGAGACTATTTTTGGCACGGTTTCCTTACTGAAATAAATAGATCTTATTGCATTAAATAAAGCTACAGTATACCTGAAAATTGTAACATCCGAATGAGAAAATTATACAATTCAATGAGTCAGAAAAGATTTTCAAACTTGAAGAAGACTAACTTTTTGAAATAGTTAAATAAGTGCACTTCATATTTTCAAATTACACAACAAAGACTTGGATAAGGTTCGCAAGATTCACAAACTTAATACATCTGACGAGATTCATCATGTTTCAAAAAAATTGTTAGAAATAGTAAATTCTAAGGGTGTAAGATTACTAAAAAAACCATTTGGCTATAAAGAAACTTGTGGCATTTTCTAAATGTCCACAAAACTTCTGTACACAGAAGATTAGTACAGTGACATTAGTTTAAATTTGTATTAAACATCTCATAAAATATGTTGATCATAATAATTGTGTGCTGCAGAAGCAGTCTCAATTTACGGATCAGAATATGACAGTTGCTCCAACATTGTAACCGATAGCACAATAGCCAACATACATATCATATAAATGTAAAAGTTTAGATAGATTACTTACATTTAGTAAAGAATAATCAATCGCAGAACTGACTAAACAGTCATCAGGTATGACAGACCGTCCGTAAATGCAATTAATAAGGTGCATATTCGATATCATATTGTCTCATTGTACGAGAAAAAATCTTTACAATTGCTTTAGTTAAAGAAAATCTATATTTTTAAAAGAAAAATGTAAGAAACTGAAGACAAAGGGACAAAGGGAGCAATATTCACCTGAAATGTTTCTAAATTTTGACAATACTCCACCAATTTTCAATATGGAATTATTTAAATTGTTAACAAGACAAATGTACTTACCATCTGCGGCTTGGAGTCAAACATGCCCTGCTCTTGCTGATCGAGCATAGAATTGAGATGCTGGGCCTGCATAAAAAGAGTATTTTCCTGCTGCCGCCGACGCAACTCTTCCTCCTGACGACGCATCCGAGCAGCCAGCTCCTCCTCTTGACGTAGCACTTGAGCCCGATCCACATCGAGGCGCTCGTCAGCCGCACGCTCCGCCATTTCCCACGAGCGCTTCTGGCGCTCTCGGTCTTGTTCACGCTGCCGAAGTTGCTCACGCAACATCTCCGTTTCATGTTCATATTTGGCAAACTCCATTTGCGCCTCTAACTTGTCCTCTTCTGCAGCACGTTCTCGCTGTAGAGTTTCCTCTTTTTGACGGTAAAGCTCATGCAGCTGTTTCCATCTTGTCCCATATTCATGTTCAAAGCTGTTGTGCTCCGAAAATCGTGGACCAAACTATGTAGAAAAAAATCACAATTTTATTACATATAAATTAATATTCGCATACTATAAAATAAACATTTTATAAATTTTAGCTATGGAGATTTGTCTGAATTAGGAAATCATTGGAAAAACCAAATGAGGAAAACATTTGTCTCAAAATTCAAAAAATTCCAATGTCATCACAACATAATACACAACACAAATTACTGCTGATGTGCATAGGAATGTGAAGATTATATATCCCCCAGTATGCAGCTGATATCATTTATTCATTAAATGAACAGCGGGTAAATGGGAATAATTCAGACAAAACAATTATTTGTATTTTGTATATACTGGAGGTAAATTTTAATCATTTAAACACAAAATACGCAGGTCACTCGGCAAGTCTTGTCGTGCATCACTAAAATATTGTTTTCTAAAATAACATCTATTACCACCATTAACACACTTATTGTATGCGCTCATATCACTTATCACACTATCCATTCCATTTGCCTTCTGGGATGGAAATGCATCCTTTTTCCAAGCCACTAAACTTCTGTCACAATGGCAACTTTGCATCCTTTGAATCGGTTTTTCCCTTGCAGAAGGAGTGCAAATTCCAAGGAAATCTAGACTACGAATGGTAATCTGATATTCTCTAAGCCAGATGACAAGTCATCATTATTTGTAGAATCCAGTGTGCCTATGCCTCAGTATGGTTCAACAGCCATGTGTGCAATAGGCGGCTGAATCGAATACACCAATTTATTGTAACACCAAGATGAGTATCCAAAGGTTTTATTTGAATCACAAACGGATAATTACAAAACTTAGACCTAATCAAACGGTCTGTTTCAAACAACCAAACACAACTTTAGCAGGGAGATCAAAATAATAGTCACGTTTCATCACCTGTATAATAAGAAAAACTTCAGTGAATCATCCTGTTTGAACTTAATGAGAATTTTTTCGCAGATTTGAGATGGATTGCTGTTTGCTCATCGGTTAGATTATGCGGCATAAAAGTATACAGACTTTCTTTACCTTTTAAATGTCTCCTAAACTTTTATTTACCCTTTTTTTATACAGCTTCTCAGTTGTTTGTAGGTGACCCAACAATTTCATTAATTAAGCGTTTGACAGCTGCCACGGGCCACGGTCTCAGGTGTAATCACATTCATTGGTTGGCCTGATTGTAGTTTGTCTTCTAAATCGAACATCCCTTCGAACCATTTGATAATTCTATCTCAATACAACATTCGTACCAAATTTGAAAATTTGTGAACATCATGTTCAAAATTTGTTCCATGTACATTTCATTGAGATTAGTTGTATAAAATTTATCAAGATGCATTCATTTTATAATCCCATTACTAATGGACTATGTCTTGTTGTAGGATTAAACAATAAGACTTACAGAGTGACCTATTGCCGTTTTGTACAAAATATACTGATTTTTCATTATTTAAATTTACATACCTCTCGAGCGCGCATGAAATCAGGATGCTTCTTTGGTAGATTTTTTTCTTGATATCCATCAAGTTCCTCCGGTTCTTCATAATTTTCAACAATGACTGGACGCAATGATCTAAAAAAGTATGTACATAAATAATTGTCATAATAACCAATTCAAAATGTAGAATCAAATGTACAAAATTAGTCAAATTTATACAGATTGTACAAATAAACATGTCCTATCTTTCTAGTTTCCCCGGCTCAATTTGTAATATCAAGCAAAACCACAAAGATACTAGAGTGAAACAAAATTAGAAAATACAAGCCATAAAAATTTTTTAGTAAAATTACATACATTATTTTTGCAGGAATATTTAATTAATGAAAATATTACCTATAACATAACTTAAGAAAATGGAATGTTTAAAAAATTACATTATGACTTTTGTCAATATACGCGACATTAAAAATACAATTACATAAAGTTTACAAAAACGGATAGACTAAATTTCTATTTGACATGGAGAATAAATTCTTTTGCATAGTACGATTTTAGTTAATTTTTACTTTGTTACATATTTTTGAATACCATCATAATAAATTAGGAATAAATTCAAACAACGTGGCACATTCCAGTTTCATCATTAAATTTTTTTATTACGTTTTAAACATGACATTCTCTACTCGAAAATCGATCTAGCCATTTGTTTAGTACAGAACATATATTGAATAGCCATACTATACCATCATGGCAAACTGTATTTGTTATGTTAATGACACGATTAAAAAAAAAATTTATTTAAAATTACTACAACTGTTCCAAGATTACAAGCTTAAAACTGAACCATTCTTCTTAACATTTTAATATCTTTAGTCATAAGAATTACTTATTTGTTATCTTCAGTTTTAATAAAAAAAAATTTGTAATATAAAAATGTCTTAACATTGTGTTTATTGTTAATATTACATGGGGGGATAGATAAGAGATGAAACGCCTTTTTTAAAACCTATTTCTCAGCTTTCACAGTTAAATTTATAATTTTTGTGCATTCAGTTTTATTAAATTATGTACTTATGCTAAGTATTAGCCTGGAATATTAAAACTTAGGAACTTACGATGTCAAAAAGAAGCACTTCTCCGTACAGTTGCGAATGGCCGATAGTGCACTTGCTTTCCGAGCAAACTCGACAACACCTTCACCTAAGGTCTTCCCACGATCGTCGACCTTTACATATGCTCGCTCAATTTTACCAAATATTTCAAATGCTCTGTACAATAGTTCATTGGATACAAAAGGTGTAAGATTCCGTACTTTCACTGCGCTATTATGAGGTGCAAATCTTATGCGCAAAGGACGGCCTCGACGCATGTGACCATCCAACTCACGTTTGGCTTTCTCAGCATTTGCTCTGAAGTCCTATGAAAACATAATTTTGAAATTAATTTTAAATACTTTACTAACAGCATACTCGTATAATAAGAGCAATTATGTAAAAAAAAACAGTGCTGTCACGAAACAACCGTTAGAACATTCAAAGAACTGTCATTACAAAGAACTGTTAGAACATTCTCTGGTCAACTCCACAAGGAGCATCTCCACATCTAAAGGAACATCACTTGTACGAATGAAGTCCAGATATAAATATAAAAGTATAATATCTCCCACTTAGTGATTTACAATTCTGTGCTCTCTTGTGCGATAAGACAATAGTTTAGTTTTATTTTCAAATATATAACAAATTTTATTTTAAATATATAACTGTATTTCATAACATAGAAACACATATGTAGATTAAAGCCAAATTTTGTTGAGTAAAAAGAAATATTACAATCTATACCATTCAAAACATCCGACAATGTGAATTTCCTATAAAAGATAAACTTCATTTAATAAAATCATTTCCAATTTCTATCTGTGAAGTTGAAAACAACAATACTAACATATAGAATTACATGTGTTTTTTAAGGTAACACAGAAAAGATATTTGTAAAATTAGTCCAGATGTATATTTTTCAAGTTCAATGAATACAAATGAAAATAAAACAAAACCTATATATTAAAATACATTCACTCCTGTGGTATTTCATAAATAAAAAGCTGAATGATAACCTACTCGAGTGTAAAAACTAATACATACAATCAAGTCATGTGGAAAAATGTTATCCCATATTTTTGTAAATTTTTCCCTAACAGACATTTTTCCTTATATCATACTAAGAGTTTGAAGACTTTATTAGCAATAATTATTTCCAATCGAGTTCATGTAAATCGATAAATGCAAAGTAAATTATTATATTTTAAAACAGACTCACCATACGAATAAATGCAAAATTTTTCTCCTTATTCACAAACAATTCCGATGTTTCACCAAAAGGAGTGAATAAATCTTGAATTTCCTGCTCCGTAATATCAGATGATAAATTTCCAATATACAAACGACTCCGTCCATTAAATTTAACTTCAGCTTGATCAATAGGGGGTAACTCTGTCAACGGACCTGTTAAATCTTTCAACTTTGCAGCTAGAATATGTTCCTGGAAAGAAAAACGAGGTTTCTACATTTACAAAAAACAAAATATAGGACTTGGAGAACCAATCACAAAATCTGTTTAATAAATTATTCTTCCGATAGCAAGATACATTAATAAAATGTTGTGGCAATGAAATTGTACTACCAGGCACAAAATAACATCTACAAATTGGTCAATCAAGTTACAAAGTTAAATATACCTCACGGCCTGCATTTGGTCCACCCATCTTGTTTCCATCTTGTCCTCCGCGACCGCCCTGTCTCATGTTACGTGGACCACCTTGTTTATTGGCCCCAAAGTTGCCACCTCCTTGTGGTCCACCAAAATTCCCACCTTGGTTGCCACCAAAGTTTCCTCCCTGACCACCAAAGTTTCCCTGGCCACCAGCAAAATTACCACCTTGGCCTTGATTGCCACCCCCAAAGTTACCACCATGGCCACCACCGAAATTGGCATTTTGTCCACCAAAATTACGACCACCCATTCTCTAAAATAAAAAAAGAACTAAATAACTTTTCATCAAAGAAACAAGATATTTATTTTTCCAGCCATAGCATTAAGAATCAAATTATTAAAATGCTTTGCAATTATTTTAAAAGTACCTTTTGTTGATTCTGATTAGTATTCAAAGCGTCAGGACCATTCTGTTCATTTCCTTGTTGGTTGTGCTGAGTTTGTTGAACAGGTATTTGCTGTGGAGATTGTTGGGTCTGAGCCGGAGCAGCATTCTGTTGAGCTTGCTGTTTTGGTGGTGGAACAACAGCTGGTTTAGGTTGTTGAACGGATTGTTGTTGTGCTGCTGCAGCAGGGGATTTCTGCTGTGCTTGTTGAGGTTTCTGTTGCTGTTGAAAATGTGGTGTTTGTTTCTGCTGTGGAGTTGGAGGAGGTTTTTGCTGGACCTGCTGCGGTGGAACTTGAGGTTTTGTTTGATTTTGCTGCTGTTGATTTTGAACAGGTTTACCCTGCACCTGACCATCATTCTGTTGAACAGGTTTTGGAGTTTGTACAGGTTTTGGTGGTTCATTGTTTGGTTTAACCTAAAATAAAAATTTTTATGGATGTATTCAAATTACAGTATGAAAGTACACAGAGAACTTTATTGAGTGCGTTCCACTAAGCGATTGCAACGCTTAAAACTGCTCAAGAGATGGTTTCATTTGGCGACCGCGGTCGTAATCAAAATGGCATTGATGGGAGTTATTATTCACGATCGCTAAGAGTCAATGCCGACTAACGTATTGACATGGGTCATTGCAGTCATTCGTGTCAATTTAACTGACCCATTGATATATGAAGTTTACTAAGTGAAGATTAAACAGGGTAATGGGAAGAATCACTTTATGCAGCTCTAAGAAGTATCTAATAGAAGTAATGATTACACCAGAAGTCGCAAAACGTGCAAACGTCTCTTAACAATTAAATTTTGCAATGAATGTGTTCATTAATCCACTTTTCTACAGATTTCACGAGTGCATTTGGACCATCGTGACCACTACCATATTTTCGTTAGAAATGATCCCTAACATGTTTTTTATAACATAAAGGTGTGGCCAAAACGTTTTTTTGAACAAAAACATGTTATCCGAGACGAATGGATAACATTCCCCATTCGGCTGCAGGGGAAGGGAAATGTTTATTCTGCTGTTGCTTTCTATCACACATCACACCCTCCTGTTTACAACGTCAGTCAGAACAATATTCAAATTTGTGTATGGTGTTTTGAAGATAATATGAATTGGAATAAAGACAATAGATTGTTGTTTATTAATATGATCGGTTTCTTTTTCTTGTATGCAAAATAACTTCAAAACTTTAAGTACGTCTTAGTCTGAATTAATTTTGGCTGAAATGAAAAATGATCTAACACTGAGCGTAGACTTTACGTTTATAACGCAGGAGACTGTTACGTTTTGCTAACATAGTCACTAAACATGTTTTTCTAGATTTTTGGTGGAATATGGATAAATTTTGTCTAAGTGTTTGAGCTAAGTAATCCGTCTAACAAACTTTTTATGTATAATAAATCTTCGAATGGACAAAAATAAGACTCTTAATTATGAAAATTCTTAAATAGAAAACGACGCCAAATACCAAACTTGACAATTATCATCAAGCAAAATTTATTTCCTAAATTGTTGTAGTTATAGTATATTTGCCAGCAACCACGTTATAAAACCTCGAACAAAGTATAACGAGGATTAACGAAGAAAAAAAAATAGTTAAAGCGATTTCCATTTGCCGAGACGAGAGTAAAAAATCGCGCATATAGTAAGCAACGCACAAAATGGCGCCGGCAGGGAGATTAGAAATTTTACAGTTAAACTTCGTATCATTCTAATTTATGAGTCATAATATAAAATCACAATTTTGATTATTTTCCATAAAATAATAAACATTTTGCGATAGAAATCATTCCAACCTAATAAAAGCATTAGTGAAATGCATCGTAAAAAATGTCAAAAGAAAATCAATATCGACGCTGACCATTTAAAACAGACGCACATTCCGAACTTGGAACTTTGCCTAAAATTAGTTCAATGCCGCCATTTGCAACGCAAATTCATCAATGCACTAGAACTACGTCTTTAAATACAATAACTTACCTCGACATTGTTCAAGTTGGCCCGGTTATCATTACGATTCTGCTGTGGAGCATTTCTATTTTGCTGATGTGGCTGATCGAATCTAGAATTCCTGAAGTTACGATTGCGATTGCGACCACCCCCCTGGCGCTGTGGCTGTGGTTGGCCACCCATACCTCTATTCATATTACCGTACATCATCGCGTGCATACCACACTTCCAATTACGTTTTGACACAAAACCGGCAAATAGAAATAGATTTGTAACACAAAATAATCACGTCACGGAAATCTCTACTATATATATTACGTTTAAATAACGGTATTCCAAAATTACGTTTTCTTTTGGCACTACACGCTATCGCGGTAGCTAGCAGAAGAAAGAGCGATGAACCAAAGGACGCCAGTGACGAAACTGTAGCGGAAGAGGATATAGATGAAGTCATGGACAAATTAGCGTCACTTTTTCAACCATAGATGTAATATAATATTAGTAAAATAATAAACATTATATCTACACCAATATATATTTAAAAACTTAACTCGAAATATCAAGGATAATAAAAATAAATATTCTTGCTTTCAAGATAAAATTGCTAGCATTATCTTTTACAAGTATTTTCCAAAAATTATTTAATATATTCTTTGATTAGCTGCTGTAGTGGTTTAGTCTAAGTAAAAAAGCAATCAACACCGGTTAGTCTTCAATATTTTTTTCATTTAATAATTATTTTTAGTAAATTAATTCAACTTTTTTCAACGATTTAATAATTTATTTTGTATTTCAGTTAAATGCAAAATAGTCTATTATAATTAATGATGTAGGTACATTTTAAATTTTTTCGTAGATTTTGTTGTTATATGCAATTACTTCAAACATTATATTTCATTTAAACATTATCAATGATTTGAAAATTGAACTTAAAAACCTATCTGGCACATTCGACTTGGGTAAATTATTGTTTCTTATTATTGACTGGATCAAAAAACGTTGTGTAAATATATATTCTATGTACATCCGAACACTATAAAACCATAAGTGAGTTTTATTATTCATAAAGCTGTTTATTACCAAACTCAAAAAAACAAATGATATGTTCCTCTTTACAAAATTAGTATGGCTAGCTTACACCCATTAATAAGAAATTATTCGTTTTTCACTGAGATTATATTATATTCAAAATGTTATCTTCTTATTTTGTATTATAAAACCATAGACTTATATCACATGTATAAAACTGAACTTTGTGTGAAATCAAAGAAATACCAGTGTTTAAAAATAACATTAAAATACAATTTTAAAAATACTGCATTTACTTAAATATATTTTTATATCAAAGAGTGAATCTGATACAGGGAGACAAATTATTTTTTTCTAATTTAAAATATTTATATCCTTGTTTTCTTACGTTTTATGTAAATTTATTGTTATTTGAAATTCATTTATCTATTTCTAATTGAAACGTAAAATTATTTGTTTTTTAATAACTGGTAATATTCATTTGTAAAAATATAAAAACGGAGATATTTTAATGCTTTTAATTCCTTGTAATTTCTAACTAAGGCTATTACATAAACACTCGGAAAAAGTTGGTTAGTAATGTAGTTTTTTTATTTATACCAATAACTTAATAAAAGTGGTTTTGAGAATTTTTTATTTAGACTATTAAAACATGATGACTTCACTAACTTCAATTTTGTCATACAAAAATAAGCCCAGTATAGACCATATAGACTTCATGTAATATGACATATTATCTATGGTACAGACAGAGACTATAGATAATACATAGAACCAAGAGACCAGAGACCATACAGTAATAAATCCGTCATAAAATTGTCAAAATTGAAAAACGACAAATATATGAAGTACGTCGGAAGTGTTAGCAATTTCATATTCGTACTGTTTCTTATTGTAATTATAATCATTAAGTAACCTTTTTGATTGAGTTTTCTATAAATATCCATATACAGAAGATTTTCCAAAATTTGTTTCCTGATGCCCTCAGTTTATATAAGATTTTAAGCGAATATTTCTCTACTACAATGTTTCGAGTAAGTTTATTTTCATCACATTACACGTTTCCTTAAAATTTCACTGTTTATTGGTTATTAAGTGAAAGAATGAACATTAAAAACGATGTTTTTTCAAAAAATATCTCCTGTTGTCATTATTTCATCATTAAAATTTATTTGAAAATTAGTTCCCATATAAGGTGAGTTTTTATTCGGAACTATCTATTATAATTTTTTATATTTAATTGTCATTCCTAATAATACTACATACTGAATGAGAAACAAGTACGAATGTATATAAACAACCCAAAAATGTGAGTAAGCAAAGTATCGCGTAAATAGAGGATATAAATTTTATATTTGACAACCAATTAACAGCTGTTTCTTTGTAGAAAAATAATTTTTAAATCTATTTTTCTTTATTAAAATAATCGTGGCGGGAATTTTTTTATTCAATACCTTGTTTTGGTGTAACTTCTTTCATTTAAACAGAAAAAAAGTGAAATTAATTTTTGTGCTAAACTGCAGTTATAACAATTTTTATGATTTGATTCCTCTTTTTTTTAGCAATTGTGTGTCTACTGGTCAAAAGTTCCTTTATTTTCTAGATATAATGTGGTATTGCCAATTCGATGTAAAAGTGACTTATACGAACCAGATTACTTAGCAGTAAGTCAAAATCTATATTATTGAAGTATTTTGGCCCAAAGTTTAACGCAGTTATGAAATATTTCATCGAAAATTGAACTGTTTCAGAGTATGGAACCAGATATTCCTGTTTATGACTGCCTTAACATTCAAATGAAATCACACGACTACTCAGTTTTAGAAAATTACCAAAAATATGTTCACAAATGGGCTAGATTTTTGGAGTTGGATATTGATGATGGGTTTGTAATTATATTATTATGTGATGATTTTCATTCTAATATATTAGGTATTTACTTATGCAACAAGAGATTTTATTAGTAGATCAACATTATTTATTCCTAATTTTCTCCTATACAATTTTTGTCGATTGAATTGTATTGTGAAAAATTATAATTACTATTAAAAATATTGGTTATTGAAAATTTTCATTCATTTAGAAAAAAAAGAAAACCTTTTTTAAAGTGCACTCATACAAATTTGACTTTTTTAGAACCTGTAAGAAATTTTGCTTAATCGGAGGTTTATTCTGACATCATTGTTTTAGTAGTGTCCTACACATTAAAAAATATTATTTAGAATACTGAAATTTACAAATTTTGAAAGTTCTATGTCATGTTTTGATTCATTAAATTTTCTGCCAAAAGACTAAAAAGAAACATTGAAACCAATTTCTACTATTACTTTCAGCTGGGCAACCCCTACTCAAAAATTAAATGTACAGAGGTTTAAAACCAACAGTACTGTTGTCGATTCTGAATATCTGTTAAATGTTTATGAACGAAATATACAGGTACTTTTTTAATATTTACTATTAGATTAATTGAACGTTAGGCTTGCTTGTATATACATATATATATATATATATATACATACATATATATATATATATATACATATATACATATATACATACATATATACATACATATATACATACATACATATATACATATATACATACATACATACATACATATATATACATACATACATATATATATATACATACATATATACATACATATATACATACATACGTATATATATACATACATACATATATATATACATACATACATATATATATATACATACATACATATATATATACATACATACATATATATATATATACATACATACATACATATATATAAATACATACATACATATATATATATACATACATATATATATATATATATACGTATACAGTGTAAGCGACCCCTGTGTAAAAATTAATACCAATGAATCTACTAGTTGTGTGTAGATCATTGGTGAAAACCAGAATTTGTTATCTCAAGCGGTTTAGAAATTATAGCACGATAAAAATTTCAAATAAAACTGTCTGCACGAATCCGTACATATTTCATTACGTACTCCTTACTGCTACTGCTATGTTGCCACACTCTTCTCGTATGCGAGAGTGCATTCTTGGTCAAAGTCAATTATTAATTTAGTCGATTGCGAAATCTGTTTGTGATCAGTTGTGTTGCATCGCCGCACTCCACTGTCGAAGTTCGTGACAGGCTAAACAAAATGTTTGGCATCCAGTGGATAGGTCGACTTGGACCTATACGTTGGCTTCCACATTTACCAGACATCACCTCATTGGACTTCTTCTTGATGAAGACTCGGTGTTTGAGAAAGATTGTGACAGTGAAAGAGAGCTGTGTGCGTGTATTATTGCTGCTTTTCACAAACTTAAAACCGACCGTTAACAAAGATGTTTCTGTATTTAATAGAGTCCACGAACAAACAAAAAAACCAAAAAACGTGTACAAAAATTAGTCAAAAACGGGAGGGGGGGGGGCAACATGTTGAAAATGCTTATGTCATTTAATTTGTTCTTTAATTTTCATTAACTTGTGATTTTACAACTTATTTTTACTTCAATCGATTGAAAAATCAGTGCAATCATAATTTGATCTATCATCTGTGCACACCCGTAGTAATCATAGGTTAGTGATTACTGATTTTATTCTTAGGTACAAAATATATACATACCTGTAAGTAACGAGCACTCATACACAGATTATCACTGTAAATAGATTAACACTATTATATTACAAAATACTACTATTAAATATAATGTGATGGGCACTGCGGTAAATCACCAAGCGCCCTTAATTACGAAATCATAGTTGCAAGCGTAACCCATACATACTGCACACAACCATATGCAATTGTCAAAATTCGTATGTATGAATTTTAATGTAAATGTAAAATGTAATACTCAATTTAGGCGTTCGCTTTGCCACTCCTTTGATCTTATTAAAAAAACCGTTATCGATATGAGCGACGCAATCACTTAAGAAGAATATATTTGTTCTTTGAAAAGTATTGACTGTGTCATGTTAATTCTATAGTCGGAAGATTAGTAATAATGCACTTTATGATATTTCCCACAGGTACGCTTTTTTTCCTCAAAATATAATACATGTAGTTTTGTAAATAATTTAAATACTGATTAATGGACAAAATATATTAAATGTAGCGATTGTGAAGAAGAGCAGAAGAGATTACATAACTTTGAATGTTAGGTGTGGGAAATAGAATTAAATAGTTTTAAAGCATCCGCTCCTAAGCTTCCATCTTTGTGTAAGCTAAAACTTAATTAGACTTTGAGTTAAAAATCCAGTTTTAGAGTTTTGTCATTTCGGTAAGCCCATTACGAGTCTCAACTGGTAATTATTTGGCAGTTGCAAAACTTTCATCAAACAGACTGAAAAGATATCTTTTCAAAAAATTTTTGTTATCACTAGAATATACGTCAGTTACCTAATTTTTAATTCACATAAATTTGTCTTTTCGTATAAAATATATAAAAAATGTTGAAAACAATGCAAAATGTGTTAATGTAAGTTATGAAAGTTTAAAAAATATTAAAGTGTCCGCATCAAACCTGTTTATGTGAGTGATTGTGCTCGACTGACTGGCAATGTATTTTGGTGAATGGTTCGTTTCATATATTCTTACATTCTCATATGGGAGATTAAGGCCTAATTTTAGGTGCTTTCGATTCGGGTTTAGGATTAAATACAAAAAGTTTTGAAATATTTCTAACTTTAAAGTTACTCTTAATGTACTGAATATAACATTTTATTATAAATTAGCATAATATTTGAGATAGGTCATCCTAAAATACACCTATTTTACTAAAATTCTCAACTTTTTTGACTTATAATCACAGTAAAAGATGTTTTTTCTTAAAATCGGTGTAGCCATTTATAAATGAAAATCTAAAAATTATTTCTTTTAATCTAAAAATTATTGCTTTCATACGTACCTTAAATGTTACGAAATTTTATTTCATTCTAAAATGAATACATGCTATTTTAGGTTAGTGATATACCTTCGACTGTTTATCCAATATTGCTGAGGGTGCTGCAAGGAGCCCTTCCTGAAGGTGTTAAATTAAGTGTACATGAAGCCACAGAAGAACATCAAGAGATCCGTTATGTGCCTGATAATCAACTTCTTTCTCTAAAGCAGCAATTGGTAGATATGGGAGGACCAGTAAAGAAAAAGCGGAAGAAGTAATTTATTTCCTGAACTATATTATTTATAAATTTTGGTTCTAACAGCGAGGTGTTAATTCAAAAGAAGTTGTTTCTTTATCAATTTAACCTTAAAATTAGTTATTAAATTCACGTTATACTATTTGAAATAAAAATATATGTTCATCCTTGTTTATTTTTAATTTGTTGTATCAACTACCAACATTTTATAAAAAAACAACCAATTAAGATGTAGACTGGGAAGTATTGGGAAGAATGTCTTCAATTTTAGGAAATCATATTAATAAAAACAAAAAAATTATTACGAGGTTATTCTCATGTCTGCCTGGAATATTCTAATGTCTGTGGTATGGAATTTTGGAGGATCTGCTGACCATTTACTAAAATATGCAAAAAACAGCATTTTGTTTAAGGCTTCAAAGCAAATGTAATATCTTAAAAATATATGTGATGAGTTGAAATATATATTTTGTAGAAATATGTAATTGTAAATTAAAAACACATCTTGAAATATAACCAATAAATGTCATATTTTTACGTGAATAAGAATTTAAATACAAAAAAATAACTTCTGTAATATTTTCTAAAGCTGCTGATGAGTTGCTTCCTCCGTCCTTTTCAAAATGCCTGTAGGATTAGACAATTACAATAATAAAAATAAATACAACATTTAATAAAAATAATTGAATAGATAAATATGACACAACTAAATGAAACTACGTGATGTAGTATTATTTCTGCTTTAAATTCTTTACCATGATCTAAGTTTTCGTTGTATGACAACATCTTAGTAAAGAATTTAAATAAAGTAGAAATAATACTACATCACGTAGTTTCATTTAATGTCTACAAGATTAACGCCAAATATATTCAATATAGATATGGCAATTAAGGGTCGAGTAATTTTAGGGGCAGCCTGTTTTAAACTAACATGTCCTAGAGTACAACTAGGTTCTTTTAATGAATCGTGACAATCTCAATAAACCGATATTGAAGGGATGACATATACATTTGTTGCTTTCATTCATGGATACTGTCTTAAAGCCACCTCTTGACTATCATTAAAATAACAAGGTATCACATACAGAATGACAGAAAAATATCTCATGTATTTTTAGTTAATTCCCTTTAAATAATAAAACCTACAATAAAATATTTAAATATTTCTGGATATCTCCTATTCCTTGTTCATATGTGCAGTTGAAAGTTTGCTGAAAACATGAATCTGTGAACTTAATGAACTGCAAAAAAAACATGGCGGCTAACAATTTATTTCTTATCTAGCTCTGTCTTCTTTAGGCAAAGCTAGTTATTTTAGTTGGCTGGCCGGGAAATGACACAGTCCACTTTTCGTTCCGGGTAACCCAGGAAACCCATCCTAACTAACGTTGCAATCCCATCTAACATTAAAAATCAGAAAGTGTGTTTTTTTAATCTTCTTTCAAGTTATAATCATGGATCACAGAGATGATTTTTTGCACAGAGATGTTTGGCGAGTCGATAAATGACTACTGGTTGGTGAGTCGACAATAGCTACTTTCAAACTCTAAATCTAATACTATAATCTCAACTAATATTATAAATGCGAAAGTATATTTGTTTGTCGTTCTATCACGTCAAAACGGAACAACGGATCGATGTAATTTTTTGCCCATATAGGTATTTATTTGGGGGGCCGGGAAATGACATGCTAATTTTTGTCCTAGTAAATGTCATCCTAACGTTGTAACCCTAACTAATATTATAAATAAGAAAGTGTGGTTGTTTGTCCTTTTTTCACGTCAGGCTGCAGCAAAGAACCAAAGTTTTTTATACAGAGAGTATTGGTGGGCTGGAAATGACATAGGTTACCTTTCATTCCAAGAAACCCCATCCTAACTAATATTTTAAATGCAAAAATGCATTTCTTTGTTCTTCTTTCACTTTGCAACGGAGCAATAGATCAACGTAGTTTTTTGCACAGAGATAGTTGGCAGGCTGAGTTATGATACAGTTATAATATATAGTTATAATATAGATAACTTATAAATCTACTTTTTATTTTGGGAAATGTCATTCCTTCGAGAGAATTCTTGTATGAAACAAAGAAGTACATAATGGGAATAATGAAACAATGGGGTCACAGATAGATGTGATTTTTTGAAGCATAACATACGCAATATAAGGTAGTAATAGAATCACTTTCTTTAATCCCTAGTTTAGGGGGAAATATTTTTATATTGTCATTTGTATTATAAAGTCATGGAAATTAGTATAATTTTGGAATGTTAGTTTGAATTTTTGGCGCTTCATTCATTTACACATATTCGAAAATTTAAATTTTAAATTAAAACTAACAAACAAATGGACGAATTAATAAAGAGTTTACTTACTAAAATAATTTGCTAGAACGAATAAGTGAAATACATTAAATAGTTAAATATATGGAATGGAATCGAAACTAATAATGTTAAGGTTAGGAAATGATTAATTTGATTATGACAACGATGCTAGAATGACTACGGTAGAGAAACATTAAAATTATAACATGTACACCCATTTACACAAAATACATAAAAACCTGTCAAGCACAAGTTTAAACTAGTTGCCAATATTAACTTTTCATAATGCAAATGTATTTTAGCAGTTTTGGGAATGAGGGGGAATGCTAAAATTTTTGTGTATGCCGCAAATGACAGCCATTAAATATATATTAAAAAAAAATTAAGGTCTTTATTTACCCTATTTTTAAATTTTATATGTAGAAATTAAATAAAGTTTGTAAAAAGTATATGGCTTAATGAGATGCATTACTACGAGGATGGATTGAAAAGTTCGCAGCCTGACATACAAATTTCTATTTTATTTTTGCAATACAACCCTCATTAGGTCCATACATTCTTTGGCTCTCACAGTATAACATTTTAATTTTTAAGTTATAACGTGTTAAGTGAGATCAAGTGTAGCCTTTTTAGAAAATGGATAAAATTGAACATGTTTAAAAACACCAAAAGAGATACATGATGATATGACAACATTAGGGGAATCGGCTCCATCGTATACCACGGTGAAAAAATGGGTTGGAGAATTTAAATGTAGACGAGAGAACATGGAGGATGACCCTCGCTTTGGCCGGTCTTCCACGTCTACGACCGAAGAAAACATCAGCAAAGTGTGTGGAAAACCGCAGATTGACTGTCAGAGAGATTGCAGACATTATAGGCATCTCATATGAGCAAACTAGGTGGGTCCCTAGATTGCTTTCAGTTGGGCACAAACGAATTTGGCCTATAATTTCTTGTGACTTTTTGGAGATGTGTGAGGCTGACCTGCAAGATTTCCAGAGTCCAAACAACAATCCACGCAGTGGAAAAAATCAGATGAACCGACCTCAAAGAAAGAAAAAGCAATTTTATTAGCTAGCAGGTGATGGCGTCAGTTTTTTGGGATGCTCAGGAGTCATAATGGTGGATTATCTTACAAAAGCCGAAATAATAAACTCAGCATACCATTGCACCCTGTTGCATCATTCGCGTGAAGAAATTAAAAAAAAACATACAGGATTGCTCAGAAAGAAAGTGTTGTTTCACCAGGATAATGCACGCATTCATTGTGGTTTTGAACTCCTGCCCTCCCTTTGAATTATTAGTTCTAAAATTAGTCAATTAAAAATTTGGTTCAAATCGATATACCTGTAGGTGTAGGTCTTAGTTTTTGTGATATTACAATGCCATATTTGAACCAAAGAAAAGTTACATAATGTCAAGTAGACTCGATGTAATATTTCTTATCTCGACGTCTGTCAACATGGAGCCAACATTGTGTGATACGGTTTTTAAGTAAAGTTAAAAATATTAAATCAGATTTTTGTGCTTCCAAATGCTTTGTTTATGCTTTGCAAAGAATGAATTTGTCACATCTTTATTTAGATAGTAGATAGAAATTATGATTATTACTGTCATAGTAATACATTAAAGTATCTAATTTTTTATGTGTATATAATAATTATTAAAAGCATGCAACGCAACACAATCTGTCATTTCTTAAGTTAATTGTTCAATACTTTACATTATTGAGATTCCTTGTTTTGTCTATTTCGTAAATCAAATAAGATATAAGATATAATTAGGGAATT
This sequence comes from Druceiella hillmani, assembly GCA_039881145.1. Classification (NCBI taxonomy): domain Eukaryota; kingdom Metazoa; phylum Arthropoda; class Insecta; order Lepidoptera; family Hepialidae; genus Druceiella; species Druceiella hillmani. The sequence continues at coordinate 457,440 of JAYKKI010000014.1, forward strand.
CAAAGTGTAACTGCTCAGTTAAAATGCATTAAAAAATTTCAATTTTCAATCATTTATTTCGCTTTTCCTTACAATTCTAATTGTTTGAGATTCAATCTACAATGATTTATAATCAACTTGTCAAACTAATTGTGAAATAGACCATCTTCTCAACATTAAAGATTTAAACCATACCAAAATGAACAACTTTTATCTTAGACGGGCTCTCATTGTTGTCAGCATCTGTAATGAAAATGGTTTAATATATTGATTTGTCTTCTTCCTTAGAATTATATTGTACTGACTGATATTTAGTCTTGTTGAAAGTATGTGGAAGATTGGAAGAGTTATCTCGAAAAACTCTGTGTATAACAATATGCTTGACGGTGCGCAGCCCGGGTAAACCAGGTCCAACGGACCTGGTTTTGTTTTGTTCAATTCAGTTGTATGTAGACCAGAGGTTTGCATAGACGCATGGTTCGTGAAATTAAAATTGCCACTATTTTCAGTCAAATCTATCCAAAAATACCTTCTAGTGCTTTTATCACATGCATTAAACACACAAAATAAAATTAGGGCACTGGAGTTACTTTTCATGCATAACTACAAAAAGTTATAAGTTTCCGGCAAAATATTTTCTTTCAATATTGTCACATTTGAATGACAGAAGCATGCGCAAATGCTACGTGAGAAGCGATATTACTAACAGTGTGTTCTGCGCAATTGTCAATATGTTTTTATATCTTGACTCACTCGCACTACAGTTGCAATGCACCACTTTGTCCGTTGGTTTTGTACATAGGCAATTTGTGATTGCAGCTGTGAGAATTTATGTGCGTGTAGTTGTAACTATGCCCGTTTTGTATTTATATAAGAGTGTACCGTATCTTCCCTTTTTTGTTTTGATCGAAGGCATGAATATTAAATTTTACATCTCCCCTATTATTTTTTAAAGTTAATATTTAAAAAATCCTATTTATTATATATATATATATATATATATATATGTATGTGTATGTGTATATATATATATATATATATATATATATATATATATATATATATATATATATATATATATATATATATATATATATAGTAGAGGAAAGAAAATATGATATCAATGATACCAATTTTCCTTTAGTCAAATTGTTAAAAATTAATACAAGCCACAGTACAAAAGTTATTATATTATACCTTTACAATATAAGAGGTAATCTTCAAATATTTGCGATTATAATCTGTCTTCATGAAACTTTCATGGATTGTAGATATAAATATATAGTAGTACAAATTTTGATTATCACAACAATTACTATTTTCATATGTTTATGAATTCTTGACTATTTATTATGGTCTTATGTCATCAATTTAAATTATAGAAACAAAATTGATGTCTCTTTAATATGTAAGTGAACAATAATGTCTCAATAACTTTTTTTAGATTACTGTCACTATTGCATTGAAATGTGTGACATAAACTACACATGTCCCAGAGGTAGTGAAGAGCGTCACGTCACTACTGTAGTAACTGGCCTAGTTATGAACACAAATTAATGATATGTCACATTGTAGAGGATACAAACTAAATTACGGTAGCTCTGAAAGTTCTCAGAATTGGCCATTTGTAATAATAGCAATAACAAAATATGTATTTATTTTTCAAAATATCAACTTTTTCATAATTCATTGAGGTTCTTTGCTTATTAATTTGTTACATGTTTTAAAAAATTAGCAGCAAATTGAAAATTGTGTTTAGCATGTCAAGATGAATTTAGATAAGATTGTCTTGTTTTCTGTGTGTAAATCTATTATACAACATTATACATTGACTTTATTAAAACATTGTATAGAATGTAACAAAACTATAGAAATTGAAATTATGTTTAAATAAAACTGTAAAAGACTGATCTTTTGGAAATCAGCTATATGTAATGACCAAAATTGGCTATTCTCATTTATTTGCTCATAATTAGACATTATTTATATGTAAGAAAAGGTATTAGTCTAGAATTTTAATATGCAAGAAGTGAAAAAGTATGAATATAATATTTAATGAATATTTACCAGGATCTATAGGTGCAAAGTCCTTCAGATAATCATCATTAGGATGACAGAGTGGTAAACTATCAGCCAATTCCTTCTTAGGATCTGTGAGTAAATGACTTTCTAGAATAATATTGGCTGCATTGTTTTTATCCTTCCGTGGTATTTCCTAGAATAGCAACAGGATAACAATTAGAGTGCTGTGTCTTTATTATGACACTTTTCTGACTAAAATAAATATCCGACAAGTAAAGTGAAAAAAAGCCAGAATTAATTTATTATAAGACTGCATGTAAGAATGGAGCTGAAACGTGTAATCTTTGGCAATATAATAGACCATGTACAAATAATTGACTTCAATTTAAGCAAACAAACGTATCAAATTAATTTAACTCGCGTCGCAGCAATTCTGTCTAAATGCATATTACGAAATAGCGGCTAGACCTTCATCACCCGTCAGAAAATTATTTCTTAACCAGTAGTATAAGCAACCAGTAGTTTATTGTATTACTGGGCATTGCATATACTAATCATACAAATTTGCTTTATCTTGTATGCACCCCTTATATTAAATATAGGACGGCTTATTTCCAATTTTTAGTACACATTTTATACAGATATATTTTTTGTACACTATTCTTAACGTAGAATGTTTTTGGTAAATGTGAAAAACTCTACCATTTTCGAGGTAATTGCCTTAAAATTTCGAAATTTATAGAAAAACAATTTGAAATTTTCATTACATTAGATCCTAATAGGATAAATGAAATATAAACAATTTCCTTTTAAAAACTAAATATGATATTCATTTATAATTTTCATTATAGGTGTGATTCATCACATCACTCTGAATAGGAAAAATTAAAAATAATGATTCAAATCAGCCCATTGAAAATACATTGTAAGTAATAATATATATATAAATCTATTATATATATATATATATATATATATATATATATATATATATATATATATATATATATATATATATACACATACATATGTGTTAGTGAGAAATGAAATATTTCATCATCAAATTCAATCAACTTTTGTTCCAATTTATCTTCAAAATTGGTCATCACTTTCAATTCGATACTCTTTAAATGGTGTCCTTCTTAATCCAGACTGCAAACAGGCAAATGTAACTTTTGGTACTGTGCAACTGTCTGGTGTTTTTTCATAGCATCAAATTTGTGTCAAAAAGTGTTTTTTCATGGCATCAAATTTGGAAAAAGTAGAAGTATATTTAACCTCCACAATTCCGTCTGTGTTATTTACCGTCTGGTGATGCTCCCAGAAAATAATATTTGGCATCTATGAACAAGCTGCATTTGTCAATTATTTTTAACATACTTAGTTATGGAATATTATTCAGACATTTGTTATAAAGTATGGATTTGACTAGAGGTGCACAACTTTCCTCTCTTACAAACCTTCCTGAACCACGAAGACGTTAAAAGCCTACGTATGGTCAACCATTCACCACTACTACTCTGCAAAATTGTATACCTTTTCAGTTGCTGGCGCTGGAGGTCTATAAACAACAATTTAGCTATAAAATTTGACTTTGCATGTTGAAAAGATTCATAGCTCATGTCAGGTTGTTGGCATTGTGTCCATAGTGGGAATCTTAATATAGAGGGGATAGTGGGCGTAAATTTCTTCATTTTAATTAATATTTTCCATAACTTTGCTGAATCTATACTTCTCCACTTGCTACATTAAAGAAGTGGCTTTTTGGCCGAATATCATTTCCTGAGTAACGGCATATTCCTCATCAGAATAATGCCAAATAGAATAATTTATTCTTTTACCTCCTACGAATTTGACCTGGGAATTATAGCTTTCTACTATAATAATCGTTACATTATAATTTAAACTACGATATTGCAAAGATAATTTGTTATTTAAATCTTCTAATTTTGTTAGCATACCTGATACTTTCAAAGTTTTCACTAAATTTACTTGATCAGCGTGTCTACTTTCTCACGAACAAGACACAATTTACACAGTTACCAAATACACGACGTGGACCGTTCAGGATATCTTCAGCAAGTTGTGAAATTCTTTCGTGAAATTTTGCTCACCCAATGCCTAATTGCACATTCTACACCCTTTCTTAAATGTGAATACCGATCTTTTACATTTAATTTCGTAATAGATGGCTTTTGCAGTCAATTTTTTCCACAATAAAATCACCATATAGTCACGAATCAAGAATTTCTATAATAGGTACAGGAATCTCCATCAGCTATTAACTTTTCATATATGAGACTGCATTCTTTAAGAAAATTTTTAAACCCTTCGGAAAGTATAATAGATTCTATCGCAGTAGATGAGCCTGAATAGTTTTAGAGCATAAATGCTTTAGAGGATCAACATTGTTATTAGCAGAAAATATTAATTTTTTATTCTAAATTCAAGACCTTTCCAAATGTATGCCCTACAATAATGGCTGCACCGGATGAAGCGGAATAGTTCGATATGATACTTTTGACCAACATCCGTCAGCGACTCTGTGATCGTTGGTATTCCATGTTGATTAACATTACCAATAGATATTGCATAATCTACTTCTTGTTTGGCAGCTTCTCCCACCACTTACACACAGTATTGTGTACAGATAATTACAATTTTGCACATATAGCCGGAATTACTAAAGCAACAGTAATAGTAAGAGCATAACCGGAACCTACTGACGTAATACAATTCTTTTTATATCATCCAAGCTCAAAATGAATTCTCTCCACACATGCGACATATCAAATTAAACTTAGAGATCAGTCCAACACGAGTTTCCGAAATAATTTTCCTCTTGAATTGATTTTCTCTTCCATTTCAATATTGAGGTTTAAAGGTATCGATATATAAAATATCTAGCGGGGAACTTCTAAGTTTACGTGTGATAAAATTGTGATTAGGCATGCAAACAATACTTCAATTAACCTTCTTTTAAAATAGTTGGCTTTAAATGTTATAAAGTTCGGCGATGCAGGATTACTAGATACACTAAAAAAGTAGTTGGAATTACGGCTATAATATCATAGAATATGTGAATGATGGGAAGAAGACGAATCACAAAAAATGGTAATTAAAAAATATGTTCATCATAACCAAAAATATGTTTACCACCCCACAGTCTGTCAGAGACCTGTATGTATGTATATACACACACACCCACACATATATAATATATATATATATATATATATATATATATATATGTATATGTGTGTGTGTGTGGTGTGTATTTGTAAATTACACACAAAATTATCCTCTGACTCATTATGTGCTGGCTAGATTTGGAACTATCATGAAAATAGTAGGCTGTCAAATTCGTGGTGAAATGTGACATGCAAACTTTTTAGATTGACTCAAGAATATTATAACACACTTACATGTTCTGCCCTAGTACATACCGTTTCTCTTTCAATGTTACCCCTGCAATATTATTTTAGTTAAGAGAGCTATGACAATTTTCTAGGAGGTTGAAAAATAATTTCTAAAACTTTTAAAAAAAATGGATCAATGTCTTTACAAAAGAAATTGTAGTTATATTTTTGAACCCTTATTTTACCGATATTCATTTGATATACCATTAAATGAGCTAAGTAAAAAAAATGTTTGATCCTTCATTTGTACAAATCAACCTGAATTATAGTTTTTATATTTTATGTCTGCGTTATATTCACTTAGTGTTATAACCATGTCAAATTTTATATCACCTTTCTAGTTCAGCATTCACACGATAAATGGTGGTAAGTACGATATAGGCGGACACCGAGTAACTAGTACTTTTGTTCTAAAAATATTGGTACTAAACACTAAAAGTTTTAAAACAGAATTACAATATTCAATAAAATACAATATTGAACTTATATATATCTACAAAATTTAAATGTTTCATATTTAAAAAAAAAGAGATATATATATATATATATATATATATATATATAAATATATATATATATAAATGAATTCATTTTATCATAACACACAACATAAATCTTACACTGTACACATGCCGTGTACGTGTTGTAAATGTATGGCACAAGCTGACGAAGAGCGACCAGATCACACATCCTCATTGTTTGCAAGCACGAACTGTACTGAATTGAATATCTGTGAGAGAGCTGGAGATAAAAATCGTCTTTATTTTCATAGAAGTTAGTATAGAAGATTTGTGCACAGAATGCTGCAAAAGATCGGAAAATTTGGCCAATATTTTAATACTTTAATATTAGGTCAAATGTTCATATTTATGTCATAGTAAAATCCAACGAGAATGTAGTCAAATTAATTAATAATAGACACAATGAAATTAAAATCGGTACATCTTTATAATTTTGTTTCAATGTGGGAAATGGCTTTTTGGCAAACGAGGTTATTTTGAGTCTTTTTTTATCGTTGAAACATAATTTAGAAAAAATACCGAACAATAACTTTGTACGGCGGCCGTTCTACACCCTGGTATTTTAATATGACGTCTAACTTTGTTAATTACTGAGTATCGTGGGAAACCAAATTTTGCTATATTTTTGCCTATTTGTGAAGTATAAGTTAATATAGAGCATATTGTTTAATAATATTATGAGTAAAATATGTGTATTATTACACTGAAAGGTGGGTTACTGTTTCTTCAATAACATCAACAACATTATCAGTACTTATATGCATGTTTTTGTTACATAATGTATCGTATATCACTTGTGAGATAAAGAAACGTCATGCATTGAGAGAGACTAAGTAAAAGTAAGTCAAAAATGTTTAGAAAAAATTACTTTCTGAAAATGGTTTTGTTCACAATCTACACATTAATAGTCTACTAGTAATGTTGCAAGATGTTACTACTGGTTTTTCTCATGAGAGCAGTTCGCTGATGAAAAACAAGCAAAAGTTTCAATTTTTATGGTTGAAGTTTAAAACTAAAAATTTTTACCGACTGAAAAGTCATGCGACCGAGTTGATGACTTACTTTTAACACTTAATTTTGAGTACATTGTTGTTTGGAGAAAGAGACTCATCTTTCATTGTAATAAAAGACATATTTATATATAATTAGGACAAACAGTATAAGCTTTCATGAAACAAATTTAATAAGGGAGTTCAAATTTTTAGTATTTGTTAAAATTATGAGAACTCAATTAAATTCCACTTTGAAAGTATTATCTTATTTTGTTAATTTTTTATATATTTACAATATCAAAAAATTTTAAGAAAATGCTGAGATAATGGATATTTTCTTGTTAATGTACTAAATGTATATTCACTTTTATTTATATGAACATTGTGTTCAGTAGTTAATTAATTATTAAGAGATTTACAAAAGCCATTTCTAATAATTTTAATTTTACAATAAAGGATATAAAATAGAACACTTACAGGCACTACAGCTACAGTGACGAATTCTGAAAATTTTACTTTATTTTTTTCTCCGGGTGCTTTGGTTGCACTGGCCTGTTGAACATTTTCTTCACCTTGAATTTTATCTACTCGTTTAGATGCTGGTGATCGCCTATCAGCCATGAAGCCATCAGTGTCTAAAACATTTGATGTATATCTGCCAGGTAGTGTGCACTTTTGTCTATATACAGACTCGTAAACATCTTTGCGTTCTATGCCCATTTTTAAATTTTGCCATGGTCGGTGTCCATGACTGCTTTCTTCGGGTAACTCTGTTTGATAAATGCTATCGTAGTGTCTGTCAGTGGAAGCTTCTTCCGATGGTTTTGGGATGATATCAATAACACGGTGCATAGGTTTATTGTTGGGCATGGGGTTTTTGTGATGACGATCAGTCCAGAGAGAACATTCACGGTCTAGATATTGATGGAGATTGGGACGAATGCTATGTGCGGTGGGAAGTGGTTCTTGAGGGACAACGGGTATGGGTGGGACGATTGATGCAGAAGAGGGTAATTGTGGAAGTGGTGGGGCTGACCGCTGTTCTACTGCTTCTTCTTGGTCTTCATCACCTGACACACTCGATCTGTCTGTACTCGAACACTGAGAGCAGCTGGATGTTGAGCAGGTGATATCTGTAATTGTACATTATATTTAAAAATGTTAATATGTTAATAAATTTATACAATGTGGATTTGACCGTTTGACAAAAACCAATTAAGAAAATTCAGCAGTTTATGGAATAATTCTAAGTGGCTTGTAATCTGAAACACAATGTATTTATTGGTGTATTTTGTTTGTATTAAAATGCCAATTAATTTGTTTGAAAAAAAATGTTTTTTTATTCTTGGCGTAATTGTTTATTTCACCGTCTTAAAGTATTTCTGACAACTAGTACAGACTGGGTTTTCATTTAATATTGAATGGTCAAATGTGACCAAAAAGTAGTCGTTGTCGTTAAAATAAAATTTAAAAGATGACTTTTTTCAGAAAATTGAAAATAATATTCATTACTATTTGTCATCTTTTTGGTACACACAATACTTGTGCACATTGTTCAGCACCGCTCGGGTGAATAACCCGCGAACAGCTGCGAAGACCTCACTACTGCGGGTAAACACTGCACTCCGGTCGAGAATTGGGTGTGTTAAAAAGAGTTATGTGTAATATTTTCTTGCATCAATTAGAAAGTGTTTTACGTTTTATTTCAACGTCAATTTATTCCTTTATAGTCAACGAATAGTCGTCTTTCTTTGTCCGGCATCTATTCCAACGAATAGACGTCTTTTTTTGTCTGACATCTATTCCCGGACGCCATGTATATATATGTACACACACACACACACACACTTATGTGTATGTTTGTGTGAGGGGCAACAGAAACATTTGAAAGTCTGACAATAAGAACACTTATTGTACAATTATTAGAAAAGCTGAAGTTTAAGCAAAAATAAGTACAGTGATGTTTGCAATAACCCCAAATAGAAGCTCTACACAAGTAATGCTGATAGAAGGACGAGGATTTAACCATCTCACGACAGGAAACAAAGATTCCTCTAGAGAAAGTACAGACAGACAATCAAAATATGATAGTGCTGCTAGTGGCGGACGTGAAGTTATTTCTGATTTATTCTTACTAGTTTTATAAATATTACTTATTTCTTTAATAATACCAAGCTTTGCCCTGCATAATTTAAATCCATACATTCATTACTAATTACAATAATTGACATATCTGTAATTTTGAAAGTCCTAAAAACTATTTTTGACAACTCACACATTTAGAATTGCTTTCAGTTAATAGAAATAATTTTTTTAAACTTCAATATTCAAGTAATATTTTATGTTATATATTTCATTCAGCTATTTCATCAGTTGTAAAAATAAAAACTTGTGCGTGTCAGCTCCAACTCACGACTGGAGTTTATTCCTTAAGTACGATCGTCTTGGAATGTATAAAATAGGTAACACTGTTTACAAATATAAATGTCAATATAATTAAAATTAAATGGAAAATTCTTTAATAAAAAAATGCAGAGAATATAATTATTTTCTGGTAAAACACAAATGAACAAGATCAAATTTATACAACAAAATTAAAGAGACTTTTTAATTTTGTAGGACAGAAGACACCAAATATTCACACATAACGACATTTAATGATTACAACTTGATATAAGCGAACGATAGTAAGCTACGTGTGTCACACTCCTTCATTGCGATTACGCCATAAGAAAATACCAAATAAACATATTGATATCTTACTCTAAACATGCGCAGAGAGGCCACCTAACGGTTACACTTTTTTTAACGCTCTGAACTTCTAATTTTATTCCTCATAAAACTTCTTACTGAGTACTCTATATGAAAATCGATTCTTAAGGAGTAAACTCCAAAAAGTAATGTGTAGTTCAAAGTTAGTAATAAGAATATGATTAAAACTTTTATTGTAAAAGATTAACATCCTAGATGTTCATCGATTACTGAATAATGTTTAATGAATAGGATATTCAAAGTTAGTTCTATGGATACCCCAGGGATTGACTTTGACTTGATGGGGGTCCATATAAGCAGACCCCATTTAGGTAAGTCAAACCTTAATAGAATAATACACCCAACACGGATTGAGCACACCATAAAGGTGTAATTAGATTATTAATTTGATATTTCATAAAATTGTTTACGTGCATATGTTTACAAGTTTTCACATCAACATTATCAGCAGTTTTGGCTTCACAAACATATACCTGTAGCTTATCCTGCATTATGAATTATCACAATAAAGTTTTGTATAACGTTTCCATCTTCATACCTAATGGAAAGTGATTTTAGTGTGGTTGCCGATATTCTTACAAAAAAGAAAGAAATTAATTGCAAACCACAGGTCAAATATTGAACAAATGTTATTAGTGCATCAGGCATTTGCATCATTATTTGTGTACTTATTTTATATAAGAATTTCACTAAGTTCTGATTAGTTTTTTCTCAAATATTTACTTCGATTTTGTATAAAGATTTGAATAAAAACTACAGGTTTTTCTTTTTTTTTACAATTACCCATTCTACAAAAAATCTTATCTTAACTAGGAGCACTTTGTTAGCGCTCGTCATCAAGTTTTGGGTTTTTGGAAAGTTAAATATGACGTAGATAGGTGATCTACGAAAAAAAAAGAAATTGGCAAGTATGTTACGGGGCAAAAATGTTTGGTTATCTCTGTAAGTTTATATAATAGGAATATTTTATTTATATTACCTTGTCCAAACCACAGTAAAAAAAACAAACTTTAGTACGCCAACAAAGCGTTGATATAGGAAATCTCTTCACTGTTGGTTATTGTACTGTGAAGATGGTATACCACCACTATCTAGGAAGTGAGATACAATCATTTTTTTACTGACGATAGGTCTAAAAAGCTGTTGCTTTCTAACCATTTAGTCTGAATGTAAACAACATTTGTGCAAATTTTTTATATGTTCAGTCGTACGTTTTTCTTCGTGGTGCTATTTGAGTGTACCTCAAATATGGCAATAAAAAATTTTTCTAATATACAAGACGTAGGAATCTAACTTCAAAATAAAATTTTAAGAGGTAACAATTTTTTTTTCTCTTTTATTACAAACATTTATAAGAACAAAACTCTTTAGTTATTTAAGTAAAAATAAAAGGAAATTAAAGTAAACAATCTGCTGAACAATACTTCTGTTCTAATGCAACACTAAATGAAAATTTAGGTTCTCAAGTTCCTATATAAATTCTTATAAAAGTAGCAATGTGGTTTTTCACTGCCTGTTGCATTGAGGTAGGAGATGGTACAAGGGCATTAAATGGAAACAAGGCGTATATCAAATGTAATCAACAAGAACTATACTACAGAAGTAACATACGTTGTGTGGAGGCTAGAACATGGGAATAGGCCTCTTCTTTGAGTGTACGGTGGCCGGCGCGACGTGCTGCGCTTTCCACATCCACAAACAGGTCCCATTCTGATAGATCAACTGCTAGACTCAACGCCTTGTCCAGTCTGCCGTATCTACAAAGATACCACATGTTGGCTTTTAGTAATGAAATTAATTTTAGATTTATTTAATCACAGAGTACAGCTATACTTTTAAATAAATATTAGATATAGGAAATAATCCAAAAAAAGATATTTCGTTTTATTTATATCAATAAGTTATTTTTATAGAAGAGAAGAATCATTTGTTACCGTTTCACCAATGTGGCAAATAACAAATTTTTGGACAAAAGTATTTACTTGTGTTTAATATATTTCATTTGATTGTGCAACACTTAGTGAATCATATTATATATGTTATTAGTATTGAAATTAATTAGGAATTATTAAAAGAGATGTTTGGGTGCGAAAATTATCTTACAGAATAGTGTTTTGGTCAAACAATACACTTAATCACTCAAGATAAGATTTGCTACTGACCCATTTTTTTTAATGAATCAACCATACGTAATTAAGTAATGGACACTGAATGATAATATTGACAACATAAAAACAATGGTTGTTACCATATCAGAGGGATAAACTAAATTTGACCACTACGGAAGATATTGTTTTATGTTTGATGGAATTATAAAGCTTTCATTCTTCAAAATGACAACGTCCGACCTCATGGAGACATTTAAAGAAATTTCCAAACTTGGATGTTAGGTTTTACGACACCCTTCCTTCTGACCAGCCATTGCATCCTCCAACTACTTATTTCGGTCGCAGGAATAATTTTTAAGAAAGAAGAAACTTTGATGTCGTAATGAATTTTCATCAAGATCGTGATGGAAACTGTTTTCCTAAATAACATACAAATTTTCTTTTTAAGGGTGTATTTCCATTGATGACAAAAAACCTCCGTTTTTGCAAACAAAGTTTACTTTAATCTCTGAGAATATGTAGTACAATGTTTTTGACATAAGAAAATTTACCAGATCTTCATCTATATTTTGATTATACTTTTATTTGAAAAACATAAAAGTTCATTCCCTCTACTTTAATTTGGTAAAACTACAATTTTGATTGATGCAATAGTAAAAGTGGAAAAGGACAATATTTATCAAAAATAATAAAGTTTCAATTTCCCGTACAACAGTTTTATGATGCTTATATAACTATATATATATATATATATATATATATATATATATATATATACATATACATATATATATATACATATACATATATATATATATATATATATATATATATATATATATATATATATATTGTAAATGAAAACTAATTCTTCCTATTTATTTAAGATGTCCCTCAAATTAGATATTCTAGAAAGAATTTGTATGCGGTCAGTAAAAACACACAATTGGCAACATTGTAAGTTTCTTATTCTTTTTTACAATTTTTTTTAATTTTATGTATTTTATCAAATGCATTTCATGTTATAATTTTAAAATATCTCTGCCGTAGGCATTCTAACCTTATATTGATACTCAAATTGATCATATCTTCGTCTTATTAGTTTCGATTTAATTTCACTTATTCGTTCTAGGAAGTTATTTTAGTAAGTAAATTTTTAGAAAGTATTAAAATTATTTTGTCCATTTTTTGTTAATTTAGGTTTTAATTTATGTAAGCATTCAAATTATTTTGTCCATTTTTTGTAATTTTGGCTATAATTATGCGAATGAATGAAATGCCATGACAAATCCTGTTTTTCTTATTAAATTTCAAACCAAGATAACATTCCAGAACACCACTAATTTCTTCGAAGTTAGCATACAAAATGTTTGAAATAAGAACATGTTTTATTAAGAAATAAATTGTTTCCTGCTTTATTTTATTTGCACATCCTTAAGTACAAAGAGTCACAATTCTTTCGACCGCTCATACGAACAAGGAATAGGGCATATCCAAAGACATTAAGGTACATTTCATTATTTGAGGTTAATTACTAAAAGTCCAATCATATTTTCGAAGAATCTAGATGTGATGCTGTATAATTTTAAAGATAGGTGAGACAAAGCAACCCCGAGTCAAATCAACAAATGTAATGTTGGCTTATTGAGATTGTTGGTCAGGATTAATTCAAAGGACATATTTCAATTCTAGGATATATCAGTTCATGACAGGCTGGCACTAAATTGACTGGATCTTTGAAGTAATATTTGATGTTGATATTAAATTTAGTTATTAATATATATAAATTGTTTATTTTTCCAGAATACACGCACCAAGGAGTGTCAGCACCTCTAGAAAGTGATAGTGAAGTCACTTTTTTTTATTTATTATATTATTATTAACATTTTAGTTGTCACGTATGTGTAAAATGTTGCACGAGTTAATAAAACAACCTATTAAATTCTTAATGTAATTGTACAATGTAGTTTTTTAGCAAAGTTCAGTACCACCACAATGGAAAGTGGTGCATGTGATTATGTTTTTAAAGCCTGGAAAAAGTCAAGAAGATATGAAATCCGACCATCTAGTAAGCTTACTTTCAATACCCTCAAAATTAATGGAATTATTACTTATAACCAGACTTTTACCAATAATAAACAAAGAAAATAGCTAATAATAAAGAAAAAAAGATACCAATCTAAATTCTTAGTATCTTGATACCAACACATCAATTTGGGTTTAAGCAAAAACACAATACTATTTTATTGGATAGATACACAGAATTGTAGATAACTGATCCCCTCCCCCTCCCCGACTACAGTGGCACATAAAAATTTACAATAGAAATATTTTTCCTGTATACCAATTTTCATCCCATTAGAAACTGAATCTCGTAAAATGTTTAAATACTTGTTACATTATTTGTATTGAAAATGTTAATACTAAATTTTAAGGTAAAATTACCATGACAATTTTCTTCCCATGCAAATGTAGCATCCACTTTTTACCTGCTTAGCGGCTAAATATCGGAATATGCTTAAATGCTTGTTAAATTATTTGTATTGCAAAGCATTAACACAAATTTTTGAGTAAAAATGATCGTAAAAATTTTTTGACATACAAATTACCTTTTCACCCACTTAAGGATTGAATATAGAAACATGCTTAAATACTTGTTTCATTTTTTATATTGAAAATTATTAATACCAATTTTTAAGTAAAAATTACCATAATTTTTTTTTCCACACAAATTTTAAGGTTGAACAGTCACACCTTTTCACTCCTTAGGGGATGAATTTCGAAAATTCTTAAACGATGTCTCCATTATAAAATCAACACCCTCTCCAAATTCCCAATTTTTATCATTAGCGGTTTGGGCTGGGAGTTGATAAGTCAATCGGGACATTGCCTTTTATATACATAAGATATTTTTTAATTTGCAGGAAACCACCAATGAGACCAACCAAATTGCAAGATAGAAGACAAATGATTTTACGCAACTAAATACAACTACATGTCATTTTGGTATTGTTTAATTCTTGTCATAATATCAACTAAAGATGCATTTCCAAAGTTCATAGCCATATCTTAGATTTGATATATTCAGAATGAAAGAAACTATTAATGAAAGTTACTTAAAGTGAGGACTAAACTAAAAGCTTTAATTGTAAAAAGGAAACCAAAATATAAAACAAAACTTTTTAAAAACAATGCTTACATCGACAATGATTACTTGTTGGGGAGTTAAACAACATCGCACATGTGACGGTGTAAAAGGAATAGAGTCACGAGGAAACTTGGTATCTTTAGTATTAGTATCTTTCATGATATTTAATAATCAGTAATCTTGTTTTTATTCATACTTCCATATAATGTTTTTTTTTGCTTTTTAGTTTGCCTCATATGTGATTAAGCTCTGTTTTTTACAGGGGTCCACTAGAAAGCAGGTTTCAGTTGTTTTATGATTTCCTTAGGCTTTCATGGCATGAAAGATTAAATGAGTTTAACAGTATTTCCCCAGCAAATAAAAAAAAAAAATTTATCCTATTGTTTTATCTGTTATGTTGTCGCTGGTGGAAGACCATCAATGCCGTCACTAGCTACCGCTGTATGTGTGTAGATGTGCATGTAGAAGATAAAATCACTGTACAGCTATTCTGATTAGCCTGCCAGGTCAGTGGATAAAAGCTGAATTGAAATTGTAGTAATATTTGTCACTGTGTATCGAAGTAATTTTGTTAATACAAAATAAATAAAACTGGTTCCAGAAACTATAAAATGCATTTATAGAATGAGTTATAATGTAAGGGATCATAGGCGCATGCGGTTTAAAGTTGTAGCATGTTAACAAAGGGCATATACAGATGCCGTAGTAGTAGTAGTGAGTCGTATGAAGTAGTGAGTCGCTATGCATATATTAGTGAGCATTTAGCAAATACTTTCTTACTTTGTTTTATTTTACTAAGCAGCAAACAGTGAATAAACTCTCCAGTATCACTATTATATGACTAATCAAATGAGTCACATGAAAACAGTACTTGTACTAATAAAATAAAAATTAAAATAACATGCATTATTTAATTAAGATAATTATACTGGTAATGACTAATTAACCTGACTAAATGATGGAAGAATTTCCTCGTTAAATCATGCACCTGTGCACCGTAGTCTGCTAGGGTTGCCTGGGAGAGTGGTGCAGCCGGTACGTGGAAACATCCCAATGCTGATTGGAGCTGAGACTCTCGTAAAGCATTCAAGGGAAATCTACAACAAAAGGATAAAATGTTTCCTTTTCACAAGAAATATTAAATCATTATCATAAGCATATTTTAACTTAAAAGTATTCGTTTTCAAAAACACTTTTCGATTAGACTATAAAATATTTTAGAGAAATTAATTTACTGTATTACGTACTTATAAACATTTTTGGCTAACTAACTGTAACTGTAATTTCCCAAATGCATTTCAGCCCAGCCGAAGTCTTCCGTCAGCTTTGTGAAAATTGTTTCCACCCATTTGAATTATTTGTTTTAGGTGAATATACTCTTGTACAACTTCAATGCTAACATTACCGATGTTGGCTAGTCTTGGTATAATCTGTGAGTTAAACATGTCATGTTCAAGTTCACGCCAAGGCCACTCGTCTGGAAGAATTCGTCTAATCGAGTCAGTATTTCCGCCAATTACTACCGAATTACTATGTCATCAACGAAGTTCAGATGTGAGATGTACTCGCCATTTATATTGATATTTCGTCCTATCCAATCCAACATCTTCCAACGTGCTTTTGGACAGTTTCAACGATATAACATCTCCCTGTCTCACTCATTGGCGTAACTGGATAGGTATTGTTTCGCGGTTCTATATTTGGATTTCTCATAGTCCATGTTAAGCATAATACATTTATATTTAATTCTTTATATAGTGGTGACATCTAGTGCACAGCTTGTCAAGTATAGTATATTTGTGGTAAGTGTGCAAGCATTTTGTATATATGATAAGGACAAACAGGAAGTTAGATAAAACAGGAAGTGTACATCGAAGATCGACTACTTCAAGATGGCTAAACAGTGATAAACTTAAAATGCAGATCTGTTATATTATTATCTGACTAAATTGTGTACATCAGACTACAAAATAAAGGAACATTAATTTAAACTAACAAACAAAAGCCCGAAACAGCAGCTGGAGATTCTGTAGTCATGTGGAAGTGACCTACAATGTTGTAGTCTTGTCAAAATCCCGTTTGGTTCCAGAAGCCAGAAATTATTATAAATTTCTGGGTGAGATTGTTTGGAATAAACCTAGAGACCAACTTAAAGAGGCGACTTATAATTGATATTGGTCAATAGTTCGTGAGAACTGTATTGTCTCCTTTTTTGAAGAACAGTGCAAACAAATTATTTTACTGCGACTTGGGCACTCTTCCATTGAGAACAATGCATTGAGTTGTCCCTACAATTTTTTGAGCAATCTTCCTAGTAAGGTAACAGCATCTGTCCTCTGTGATTTCCTATACTAAACCCAATTCGTTCTTAGTTAACTCGTGTACTTGTACTAACGCATACTTCTACTTTGACAAATAAGTCATTCAAAATAATAGTGAAGCGGGACTTGCTGCTATAGTTGATAAAACTAAATTTTGTTTTCATAAACGGCTACTATCTCATCATCCGCGTGTCGACATGGGCAAAGATTCCTACAGAAACTTGCAAGGCTACATTTCACTAGCAGCCCGCAACACTCACACTCAAGACTGCAATCGTAGCCATTTCACTAGCTTGTCAGAATTGCAACTGTCAGTCCAAGTGAAACGGGTTATGAACAATGCATATTTGTAACTATAAGGAAATGGTGGGTATCGAATAAAAATAAAAAGATTATAATATTGTATTTTTTTGTTATGTATTCATCATTAGATAAAAGTGTAATTCAATTTTTATTATAAAATTTGATGACTGTTTGCAGGTTTCGAATCTTCTGGTGTAGCCTTTACACCAGAAGATGAGCATAGAGTCGTTACATCCCCACAATTTTATTTTAAAATCAAGCAAAAGTAATTTTTTTACTGAAATATTATAACTAACAGTTGAAGAGCATTAAAAATCTGATTTTTAATTTATTTTACCTTAATAAATATATGACAAGTGCATGAAGAAGCTGTAGACAAATGTCCCCTTCAATATCCCAGTCGAGAGAACGTAACAGCTCAATACAGCTCGCTGGGTCACTAGCTCTCATCCATCGCTGTGCAAACAATTAAAATATCATTACAGAAACATGCACATCGTGTTCATGTTCGTAGGTTGCTATGAAAGTTTTGAAATTTAGCTTATAATTCTTTCCTTTTCAATATATACAACTCGGCAAAATTCAATGGTCACTGAACAATTTGAAAAATTTTGGGTTATTTCGAAACATTGAAAAATGTCATTTTAAGCAGAAAGTATTTTTGCTGTACTCTAAACATTAAATCTTTTACTCCTTAAAAAGTAAAATGAAGAAGAATCACTGATATTTTCTTAGTTGCAATATTTATTTTAAAATTATTTTGAAATTCATAGATTTAATTTTTTTTTATTATGGTATCAGGTTTTGAACGGTTTAACTAATAATGTCTAAATAAATATAAAGCGTTAATGGTATTTTAGACAAATTTGTATGTAGTTTTCAGAATATATATTTTATACAAATATAAATTTGAAAAAGTATGGTAAAAGCTTCTTTTACGGAACAAGTAATAAACATTTTTTAATTTAATAATAAAAGCTTAATAAAATAAAGGAAATATTAATGGTTATTGTTGTAGACTACAACTATAAGCTTTAATATTTTCTCTTCCTTATTGGTCTGAAATTTTAATTACCACCTTATATTTTTTCAGTCATGGTTATTGTTATTTGTTGCTTATAACGACAAAGGGAAAAAATGTGTAAGGTAAAGGTACAACATGTGTGAGGTAAAAGTACCCTCAATTTATTTTCCAAAATGGTTGTTAGCTAAAAATTTTTTTCTATATGTTCCACACGGTCAAATGTCTGTGAAAGGAAGAAAATTTTTAAATATTTTCCGAGATACTTTAATTTTGGTGAGTAGTTTATTTTCCATCATCATTGTCCTTTCAATTCATTTCCATCAGAAGAAATAAAGCAAAAAACAACATGCTCCAGCTTCTTGTTTGTTTGCTTTCCAGGTTGCATAGAGGTTGTTCAGGGCTGCATCGAGGTTGTTCAAGCACAACTAAACTGCTTTTTTTCAAAAAGTTCTGAGTGAGACCTGCTTTATATAAAGGTGTTTTGTAAGCAGTCACTGTGGGTTTACTATTAGTCTTCTGTTTTTTCACAGATTTCCTTTTTCTTTTATACCTATCTTGCTAAAAAATTCCACAACCATTTTCTTTTTTACCACTATTACACTGTCATAGGAGTTTTCTCACCTTCAAACACGTGCACCTTTCCTCTGAAATTAGATTTAGTACCATAATAATTCTGCCAGGATTTACTGCTTGGCATTATTGATCGACAAACATTTTCAGCATGACTGAGTCATGAAACTACAAACTTTAAAAAGATTATGTAAAATAAAATGGTCTTTTCTAGTAGTTTTTTCACAGAATTTATGTTTTCTACAGACCCTACTTTTGCTGGATATCTAGTACGGGGGTCACCAGTTTTCCCTTCAAAATTTGTTTATAACACTGATACACACTGTGATATATTTTACTTAAAATTGTACAAAATTATTCCCTGTTTTGTTTTTGTTATTGATGAGTTGACTTACCATTTTATGAGTTGACTTACCGATTGTACTGTGAATTATTACGAGCACGTGTCAAAACTTTCTTAGAACCCTACGTACTATCAATTACAACTAATTAATCAAATAATCATAGTAGATAGAAAAAAATACTTCCACAGTAGTAAATGCACAACCAAGCAAAAAATTTAAATTGACAGTAGTATTTCTTATAGTTATGGGCCGAATTATTTTGCATTTAATGGGTTATTAGTTATTTACATATTTAAAACAAGTATATGAAGCCTAAAAAAGGATATGATATGATGCAATAAACGCAAAAGTACCGGGTGACCAGGTGTTGCTCGATGTATTTCGAGTTTCCAATAGGAATGTGAAATTGCTTGTTTCTTGGTATTCGATCTTCTTAACCTTCTCTGTCCCTTTCCCCTTCGCCGTCTCGCCCTCGCATAGACTCTCCCCTCCCATTTACCGTTCCCCTTCCCCCTCCCCTCACCCCTCTTCCCGCCCCATGCCTTCCTCTTCCTCCACGCATTGAGATATATTTTCAAACATCAAAAATACACATGATTTGCACTATTTATGTATTGTCAATAAAATTTAATTTGCAGAGTATCTTTAAAAATATTTATTTTATTCAGGCGGATTTCAAGAGTAGCAACATTAATCGAGTCATTAAAATAATCAAAGTGCATTAATAATATGGACTTATTTCAACTGACCAAAGTAAAACTTTTCATACGATATCGCTTTTTTAATTTTATGTAGTAGACAAGGCAAAGATTTAGTAACATGCATATACGTTTATTCATTTAATAACATGCCTACGGAATTAGGTCATTAGTGAGTACTTTAATGAGCCGTAACGAATTCAGTGACCCATCGTTAGTAAAAATAGTAAATTTTATCTTAATCGTGCCATTAGACTTTGAACTATCGTCGACCAAGTATCTCGATCGGGAAGAAAGTGAGAAATATGGAAAAAATTGAGTGCCGTACTGTTATAAAATTGTTTATCAAGCAAGGAATGTCAGTTTGAACCATACTGGAAGAGATGGCATCCGTTTACGGACACTCTTGCCTGGATAAAACCATGATTTATAAGTGGCAAAGTATCTTTAAACAAGGCAGGGATTCACTTGAAGACGACCCATGGTCTGGATGACCGATCAAAGTGACTACTCTGGAAATCATTCAAAAAGTCGAAAAGTTAATATTGGAAAATGCTAAACTAAAGAAGAAGCAGCTCGCAGAAACGGTTGGAATATCGGATACAACCATTTTTAAAATTCTTTACGATCATCTTGGAATGAGTAAGGCTAATGCAAGGTGGGTGCCGAGAATGCTTACTCTGCCTCAAAAATAACACCAGTGCAGTATTCTCATCCATTTTTGGACCTCTGTAGTGAAGACAAGGATAAACTAATGAGCCGAATTGTTGTTGGGGACGAAACTTGGGTTCATCATTATCCAGTCCAAATAGGACTCTATGCACTGGCACAAAAAAAGAACACCACCACCCAAAAATTTAAGGAGTCACAGTCGGCTGAAAAAATCATGTTGACAGTCTTTTGGCACTCAGAAGGGATTCTGTCTATAGATTATAAAGATAAAGGCATTTCCATAACTAGAGAATACTGTGCTTCAATCCTAGAGCAGTTGCACGACAATGTGCCTTTTCACAAGAGTTGTGTTTACCCTGCATAAGCTGAGCTTTGATATTTTGGATCACCCGCCCTACAGTCCTGATCTGGCTCCCGGCAATTATAATTTATTCCCAAAGTTAAAAAAGAACTTCTTGATGCAGTTTCAACTTATTTTCGCACAAAACATTTTTTTATGAAGGTATATATAACCTAATTGTATAAAGGTGGCACGTGAATATATTGAAACAGAAAAATCAATTTGTATTTTTTTTCTCACTCCACCCCCATTCTGCGAACTTGAAATGGCCCCCTCGTATATGTATGTTTCAATTGTGTATGTATGTGTTGATTTTTCTAACTTCATAGGGAAAGGTTTAACAGCATGATTATATGTATGTTCATTCTAACCTGACACACACCTTGTCAATTTGTCCAACTTGTACACTGAATACGGCAGCATTTGAAAGAGATTTATAATAAATTGGATAACAATATTGTACTATTTTAAAAAAATTAAATGTATATTTGTTTATATATTTGCAAACGTTACACATTACAATACAGAGCAAAATCATAACAAAATATCAATTATTATTTAGACATAGATACGGTACATTTTTTTATGAATCTATGTAATAAGTCCTGATTGCCTACAGTTTGAAAGATATGTATGCAAAATCTACAACTTCACCAGCTAATTGCTGAGTAAGACTGGACGGTCCCCATCTTACACTCATATTGTTAATAACAACTCGTATGGTGGTTGTTGAAGATTTCTACTACTACGTAAATATAACTATCCCACCTGCTCTTTTCGGATTCAATGTGGCATTTATTTTCTAATTCCTTAATTAATTATTTGCGATTTGTGTAAAAATAAAAACCGCACATAATTAATTATGAAATCACATCATCTTGTTAAAAACAGCTTACTACCAGACAAGACGATCAAAATAATAGTTATAAAATCATTTAATAATCATAAATAGAACAAGACATTAAGGTCAGTACTGAGATTTTGCAAACTAAATTGTTTAACGGACTATGGTCAGGTTCACACAGTCGGGATCCTGATTGAATGACATTATAAGCGAATGTCAAATTTAAGAGTATATAAAAATAAAAAACTACCTACCGACGACATTGACAAGAAGTGAAGTAGGAATTAGTTAGAAATTTAGAATATTCATTTCATTCATTTACCTTATAGGTTGAAAGTTTTAAAAAATGTTTAAATATATTTTTATATAAACTTTTAATTTAAATATAATTTTTTAGTTCTAGATGTAATTTGATTGTATAAAATAAGATTAAGGCATAAAAAACAATAGTTATACAATTTAATTCTATACATCAAAAAAGTAATACCGTATAGACATCTTTAAATGACAGGCGGATAAGTGTGAAGGGTCCTTCACGGAAACTTAGCAATAAGAGTCCAGTTGAGTCTCCACTCCATACAAGTCGATCAACGCAACACTGCTGCCTGCAAAGTTTGGATGAAATACACATTACATCGTATATTTTCTGAACAATCAAAGAATGGCTTTAAGAAAACTTAAAACTGTTGTAGAACTAATTGTTCGGGGTAATATACTTTGGGTTAATATACTTTGAACTCATTATATTTATTTGTGATATCTATAACAATCAAACAAAAACTATTAATTTAAAATAATAATATACAAGATAAACAAAAAAATGCAATACAAAGCAAAGAATTAAATACATTGGTTTACTTTGTGTGAAATTATTTATCGAAATAATAGCTTTACACTTATACTTCTAAATGTCTGTTGTACTAAAGTGTTAATATAAAAAATATGGTAAATTTAATAAATAGCAATTAAATTTCATTATTTAAATAATAAAACATTTTAACAGAAATTTAAAAATACCTTTCGTTTATAAAGTGAAAGTATTTATTTTCAGATACTTACTTAAAATGTGCACCAACATGAAGAGATTGAGCAGGTGTTGGCCACGGCGCGAGAGATAGGTCGAAGCATTGCAGCCGTCCACGTTCATCACATAGTACCACCCCGCCGTCACACCAGCAAACAGTGGATGCGATCTGTTATAGTAATAATGACATTATTTGTAGCTACATCACATAAAACAATATTTTATATATATGATAACCTCAAAAGTCATCACCCATGACAGACACATCTATTTCTTCCAGTTAGATCATCATCAACATGGGTTGTTGTGTGTCTATCTAATTTTTTATTGGTTTACACAGCTTAGGATAAAATTTGACAGCTACTAGATATATGTACAGATATGTACATAAATATATATATATATATATATATGTATATACATATATATGTATATATATATACATATGTACATATATATATATATATATATATACACACACATCACATGAGAAAGGTCCTGCACGGCAAATTCAACAGAGGACACTCAAGTGATGTATTCGACACCGTCACGGGTGGCAAAGCTGGATACACTGTTACGAACTCAAAATTTCTGAAGGCTGTGGAAGAGATTCCAAAGAAGAGCAGGGCGACTGTTATTGTTGATTTCGAAAAGATACATAGGTTTCCTCGGTGACAAAAATTTAATTACAAACTCACTAGTTTGTTTGTGATATTTCTCGCAAATATACACATATATATATATATATATATATATATATATATATACACACACACAAACATATATATATATATACAAACTAGAAAAGGTATATATCTAAAGGTCTTCTAAAAGAGACTATTTTGTCCCTTTTGGAAGACCTATTAGAACTTATGGCAAGTGTATTAGCGAAGCTACCTCTGTGATATTCAATATGATAACAAAATTAAATAACTTCCACAATGTGTATAAATTGTTAAAGATTATTAGGAAAATGGGAGCACATCACTAAATCAAGCCATGGTTTGCATTTGCTTGAAATTTTTTTAAATTTCAAACTGGTTTTATTTAAATTAAAAGATAGGACATCTGAGCGGAAAACCAGGGAAGAATAAATTTAGCTAAACAAAAAAGTACTTACGAAGGCAGCTTTAACAATACGTGTAACTGTGTGTGAATAAAGGAGGAGAGAGGCGTCAATACAGACTAGAAGCAGCCTGCGGTCTGACGGACATCGTTGAGCTAGTCTCACGGGCGCTGGTACTGCAACACTGCTGCACTCACTCACAAGGAGTTCTCCATCTCTTACTTCATAAATACACCATTCCACACCTAGCCTGTTCTAGATTTATAAAAAGAAAACCCACTACAAGTCAGTTCAAGAAGTTTATTTTTATATTTAATTAAAGGACATAAAAAGAATGCTCAACTATAACAGGGGATAAGGTAGTCATAAGATAAACATCTTTATACATATTATGGTAAGAATAAAGATCACTGAATATAATAAATAAATAATTTTCATAATCATATATTATAAGAACGAGAAGCTCGTCGCTGGGGAGTATACCTCAGGCAGCGACCATAAATACAATGCTACAGAATAAAGATCCGGACGGGCCAGCGCTCGAACCACCAGACTGGCAAAGAGTCCCTGTAGACAGAAATCAGAAGTGAAAAAGACAGAAACTCCAGTCGACTTCGCCAGAAAGAACCACAACAAGCAATAGATTTAGCGGGTTACCTCTTGATCCTAAAGAAGTTGCGAAAGAGCCAAGAGAAAAACGGCCTAGTAAACCACCACCCATTATATTATATGGCATCGAAGACGTTAATAAGCTGGTAGAATTATTATAGACCACAGCTGACAAGAATAGTTTTACAATAAAAATTGTCAACAGAAACCAACTGAGAATAAATTGTGTGGACACAGCAATATACAAAAACTTAATTACACTAGTTCGAAATAAAGGACTCATAGGACATACTTTTAACCTGAAAGACCAACGTTGCTATAGAATAGTTATAAAAAACCTACACTACACAACTCCACATAGTGCAATCGTTGAAGCAATTGAAGAGACTGGGAATAAAGTCTTTGGTGAAATTATAAACTCAAAATATGGACCAGATAAAAAACTAACATCCACATTCTTTGTCAACATCGAACCTGGAGCTAACAATGCAACAGCAAAAGATATTAAAAATATCTACCACCAGTCTGTAACAATCGAAGATCCAAAACAGAGAACAACATTGCCTCAATGTCAAAGAAGCCAACAATACGGCCAATAAGAACTATTGCATGAGACCCTACCGATGTGTAAAGTGTGCCCAGGGACACAAAACTGCAGACTGCCCAAAGAAGGACCGTAAAACACCAGCACAATGCGCTCTTTGCCAAGGCATACATCCGGCCAACTATAAAGGCTGCGAAGTCTATAAGGAGATCCTAGAAAGACGTATGGCAAGAAACCCAGTACTAAAGGGTAAAATATAGGAGGTGCCAACTAAAGCTGTTCCCTTAGTAACTCAATCACATCCTGAAGAATTGCAAGAACAACTATACTCTGACATATTGAAAAAGAAAATACTAACCCAACAACTGCAACTGGCATAAACATTAAAATAGAAGAGCTACTAATCAAATAGTCGGAAAAATTTGACATGATCTTACAACAGATGAGCACTCTTATGAGCCTCATAGTCACCCTTGTTGAAAAAATATCAAAATTACTGTCCTAAGAGTGGCCACTTGGAACATCAATGGTCTTGCCCCAAACAAAACTGACTTGGAACTCTTTATAAACAATAACGAACTTGATGTTGTTCTGATTTCCGAAGCACACTGTACAGATAAAAGTAAAATCAAAATCGAAGGATGCAATACCTATGTGATTAAACATCCAGATGGAACGGGGCATGCACGAACAGCCCTTGTAATAAGAAATTCCATCAAACATCAGGTGCTACCGGAGTATAGGATAAACCACATTCAGGCTACCACCGTTGCGGTGGAAGGTAACTGTGGTCAACTGAACCTGTCGGCAATTTACTGCCCACTAAGGCACACAATTAGTGAAACAAAATTTGCAAAATACTTTTCAACATTGGGAGGAAGATTTGTGGCTGGTGGTGACTGGAACGCCAAACATACATACTGGGGCTCAAGGCTAACAACAACTAGAGGTAGACAACTAAAATTATGCCTTGACGAAAATAACATCATCAGGTGAACCAACCTACTGGCCAACAGATCCAAATAAAAAACCCGATTTGCTGGACTTCTTCATAATAATGGGACTTTCGACAAATTACATGAAGGCTGAATTTTGTTTAGACAGTAGTTCTGACCACATCCCTGAACTCCTAACTATTAGTACGTCTATCATTTGCTACGAGAGGCCTGATACTCTGTACAATAAACTCACTGATTGGGAAGGGTTCAGAGAATACATTGAGGAAGGCATTGAATTGAAAGTCTCCTTGAAAACACCCGACGAGATAGATGACGCGACTCAACACTTTACTAACCTTATACAAAAAGCTTGCTGGGTTAACACTCCTCTTAAAAAAGAAAAAGGTTACCAAGTTGTTGGGAACGTACCTCTTGAAATAAAATGTAAAATACTAGAGAAGAGAAGATTGCGCAGGATATGGCACCAAAGTAGATGTAAAAGTGACAAGACTGCACTTAATAAAGTTATTATAGAGCTGAAAAATTCAATCAACACTTTAAATAATGCCACAATACAAAATCAGTTGGAAAGCCTAACTGCCACAAAAACTACAGAATACTCCCTCTAGAAGATTACAAAGGCGTTAAATAGGCCACAGCAATATAAATGCCCCATTAAAACCCAAAATGGTTGGACTAAGACAAACAAAGAAAAAGCTAACATGTTTGCAAAACATCTGGCCGCCATCTTTACTCCTAATGAAGGTAACAATGCGGAGTTCGAAAATGAAGTTGAACGTACACTGCAGCAAAACCTACAACTGTCATTCCGCCAAGACCAGTCACATTTGGAGAACTGAGGAGGGCTATAAAAGGACTGCAAGATAAAAAAGCCCCTGGATTCAATCTCATCACAAAAGAAGTTATCATGCAACTTCCCTGGAAAGCTAACTGGTGTCTTTAGTTATTCTCTTCAATGGAGTGCTTCGAGTACAGTGCTTTCCCAATCTATGGAAGGTATCCATAGTAACAATGATACACAAGCCAGGAAAGCCCCCGGAAGACGCATCATCATACAGACCTATAAGTCTCTTACCTGTGCTATCAAAGTTGTTTGAGAGAATCCTCCTGAGCAGAATATTACCCATACTCAACAAAGACCTGGTGATACCTAAATATCAGTTTGGATTCAGACAACAGCATTCTATGGTGGAACAAGTACATCGAGTCTGTGATAAGATTAGACAGTCTTTCGAAAAGAAGGAATACTGCTCCGCTGTATTTTTAGATGTCCAGGCAGCTTTCGATAAGGTATGGCATAAGGGCTTACTCTATAAAATAAAAACGTCTTTACCGCATAGTTACTACTTGTTGATGGAGTCATACCTCACGAACAGAATCTACCAGGTGAGAGAGGACGGAGAACTGTCAATTATCCAAGATGTAATGGCGGGAGTTCCACAGGGATCTGTCCTTGGTTCTGTCTTGTATACCATCTACACCTCAGACCTCCCAGAAATAAAAGAGGTAACTACTGCAACTTTTGCTGACGACACTGCAATTCTCGCGAGCAACAAAGATCCGATTGTAGCATCTGCCGTCTTGCAGAAAAGCCTCGATAGGGTCAACGAGTGGAGAAATGGAGAATCAAAGCCAGCACAACCAAATCCGTACAAGTTACTTTTACGCTGAGGAAAGGAAGCTGTGCTCCAGTAAACTAAAATGTTCTGCCACAGACTGACTCTGTTCGATATCTCGGTATGCATCTGGACAGAAGGTTGACCTGGAAGAAGCACATCAAATCAAAACGAGACGAGCTGAACATGCGGTTCAGAAACATCTACTGGTTGATGGCACGCAACTCTAAATTGTCAATCGACAATAAATTGCTGATATACAAAATGATCCTGAAACCAATATGAACATATGGTGCACAATTGTGGGGAAGTGCTTGCGACTCCAATTTAAACATAATGCAAAGGCTGCAAAATGGTATGCTAAGAACCATTTCCAATGCACCATGGTTCATCACCAATACAGAGATCCACGAAGCTCTGAAAATAACAACAATTAAGGAGGAGTTAAAATTAATAGGGCATAAATATAAAACACGGCTGGAAAACCTCCCAAATGATTTAGCTACTGCGTTAGCAACCATCTACTACAATAAACGACTGAAACGCCATGATATAATTGGTGACAGATGGTGAAGGATGAGGTGTCTCCTACTGAGGAGCTCCTTGGAAATGATAAAACGACATAGAACAAATCTGCTTATAGTTTGGAACTGATTGCAAATAAACACAAAAAAAAAAAAAGAATTTTCATAATCAGAACACAAATCATTAAATTAGGCAAAAGCTCAAAACAATATAATGATATTAGGTTGGCTTTTGTAGCCACCTGATGCAAATTTACTAGTAACAATGATATTTGGCACCTCTTCATCTTATGGAAATTGCATTTTACAATCCATGCTGTAAACTTATTAGAAATGTGTGTCATGCTAATCGTTTTCGGACGTTCAGTTTAGTTTAAAGCTATATGCTTGATTTTCAAACACTAAATATGCTTTTAAAAGTTTTGATTCGGAAGCTTTTGTCTCAATAAATTACATTAAATATTTACTTAATGAACTATGTTATTTTGTATGCTTCATTTTATTACCTTTTGATAAGTCTTCAGCTCAATTGAATGTATTAAGTTTTCCTTTAGTTTTGATATTTCCACAGACATTGGTTCATTTTCAATGCGATGATAACTTTCTAATGTCATTTGTCCTCTGTAAATTATATGATTATGGTTTAGTAATACTAGACAAAAAGATCTCAATTTCTCTAGGCCTGATCAGATTCAAGCAGAACAAATGTGATATGGATTTAACAATAAATCTAGTAAAAGTAACATTATATTTCTTCCGAGCAAAATTAGAAGAATCCATTTTTTTATATTTTTATTCAATTAAGACCATAGACGAACACTACTATTAATGAGTAATTGTTACAATCTTATTATATGAGGGGCAGGATGGGGTGGGGTGGGGTTAAAGATTCATTGGATAGAGGGAATGGCGAAGGGTGGGGTTTGTTTACACCCAGTTGTTAATTAGTCATTATGTATATATATATATATATATATATATATATATATATATATATATACATATGTGTATATATATGTGTATATATATATATATATATATATGTGTATATATATATATATATATAGATGTGTATATATATATATATGTGTATATATATACGTGTATATATATATATATATGTATATATATATATGTATATATATGTATATATATATATATATATGTATATATATATACATATATATATGTATATATATATATATATATATATATATCAAGGTAGATATTTGTTCAAAGTCGACCCGCACTCAGAACGATCAATTGAGGTCACCTCCTCGGACACTGTTGAAAAACTTATATTGGAAGATGCCCGATTAAAGAAGCAGTTGGGAGAAATGGTTGGAATATCTTCCACAATCATTTTAATATTTTTCATGACCATCTTGGCGTGTCAAAAATAAGTCACAAGTGTCTAGTGTCCATGCGACTTTTTGGACCTCTATGGAGAGAATAAGGATGAAATTTTGAGCCAAATTGTTACAGGTGGTGAAGTTTGGGTTTAACATTATGAGTCTGAGTCCAAGCAGGAGTCCATGCAGTGGCAGTAAAAAGGTCTTCTGAACGAAGGTTTTCTGGGATGCAGAGGAACGATTTTCTGAGATGCTCAGCATTTCTATAAAGGGAGAGTACTACGCTGTCTATTGGAGCAACTTAAAAGAGCATTAAAGGAGAAAAGGCAAGAGAAATTAGGGAAAGTTGTGCTGATTTTGCACGACACTGCATCTGTATGCAAGAGTCATGTTGTGATAGCTGCTGTTTGCAAGTGCGCTGTTCTACACTACTATGTAGTTGTATATCATTACTACTATGTAGTTGTATATCATTATCTTATACACTCGTAGTAATTCTTTCTATTGAAGTTTAAAACAAGCCATTTCTCGTTCATGTCATTCCTCTATGATCTAGAGATTTGATGCTGCTCTTATACACGAGATATCAGATGAATTTTACAGAAAAATTATTTTTATTTAACGAAATAACTAAAAAACACTATATTAAGGAAATTTTATTTAAGGAAGTAATCATAAAACATTTACTTCACTACTTTGCACCTTATAAAGCTGAAGTGACCATTTCATGATCAGTGGTCGGTATCTTTTAGTTATTGACCACTAAAATATTTTTGTTATTGACCATTAAAAGATTTTAGTTGATAAAGATTTTTTTCCATTTCTGTTGCAAACAAGACTTTACCTAAACGTTTCAAGACTCAAAGAGTCTTTTATACTTAATAGTTGGCTCAACTAAACAAATGGTAGTTGCATAGAGGATGTTTAAGATGAGTATGGAAATTACATAGAGCATCACATATAATCTAATTATCTTATTTAAGTAAAACAAATTACAAAGTAATTAATTTCAATTGTGATATTTATGTTTAATTTAACATAATTGAAAATAAATTTATTACAGGCAAACAATTACCTATTCAGCAAATAGATATGAATATTGGCTCTATCTTCTTCACGAACTACTGGACTCCAAGGATATATTTCTCCAGGTGCCATTGAAGTCCATATTAATACTTTAGTGGTATCTCTGTCACTGTATGTTGACATTCGACGTTCACTATTTTTTAAACCAAACAAGTCAATAACCTAGAATAGTATTTTACATTAAAAACCGATCAAATACGAGTAGAATACGTACTACCAGTATTCCATACACATTTAGGTGTTTATAAATATTTAAGCATACATAATATTTTCATTAAAATATTTACAAATATTAACTTTTCACAACGTAAATATATTGCCTACTATATCTTTCACCGGTGAAAAATGTTGCATATTGTAAAAAGTACAAGATCAAGGAAAATCACTATAGTTTTCCCGTTAAACTTCTATTCAGATTTTACCAACCTTGTTTTTTTCATTATTTTCGGTTTAGTAGTTTCGGAGATAAGGAGGGAGCATATTCTATTTTCACATATTTTTTGGAATATCTTTAAATATGCAATTTAAACTTATGAAAAAATATTTTTATTTCCTCATAACAAGCCCTTTCAAATGATAAAGCACATGATAAATAAAATTTAAAAACAAATTTTTTAGTATTTTGTTTACCCATTGTTTAATTCTTGATTTATACATTAATATTTTAAAATTATTAGCTAGCACAAAATATGTGGGTTAATAATATGTATCACTATGCCAACTTTTAAGTTTCCATATAGCATAGCTTCTGAGATAAGACAGACGGACTAAGAGACCGACACAGGAGTAATCTTCTAAGAGATCTTTTTTCAGTTTGAGGTATGGAACTCAATATATTATTATAGTGGACTGTGAAATAGAAACTTTCATACTTTAATTCTTATTCAAATTTGAAAACCTAATCTGCAAGCTAAATAATCGGAAATTGTACAATTTTACTGTTAGCTCTGTACAAAGTAGTACCTTAATGGGATATAGTACAAATAGGACGTAATACAATTTTATGGATTTCAAATAAATGATAAACCATTTAAAACACTATTAACATTAACAGATATATAAAGATTCTGTTTTTTCGACATGTTTAGGCTAAAATCTTTATATTCATAACAGCTATAATT
Organism: Druceiella hillmani; assembly: GCA_039881145.1. Classification (NCBI taxonomy): domain Eukaryota; kingdom Metazoa; phylum Arthropoda; class Insecta; order Lepidoptera; family Hepialidae; genus Druceiella; species Druceiella hillmani. The sequence continues at coordinate 489,418 of JAYKKI010000014.1, forward strand.
TTCTGTTCTATTAGATTATGTTTTCAGTTTATACAGGAATTAAATACAACACGTTTTAAAATATTTTCTGTTAGTATTATACCTGTTGTTTGGGATCTCGATTATTTATTTTATCTAATCTAGTTGATTTATTGAAATTAACCAATAAAGCAACATTTTCATTACATGTAAGCAGCAGATTTGTGCCAGTGAACACGACTGAAAGGAAAAAAAAATATTAAAACAAGTACTCATGGGTTGAAAGTTTGCAGATAAAGTAGACACTGTAAAAATAATAGATTAATTTGACCAATTTAGAGTAAATAAAAAGAAAACCAATATAAATAAAATAATTATCATTTCCATATTAATGTTATTAAACCTATAGTGAATAATTTCTGTAACTATAATCATCTTTCAAAAAAATTATTTTCTACACTTGTAGTCAAAAAGAACAAAGCACTGTATTGCCAATATTAAATTTTGACATTTTTTTTCATAGATGATAGACATGATATAGCTGGGGTTACGAATTGAAATTACACATGCCACATGGTTCACTACTTGATAGCAAATATAGTGACAATTAAGTTTATTACTTCAGTGTTACCTTGTTTTAATCCACAATTTATGCGACAAAACAAAGAAGTTTGTAATCAATATTACTGAATTTAAACTGTGACTTGTATCTTATGAGTATTTGTGGAATACTCACAAATCAAGCTACAGTTATAGTACTTAAAAAAAGGAAAATATGTAACAAAGTATAACACATTTAAAAAATTCTGTGCCAATTAAAATATTGGAAATAATATATCTTGACATTTACCTGCGTTTATATTAGAAAATGGCAATTTTCCTACACAATATCTATCAAAGAGGATACCTGTTATTCTAACTGTATTACTATTAATTGATATATACGCTATAAGGCCATTAGAAAATACGACACAAATTAAAGATTCGCTTTTCCATTCACAATGTACAACTGCATGGTCTTTTAAATTTTCTTCAAATTCATGAAGAAGATCTTTCAGCTTTCTAGATTGTTTTGATGTTATGTGCCAGGCTTGACCGCGGCTTTCGCAATATGTTTTCTTGCCTTCTGTATAAATCGATGGTTTAGTCTTTTTTTTATTTTCATATCTGTAATTTACAAAAAAAAATTATTTTTGTGCCGACACATATTTACTTCACTATATTTTAATCTTAAGGCAATTATTTAGTTTACATATTTACTTGAATGTCCTATAATCGGTATTTTTGACGTCAATATTATCATCGCAACTTAAAAAATGTAATTCGTGATAATACATTATAATTTGTAGTCATTAAACCATTTTGATATTATTTTAAAATAACATTGTTAAACAAGACTAAATAAATGCCATGACTTTTTGACCACTTTGACAAATAGTAATTAAGTTGACAGTTGTTTGGTAATTTCTAATGTTTTTACATCCTTTGCGTGGCTACATCAACTTTTATATAATGATTTAAAAGTGCTTTATACTCTCTAGTATAAATAAAAAGAAAAAAAATGGAAATCTGTTAGCATTAAAAAAGTGAGTATTATTGCAGTACGACATAGATAAATTACACATTTATTTAAAATAATATGTAAATAATGATTCGGTATTTAAAAGCTACTTCTGATAAAAATTATTTATTTTCTTAAAAAGGTATTAAGGTAACAAGGATAAGTTTTTAGGAAAAATGTTATACAATATTTAAATAAATATTTATGTTATTCTGTTTTATGGCAAAATAGAAAGAAAAGTGATGTTCTGAGTTTTTTTCTGATTATTTTTTCAACCTTTGAGGTATAATAGTGCACACAGGTATTAAAAAATTCTGAATTAATTCATAAGATTAAAGACGACCTGGGCACATAACTACAAATTAGTTACATTATTTGGTGTTAACGTTTAATCGTAATTTTAATTACCTTTGAGTACAGTTTTTTAGTATTCTTTTTCCTCTTAAATTTTACCTCATCAAACCCCTTTCTTATCTTATATACTCACTGATTATCCTATAGGTGCATTGATCTCTGATTATATCCATAAATGAGTGCCTCTAGAAGTCCAAAACAAATCAACGATTCTCTTCGTGTGACAGTATTGACAGATATATGAAAATGACGGAACGGTCTGTCATATTTTATGGTTTAGTTTTATTATTTGGACAAAGTATAGCATTTTCAGACCTTGGAAAATGGGATGTTTATTTGCACAGGGTGCGTTAATTTATTAAGGTCATTTGCTTAAATTGTGACTGATACTTGTTATACTGATGTCTGACTCATTGTTTTTCCAGGAGAGATGTGGTTTTACCAAAGCGAAATCATTATTTAAGAACTCTAAAATCAGTGTAAGACGTAAGTATTGACCCATTTGATTGAATGAAAATGAGATAATTAAAATTACACTTATTACACAACACACTGTTACAAATTTGAACACTTTGTTACAAATTTTTAGTCACTTGCGAACCGTCGACATCAGGAAACATAACTGTAGCATGGACATTACGAGAAACCATGTGTTGGACCGATTCGTATCATATCGAAGAAGATGTAAGTGGAAATATTCATACTTGGCATTTTAAATGTGTTATATTAATGAATACTTGAAAACCAATTTAGTGGCCTATCTAAAAATTGAGTCATCAACCCTTGACTAGGAATAATTTTATGGGCAGCTTTCCACATGATATCGTTATTCTGGATTTTTTCATCATAAACTTGTATTTCATATGTTTTAAACTTGAAACAAACTTTCTTCTTGCTAAAATAATTATTCCTTATAAATCTGGGTTTATCTGTCTTTTGGTGATCTGTGGCGATGAGAAGTCACCTTTTTCTTTCTATATGCATATTATTTAAAGTAAAATATAGAGAAAATGATATTATTATTTGAAGTATTAGTTAGGTTCAACTTTTAGCCAGCGTAATTTTCCTCTTGCATTATTATATATATGTTGGAAATAATTTAGTTTCAAAAGCATTCATAAGAATTCAGCACTTATATGAAAGTTTCTAACACATTTTCACTAAATATAAAACAAGAAATATTAAAATGAATTTTGTTATACATTAAAATGAATTTTGTTATATTTTCCAGCGCTCCACACGATGTAATGACATTACGGAACCTAGTTTACAAGTTATAAACAATACTATACATCAAATAAGCTCTTCACCACTTGTCCACAACTGCGCCACAAATAAACACATAATATTGCAGCAGGCCATTGTCGAGAATAAACAAGGTCATGATAATGTAGAGACAACTAAACTGAAGTTGAGGGATCCTTCTGAAGTAATGCTGCTTCTATTTAATTTATTTCGAAATATTAATTTATGCATTGAATTGTAAAAATTGGCATAATAGTCTTGAGAGGTTCTTGTAAGCTAAATTCTGTGATTATAACTAACTACTCAAGACAAGTAGAAAAGTATTTAAATATTGATACTAGCTATTTAATTATATCTCACAACACATCTTTATTTTAAAACTAAACTACTAAACTGTTTACATATAATCATAAGATTATTTTATTGTATTGTGATTTAATATTTTATAACAAACATTTTTTTCAGAATTTTCAAACTCCTATCTTTACAATTGCTAAAGATGGGGTGTACATATTTTCTCTTATAATTAAGAGCAATAGCGAGTTCAATGTTTCTGCACATGTTGAAATACAATCCGATGTTGGCTATCTGTCCGCAGAATATTGGCCTCTTTTACCTGTGAGTTCTTTTGAATATGCTGTGTGCATTATGTAAAGTCTGGGTAACATATTGTAACTATAAACGGGTGCTAATGTTAATTAAGTTTCAATTAGTGGTAACATACCATTTTTATACATTTTTTTCAAAGATATGTTGATCTGTGGTTCCTATAGTGCTTTGCAATTTCTTTAAAATTTATCATTATCTAAAACTAAAACATTTCAATACACTTTATAAAACACACAATTTGTTAGATATTTTTATATGGAAAACGTTATTAGCATCTTTTTAATGTGTTAGAAATTCTTTAAATATTTCTCACTAGACATAGTGGATTTAGCTTACATTTTGGAGGTCTTAATATTTGAGATGTGTTGTCTTTTTAGTTTTATGGGATCATGTGTGCAGTATACACCGTGCTTTGTCTTGGATGGCTGATAGTATCATGGATGCAATGGCGGGATTTGCTGCGGATTCAGTTCTGGATTGGAGGCGTCGCACTGCTGGGCATGCTGGAGAGTGCCACATTCTATGGTGTATATGCATCCATGAACACTAGTGGGCACTCATTGCCCACTGCTGTCCTCTTTGCTGAATGGGTCTCAGTAGCGAAGAGAGCCTTGGCGAGGATGCTTGTTATTATTGTATCACTGGGATTTGGAATTGTAAAGTAAGGAGAATGTATTCTACACATTATTTATTTATTATTTATTTCTTCAAAACTTCACGCCCAACTTACAGATTTACCTAAAGTGTTGGGTGTTTGTAAAATATAAGCAAATAGTTGTAACACATCAATGAATAAAACAGAAAAGTAGTATCAATAATAAATAAGACAGAAACACACATAAATATAATTTAGTGATCAGTCATGAACTATTAAGTGACTCCATAACCCCATTTCTGAAACAATGCAGTATAAAAATATCTAGACTGATATAAACTATGACATCGTCCTCTCGGGTAGCAGCCAGGAGCGTAAAGTGCTACTAAACCTAAGGTCGAGGGCTTATCAACATAATTATATAATAATTAAAGAAACGTATGATCAAAAGTAATTCTTGTCGAAGTTGAAAGGAATTACATACAATCATTCCCATTATAAAATCTGATGGGAATAAAGAAGGATATTAAAACTATTAACAAAATTTTCTCCAACAGGAGGATATAAATACCTTTATATATAGAGACCAGATGACTGCACACGTTTTAAGAATACAGTGGACTAAAGAGTTAAATGAGGTAACAATATATTTGAAATCATGAAACTCGTGCGAAAGCTGTACGACAAATTCTGGTGCCTTGGTGGCTTTCAATAATTTTCTACGATGTGACTGTGAAATGTGAGATGATTACACTGAGATCCCGCACAGGTGAAACCCTTGCGTGTACCCCTTGAGTGTAGTTTTGTACGGCTCATAAGTATGCACAAGGTGGACATGTAAGTGGGACTTTGTCATCATTCATGTTCGCTTACATTGAAATGTAGTTTGTTGCACAGACTCCATTGAAATATTGAGTCAATCTCATATTGGAAAAGCTCACTATCAGATTGGCTACTGACACTAAGAAGAGTTTCAAATCAGAGGCAAACAGAAGGCAATGGAGCTGTGTTGACAAATAAGGGCATGTCGTTTATAATAATAAGAAACAGAAGTGAACACAAATTACCATCTTGACTGAGTCCAGCTGTATAACATGAGGCTGAGATTTGCAATATCACACAGGTGTATTGTTTACAAGTCCCAAAGTAATTGGTGAAAAATTTTATTACAGCAGAAAACATTTCCACCTCTAACAATTTTACTAGTAGACTTGGTCAATAGCCTTTTTAAAATCAAAATAGGCTACATCAAAACAAAAGTCCACATAATTAGTGAGACCAGTGATGGTGGAATGCTTGGTAATAATGGTGGAACAATTTGCAAATAGATGTGGCGATGCAGAATAGTTTTGAATACTATAGCAAATGAAGATAAGATTGCTATAGATCTATTATTTTTTACATAGGACCTAAATCAGATTTCAAAACAGGAGTCACCCGGAAAACCTTACAAATAGATGAATAAATTTCCGTACTTAGAGAAAGATTTATTATAAATCTAAGTTGTTTGACGAAGAATCGGAACAGACCTTGATTATATCAGAGGTAAGTGATCAGAACTAGGGACATGTTTTGACTTTGATTTTGGTTTGACTTTGAGCTGTTCCAGTGCGTGTCCGACTTCAGCACAATTTACCCTACCATACGCAACGGACATGCATCATAAATAATGAGCCATGCCACCATTGTTAAGTCGAGCATCAGCTAATTACTAAAAAAACTGAATTATAATACCCAGCAAAAGCGTTAGCAGCGGTCTAACAAGAGTACACGATTCCTTCGTTTATCATAGTTGCGAGGAGTTTCTAGTCCGAGCGCTTGTATCTCACATACGTCAAAATATTTCTGAGTAAGACTTAATGTTAGCTTCAACATTCCAAACATACGCGCTATGCAAGACTCTCATGTGATAATTTACTTGTTTATGCCAAAAACCAAACATTTCACAACCACAATTTAAACCATATTTTTTATAGTGTTTATGGTTAAAAGATTTGGTCTGATTAACATGGATAACATTAGTATTAAACCAGGTCTGATAGTGATATCAATGATTCCCACTGATCCGCTTTTTATTAGGACAGTTAAGGTATAAAAAAATCAATAGTTGGGTTCCATTACCATTGTCCCACGATTAATTATGTCATTTAGTCTCAAATTAATTGATATTCACTAAATTAAGAGATAATAGTTGACAGATGTTAGTTTAATAGCTGTGTAAATTATACCTATGAAGTGTCATATTCAACATAAATACTATCTAAATTGAATTTCCCAAGTTAAACACTGTGTGTGTTTATATATATATATATATATATATATATATATACATATATATATATGTGTATATATATATATATATATATATATATATATATATATATATCTATATATATATACATATTCATACATACATACATACATACATACATATATACATACATACATATATACATACATACATATATACATACATACATATATACATATATACATATATACATATATATATATATATATATATACACACAACTGACTAGGCCACAGTGGCCTATATATATATATAGCCCAATAAGTAATTATATACCTAACATAACGTTATAACCAGAATAGGACCTGTGGGACCTTTAAGGAAATAATGATTCTTAATTCACAATTAAATGAAACTACGTGATGTAGTATTATTTCTACTTTCTTTAGTTTCTTTACCACGACCTAGGTTTCGTTGTATTACAACATCTTCAGGTGGGATATTAGAAAAGAATCTTTGCTAATATCCCACCTGAAGATGTTATAATACAACGAAACCTAGGTCGTGGTAAAGAAATTAAAGAAAGTAGAAATAATACTACATCACGTAGTTTCATTTAATTGTGAATAATGAATTTCTACAAAATTAACGCCAAATATATTCAATAAACGATTCTTAACTTAATTATCACTATTTTCTAATATATGCTATAAGTAGTATTATTTTGGCATATAACAATGTAGAAACCATAATGTTTAAAATACTAATATTACTATTAATAATTAGTTTATGATATTTCTTTAATTTGTAATTATATTAGGGTAAGAATATTTATTTACTACTTATTTCTATTTATTTGAAAAAGTCTAGTTTTGTGCTAGAAAACAGTTATTATTCCATAAAATATCATACTGATTATTAAAGGTTATGATGGTATGTACTTTAAAATACTAAAGTTTCTATATTGCCATATGTTGTTATTTTACTTGAGCCATCCACTATGAAACATTGAGAATTAAGTTGAGGACTTAATACATCATTTCTTTACCAAGATTCTAGAGCTGTATTTCCAGTCATAACTTATTGCTAGTTATGCAATTATTTAGTGGACTATATGTTGACATGAAAAAGTTTTAGAAGATATTACTTGTTTCAAAATAGGATAGAAATACATTATATGTTTTATTGAATTTGTACTTCAATAAGTTTTCATTTAACAGCCTACACAATAACTTTGAAAGAATTAGTCAGAATCAAAATTGAATTTTTTATACGTCACGTATATAATTGTTCCGCCATATTTTAGGTCTGTATTAAATTTCATATTTTACCATTAAATTATTCCTGAGAAAATTGCCTGTGACAGATGGATGGATGGACACCGAAATGATTCCATTAGTGTTTAATTTTAGCAATTTTGTCACGGAACAAAGAAAAACATTCCTACTAAGGAAATTAAATTGACTGTTTGGGAATTATATTTCACACACCTTGCAACTTGTGTTTTGGTGAAAATTGCTCTTCGTCATTCTGAATGACCAAGAGCATGAAATTGCTTTATTTCACGAAATTTCTTATCGTCATTGCTTTCGTTCATTACTAACGGTACTAACATCACCAAATGTGTTCATGTGTAAATTTCGAGTTACAGTGGATTTCATTTATTACGACTTTGGCTATAGCGACCATTTTTCTATAGCGATGTTAAATGATACGGTTCATGTGCCTATAGCGACTTCGGATGTAATGTGGAGTTCGGGTGTAGCGACTGTTTTTAATGAGTCATTTGTAACAAATTCCTAGACTTGACGCCAAAGACACAAAGAACTAAGATAAGAAATCTTTTGTTTACATCCACACAGATGGTCGCCAAAGACACAAAGAACTTTCTTATCTTTTGTTTACATCCACACAGATGGTCAGTAACTGAGGTGACCTTCACCTTTTGTTTATAGATATTAGCTAGGTAGGTAGGTAAGTGTGTAATGTTTTGGAGTTAAAATGATTCAGTTACAAAGTGATATTCTGAGTCCCAACTGTGTTTAGTAAACTTTTGAATAATCATGGTACCTAGACACTCATTCACTGTCAAAGAACACTGAACTTGAACTTTTAACCACACTATAATCCATTCAAATGCAAGATGGAATGTTTATAAACAATCACTTTTGACAGTTCAGGTATTGCAAACCATTTTCTTACATTCACGTTAGTAATTTAATGTGGATTTATTTGCTATTTGTAATTAAAAATATTTTTTTTATTAGTGTGCACATTTACACTGTGTACATACGTAACTTATATTATATAGATTATATTTATGAGAAATTCAGATAAGTAAAGTGAAATGTTTCGAACAATTTAAAAGTATTACATAAAAAAGACATATAATAAAATAATACCAAACATTTCGATAGAAATGGTCGTTTAATTAAATATTAAGTTATACAGAAAATTATTACAAAGTAATCGCAAATACTTAATTTTTGAGTAATCATTAAAATATTGTTTTTAAAACGAACTAATGTATAAAAATACACGAAATACAATAACATTTCACAGACAAATTTCACTGAATACATATACATCACAAATTACATCACAATGCATCTGGGCTTCACACCGATATCCAAAGATGGTTGTGCCTAATGCTAGTGCCAGCGAGGCCGGCCTTTTGCCCATATCACTGAGAAATAGTATTACAGAACATATATAATATATATTACACAACATATTAGCAGAATTTATTCATCATAAATCTATCTATTACATCGTATATCAACAGTAATTACATCGTAAATCAACAATAACAATGTTCGTTCAGCCATGCCACGGGCCTTATTAAATGACATTGCTCCAAGTAGAAATCTTTTGACATCGTTTAATTTGAAAATAGTGTTTTCTTTCGCCACATATAATTTCTTTTGTGTCCAGATCATTTTGATTCTGTTTATCATACAGTGATATGAAAGCAATATTAGTATTTTACAGTTATATGTATTATTGAACAACTGTATAGGTCCGTATACGGTCCTTAGAAGAACATTCGCCATTTTAATTACACTCGTACTTAAAATTATCACACATTTAACACAACGAATTTAACATTATAATAATATAATAAACTTAATATAATACAAAATATTTTTATGAAACACCAAAAATTTAGAGAGCAATATTGGAAAATGACATGTACGGACATCTCCCGCCATTACGTTGATAAGTGTTAATGCAAGCAAGCATTGAATATACGTTGTATAAATAAGTTGCCATAAGTGGGCATACAGAAACAAAAAAATATAATTGATCTCCTACTAAATACCATTGGACAAGAAATGTGTCCCTTGTGAACATATAAATAATGAATGTCGCAAATAATTATACTAAATGTGCGCTCGGATTAAGATTTTTTAGTCCTACGTAAAAATTTACAATAATATATGGCCACTTCAAAACAATTGTTAGGTTTCGTGTTTGTGCAACAGGCGGACAGATAGATAATCATACGAACCTGTATTGGTTGTCCTCAAACCAAAGACTAATAAGTTAGTTTTACCAGATATACATATCCGAATGAAGAATAAAGTTTATTGTCCGGCAAAATTCATAAGCACAAATCGGCATTTTTATCTGATAAACTGATGATTTTTTGAAAGTCGAACGAAAGTACGATGTCAAAATAATATTATTAACTAAGTCTCAAGGTGTATTGACCATAAAATGGGTATTACATTTCTTCTCTTTCTAATATCTATTCAAATGTTTTTCAGATTATTCGAGTAGTATAAAAATTTATGTATGTCAGTATGAAATAAATATTTAATTACATTTTTAAACATTACATTTTCCGCAGCCATTGACATAAATACCTATATTATTTTTAAGCTACTTGTACGAAACACAAACTTAGATATATGTTTTCTTTTCAGAATAATATTTCAATTATTATATTATTTTCTGCTTAGTATATTATGCTGCTCATAATGCGTTTTCTTTTTGTACGACTGTTAAAATGCGTTATAAGGAATCACTGCGAATGCACTATAATATATATATATATATATATATATATATATATATATAATTTTTTATTGAAAAAAAAATGTTAAAGTGTTTTTAAACTTCAAAGTTTCAATTTACCTGAGATTTTTTATGACATTGATATTTAATGTTGCAATGTTAATATTTTTAAAATTTATTATGTTTTTATTGTTTTTTCGTTGAATATAATAACTGAATCGATAACATAACCTCAAATCGAATAACAAATTCATAAATGGCGCTAAATTTAGATTCCGGATTAATCCTTCGAGATTATGCTTACATATCTGATAATCTTAAAAATGACAGAGTTATCGAAGAGATTTCAATGATACTTGACGATCCTACGTCTGAACGGGTTCAAAAAGAACTACCACCAACCGGGCCTTTAACATAAAGATCTAATGGGGATGCTCACAAAAAGACCCGCCTTCAAAGTACTTGACTGATATGTACCCAGTTGTAGAACTGCTTACTAGCATCCCTAGATTATATTAGTGAAAAAAAGGAAAGAGAAAATAAAAATAATAAGATTATGAAGAAGAATCCTAACATTAAAACGCAAAAAATGAAATTACATTCAAGTTCTGAGGAAGAAGAAACGATAGAATTAGCCGGTGAAAATTCCGGTCCCGAAGATAATATATATGATGCGTGGAATGCGGTGAAAATTACTACGAGACTGAAAAAATCAATCAAATCAATTGTTTGTAAATTATGGCCGCATGTAAATTGTATTCCATTCAACAATTCTTGCAATCCTTGTGGCAAGAAAATGAAACAAAAAAAAAAGAAACAAGAAACGGAAAACAAAAACTTACACGAGAAAAATGAAAAAGTAACGAAAAATGCAAAGGAAGATGAAAAATTACTTGAAAATTAAGTGGCCATCTTAATCTTATATGAGCGGCCAATTTGTAACGGATGTTAACATTAAAGCTTTTTTTAATGTTTTTGATATAAATATGTGATTTATTATATTAAGAATAATCATCGAAAATATATATCGAAATAAGAGTAAAAGCTTGGTTATTATAAAAACATTATCCTAAAGTACGTATACAATTTGTAGGCTACAATGGAAAAAATTTAGTATCAACACTTACTTGAAGAGAAAATGAGATGTCACAATGTTTGTTTAATTATCTATACGCTAAATATACCATAACTATATCTGTATATAAGGTAATCAAATCTAGAAATACCAACCAACAGAATAAATGTACCCACGGACTTCAGGAAATCGACGTATGTAAATATATTTGCTTGCAGCAGTAGGATACAGATTTGCATCAATTTATATGGTCATCGCTTGGCTTATATGAAGTATTATTAAGGCCGCCATGTTAAATTTCTAATATATTTATTCTGACCACAACCAATGGCCAAAGTATTTAGATTTAAATTAATTAAACTAAAGTTTAATTAAGTTCAAATAAGAAATATATATTTTTTATTTCGCTGTGTACCACTTGAATTTTTATACACTGCTTATGTTAAATTTACTACACCAACTTACGCTACACGAGCTAATGCTTGCATTAACTCGATTAAGACAGTAAATGATAGCGAAATGTCACATTGGGTAAATCGATTAAAAGATGCATTTGGGCTGCATCCCGATTAGTAAAGTATAATTAAAATAGAAAATCAAACAAAGAATAAGTAACTACATTGATTCAAATAAAATAAGATAGTGAATCGAAGGTCAGAAATGAAGTGGTAACTGAAACGATGGCTGGAGCTCTATAACAAGGACCATGTTGCTTGGCATTTTCTGAAATCATAAAGCAGATAATTTCGGGACGGACACGAAGTCGTCAAATAATTTAGAAACAAATGTATATTTTGTGTGAAATGAGAAATTATTTTTATGTTTATGATATCTTTTAAATTATTAATTCAACCGTAATATATATTTTTTGTAGTTGCCAACTAATTAAGTGGTTTATTTAAAATTAACAAAAAAGGTATTGCATATTAGGAATTATCGGCAAATACATTTAATTGTTTAAATATCGCTAACTTTTCAAATGTTATTTTAAAGAGTTTCTAATAATAACAAAGGCTATACCGCCTAGTGGTTGATAATATAAAAAAATATATCTTTTATTGGTTTCATTTTGAGGAACATAAATTGCAACATAACAATTTATGTTCCTCGAAATAGGACCGATTTATTAAACACTTGCCTTTTACTTTTAATAAACGATTGTTTTTTCGCGACGACGACGCGAGTAAATTGTGCCTTATTGTAATTGGTTATTCTTGCGCGTGGTAGTCAATAAAATAAAATCACATTCTCTAGAAATTTGTTGCTGTGGTATATTTACGAGCTTTCTAAAAATATTTTCAGTTTTATGACAAATTTTGTAAACGTCTGAAGATGGTATATAAGACCGCCGACATCTTTAATGCAATGAGTTTATGAAAGTGTAATTTTTTGGAACTGAAGAGAATAGGAAGGCAGGATTTACATTTTAATTTAAAATTCAATTTTCTGACGACCCATCCGGAAATATACCCAACTATTTGTTCAACGCTTTCTGGCAACTGGGAGGTCTTGTTCAATATTTCATATAATATATAGCAATTAGCAGATATTAATGTATTTTTAGATTCATTTAAGTTTTTATCGTCAATGAGTTGTTCTGAGTCATCATCAAATCTATATCCTATTGTTGTTTGATTTACTTGTTTAGTTGCAGATGAACAATTTAGTATATTAACATTTTCAAAGGGTATGCAGCCCGATAAAGGAGGACTTAAGTTCCAGGTGGTTAAGAATTTTTCGATATATACCGCGAAATTGAACAGCGTTCGGATTATTGTTATTACGACCGTGATTCCGAATCATTGCAAAAAAAATTTCAATGTAATCTTGTGAAAATTTACTTTGCGAGTATTTCGTCTACTAAATAAGTGTACAGTTGTTGAAAACTTTCGATACATATTATTAAACCTATAAAACCGGTATTACATTTACAATAAATTTTTCATACGTAACAAAGAAAGTGATTTTTTTCTTTTTATAGGTTCTTGTAAATTTATTACGCACTCTTATTTTTAAAGAAAGCAAATATTTTTTCATATCATTTAGAAATTTAAAATAATCGCAGTGATTACCTTCAAAAATAGGATGTGTAAAACCAAGTTGTTTAACTGACCTAGAATTCAAAATATCAAATGTATCGTTCATTTTTTTTAATAAATGTGGCCGTAGCTGAAGATCCGTGGAATTTAGATAATTTTAAATCATTTTCGCATAATTCTATAGCTTTTGATACGCTATTACTAAGCAATTGAGTGGCTAAGTTAACTTTCATTATTTGGTTTCGGAATCCTAGATGCTGTTTAGTTAGTTTATTAGCAAAATTTAATCCCAAAGATTCTTGCAAATTATGTAATTCTCGAAGAAACCGCCATTGTATTGTATTACCATTAGCGTCAATTATATTTTTTTTAGATTCAAAGGTGTTTCTAATAAGTTTAACCATATGACACGGGTCTAAAAATATCACGACATTTTTACCGTTTGAAGGGCGTTAAAAGAAGTTTTTAAATTTTTTGCGTCTTCCAACTTGCAACCTAATTCTTTCGCCGCTGCTAAATTAGAACTACATCCGTCAAATGTTAAAGATACGACTTCGGCACCAACTTCATTACATTTTTCTAAACATATTTTAATTAAATTAGCTTTTCTCTCACCCGATAAACCGTTTATCAAAAAATATCCCAATGGCAATTTCCAACTATCATTAATAGGTATTAACATTAAAACAAACGCCTGTTTAGCTATCTCGTTGGTAGCTTCATCATACGTCACCAAACCTTCAAAATCTTTACCATTAAATAATTTTTGGTGTCTTAGAAATAAAATTTTAAATTTACTGTTTTGACATTTTTTTTGAAGAGCAGAACATGCTTCACTAGTAAATCCTGGATTAGCGTCAATACTTTAATACCATTTAGTTAAAGTGGATGGATGGGGTAAACATTTATCAAAAACTGACCTTGCGTAATTATAGCCTGTGGGAGAATAGTAATTTAATGTTAGCGCAAATTTCCTTGAAGCCGGCGAAAATTTAACAGTGGTTCGATTTATCTTTTTATTTAAACACATTCTATTTATAATTTCAGTGGCAACAACATTTTTGTTTAGAGCTGCGCAAGTATCACTATTTATAAATCTATTTCTTTTTAAAGTTTTAGTTAATTCTTTTAGAGACATATTTTTTCATAATTTTTTTATTGACCTTTCGCATTTTTTTAAATTTTGCTAACCTGTTTGCGCTTATTAGTGTTGTCCTTTTTAACTTTTTTTAAAATATCTCTTTCCTAGGTGTACATTTGGTACACGTACCTGGTGTGTACCTAGATTACACGTTGGTTATTGGGGTGATTGGTCTATTAAAGTGTGGCTTAATGAGCGGCGGTCGTGTATACTGAAATGGTTTGTGGAGTCCTCATGTGTGGTTAAATTAGTAGGCGTGTGTCTTGAAGTGGTATGTCCTGAAAACAGTTCATATTTTTTTAATGTCTGAAGGTCAAAGTAACTGGTTAGACAATTGATAGTAATCACAGTTTAGGAAAATCTTACTCACGGTGAATAAGGATGGGTCTGCTGTCTTGTTAATTTTGCGATATCCTTTTGGTGTTGTGTAAAAATCGTCCTCTTTAAAATGTAAAGAACACAAAACGGAAATTTTTGAAGGCCGCCAATTATTGTTTTGTGTGAAATTATATTTATCCATTTTCTATTTGTTTTGTGATTTTGAGGAATTCTGTAAATAATTATTAAAAAAATTACATTGTAATAAATATACTAATAATACTTTAAAGATATTAAAGTATTATTAGTATATTTATTATAAAGTAAATTTATTATAAAGTAATAAACAGTTACTAATAATACTTTAAAGATATATGCTTCAGTACGTCCTTTACCTTTATATTTAGTTATGGCGTACGATGTCCGTTTATCATTAATTTCAAATTGATTTAAACTTAAACAAAATAATTTTCTAACCTATGAAATGTAATCCCATTTCACCTATTATGTTTATGGGATGCATTTAAACAATTTTTTATAATACAGGCGGGCATTTTAACGCGTTCGTCGATTTAGAAAATAAAATTTAAGCTGCGTCGTCTGTCGTCAGGCGTCTAGCAACAGACTGATTGAAGCGCGGCATAATTTTGCAAGGCGGCATAATTTTAGCGGGGTCACTTTTGTGTCGAACATTACTACTCTATATATTTCTTACTCGTAGATTTTGACCGTGTAAAATTTTATAATTCGTGTCAATAAAATAATGGTGTAATACTTCTATTTATAACATTTTTCATAGTGAAACTTTCTGAAGTTAATATTTTGATTATATATATATTGTATATACTTTAATAATACTCCGGGAATAATGCAATGAATTTTATAAATAGTCGTCAGCTGATCGAATTTTACATTTGTGCCGACATATTTTAACTGTCAAATTCGATTGTTTACAAAAATTCCATCTTGAAAATGAATGGACTTTAGAAGGGCATTTTCAATATCATAATTGTCAAGGATTTGGATTCAAAGCATTCTAATATTTTATAACGGTTTTTCCACATCGTAGATATTGTTGAATGGGACTTTGTATTCTTTGCACAAATTAGTATTGTTTTCCCCATTTTTCAATTTTGAAATGATTTCCGCCTTTTCATTAACAGTGAATGAGCGTTTAGGAGCCATACTTATTCAAAAGTTTACTAAACACAGTTGCTACTCAGAATATCACTTTGTAACTGAATCATTTTAACTCCGAAACGTGCATGCTTACCTACCTACCTAGCTAATATCTATAAATAAAAGGTGAAGGTCACCACAGTCGCTGACCATCTGTGTGGATGTAAACAAAAGATAAGAAAGTTCTTTGTGTCTTTGGCGGTTAAGTCGGGTCATAATATCTGCATGGGATTTCTAGGAATTTGTTACAAATGACTCATGAAAAACAATCGCTACACCCGAACTCTGTGTTACATCCGCAGTCGCTATAGGTACATGAACTGTATTAAAGTATGCTTTAAATTCAAGATACTTAGATTTAACGTCACTATAGAAAAATGGTCGCTATAGTCAAGGTCGTAATAAATGAAATCCACTGTAACTCAAAATTTACACATGAACACACATTTGGTGATGTTAGTACCGTTAGTAACGAACGAAAGCACTGACGATAAGCAATTTCATGAAATGAAGCAATTTCATGCTCTTTGTCGATATGACGATATGACAAAGAGCAATTTTCACCAAAACACAAGTGGCAAGGTGTGTGAAATATAATTCCCGAACAGTAAAATTTAATTTCCATAGTAGGACCGTTTTTCATTGTTCCGTGACAAAATTGCTAAATTAATTACACACTAATAGAATCACTTCGGTGTTCATCCATCCATGTCACAGGCAATTTTCTCAGGAATAATTTGATGGTAAAATATGAAATTTAATACAGATTTAAAATATGGCATTGACCCATAATGACTTCGGTGTCCATCCATACAACTGTGTCACAATGTACCTTTGCGCGGTCGTCGACTGCAAGAAAAGGCTAATCATTTTGCCGTATTGTTTGGAAAAATGGATTTCGAGTGTTGTGAGAGCTGGATATACTGATTTCGTCAACGACACAATATTGTAGTAGGCAAAGTTTGTGGAGAAGCCGCTTGTGTATCGCAAAGTGACTGACAACTGGCTAAAAACAGTTTTCCTAAAATTGACTGAAGATTACACTAATAGCCAAATATGGAACTCTGACGAGACAGGTTTGTTTTTTAAGTTAACTCCTGAAAGAACCATGAAATTTAAAGGGGAAAAGTTCGAAGGTGGAAAATAAAGAAAAGATAGAATCACCGTGCTTGCATAAAGTATGGCAGGGGAAAAACAAAACTATTAATCATAGGCAAGGCAAATAAATCCAGGTGTTCCAAAAATGTTAAATCTTTGCCAGTTGATTATGAAGCAAATAAAAATGCCTGGATGACTTCAGAGATTTTTTAAAAAGTTCTACGCAAATGGGACTCCCAGTTAAGAAGTAACAAACGAAAGATCATTTTATTTATTGACAATTGCCCAGCTCATCCTAAAATTGAGAATCTGATCAACATGAAACGGGCATTTTTACCACCAAACCCTGCATCAGTGATTCAACCGATTGCTCAAGGGATAATTAAAACCCTCAAAATTCATTATCGGAAGATTTTAGTACAGAAAACGATGGAGGTCATCGAAAAAACGGCAGACCCATTTTCCGTTAATCTTTTAGATGCCATTGAAATGGTAACTACGGGATAGGCCTGAGTGATTCCAGATATGATCAAAAAGTGTTTTCTACACGCTGGGTTCTGTAAATCTTCGGATATCACAACAATTGACGACGACTTCGATGATGAATTGGACATACCATTAGCACAATTGACAACAACATCGTCAAGCAAAACAAATATTGTGGATTGGGAAACATATTTTGATATTGACAATCAATCTATCACTGCTAGCAGTATGTCTGATAGTGAAATTATTGAAACTGTTGTTCCATCACATATGACGCTTGATGAGGAATATGAGGAGGAAGAAGATGAGATTCCTACAACTACAGATGTGTTATGTGTTGTATCTAAGCTCAAAAGATATTGTTTATTTGGTGATGGAAAGGATATAGACATTGAACCAGTAAGGGAAATAGAATACACCCTACAGCGTACACTAGCTCAAAAAAATAAATTAAAGCAAAGTAATGTTACACAATATTTTAAATGTGCCAATAATTAACCACATGTGCAAATACTTTCAACAATAAATGAGTATAAATAAACTATATACATATGTCTCTGTATCTCTTTACCATTGCCTGTTATGACTTCCGGATATAATGACGAAATTAGGTGGTCCCTTCTATGTCATTATATCCGAAATCCACTGTATTTTGGCTGTGAAACTGACTTATAATAACTTCAGAACATAGGTCACATATTTTGGTATAGATTGTTTAGACAACAACAAGGTTAAGATGATTTTGTGATAACTCCCTAAAATCGCACCATTTCAACACAACATAATAACGTAATGATATTAGTCCCCGTCTTGTTACTTGGAAAGTATGTAGATTTCCAATATTGTTAGTTATCTGGCCCAAAAGCTTGTAAATGAAAAAAATGGTTAAGAACATATGATGGTTCTGTAGATGGTTATTTTCTCCATATGTCAAGAAGATATCAGTTTATTTTGTGATATTTCATATTTGATTTCGTGATTAGGAGTATTTTGTGAAGCGATAATGTTCTATGTTTACAATATATGAATGTTTTCAAGAAAATAACCGAATGACAGTCCTAGGTCGAGCAAACAATACTAGTATTATGTATTACTGTATGTGTATGTGAGCTATTTATCTATTTGGAAAAATAAGGTTTTTTTTTTATTATTCCATTTTATTATGATAGGTGTCCCAATATGTATTGATTATATAATCTTCTTTGATGTTCAACAATTGTAACAGGAAAAAGGAATAAAAAGCTTTGACATAGCAAACTTGTGAAAGAATTTATTACAGAATCAAAAAGTATTTCTTTTCTAAGGATATCAATTTGCTTTGAAATATAATAAAAAATATAAAATAGGATGAAGCTTCATCTGTTCACTGGAATAATATGATAAGGTATAAGTTGGAGTATAGCTCGAAAGGGGATTTTGTTTGGAATACATTTTTGTGAGACATAGTCAATTTATTATTTTGCGATAGAATAAAGAACATTCCATTACTTGGTGCAGACCTCGTCTAGGTGGTACGTTGCAGCGAGTGGCCGGCGCAGGTGCTTTGTGGGGTGCGTTAGCTGCACTCGAGGCGTGGCTTCGGCTCACGCGGCCCAGGGCCCGCAATGCAGACGTGCTGCTCGCTCAGGCTCCGCTCGCTCTTCTGGACAGCGCCATCTGCTGGTGGGTCTTTGTTTCCCTTGCTCACACCATGCGCACTCTGCGTTTACGAAGGTTAGTATATAATATGTTTGCCGGTGTTTGAAGTTTTTTTTGAGGATTGTTATCTGTTTATACAATGTTTTTTTACTCATTAATTGGTTTTTTGATAAATAATCGACAGTTTTAATGTGAATTTAAGCTTTCAAGTAAAATTAAATCTGTTCATTTATACGGTAATATTTATATCTGTTGCAGTTAAATGATAAAGATAGTAGAAAGAATGGTGGTGTATCAGTTGTTACCAGTCTGTTAATCGCAAAATTAAAAAAAATTTAAAGTGTAGGTCAAACTTCATCTCCACAACATGGTAGAGGTCAGTCATGAATATACATTTTGGTTTTTGACATACACATTTTGTTAACAGGAACTTGGTGAAGCTGTCTCTTTATCGTCACTTTACCAATACGCTGATCTTTGCAGTTGTATCTTCCGTTATATTTATGCTGTACTCAATTAAGATGATTCGTTTGAATTGTTTAACTGTAAGTATAGTCAATAATGCTATTTCTTTTTATTGAGTGAATTATGTGTACTTCTTTATAGAAACAGATTCTAGAATTTGTTTTAGAAACAAATTCTAATTTATATATTTTAGGCTCAGCTCGACTCTTTCTTTAATTGATTTTATATCTCCTTAAATATAATCTGACGTTTACTTACACAATTGTATTTGTATATCCATAGCAGTGGCCACTGATTATTTTATTTCGCTTCTTTTAGTTAGTGATGAGGTAAAGCAAGTAATCATCAGATTTTCGTTATGAATGTTTTAAATGAAAACTTGTCCACAATATCCTTGTGATTGAACATAAAATATCACAATGAACTGATGTCAGTTATAGTTATAGTTATATAGTTATAGATTTCAGTTATAGTTAGCAGTACAACATTAATATCAAGTTTGAGAAACAAGGCACCTAAAGGTCTCTCTAAGTTCTAAGTAAAGTTATAAATGTGATTATGTATTTTTCAAGTGAAAATTCTTTAGGCACGTTGAGTGACTTATTTGACAGGGAAAATTTTATAGGTTCATGTCACCGACATGTTAATGTTAACAGTATGTCTGTAGCTATGTGTATGACGTATTGCATTTGTCCAGTAGTGAACGCATATATATATATATATACACACACACACACACACACACACACACACACACACACACACTCACACGCACGCGCACGTGCACGCACACGCACACGGACACGCACACGCACATGGACACGCACACATACTGTAATAGCAGTATATCTGTAGCTATGAGGGTGTTGTGCAACATTAGTGCAAGTAAATTTAAATTGACAACGTGGAGAGTTCAGTGTGTGTATACTGTGCGTTGTTTAAATTGTGTTTTAGTTTGATTATTATTTTCTTTAATTGTGGGGTCACTGCAGTGCAACAGTGAGTAATAAATATGTTTATATTTTTAAATATAATTTTCATTTACAAATTGTGAAATTGTAATTTTTGATGCTATAATTAATTTGAAAAATGTTATTTCATAGTTTTAAGTTTACACTTCTATTTTTTTTTAATTAATATTTTTAAAACCAATCAACAAATCTTTACCAAACTTTGCTTTGGGGGGTGTTGTTTATGTGTTGGAGTAACGCATAGACTATGTACCCATGGGTTCATTTGCACGGAATACTGATACTAAAAAATGTGTGTTTCGATGTTTCTTATTCAGTCAGACCTGAACGGCTAGACATATTTTCATAAGGTTTTGTATAGTTCATGATTCTTTTATGTATAGTTCACGATTACTTTTTAATCTGGTAACTTCCATACAATGAAACTCAGTGATTTTACTCAATAATAAAAATGGAGTATCTCACAATATCAGTGAATGGTGCAACATGTACATATGTATTAAAAATGTAATATTACTTATTGGAAGGTTGTAGTTTTATTGAATTGTGTATTCTTCACAGGTGAACTCATGAGCAAAAGCACGCAGTGCAATATGTCAAGTGATGAAAATAATCAGTATTATTTTAAAACGTTGGCTAAAATTTTTTTGTACTTATATGTAAGGTTTTATTGAAACGTATTTGCCATCTTTATGATAACAATAAAGATAAATTTTAGGGTGGGTGAGTCACATAGCTGAGTAAGAGCCATACAAGTATAATTATAAGGTAATAAAGATATACATAATCACAAAGGATTTAAGGAGACTTTTAGTTCCTTGTTTTTAAACTCGCTGTTAATGTTGTAACGTTGACTATATGCATATTTATGAAATAAGTTCATTGTCATATTTTAGATTTAACCACAAGGTTTTCTTTAACATTAACCAATATAAACGAAATAATATATTCAGTGATAAAGGCTGTGGATACACAAAATATAATTGTGTAATTAAACACAATATATTTAAATTATGCTTAAATTTTGGGTGGGTGAGCCACAAAAGATAACACCATTATTCAAGTATTGTTTGTTTCGTTCATTCATATCATTTAATCAATACAAGTTCTATCCTGAATTTAGAATTTTTTCGTGCTATATAGATTGGCATATATATGTATCTTTTAA
Organism: Druceiella hillmani; assembly: GCA_039881145.1. Lineage (NCBI taxonomy): Eukaryota > Metazoa > Arthropoda > Insecta > Lepidoptera > Hepialidae > Druceiella > Druceiella hillmani. The sequence goes on from JAYKKI010000014.1 coordinate 511,589, forward strand.
AAATATTGACAACAAAAAGATATATATGGCCCATTTTCTAAGTATATTTACAAATACTAGTGAAGTAACAGTACAATGTAGGTGTATAATATTTGTACGACTATATGAGCAGGACTGGAAGGAGCTGTGGGTGGAGGAGGCATACTGGCATGTGCTGTTTGCAGCCGTGTTGGCCGTTATCATGGTACTGTGGCGGCCAACCAACAACAATCAGCGCTACGCTTTCACTCCACTACTTGACAATGCTGACGATGATGATGGTAATTTGTTTCAGTGACCTGTTATTTTTAACCTTATCAGATTGCAAGTAAAAAATCTGTACAAATACATATTGAGATAATTTGCAAGAATGTTAACAAAAGGTAAACCGTCGTTAATTTCTAAAATTAATTGATTGAGATTGGTAAATGTTGATCTCAATAAAATAAAAGTTTATAAGTATAGAACTTTCAACTTGTGAAGGAGATCGCTTCCACACTCCATTACGATCTCAAAAAGGAGCAAATTTAATTTGTGACTAACATCTTGTTTGTTCGAGTGTCCATGTGCCTAAAGTAAGTTATTGTTTACATACAAAGAAAACTAAATATATAAGTAGTGACATGCTAGAAAAAATTAACGAAAATTTAAGAAGCTCTGTAATTAATGATTATATATATATATATATATATATATATATATATATATATATATTTTTTTTTTTTTTTTTTTGATAATTCATGATGTTAATTCATATATCCAAATAAAATTTTTCAAGTAAGTAGGTAGAGTCTGTTATTTATTTGCCAAAAAAGAAGACACTTTTTGATTACATTTTTACTTTTTTGAATTTTTTAGGATGAATAGGATGGTGCGCTATACTTGAAACAAATAAAGAGATGACTGTATCAGTTGTACTTAATTTCAAGCACATATGAGAGAGAGAATTCTAATTATGTCCTTGGGCGATATTGCCATACATTGCATACAAGATGTCATTGTCACATATTATAGGCATACAAGATGTCATTGTCACATGGCAGCTAAAACCATTCATTATTTTTATTCAAATTCACGAGATTAATAATTGAAATGTGGTTATTTATCATTGTTGTGTATCCTATACTTCTAAGACAGTATAATATAATTAGTTTTTAACTTTTATTCTTCAATTATAGCATTTAAAAAAAAAACCATTTTGTCTTTATTTTGACACTATTGGGTCTTTCAGACTTAAAACGTGGTGCCGACCGCTGCCGACCCCTTCAAATAAAAATAATACATGACTCCTAAATTTAATTAAATTTTTTTCGTATGTAAAGAAATGTATAATAGTCGTACAATAAAAAAAGAAATGTATAGTAGTTATACAATAGTCGGAGTATTTCTACTATAGTTATCTAGTTATGAGTGTAAAAAATAACAAAAAAACGAGAGAGAAAATTTTCCCCTTTAGAAGAAAAATATATAACAGACGTAAAGTGTCCATAAAATGAAAAAGTAAAGTAAGTAAAGTTTTCATAAAATGAAATTTTCATTATTACCATAAAAAAGTATAAACAATAATTAAATGTAAACACAAATAACAATATCACTTATCTTAATAAAACTGTTTTGTCCGCAATATGTGAAAATTTAAACCAACAAACGGAATAGATATTCAAAAAATCATTGGAGCAAAAATAACGCTGTACTTTACAGCGAATGTAATATCATTGGATTCGTTATTTCATTCTCATTCCTATGATATATAACTATCTATATCTTTTTATTTTAACCTGCCTATTTACATATGCGTGGCGCTTGTCACCACATCCGATATATGGAACCAGGATGGTTTAGTGTCTTTACAATTATCGATGTGTGTTCTACCTGATAGTAGTGATTTTAGTTTTTTCAGTGTTTCACACAATTTCATTTCACGTATACAGCAATAAATATATTTATTTAGTGGATATTAGCTCTGGCTTGTCGCTTCATCTTTTTAAAAAATTTAGGATAAATTAGAATCATGCAGTAAAAGGTTTCGAGAAAGGTAATCCATAGTAACTTCATAGTAATAAAGTTTTTTAAGATGTAAAAAATATTCGTATTATATAGTCACAAACTAAATCAGTTTCCTGAGTGATTATTAATATATTGTCTAAGAATTATGCAGGAGGATTTATGTTTTCTTTGTCCCTCGGCCAATCTATGTATCATATAACAGACATTAGGTAGACACAGTAACTTACCGTCTTTTTACCAACAATACATTTACAATATGTTTCTCCCGGTGAGGAACTATCAACAAGGATGTTCATATACATGCAATATATTTTTTGGTTAATATGCCTGGTTAATTAACCTAAAATACAATATTTTAGGTTTGGTTTTATTGTGACCCTCACTGGACTAGATCATATTTCTTAAATAAAATATTTGTATTTTTTCCTCAATAAAGTGTTTTTGTAAAAGTGGTATATAATGTTTTTGGTGTAATACCTCCCTTGAAACATTTTACTGCTTGATCCTGATTTATTCTAGATGTATCAATACAGATGGAGCGACAGTCAAGAGCCGGTAAACACTTTATACATCTGTTATGTATTGCTGTATGTATTAAAGACTACGTAAAACAATGAAAAAACCAAAATCACTACTTATCAGGTAGAATCTATATTGACAACGGAGAAGCTACGGGTAAGACCCAGTTAATACTATTTATACTATTGCAAGAGTAGTATTTGTTTAGATAGCGCTATAATTGAATGATAAGTCCTAAAGATCAATTATACTATGTTGTATTAGAAGTAGGAAATATATGGCAAAGATAACCTTATCTCAGTTATTAATTTTGTGATTTTGCAATAGAGAATGGTTTTAGCTACTGTATGACAATAGTATATTTTTTATTTGTTTCCCTCTATTCATTCACAGTGGTGTTTCAATTGTGTCCATTCAATAGTGTTTAGTAGCCGAAAATTTCCGGTCTTTGGGTAAACATTCAATTTATTGCAAAATTTATTTTTTACCATAACAGAAAATAGTATTTTGGAAATATGTGTGGAGGAAAAAGAAGTTAAAACAACAATGCTAGACGGCAAGGGTTATTTGAGCTATTTATTTTTAAACTTTTGGACAAAATAGTTCTGTCAGAGATACTTTTTCGTTGTTAGGTAGAGTTTCAGGAGTAATATCTGGTATGAAAGGTTTTCTGATCCAAAGCAATTAGAACACTCTTTCAAATATTCTTCAAAACTTTTGGACAGCTTTTGGCAATGGCGTTTTATATTATTTATGATCGTCTTTAAGTTAAATTTTGTGTACTGTCGCAAAATTCCAATTTAAAAAACGATGGCAGATTCTCATCCGAAACACTATTGTGTATCATATGACATTTTTTTATAAATGTTTTGTTTCTCTGTGAATGCTGCAATGGCTGAGAGTGCATCTTTCTGTTTCCAATTTCACGATGATTGCAGTGCTACTCTATTTTCCTGCCATAACTCGAGCACTGCTTCCAGTCCTGTCTTTTTCCTGTATCCATCCAAATTTTTGAATATTTCCATGGTACGTCATATTGATAGTTCTTGACAAACTAAATAATTCCCTTTATTTGTATTTTAAAATACATACTGCAAGTAATCGATTGAGGAAGTTTGTTATTTTGAATTATTTCAGATTCATTTCAGCTTTTTTACTAGTTTCCGATATCTATATTTTCCAATATATATAGTTTCCGATATCTTATGTATTTCTTTATATCATCGTCCATCAAAGTAGGAGGTAGTGACTCTTCATCATATTGCTATCTTTTGAATGGAATGGACTGTTTCTCTGGCCATTAATTGAGTAGTTTTGTCTTCATAAATACTTTACTGCTTGCAGAGGAAGAAGAGCAATTTGTTAGTGACGCGTATGGTGTGAAGATGCGGGGTTTCGGCAGCGGTGGCGGTGATTCGGCTGAGCGCGCTTCACCTGGCGCCGATGCTGATTTACGCTGGGTGGAGGAACACATTCCGGCCGCTGCCCTGCCCCTGCCTGTGCTCGACTCCGATGAGGAGATCATCAATGCTAAGTTTGAAGTTTCCAAAATGCAGTGAACCAATACCAGTTATTAGTATTTTAAGTGTGAGTCTATGTGTTTGCGAGAGTAGTGAGAGTGTGAGTTAATAATGTCTTATTAATAAAGGTTTATTTATGTCGTCTTTTATTGTTTCAATTACTGGCTCAATTAATTAGATAATAAAAATCAAATAACAAAAATTTTAGTACTCATTGGGAACTTTTGCAGTACAATATTAATTTCGAACATACATACATTTGAGAAATACTCCTAATGTGAGAGATTTTAGGAATCGGTGCCAAGCTGACGCCTCTATTTCATTATCTCCCTATCTCTCATGTGTACACACTAATAAACCCACACGTAAGTGTCACATTCAACTTGGCATTGACCCCAAAAATCTCTTGTTTTTTATGTCTTTTAAAGGAATATGGCAAATCCATCATCATAACGCACTTGCCCATTCTTCTCATCTATTTATAACTTAGACTTTCTCAGCCAAAGAGATGCTGGTTAGCTATGCCATTCTCCCTATTCTCCTGACATCGCTTCTTGTGATTTATGGTTATTTCTAAAATTGAAAATACCATTAAAAAGATCGTCTTTGTGTCACTAGAAGACATCATGCAAAGAACAATAAGTGAACTGTACTCCGTACGAAAAGGGGACATCGGGATGATTTTCAAAAGTGGCAGGAACGCCAGAAGAAGTGTGACCAACTTAAAAGGGAGTATTTTGAAGGATATAAATGTTAAGAAACTGTTAGTAAATTTAAGTCATTTAACGTTTGAGGTTACCTCACACGTAAATTCTTTTTGCAGATTTTGAACTCAAAAATTACTTGAATTATTTCAGATTCATTTCAGCTTTTTAAATCAAATCAAATTGAATTCAGATACTTAGATGCAATCTCAATAACTATGTTGGTGCATTTTTCAATCACTTCAAACTCCCATGTCTGATGGATGTCTGTTGTTGAAAGCTGAGTGGTATTTTTAGAAAGTTCAAATTTATGAAGTAAATGTCATCAATCAATGAAAAAATATTCTTTTTTTTTCTAATAATTTTATCTATTTCATGAGGCATCACAATCTCTAAACACAAAAGTAATGACTTATGGCATTGAAACGTGGACACTCACGGCCAACTTGATCCATGATATATAAATTTGAATTAACTCGGGGAGCTATGGAAAGATCTATGCTAAGAATATGTCTGAAGTATAAAATATGAAATCAGGAATTCTGACGGAGAACAAAAGTAGTAGTAGTGACACAGCCCTTAACATTAATAAACTGAAGTGGTAATGGGCAGGTTATATTTGCCGAAAAACTGACAACCGAGGGGATAGACGGGTTCTCGAGTAGAGATCACATACCTCAAAGTGCAGTGTGTGACGCCATCCGGCCAGGTGGACTGACAACTTAAAGAAGTTGGCAGGAAGTGTTTGGATGTGGAAGGCGGAGGACCGTGTGATGGGGTGCCTTGAAAAAAGCCTACACCTAGCTAGTAGTGGATAGTTGCAGGCTGAAGATGATTGAGGCATTTTATGATACTTTCATATTTATTTTTTAATATATATTTATTCATTACTATACCTAGCGCGTCAAAGCAGTGGGATTGATAAGGATATATGAGATTAGAAAATATTATTACTTAAGTACCAACACTACCTATCTCAAAATAATCAACAAAGGGAGCACAAAATACTGTCCTATTTTGTATTTATTAACCGTACAATGTCAGCCTAATTCTAATAAAGCTTATCTCCCATTGACATGTAAGTCAGGTAATCGTTTGATGAGATAAAACAGTGAAAAATATTATTATTGAGTGATTTATTTGTTATTTAATGTAAATATTATATAATATGTTTTACATTGAATAATAATTACATTTACATTAAATAAACATAAATGTAATTATTATTTAATCTAAATACTTATTCCTGATCTTTAATTTTTGTGATATTAGGATACTCTATATTGCTGATTTTCACAGTATTCGATAGATTTAATTTGTTTGCAGATATATCAGGGAATATAGTAGAATAGGAAGATGATGAATAGTTTTCCACACACGAGATAAACAAGTTAGGGAAAAAACCCCGTCGCAACAAAAAGAGTAACATCAAATCATTTGAAAAGTCTTATAGCCCGCGGCAACAGTCACTTGAAATCAGAAGATCTTTTACCGAAAATATTCATACTTCTTTTATTATATCTTTAGAGCTGTAAGCCCATCAATGAAAGATGATAAGCTCCTGACTAAAATAACTACAAGTAAGGAAAACAAAAAAAAAACAACCAAATTATACAAAATTCTGAAGTGACCATTTAAAAAACTCACCATACTGAATTCTTGCGAACTTGACTGAAACGGCCTCCCACTACTGCAGAAGTACATGCTCAAAATTATATCTTGAGTCAATATTGCAAACCGTAATAGACAAGAATTAATGCATTGAATTTTTGTGTCAACCACCTTTTTTGAATGTATCTCAAGTGCAAGCAGCATAAGAAAGAAAAAGAGAAAGATAGATGTGATTTTATATTACGCTTACGAAACTAAAAATATGTCTAAAGAAGTATGCGACAGTTACGTAAGAAAAAATGGAGCTGCAAGGGAGGGAAAAGATGACGACAATAGTTATGACTGGATGGGAAAGCTTCACATTTAAGCGTTCAGAGAAGTGTAGTGTATTAAATATGTAAGATAATATGAAGTCATTGTATAAGATTAAATGATGGATAAGATGAAAGATTTTATAAGATTAAATGATGTCATCATAACTACAAAATTTACAATGTAGCTTTACATGCTATCGGTGGAATGAATATGAGGGCGAGTTAAGTTCTGAAAATTTAGTTGCCGCTGAGCCACTCTAAATGATTCTGGAGAATGCGTTCGTGTGTGATTTTTGTTTTAATCACAAAATTGTATTTGTGGTCATTGCCCACATCATTAGAAATAAACAACTCGTCACTATTTAATTGATCTACATGGGCTAGAACGGCTGAGTATTTTTTCCGAGTATTTCCACTTTCCATACATTGTACAACTCTCTTGTAACTCTCAGTTCAATTGAATATGATAAGAGTACCTAAAAAATAAAATAATGTATTAGGAGCAAATTGAGGCAACTGAGGCAATTGAGTTAGTTATAGGTTTGCTAAATGGAAAAATAAATAGCCTGAATAAACACCGATATCATTAGTTACACATTAGTAGTGTTACGTATTTACTCTAGATTTTACAGCTTAAAAATATGGATAAACCCTATAAATATGAATAAACCTTACCTACCATATAAGATGCTAGTTGTAGATCTTTTTAATAAAATAAGCTCACTGTACAGCGTACAGCAACAAAATGGAGATTTCTACATAAGTGTAGAAAATACGAAGAAATTGCAGGAGTAGGCAGGTTTCTGTTATCAATTGGTTCTCTCCCTATATTATTGGGTTAAATATTGTGTTTCATAAGTTTGCATCTTATGACATAACCAGTAAAAATTAGCTAAATTAAAATATTTTTCATTTTAACATTTTTTACCACTAACTGGGTGAAATTGCTCAGCGTTTCACGATCGTCCACCACATTTTGGATTGAACATTGACAATTGTTAGAGTACCTAAAAACGAACTATTCACTGACTATTTGCTGGGTGCGTGACATCAGCACTGTCTAGCATCCGCAACTTCAAATGGCACGTCAATTTTATTTGTGCGCTTCCAATAAATAGCTCTGAATAATATAAAAAATAATGAAATACATCAACTTTGACTTATGCATGCATTTTTTTCCTCATTTTGTGTTCCTAACTACGTACCAATTGTTCCTTTGTATTTTAGGTTAGGTTACGTTAGGAAGTATTTTAATAATTTACTACACAATAATTATCATTTTATGTTTCCAAAGTTTGCTTTTAATACATAAAAAGTGAAGTATGAGTTCAGTAAAGCAAAAATGCTAATTTTAACGATTTTCTAAAATTAAAGAATATGCATATAAAATAATATATTTAAAAAATAAGACTCAGTCATGTATTATAAAAATTAATTTAAAAAATATTGCTCACAATGAATACCTTTATTTTGTATTGTTAAAATATTTGTCACTATTTTCTCATTAAATTTATAATTATGTACTACACACTCAACAAATATATAAACAGAAATATAAATAATAAAAATTAAACAAGAGAAAAACAAGAATTTACATGGTATTAAAAAGGTTAATAATTATGATGTTTAATATTTAGTTCATGATTTATAATTTTTTTAAATTATGATTTTATGGATGAACAATTCTATTACTTTAATTTTTCCTTACTTTAATTTCTCTCAACTCTGTAACAATAGTTAACTTTAATTTAACTTTAATTTTTATATTTTTTAGCTCGATAAACATTGAAATTTTCATTATTGCGAAAGTGCATTTGTTTCCAATTATTAATTTATAAATAAAAAAAAATTATGAACTAACGATTTAACAATAAATTTTGAAAGTTGGTAGAGTTGAATATTTATTTAATATTAATTGTTGTAGGTGTAATCTTTTAAAATGAAAAAAAAATACTCAGAATGAATATTCTTATTTTTTATTGCTAAAGTATTTGCCATTATTTTCACTTTCGAATTTTGTTCTACACATTCAACAAACATCAACAGAAATGTTAAAAATACAAAATGAAAGACGAGATAAATAAGAATTTACAAAGTATTAAAAGGTAGATAAATAATTATGGCGTTTAAATATTTAGTTTGTGATATATAAATTGTTTAAATTATAATTTCATGGATTAACAATTTTCTTATCTACTTCTTCTTTTCTTTACTTTAAATTTCATGTTTTTTGTTCTTAAAATGTATTTGTTTCTAATTATTAATTCATAATTAAAAATTCATAAACTAAAGATTTAACAATAATTTTTTAAGGTTGGCAGAATTGAATGTTCATTATACCATTCATATCCAATTGTAAATTTAAAGCAAAAATAGTGAACAAAATTGAGTTAGGTATTCTTGTGAGTAATTTTTTTTACCCAATCAATTTTTTATAACAAATAATTGCGACCGGAACTTATTTTTTTTAAAATCAGTGAAATTCTTCTAAACTGCTTTGGTTTCAAAAGTAAAATTTTCATGCTTACTTTGGAAACCAACAATATACGTAAGTAAATTAAATTATTTAATTACTTTTGAAACCGACAATATACGTAAGTAAATTAAATTATGACAATATTTAAAAAGCCTTCCGATATTTCACTTTTTGAGAAATTGAAATTTGTCAATTTAACTGAAAATTTCCGAAAATTTTTTGAATTGTAATACCTATCTTGTGGCATATCATATCTATCATATGAAAGATCCATTAAAGAGCTTTAAAATGAGACTACATCCAGATCAGTACCATCACTGGTAGCCAACCTACTGGCAATTAAATTTGTCAAAAACATGTAATTTTTTGACAAAAAGTTAAATTTTTAAAAATTAATACTTCAAAAATAATTGTGCTACACAATTGAAACTTGGCGTTTTACCTTTAATTCTTTATAATTATTTAAGTCTATATATATCTTGAATACAAAAAATCATCAAAATCTGAAATATCAAATCTGAATCAGTGTGTTGATTTGACATGGAATGACATCTATAGCAAATTGAAACTGATTTATAGTCGACATTTTACTTTAACCCATTGTAAAGTAAATAATGCGTAATAAACAGCATATATACTTATGACTTGGACTTATAAAGATATGGAATATTTTTCCAAAATGTTACTATTAGGGGAACAGAGGGTAATGGGAGCCAGAGGGTAATGGGAGTGGTGCTACTAGAGACAAAACTATAGCTCGTATTCACTCGGTTGCCGCTCGGGCACCTTCGGCACGCGTTGATAGTGTTTCCCTGTGACGCTCGACCGGCCAGTGCTACGCTTTGTGTGACAACGAGCGTACGTCGATTTTTTGGTCTGCGCTTATAAAAAATAAGAAATTTCATCGGCCAGGTATGTACAAAGTAATACGTTTGTTACATTCAAATCTGTTTTATTTTATAGATAATGTTATCAATGTTGAGTATCTGTGAGTATAATATCGTTACAAGCTTGATTCAGTGCTTCATTTTATTTAAATTCAAAATGGCGGTACTTGGGGAATGAGAGCTTATTAGGCTCCGATTACCCTTTGTAGCTCCAATTACCCCCATAATAATATACTTATGTATTTTTATTTCAGATGCAAAAATGCCAAGAAAAAGAGAACGCACCACTACGAAAGCGTCTTGGACAGTTGAAACCTTAGAAATTGCAGTCAAAAAACTTCGGTGTGGCGGTACATCAGTATACAAGGTATCAAAAGAGACCGGAATACCTTACAGCACCTTGAAAAAGAGATTCAAGTTAGCTAAATCCGACGATACTAGCTACAAATGTGCTCCCAAGCTAGGAAGGCCTTCTGTGTTCACTAAGGAACAAGAAGTCATTTTGGCTGATCATTTACATAAAATGTCTAATAAATTTTACGGACTGACAAGGGCTCAGTTTTGTAAGGTATGTTATGCCATGGCTGAAAAATTTGATGTCGCGGATCGATTTAATGAAACTAAGAGGTCTGCGGGGAGAGACTTTCTAACTGGGTTTTTCCAACGACATCCTAATTTAAGTATTAGAAAGCCAGAAGCGACAAGCATCAATAGGATACTTGGATTCAATAAAGCCGAAGTGGATCGATTTTTTGAAAATCTGGAAAATGTCATGGTAAAGGACCACTTTTCGTCGTCTCATATTTACAATATGGATGAGACTGGCGTTTCGACGGTCCAGGAAACAGAAAAAATTATAGCGCCTAGGGGACAAAAACGTGTAGGATCAGTCACATCATGGGAAAGAGGGAAAAATGTCACGGCTATCTGTGCTATGAGTGCTTCAGGTTCCTTCATTCCACCTCTTTTTATTTTCCCTCGACAGCGTCACTCACCGCAGCTAGAAAGAGATGGTCCACCAGGAGCTGCTTACACATGTTCACATAATGGTTGGACAAATGAAAACATTTACATTAAATGGTTGCGACATTTTATTGAGCACTCAAAACCCATTGCTGAACAACCTGTTCTACTGATTATGGACAACCACAACAGCCATTGTACATTGGAAGCTTGGGAAGTGGCAAAAGCTAACCATGTTGTAATGCTATCTATTCCACCACATTCGTCACATCGGTTACAGCCTCTAGATGTTACTTTTTTTGGTCCGTTTAAAAGAGCCTACAGCAAGGAATGCGACATGTTTATGAAATCCATGAATATGGTAAAAATTACACCCTATGATATTGCAGGATTGTTCAACAGAGCTTATTCCCGAGTAGCAAGCTTAGACAAAGGAATCTCTGGCTTCAAAGCCACGGGAATTTTCCCCATGAATCCTGCTGTTTTTTCAGAAGACGATTCTGTTGCTGTGGATGAAGCAGAGCCAAGTTAATGAGCAAGCACGTTCTGCTGTTACTCAGTCTCAGAGACTCATAATAAATGTTGAACAAGAGCAGTTGCCCGATATTGACCATGCTGCAAGTCCTTCTATATTAAGTGAGCTACAAGAGGAGGCATTTGCAGCAAATAGTAGACCAAACTTGTCGCCAAATACAAACCCTTCTGAAATTCCTTTTATAACGAATGATAAAATGATCGAGGAGCCCACTACTGCCTATCCTTCCATGACCTCGTCCACAACAAACGACATTCAAGAACTGTCACTCCATACAGACCCAACCATATCAAATGATTTTGTGAAAGTTCTATCAGTTGTAAGTTCACTACCTAACATATCCAACAAAAATAAGACATCGCGACAAAAACAACATTCAGTCATTTTATATAGCACGCCAATGAAAGTAGTATTTGAGGAAAAGGTGAAGAAAAAATTAGAGAAAAAATGTAAAACTAAAAACATTGCAAAGAAGAAGGGAGAAACCAGCACCAAAGAAAGAAAATGTTTCGTTGGAAAAGGGACAAAACGAAAGAAGACAACAGACCAAAAAGAAAATGTAAAAAGAGCAAAAAAGAAACTTTTTCAGGAGGAAACTGACACGTCTGAAGAAGAAGAAGCTGGGAATCTTTACGACGATGAGTCAGAATATTCAGAAGAAGAGACGTTGTGTGCTATTTGCAGTGACACAGGAAAAAATAACGAAATGTGGTACCGTTGCAGAAGTTGCGGTAAATGGGCACATAAAGAATGTTCTGGTTCTGAGAGCCCGATTGATTATATTTGCCTTTTTTGCTTAGATCCTTAAAGTCAATTGTTACGTTTATATTAAGATTTATATGAATATGTGAGATTTCAGGCTGACATAGAAATCTTTGAGACTAATTTAATAATTAAGTTTAGAATTAAGCTCCCATTACACATACGGGAAATTATAGGCTCTTATTTCCCGCAAAGGCGGGTAATGAGAGCGATTCTGTTTTTTTCTTTAAAGTTTATCTGTGGCCAAATGCCTACTAATATAAGGTTAACGCTGTGATTAAATGATAGTCAAATGAGTAAGGATTTAGTTTTTAATAAAAAGTTTCTAAAGTATCCATAAATTTGGGTTTTATTTAACTTTTCCCTTAGTAGGCTCCAATTCCCCCCATCTCCCCTAAATTAAAAGTTAAATACTAGCGAGTTTTACGTGATTGACAGTTAGGATTGGTCATTTTTCTCCTTTAAATTTTACAATTCATATTAGTGAAAGATCCGTGTAATAGTGATATATATATATATGTATATATATATATATATATATATATATATATATATATATATATATATATATATATATATATATAACAATATTAAACACTACATTTTATTATAGTTAATCGAGTAATTATAATACATGGATTAATATTATCATGGGTGAAATACAATGAGTTTTGTGAATAGTCGTCAACTTATTGAATTTGTGTCAACCGTATTTTAACTGTCAAATTGGTATATTTACAAACATTCTCTTTTGAAATGGAACGGAGTATAGTTAAATTGTGAATGCGGTAATTAGGTAAATGGTATGATAAGACTACTCGCACCATTAATATTCAATTTTGTGCCAAATCTATATTCTCAGAGACCCTGAATAAAGTAAATTTAGGAACATCTGTCAAGGGAAACTTATTAATAACATCAATATGCAGAGGATACCATCTTAATATTTAGCAGTTTCCACGATCTTCAAACACTGGTCGGCGTAGTAAGCACTACCTAGTAGTAAGAACTTCCGTTTATACAAAAACTTAGCAAGTTTTGGAATTACACTAGGTGAAATAAAGTTTTAGTCTGTATTGAGAGCATTATTTTTTAAATTTATTTAATAATTATAAGCCACTGAAATAAAAAAAAATGGTGTTAGGCAAGGAGATACACTTTTAAGTGTGCTTTCAATATTGTACCAAACAAATAATTAGACATTCAAAACTTAACTCATGAGAACCTATCTTTAATAACTTAGTCTAAATTTTAGCATGTAGTGATGATGTAGATAAAATTGCAAAAAGTTCAAACGTTTTGAAACTCACCTTTTTGGTTTTAGAGGTACTGAGAAAAAAATCTGTGGCATAATTATTTCAATGTGATTAATTCAAGAAGAAGAGAGCTCTCAGTATAGAATTAACTCAAAAAAAAAAAACAAATATACATTGATAAACAGAACACCTGAATATCGCCTGTCATTATAAATGGGACTGTTCTGGAACGCGTCAATCGTTATAAGTATCTTGGAGCCATGATTGACGATATTAGTAAAGATTACAAGATATTCTTTGCTGGTAGCCCACCTGATGTTGTAATACAACGAATCCTAGGTCGTGGTAAAGAACTTAAAGGAAGTAGACATAATACTACATCACGTAGTTTCATTTAATTGCGAATAATGATTTTTTATAAAATTAACGTCAAATATATTCATTATTTTTCTAATTTTTTACCGAGTTGTTTTTTTAGTACGAGTATTTACGTAACGGTCCCTTACATTTGTGCGGATATCCTGAAAACGGTTTAGTATCTTATAATTCCTATGAACTGCCTAAAATAGTTGGGGGTAAAGACTGAAATAATTGGATAACCATGACGAAAGACAGAAAAAAGTGGAGAAAAATGGAAGCGGCCTATACTCGTCAATAGGTCTCTAGTAATTAATTTAATCTAATTATTTAATAATCACGTGAATTAATTCCCAATATGTAATGGTACTTATTTAAACTATATTTAAAAATTATACTTGAAGCTAATATGTTTGAATCATCGTTAAGAACGAAATGTATAGATATTTAATTATTAAGGAAACAAATGGCTTTATTATATTATTATTTACAAGAATGTGTGAAAATAAAGGGAAAAAATACAAAAAGATTTTAACAAAAGATGAGGCACAATTTTTAAACGATTGTCAGGTATTTAAGAAGTAGTCATCTATTTGTTTATTGCAAGGCATATAACACAGGAATTTAATCTCAAATATAATCATTATAACATTGATTGACACGACGCATACAGTTTAAAATTTGTGGTTAGTACCATATATTAATTAATTAGTACAATTGTTGTAACGCACCTATACGTTGTCGATCGGTAAACAGTTTAATCTGGTTTTAGCGGGAATACAAATTTTACCAAACATAAAAATTATTCTTATTTTGATATGAAAATTGTTTGCATGATAAAGAAAAATGTCTTACCAAATTGAACAGAAATTTGTTGTCGTGAATGCTTTAAAACTTCTTGTGTGAATAAACAATTATTTGTGTGAGTATAACGAATTTATGTTCAGTATTATCATTATGATCAGTAGTAATAACGAATTTATGTTCAGTATTTACTTCAGTCTTAACTTTATTTTATTGCGATGACGTTGAAAACCTGTAACTTTTGTTTTATAGCTTTGGAAAATTGTCAAAACTTCTCACATATTTATTTATGTTATTACAATTAGAATTAATATTTTAAAGTTACTAATTATCACTCATTTAACTTGTTAATATTAAAAATTTGAATATTTCATAATAATTTATATTAATTTACTGAATATTTTATAATCATTTATATTAACTTATTGTGGCAAATTGTCACTAAGATTATAAAGGATAATTTAAGTGCGAAAACTTCAAGGCAGTAATCACTTTGTTACAGGTATGCTTCTTTTAAAGAATAAAGTAATATTTTAATCCAAAGAAAACGGTTTGTAATATTATCGTTTCAAAATGGCTACTTTGGCGGCAGTAACATTTTCTATGGATAATAATCTGTGTTCTTAATATGTTTTGTAATAAATGAAAGTAATTCATAAAATCTTTACTATTTCATTGCATATTTTTTCTGGAATTTTTTATCATCGAATATTGTAAATAGTGTAATATCAAATTTGTCACGAGAATAATAATATTTTAAATCTTTGCGTTGCCAATAAAGAAAATTACAACACACTTCAATGAGCTTATGGATTATTTGCGAATTAACATGATGGAAATGATAAGTCCAGAAGGTAATGGCGAGACTGTTGAACTGGGCGTCTCATCTTGCTTGCGCTTTACACTTCTAAACTGTGCTGTAGGTCGCAGGACAGTGCCATCACTAGATAGAGCTAGATATAGTTAGATAAGGCCTAGGCTACTACGTATATACGATATGCTATATATGTACATTAATGTACTGATCAATATTCTGACTTCCTCACCCATTGTATCAGACAGACAACGAAGTCTTTTGCAGTTACATTACACAGGTGACTGGTAGCAACAAGTTTTGAAAATGTTATCTAGAAAACACAGTCTGGAGAAAAAAATAATTACGCAAAAATATAATTTTGTAATTTTTTAATTCCGAATAAGTAACTTTACACTTTGCACCTCATCCAACAATTTTAATTAGATTTTATTTAAGATTCCAGTAATTATTTTACAAATAGGTATTCCTCCTTTTGGTCCAAAAAAAATCGACCTTGATATATGTCTTGCTGCAAGCATTTATTGAATATGATTTGTTTACACATTGGTTCAATTGAAGTAGGTAAAATGGATAATTTTTGTATCTATTCTAATCAATATATACTCATATTTGAGAAGCGTTGCCATAAGTAGAAGCTTACAGAGAGTTTGAAAATTTAATGGATTGCAAGAGTTGATGTAATTATGACGTACAAAACTAAGAAGAACTTTGTCTTAAAAAATATTGGCACTGCGAAACAACAATTTTAATACAGAGCAGATACAAGAAATTTACTGGTCACCATCCAGTCATTTCAGTCGCTTCAACACAGATGGACAATAATACTTGAACCAAAAAATTCCTCAAATAAAATTGCTTTATGAAAATCAGGACAAAAAACCAATCCATAAAGAATTTAACCCCAGGACAAAACCCAAAAGGCATATTACGCCTGCCGATTAATAACTCAACAACAGTACTCTTACCCACATTAGAACCACCACACGAATATAACTGCTTAAACTTATAAGCAACACTTAGCGACCTCTCATGCTACAAAAATAAAATTTTATTACCATTCTACAACAAGAGACAAAGTCCAATCACTATAAGAATACATAAAAGGCTTCAACGTACATTCACCTAACACAGAACAATTAACTTCATAAATAAAACACTTGACATCATAAAACAAACGTTCCAAATACTTATAATAAAACCTATGTTCTTGAACAAATATATCATCACACCGAAAAGAGCTAGCGTCCCTTTACGATTTATAATTAAAATGAAAATAAAAAGGCTTAACATTATAATAAAAATTCCTATGTTTTTTTCTTTTCTACATTTTAAAACATTACGCTTAGATTTACACTTCTGCAAACCAAAAGGAGCACTATCAACAAATGAAGACTTACTCCTTCGCTTCGCGCAGAAGTTTCAAGAGCAGAGCAATTCCCCATAAATCCGATGAAAAACTCTATGAAGTCTCTAGGAAGTAATCAATAAACAAAATGTAATTCAACAGTAATCGCATCGGCCGTCATTCAGCCACGCCATAGATCTAGCAGAATGTACGTTTTCTTAGAATACGTTCACATTGTTTTGATTTGTTTCGATTGAACTGGTCGTTGTTGTGGTGGATCAGTCTTTTGATATTTTGGAAAAAATTAGTGAATTTTGGATTTTTTCCATCGACGCTATTGACCTTTGTTAAGTTCTGTGCTTAAAAGGGTATGCAGTTTTGCTTTGGGGTACTGTCGGTGATGCATTTAACGTAATAATATGTTTGAAGCGACTCTTATAAGATACTCAACTAATTACTGTACTTTTAATGGCTGTTACACATTTACTTTTTGTACTGAGTGTATTTCGTGAAGTTAATTAAGAAATCAAATGTGAAGACAAGCAAAGCCATGTACAGGTGGTTGCAGATAAGATCACAAGAACGAAAGTCGTACATACTTATGAAATTTGCTGAATGCGAAAGTCAGTGTTTTTTAATATTGATATGTAAATTTTCAAATTTTGTAACAATTTCGAAATTCAAAGACGAAATCGTCCCCTCTCTGTAATAAAAAAATATTCCAGGCGTGGGCGGTAGCGGAGACTTGTAATAACCGGTGTGGACTAAAACCGGTACTGAGAAGCATTAGCTAGTTTTATCAGTACTTACTACAGGCACGGAGTAGTAAATGGTTGTACTTCAGACATAAAATGGTGGAGTGATATCTATGGAAAGGCGTTTGAACAGCAACGAAGAAGGCGAGGGAAAACCATCTTATTTACTAGCATAACCCGTCATAATCGACATCATGATAAATACGCCAGAAAAATCAGCCCTTATTCCTCGATGAGTCAAAGGACGTGAATAACTATCGGTAGGGAACTAAAAATGAAGACATGGAATATTAGAAGTCTTTTTTAGCAAACTGAAGAATTTAACTCTAGAAATAAAAAAAAAACTAAATGCAAACATATTGTATTAGTGAAGTGCAATGGTCAGACAATTTCAAAAGAATTAGAATTAACCAAAGGAATAAAAATTCGTAAAATACAGTATTTAGGCCATGTTCACATCACATAGACGAGACATTGTTGAAGGGAAAATAGCAGAAAAGTGTAGTGTAGGAAGAGAAAGGATGTCACGGATCCGAAATTTAAGAGAATGGCTCCACTGCTCTTCAGATATTTTCTTTAAAGCAACTATCAACAAATGACAATGATCGCCAACCTTCGTGAGAAGACGGCATCTGAAGAAGAAGAAGCAATGGAAGTATTATTTTATAATTTGTGGTGTAAAGAACACGTATTGGCAGCAAAGAAACGGAACAAACATAAATTTTCTTCGATATTAGAAGCTTACATTCAGCAGTTGTACACGATATCAGATATCAATATTAAAATGTCAACCATACATATCTGAGCTGCCACACCAGTAAATTTCAGATTACAATAAAATGATAAAACGTTAGTTCAAAACACTCTAAAACGGTAAGTACCTACCTTAATCTACAAGAGGGCGCGCTGTTCTGACGAGCACGTAACATGTTTTAAACATTGTGCTTATATTTTTAAAATTATTATTTTTAATGAATAATACTTGACTGATGTCGATAGTTTTTGTAAAAATGTTTTAAAACTGTAGAGTAGGTTTAAGAAAAAACTTATGATGAAAAAAATTATGCATGTAACAAACAATTAATAAAAATTTCTATATAGAAAAAGTGTCAATTATTTTGTCCATTAAATTGAAAACGTTATTATGAATTTAGTTTCCACACAAAAAATAAGAAAATTATAACATGCAATATATAACTTAAATGCAATATTTAATGAGATACTTAAAGTATTTAATAAACTCCCTTATAAAGAATGCTAAATACTAGCCAGTGACGTCTAAGCCAGTCTTTTGTCAGTGTTTTGTATGGGGCGTTTTCGCATGAATCGTGCTTCGTCTGTTTTTAAGTCGTTATAACTTTGTAATGAAAAGTCACGATATATTTAATTTAACCGTTTTAATGGCATTACTTATTCTATTTTAGTAATAAAAAATATAGTTAAGTAAAGTACCCGATTATTATATTGCGTATATAAAATAACTCTTTTAAGTTTAGTTCTAATCGTAGTTTTATTAAGTCCGGAGATTAGAAGTATATTAAATCAATATTTTCGAAACCTCCATATTTAGAGATAATCACCAGTTTTTATCACTGCAACATGCTTAGAAGGAAATTTTATAATAATTTAAAATAAAAATATGATTCGTTTTCTTGATAAAATTTCCCATTTTTGAAAAGACCCCATTATAAAGATTTAGAATTGTTGAGTACCTGAACACGCTTTTTTGTTTGTCATCAACATTTTTATGTCATCTATATTTTTTATACGAGTGTAATCCTAAATGTCTATTTTCCTGAAACAATTTTGACAATTTTCTCATAGTTTTGCCAGGTCAATATCACAATTATTGACATTTGTAGCTATAACAGGAATATTATTTGTATTAATGTTTCGTTTTTTTTAGTACTTGATTTTTCATAAAATTTATTGTATTTACTGAATCTGTTGCATCATCTGAGTGATTTTTTAATCACTTTTTTAAAAACAATCGTGGAAACCGCATAGAATTCAATGTCTTTCATGTCTCTGTCTAAAAAATCAACATACATGTGAAATCATGAGACTCTTCATACAATCGTGCTCAGTCAGTCTCGGCGAGTGTGTAAATTTGCCATAACGATTCATAAATGAACATTGCAATTTTGTCTTGCCTGCTGCATTAAGTCAGTTTTCTTTTCATATTATTTATTCCAGGCTTTGCTCGTTTTATTTTCTTTTCATCATTTTTTTTTGTTTTTTTTTTTGGAGAAGATGGGATATATTATCTAATTTAATTTAAGTATCTTAGCATCTCAAGGATACACATAGATCTGTACACAGCGAGTACTTGATATCGTAGAATTATTATCGTATTCGCAGCATTAAATTATTCTTTACCACTTTTATTCACAATCAATCATTTATTTCTAAATATCTAGTTTTATTTCGCAAGTATTTAATTTTAAATCTGTTAAACTATCCCCTTAAATTGGATACCCTTAATGTAATAAAATGCCAAAAATGTACGTACAGCTGTGGAATCAATCCAAATTTAAAAATAGTCCATTGGTAATTTTCTCTATTGATTTCTCATCATATGTCTTCCAGAATATATGATGGAGAAAAAAGGTTCTGTAAAGAAATACATTTTTTTGTAACGAATTAAAAAATAAAAGATCATTATGCTGAATATGAACAACGAGTGTTTTCGAAAAAATAAAAGGCTGTGTTAACGTATTACGTTGAAAAGGCCACTGATTGAAGTAATATTTTTTTTACAATCTGTCTTTACATTGGTTTACATCTGTGCTGATAAAAATATAAAATTTTAATAGATGCGTTGATAAAATAAAAGTGATTAATCTATTCTATGGACTTTTCCAAAAAATCTTTAACTTGAACACATGACTATGCATTATAAAAAGACTTGATAATGCATTATAAAAAGATTTGACGCTTCTCACAGCTCAAATTTATGGTCACGACTAGTAGGAGAACGCCGTAGAAAATTTATGTGTATTTTAGGTAGGCGAAATAAAATATAACTTTGTACTCGTATATAAAAATAGGAAGGCTTTAAGGAAGTAGACATCTTGTTAATGGCATTCGCTACATGTAGGTGTAAACAGGCTGTTTGTATAAAAACAGGCTGTTTGTATAAAAACAGGCTGTTTGTATAAAAAGAATTTCATTTTGAATTCGCCTCGAAAATATACGACGAAAATAATCTAAAATTTTTGATTGATTGAGAAATGATTTATTTTTCAATCATAAAATATATTTCTTATTTTCAAAACTTTCTCCGTCGTAATTAAATTTAAACATTTCATTGAAAACTTAAGATACGTATTGAATTATAATAGATTTTCTTCCTTTAAATAGTAATCATAGCGCTTACTATTTTAAGGCCGAATAACGTGTCAGAGACGTAGCGAAGTATATGGCGTTGATGAAATCGCAAGGTGCTCGGAGTATGCGCACTGGAGGATGTTTAATCCTCATGGTAACATCGAAATAGTGGTTTTAGCGCACTGGATAAGCTAAAAAAATTATTGATTATATTCTTCTTATCTTGTATTTAGGAACCCAAAGAAATAGGTTTGCTATTCAAATTTAAAAATACTCTGTACATTATATGGGAAAGAAGCATATGAGGAAAGCAAACGTGTGTTTCACAATTTGCACTTTTATTATATTTTTTTCTTAATATTTTTTTCAGTAAAAAGGTACGTGTTCATAACATTTTTTCCGAGGAGCAGATGAGTGCATTTGCTTCGAGTGCATTACCGATTATGCAGTTGAATAAACTTATTATACCCTCAACGTTATAGCAAACGTGGATATATTAATAGCTTGCATACATTTTGATAAGTGTTGACGATAAAATAGTGAAATGAGCGGTGATTATCCATAAATTATACCCTCAACGTTATAGCAAACGTGGATATATTAATAGCTTGCATACATTTTGATAAGTGTTGACGATAAAATAATGAAATGAGCGGTGATTATCCATAAATTATACCCTCAACGTTATAGCAAACGTGGATATATTAATAGCTTGCATACATTTTGATAAGTGTTGACGATAAAATAGTGAAATGAGCGGTGATTATCCATAAATTATACCCTCAACGTTATAGCGGTGATTATCCATAAATTATACCCTCAACGTTATAGCGGTGATTATTCATAAATTATACCCTCAACGTTATAGCAAACGTGGATATATTAATAGCTTGCATACATTTTTATAAGTGTTGACGATAAAATAGTGAAATGAGCGGTGATTATCCATAAATACTCCAGGATTACAAACAAAGGCGACTTGTATTAGTGCTAAATAATAAGCTATCCTCAACTATTTTGGTTGTGGGCCTCCTTCAACCTGCACCACTCGGTTCTATCTCGGGCTGTCTGGATCAATTGTGTGCCCGTCACTCTCATTATCTCATCCTTTCATTTCATTTGCGGTCGCCCAACTTGTCATTTGCATTCTCAAGTTTCCACTCCAAGAGAATTTTGCACCATGAATCTGAATTTCGAGCAACACGATTAACACACTACCACTTAAGTTTCTCCACTTTTTTGACAATATCAGCAACTATGCTTTATCTCCGATGCTACTGTTTTGCGGTCCTTCAAGGATATTCCTACCGCTTCCTTTCTATCGCGCTTTGAGTAAAAATAAGCTTTTGCAGAAAAGCTTTTGTTGTCACCCAAGTTTCGGCTCCGTAAGTGAGGATTGGTAGTACACACTGATTGAATACGCGTGCTTTTAAGTGGCTCTTTATGTCCATTTTAAAGACGAACTCGAGTTTGGAGAAAGCTGCCCATCCAAGTCATATGCGTCTATCTATTTCACTGATCTGGTTATTTTTCCCCATTCTTAGTTCTTGGTACACATATTTGTCTACGCGCTCGCCCATATTTATTGTCGTAATGCTATCGGTTTCCGACATCATAACTTTTGTCTTATCCAGATTCATTTCGAGCTGGAGCTTTGTGCTTTCCTCATCATTAGTGTAATTCTGTTTAATTTGCATTTGCTTTTAGTACACTATCGACTAGGCAGTTGAATAAATTAATGATAGCTCAATATTATAGCAAGTGTGAATATTTTAATAGCTTGCATGCATTTTTATATGTTTCGATGACCATAAATATCGCGAGATCACGATCAAAGGTGACCGGTGTTAGTGTAGTACTTTGGGGCTCAATTATGAGTAAAAATTCATAATTGAACCCAAAAGAACAATAATGCATGGAGTCAGTACGTCTGTATCCATGCATTATTGTTCTCTGGGATTATTATTAGAAAAATAAATGAGAACAAATCGGCCAATTGTGAATGTGGCTTGCGCATCGAGGTCTTTCTACCTCGTTTAAAGTGAAATTACATTCTTTCTTATAAGGCATCAATGATATGCAGTTTTAGCGCAATGGATATTTAATAATACCTCATATAGTCAAACATTATTGGCAATATATCAAAAACTATCACCCCTGCGACCATTGTTACAACTTTCTTACCATCTTTACGTAGGCTTCTCAAATTCTTGTTTTTTTCATAATTTTACAATTAAATGAAACTACGTGATGTAGTATTATTTCTACTCTTTTTAAGTTCTTTACCACGACCTAGGTTTCGTTGTATTACATCTTCAGGTGGGATATTAGCAAAGATACATCTTTGCTAATAGCCCACCTGAAGATGACCACTCTAATACAACGAAACCTAGGTCATAGTAAAGAACGTAAAGAGAGTAGAAATAATACTACATCACGTAGTTTCATTTAATTGTGAATAATACATTTCTACAAAATTAACGCCAAATATATTAAATTATAGTAAAAAGTTATGAATATATTTATTCTTTTAAATATGGTATGAATACCTATCAATTTAAAATTAGTCCAAAAACAGCGTAATTCTGTTACCTTTATGGTATTAAATTAGAAAAAAACGAATAACCATAAATAAATGTAAGTTTACTTTTGAACTAATATTACTAAATACTGCTGAAATTATTCTATATAATACGAAATTTAAAATACAATAAGTCAGGAACATTGAAAATACAAGAAAGGATTAATTTGAATTATTACTTCGTAGATACGATAAATGCGATGTTTTGAGAAAAATAAAACAAAATTGTATTGCAAAAAACTGGCCATTAAACAGGACAATTGTTTTTTTTTAATATCCTTGTCTTTTATAGGTACAAGAGTTTTTATAGGAAATTAAACATTAGTTAAATTCTTTTCTTTCGTTAATATTTAATTATTGCTGACAAATGGACTCATCATTATATAAATGGTTCATTTCTCTCTTCACAAAACGGAACGTTAAAAGAAATATTAGGCGTAAGAAGGCGTAACACTTTATTTAAAGTTTTTTTTAACGAGTTGAACATCACATCTACTAAGAATAGGGCCCTGTCTTACAACACTTGACTATTTTTGTGGCGGGCTCGTTGTTTTTTAAAGTTTGAAGTCTTTCTATTGTTTAGATGGATACAGCTCTAGATAGCCGTAACGAAGATAGCTATAGTTGCAATCGTGATTATCATTGTTTCAGTTGACAAGCGACTGACATTATTGACATTAAGATTACATTACTAAAGGAAGCCCATACTGACGTATCGTAACCGGCTTTGAGATAAGAATGTAAAGTAAAATGTAATGTAATAATCGCACGATGATAGTAACAAAGTTGGACTATTTGAAAAGGAAAAGCCGCTGAATAAACGGATTCACGAAGTAAAAGTAGGCCAGGAGAGAAATTCTTCCGAAGTTGACCTTCCTTTGCTGTCACGGCACGAAGTGAACTATTAGATTATTTAACAGAATTAAAAAAAAACGGTTCCTTTATAGGATCATTTTGTTGTTCGTCTGTCTTTTTATACTCGTACCGGTGTATTGTGGTTCACAGTTGCCGACCAATCTTCATTACACTTTCTCGCAGGACCGAGAACTGATATAATATTACTATATTGATCCTTTACATCTTAACAATTAATTTGTTTTCTCTGCATCATTGCGTTTGAAATTTATTTTTTTTCATTGTTTAGTGCGCGAAATTTAGAATTTAAAAGCCTGTGCTGTCTTTATTTGATATTTTATTGTTTACTAGCTATGCTGAAACGACTTCGTTCGCGTAGAATTTGGTAAAACAAAAGTTGTTAGGAGTTTGTTGTGTTTTTTTGAATTTTTTTCTCCCAGAATTACAAGAGTATCAAGTTTACTAAAAAAACTAATAGATGGTTTTTGGCAGTAACATACTGTAATATATCTATGAGCTTTATAATTTACTAAAAACCTTAATACATGGCGATGGCAGCACCTGTATAATAATATTCACTAAGCCTGGGTGTTTTTATACCCTTAATATCCAGATTATATATGTTACTCGGCGGTCTAAACTTTTACCATACCAAATTTTTTCAAAATCTATTCATTAGATTTCGCGTGATCGATGAACAAATTAACAATACGGACAGAGAAACAGACAGACAACAATTCTAAAAGCAGGTTTTCTGGCTTGTACTATACGCTAAATCAATCATTTTTTAAAAATATTTTCAGTGTATACAATTCCCTCAGTTACGATTTAATATGTATATAGGTTATTGTTTAATACCTAGGTGCAGATTATTTTTCTTAATACGTATAGATTATTTTTTATGAGCGGAATACTCGACTGTTACAAATTTATATTTGTGGTTCCAGAAGGTTTATACATTCTTTGATTATTTATTTTTTGGAAACTATTTTTCAAAACAAAATGTAGTTTGATAACACGTCAAACTACATTTTTTAATTGAAGAACAGTTCCAATTGATAACACATAATTGCTATCTCAAAATTGATGCATGTATTTTTTGAATTGCACACATTTGCTCGTAACATATTTTGTTTTTTTCTCTTTATGATAACTTTCATTACGTCACAGGTTTTCTTTAAATATTCACAGTAAGTCAAGCAAAAGTTACAAATATAACGTCACAAGATAAAATCGCTATCGAATTTAATTTAGAAGAGGCATTAAACGACTTCAACTCTTTTAGTGAATTTGTCTGACGTTAATTCATTGACATTGTTGCAAAAAAGCTAAGATGCCTTCTTGGAGCACAATTAAATAAGTGAAGTTATCACTTACGGTTACTGAAAAAATTGACGGCAGAAGGGTTATTATTCAAAAATTTCAAAAACTCACCAAGTCTTACAATTGCTACCTATACACTCAAGCAATTTGTCATTGAAAATAAATTCAAACAATTACTTGTTGCATGTCATAATGCGTCTAGTGATTACATAACATAAATACCTATGATAGACATCACAATAACGGTTTTAGTTCAGGGATTTCAGATGTCCAAAAGTAATCAGCCAGTATCTATAAGAAAATATTCCGATTATTTCTTCTATAGCCAGTATAAGAAAATATTCCGATTATTTCTTCTAAAAATATTCCGATTATTTCTTCTATAGCCAGTATAAGAAAATATTCCGATTATTTCTTCTAAAAATATTCCGATTATTTCTTCTAAAAATATTCCGATTATTTCTTCTAAAAATATTCCGATTATTTCTTCTAAAATTTCCGATTATTTCTTCTATAGCCAGTATAAGAAAATATTCCGATTATTTCTTCTAAATATTTTCAATTAATTTACAAATTGCCCACCTGAAGATGTAATACAACGAAACCTAGGTCATGGTAAAGAACTTTAATAAAGTAGAAATGATAATACATCACGTAGTTTCATTTAATTGTGAAAAATTTAATTGTAATGAATTTCTACAAAATTAACGCCAAATACATTCAATATTTTCATTTCTGTTGTTATTACATGTTGTACATTCAGGATTATTTGGAATGAGATAGCAAAATTTTAAGGTTAAGTGGTTATGTCATAATTATTAGACTGGACACGTTTCTTTTACATTTTGACTGATCCTTAATATCTGTCCTTTAATACAATGTATCGGATATATTAACGAAAGCGTTTAATTTTGATTGGCCTATTTTAGGTCTTTAGAGAGATACAATTATTACGAATGGAATAAATATGTTTATATCAACGAATTGTGTGTTACTTATTAAGAAATACGATGTCAAATGAGTCATCATAAGTTATGCATGTAACGCTTACGGCCTTAAAAGAAGACGCGTTACGTCACGATCTTTACGAAATATGCTTTCGTTTTAACAGAAACGTACTAAGTAGTATTTTTCATGTAACCTAAATAAAAACAAAATAAATGTAAATAAACATATAACATTTAAGTAACCGTTTCAATTTGCGCGTTGCGTTGTTTAAGTATAGATACTGTTTGGAAAGTACATAATATATCGCTACCATAAATATTTAATCGACTTAGATTAATAACTGCATATTCCATTAAAATATATAATTTTGACTTGGTCATTGGTCAATCATTGGCAATGAAAAAAACAAGCAACGATCTTTCTTTTCGTCTTACATCTCTTAATACGAGGACTTTTACATACTTAGGTACGATAAAAGTTTAAACATTTAAAGACACATTAGTTTCAAGGCTTAGAATATACACCATATAAATGTATTTGCTTAGCGTCAAATCATCGTGATTTTCTCGAAAACTATAGGCTTCCGATAAAGTTACGTTAATCTTTAGCATAAATTCTCTTTTGAGCTATAATAATTTTAACCATTTGTGCCACAGGTATGGCTTTTAAATTATTTCACTTGAGCCCAGGCATAACGCATAAACGTAAATGAAATGTTTTATCGAGATAATCCAATCTGTTTCGCAAATTTGCTAAGCTAAAATTTCATCTAATTTTGTTAATTTCAAAATTATTTTATTTACTTTTGCTTTTTATTTTTAATTATATTAATATATATCACTGCCCCACGAAGTAATTGCGGTTAAACATTTCGTTTCATGCCAAATAGGGCCCAATAACCAAAAACATGATAGATTAAACTTTCCTTGATAGAATTTATTGCTGCAATAACCTCTATTTTCAAAATATATTTAGTCGTTTTGACGCCATTTTTTACCTATATAATTGAAATAAAGGATTAATAATATATAATGGCTAGACTAAAAGTTTTTTCAAAATATGGATTGTTTATCGAAATATTGAGAAAAATGTATTTTCCACTCTTTTGCTTCTAAATATTACCGCCATAATCGGTTTATTGTTGGGCGAGACGCCCACTCTCTGACTCTCTGTCATTCGTCTACGGGCCTTTGAAGGAGGAGGTTCTGTCGCAGCGTGCACCACGAAAACATCGTAAAATCTCGCTAAATTTCTTTATCGGCAAAATATTAATGCAATTAAGTCGTTTAGGTACGTCAACTCCAAAATAACAGATTGTATCTCAGATGCATTCCCATTTAGGTTTATGTTCTGAAATTTAGCCTTGTGACGGTGGCCGGGATAATAATACGTGGATCTTAACCACTATCAGAGCTGGAAACATCGAGTTTGAACTCAAATGTTTGGTTTTAATAGGCAATTCTCACACCATACATTTAAGAGTTTAACGATGACCAGGATAATGATATCTGGATCTAGACTAATATTACAGACAGAACCTTCGACTTTAGGCTACAATATTCAGTTTTATTGGGCAGTGCTCACACATGCATACTCGATGGCCTGATGGTGACCAGAATAAATATACCTGGATCATAGCCACTATTACAGTTAAAATTTTTGAGTTTGAGGTTAAATATTCTAATTCGAGGGTCTGATAATGACCAGGATAATATTACCTGGTTTTAAGCATTTTTACAGTTAGAACCTTCGAATTTGGATTCTAATACTCAATTTTGTTGGACAGTTTTTAAAGTGCAAACTCGAGGCTTTGATTATAACCAAGGTAATAATATCTTTATCTTAGTCAATATTACAAAGAAAAACTTTCAGTTTGAGCCAACATTTTCGGTTTTAGCGGTGTCTTCTTGGACCTGCAAATTCGCGGGTCTGATGATGAGCCGGAATGACAACACCTTGATCTAAGCCCTTATGACAGTTAGAAACTTTGAGTTTGATCTCAAATATTCCGTCTCGATATACCATTCTCACGCCCTCAAACCGAAGGGTTTAACAATGATTGGGATAATATGTTTGTATTTATTTATTTTTAATCTTTAATGTACACGGGTCATAAATATAACTGACTTATTGCTACGAGAGTAACTTCTTATAGCCAATCATCTAAGGTACTAACCTGGCTCATAGGAAGACCTACACTTAAAAACTTGTACTTGCCATTGTCTAAATAAGTTTAAATTTTGTGCAAATAAGTGAAAACATTAATTTAAAAAATGCAACCCCACTCCTACCCTAGCCGTTTCGAGAGCAAACCTCAATTTGTCAATGACCGTACAAAGCGATACTTTTCTTATAACCTGAAGTATAAACTTTTTTAAACATTTCAGTGAAAATGGTCAAGATTTTTATGTTATTCTATTAGACCTTTTTATTTAAATTTCAAAACATTGAATGCCACGTAAGTTTCACTAGTTTATTCTTTTCTGTTTCTTATCGATGTTTTTGCTGTAATGCGGAAATTTCTTAGTAAAGCCCGCTTGTCGTATCATAAGAAAGCCCAAACCTTGCTAAGACTATTGAATAAAGACTTCGGTACCAGCAATGTCTGTGGTATTTTTAGTTATTTTTTATAGAAATTGATTCTTGTTTAAAGGCAAAATAGCCAATTTAGTTTCTTTATTATCAAAGTTGGTTTACGTGTTTTCCTAACACTCCGAATAAAACCTACGGCAAATTGTTATTAAAAATGAGTGACTGTTTGAAATTAAAGATTATCTGCAACAAATAAGAAAATAATTAATTCTTAGTTTATTTTTTACATGTTAATTAGTTGTAAAAGAAAAAATAAGTTTCATTTTCATTTTATGACATATTTTTTTTATGGCAAGTTCCCGTTTTAGTACGGGAACTTTACAATTATAAACTTTGACTTTTACTTAATACATATAATCGTGTGATAGGCCTTATTAGGGAACAAGGTTCCTAACAAGACACACATTTGCGGTTTTTAAAAGGTGCCTTTTTTAATAAGAAAACGTAAAAAAATGGTGATTGTACTAAATTCGTATGAGAAAATTAATATTAATTCAGATAAATTAATAAAACGTCATTACAAAGATGAAGTACACGCAAAATTAGTAAAATTGAATAATAAACAGGTAAATAAATCGACAAAATTTCGACAGTTTACTCGCAAACGTACAAAACAAATTTTAGCAGTAGCGAACGCAACTTTTGTTTGTTTTCACGCAAGCGTACACTCCTTGCCTCGTTCTATGGATGTTCATCTATCTCTCTCAGTTGTTAGCTAAGCATCTATTTTCCGTCCTTCTTGCCATAGATTCGTTATATTTAGATGATGCAAAACCCGTTGCGAGAAAAACTTTGCACGAAATTCGACACTGACATTTTACTCTCATGGTGTCCAAAGAAGTTTCACTTCAAAAATTATATAAAGATGCATTTTTCAGTTTACCCGATAGATGTAGCGAATTGTCGTTATAGGCCAGTCAAAGTAATATTTTTAATAATAATTATAAAATTACCTGATTTTATATTGCCCGCATTATGAATAATGCCCTGTTTCTCACTTGGCCCATAACATATATATTGCACGGAAAACTGTAAACAAAACAGAGCAACTCTGCACGCTGGAGTTTTGGACAGCTAAGTTGAATGCACCTATAACGTTTACGTGAAGTTTTGGACCGCTAATTCGAGTGCACGTATCACTATTCCTTGACAGCGCACCTCTACTACTGTCGAACGTATGACTAAACTTTAGACCAAATGTTGTTATTTCAAAATAGTGTAGGGCATGGAAAGAAATATCTTTCAATTTAAAACTATAATTACTAAAGTATATAAAAAAGTATTTAAAGATCAAATCAAAACGAAACAGGCAAAAGGCGTATTAGAATATGCATCAACTAGAGATTTGCAGTCGTCTACCGTTTCCCTTCTCGTGAAATTATTGATATTATATAATATATCTACTCGTATAATTTCTTATTTTATCTTTTATCATAAGTACCTACATGTTTAGTAAGTTATTTCGTTATATATTTGAATAATTTTTTTCTTTATTTACAATCATGTATCTAATAAAATGGCACTGATAGATGTTAATAAACACACATATATCTATATAAGAAAATAGTAAAGAAGTCGTGATTAAATATTGAATATTTTTTTAAATAAAGCACAGTCGCCTAACAAGGCCCCCTTTTTGCAAAATCAGGGAATTGTGGAATTAATGGAAACTACCATCAATATGGAAGACATTGTTTAATTATGGTTTTAATATTGTAAAAAAAATCACCATAACTTGTTACGTTTTCGTATTAAAAAGGCACCTTTTAAAAACCGCAAATGTGTGTTTTGTTAGGAACCTTGTTCCTTAATAAGGCCTATCACACGATTATATGTATTAAGTAAAAGTCAAAGTTTATAATTGTTATCCGCCAAATAATAATTCATGAATTTTAGTTTAAATTTAAATTTAAATTCTTAGCAAAATAATTTCGCAAAAATTAGGTTACGGGCCTTATTAGATCTATTAAAACGGGAACTTGCAATAAAATAAATATGTCATAAAATGAAAATGAAACTTATTTTTATTTTCTCTTTTACGGCTAAGTAATATGTAAAAAATAAACTAATAATAGCCATAGGTCTCATTCGGAGTATTAGAAAAACAATTAAACAAACTTCGATAATAAAGAAAGTAAATTGGCTATTTTGCCTTTAAAGAAGAAACAATTTCTATAAAAAATAACTAAAAATACCCCAAATATTGCCGGTACCGAAGTCTTTATTCAATAGTCTTAGCAAGGTTCAGGCTTTCTTATGATTTTTAGTAAAAACATCGATGAGAAACAAAAAAAGAATAAAATAGTGAAACCTTACGTGGTACTTAATGTTTTAAAATTTATATAAAAAGGTGTAATAGAATGACATAAAAATCTTGACCGTTTTCACTGAAATGTTTAAAAAAGTTTATCCTTCAGGTTATTAGAAAAGTATCGCTTTATACGGTCATTGACAAATTAAGGTTTGGTCTCGAAATGGCGGCGCGCTAGTGTAGGGTGTATATATATATTCTAGAAATACGAGACGGTTGTCCCAGCATACGAATCAGAAACTACCCACCACGTTGGTGTCGGATCCGTGAACCAGTGATTGTCTAATCCGTATCCCAGCGGGACACTTAATATATGTCAAAAAATACAGGACGTCCCAGGTCATCTATCCCAAGACATCTGTCAATACTAGTCAACGTATCAGTCCTCACACATGCGAACACGATGGCCTGATGGTGACCATAATAAATATACCTAGATCATAGCCACTATATATATATATATATATATATATATATATATATATATGTATATATATATGTATATATATATATATATATATATATATATATATATACCATTAAATGTTTATAAACGTCTAAATGTCTACGGAATCCTCGTAGTGCGAGTTCTATTGTACTTGATAGGTATATTTTGTGTTCATCTGCATGGGTCCAATGGATCGTTGTAAGTAATAATGCGTTAATGAAATCTATTAAACCTTTTGAAATAGCTTAGTGTGTCTTGCAGATTAAAAAATCCATGAAAGTATCTAAAATTAACTTTTCAAGTTGACAGATAAATAGTTAAGATGATATCTCGAAATGTCGATTCGCCGTCCACGTGACATATCAATTTATGTCAATCTATTGGTTCAACTTAAACTCTCCTTATCGATTGAGATGAGACCCAGATAGATAAAGAAATTCATGTTTAAGTCAGCCAGTTTATTTGCTTGAGAGTTATACTCATTCGACGGCCGCCAACTAGAAAACAATGTAAGAATTAATATATATTAATATACATAAAGAATTATTACAGAATACCTTCCTAATATTAGGAATGTTCACAATTAAACGAAACTAAGTGATGTAGTATTATTTCTACTTTATTTACATTCCTTACCGCGACCTAGGTTTTGTTGTATTACAACATCTTCAGGTGGGCAGCAATTAACATGCAGTTAGCAAATTGCTTATTGTCTACCTGACGATGTTGTAATACAACGAAACCTAGGTCGTGTAAAGAACGTAAATAAAGTAGAAGTAATACTACATCACGTAGTTTCATTTAGTTGTGAATAATGAATTTCTACAAAATTAACGCCAAATATATTCAATATTCAGTTTAATTATTAATGTTTCATAAATATTTCCGTGTTAAGGTATTTCTTATTCATCTCTTATCACTGAAACATCTCCAGAAAATGTATTTTTATTTTTTCTTGAATTAATTTCATGTCAAATTTGTAGAGGTTGTGAATATTGAATCAATATTTTATTATTCCATCACGTAGCTAGAAGCTTCAAATGTGAAAAAAGTAATTAAATTGTTATTTTTTCTTCTTTTATTATATGCTTATTAATCATATCGTATTAAGTTTATAGGAAGTATTTTAGCACAATTTTCACGAGTATTTAACTCGTATATCAATGTAAAATATACATAATATTAATATCTTTACGATATGCCATTCCAAAAAATTTATGGAAAAAACTCGCTTCCCACAAAGAATTTTGGTTTATCGCAAGATCTTCTTTGCTGAGTAAGCTGTTTAAACGTAAAAACGCTCGCGTGCCTTCTTTTATTCTTCTGACTTTGACTTATATTCTTTATACTTAGAGTCGTACTTACATTCAAGATATCGGTTCCATCATAATACAAAACAATGTTTACTCATTACATATATATGTGTCAGATGGCCTACTCGCGTGGTCTGCTGGTGGTGATACTATTGGCAGCGGTCGTGGCGACGTCGTGCCTAAAGCTGGCCAAGGAGCCGCTTCGGTACGAGCCGCCACCGCCGCCGCCGGGCTTGGCGCGTGATGACATCATCACCTCTTGGATCGAGCAGCCACTTGATCATTTCGATCCTCAGAACAATGAGACGTGGCTAATGGTGAGTTAGATATAAATTCTTGCAATAACTAAAAATATCACATACATTGTAATATATTTATAGTACAGAGCTACGTAGCTGCACTGAGCCTTTATTATGTAATGCATAGATTGTTTAATAACATGAATCATCTCAATTTTTTTAAATAAGAATTTTCCATCTCAATAAGTCACGGGTTTATAAACAACATTTAACTAGTCCAACAACTTGGTTATATACAAATAGAACAAAAACTAAAGCACTCAACCTTCAACTCTACATTGAAGTGCTTAGATTTATAAAAAATATTTCCCCTGTTTGATAATCTAGTACTAATTAGTGTACAAAAAGTAAAGAAATGCAAAGATTACTGATTCACTTAGTTAAATTTGTTTCCAAATAGTAGACATAGCCATCATCATCATCATCATCATCATCATCATCATCATATATATTAATACGCTAAGGTTAAGATGTTACTCTCCCTTTTTAGAAAAAACCTCACAACTAATCCACATAAATTATATATCATTTTATAGATAATTGCTTGCTCTACCGGCATCCACAACTAAAAAATTTATTATTGCTATTGTTTTTGCAAATTAATTAATTATTAAAATTATATACACAAAACAGCAATGCTGCCATCTAACGGCTCAACGTCAATATGATTGACGGTCGGTAAAATTTTTGTTTAATTTCAAATCCACTCACGTATAAATAAAGTGGCGCTTTAGCTCAATGTTTTTGATACTTGCACCTCTATATGTCAATTTTAGTAAAATATTTGTTTGATCTGTCATCTGAGCTTCATAATGGAATAAAAACGTAATAAGCAGTGTGCAAAATTAGAAATGAATTGAATACCTGCAATCAATTTTGATTTATTAAATTGACTCTAAACACTCTGTTGTAACTAATATGACAGCTGAGAGTTCATTTTCTCATGTGTAAATATTTATAATCTACCACGCAAATTGATATAATGCGAAGACTTCGCACGGGTCACGCTAGTCTTATATATTTGTTATTGACTAGTCAGGGGTTCGTCAGGGACGAATGTAGAAAGTAACATGTGGAGGTAAACTGACAACCCACCGTTTATTAAAAATAAATGAAATTTAATTTATTACACAATTAAATAAATAAACCATTTGTCTTTTTCTCGGAGTTACCCTAAATCAGATTACGAAGTATTATTTTTTTAATTTTTTCCTCAACCAGATCACACTTAAAATTATTTTTATTTCAATTAAAATTATTTTTATAAATTGATGGTTCCGGTAATTTATCCCATTCATCTCCGTAATGTTTACATAAAAAAGGTTAACGTCTTTATGTTCAATCATTTTAACGTAACTCCTTTTAAATAGGAAATTTTCTCAGGAATGTTCTCCTCCTACTTTTATAGTTAATCAGAGTTTACCTTTATACAATTGAAAGATATCACTTTAGACCTGTATCTAGCTTGTGATAAGTATTGTCAAATTTAAGGCCTGTCTTTTGCTTGGTAAGGATCTGTTGCATGCGCGGGCGTGTGCTTTATTATCGACTAGCTCGTCAGCTTCGAATTCTGAAGAGAGAAGTAATTATAACTCGGTGATTTTACAAGTGACCAATTTTTAATATAGCTTTTTGGAACGAGGAGATCTTCCTTTTTCATTTTATATAATATTTAAAGTAATTTCAATTTGTCTTTGAGAAATAACATGCGCCTCGGTAGTTCTCCACGCGTGTCTTTGCATATGAGGGCACGATATAGGGCGCAATTGTTGACTGATTTTAGTAATTCTTTTTCCTATCGATTGGGTAACTATCAGAAAAGAAACCTGTTGGTTTTTCGAATAGTTCAATTTTTATAAATAATTTGCCCGGCGACGGTTCTCGCCCTCTATTTTTACCGATTTTTTTGTCCTTTCGTTTTGTTTTCATGCAGTTTTCCCTTTTTTAATATTCAATTTTTTGTTATAATTGTTTATTTGATAAACATAAAAAAATGCAGTATGTGCATTTTTGGTTTTATGAACTATTTTCATGTTTCTTTCATACAGATAATCTCGCATATAAGAAAATATATATCAGTTATAGTGATTTCATATTTAATAAAATGTTTAATCCTAATAACAACATATAAGGTTAGAAATGTTTCAATATGAATAAAGGCTTAGTTAATTAAATAGATATTCAAACATTCCGTATGAACATTCAAAGCGGATATGCACATTATTTCTACCACATTAATTGATTTTGCACAATATTTCTACCACATTAATTGATTTTGCACAATATTTCTACCACATTAATTGATTTTGCACAATATTTCTACCACATTAATTGATTTTGCACAATATTTCTACCACATTAATTGATTTTGATATAATATGTTCACAGCGCTATATGAGCAACGACGAGTGGTTTACCGGTGCCGGGTACCCCATCTTCATCATGGTGGGCGGAGAGTGGACTATTAGCCAGGGCTACCTCCAGACCGGCAACATGTTCGACACGGCTCGCCTTACTGGTGCCTATCTCTTTTATACCGAGCACCGGTATTATGGGGAGAGCAAGCCGGTCGCGTGAGTAGTCCAAATTTTACATTATCTAAAATCCTATTTCAC
The DNA here is from genome assembly GCA_039881145.1 of Druceiella hillmani. Lineage (NCBI taxonomy): Eukaryota > Metazoa > Arthropoda > Insecta > Lepidoptera > Hepialidae > Druceiella > Druceiella hillmani. The sequence goes on from JAYKKI010000014.1 coordinate 547,815, forward strand.
TCGTAAACGTTAGTAATCCTAATTAAGGCAATGGATTACTTAGGTAAAGAAATGGGTGAAAGAAGCCTTAAAAAGAGTACGGTAAAATATCAGAGAAAAAGTAACAATAATTATTTAACTTTTGTTAAATTTCCAGCAAATTTTTTCAAATCGTTTTTCAATCGGAGACAGCACTAGGTTTGAGAATATGAAAACAAATGAATGAAACCTATATGAAAAAAAAAATTATGAAACGTGATATAAATAATTATTTTTGAAACCGATAGAAGTCTTGAAAAAGTTTTGTACTGAAAATTTTACAAATGTCAAGTCCACAATTTCAAGCATTGTGGAATTGTCCGAAATTGATATTGAAAACATAAAATTATATATCATAATTTGAAGGTCACGGTTCCGAACAAGTTTTCTGTGACAATTCGCTTTAAATGTAATGTCAAGTTCTTAAAGCTATACTACAGCAACAATCTTTCGAAGTAAAAAAAAATATCTTTTTAGTAATTAATTAAAAATTCGATTCAATTCGGTTAATCCCACAAAGATTATTGCCATTCCGAAATAATTATATAATTAAAGTAGTTTTTGGTTTCTTCAATATTTTTATAAATGCATAATATAATATCACGACAATATAATAAAGTAAAAAGTTGTTTGTTTATTTCTTTGCTTTTGTTTTTCTTTCACGCCCAATAGATTTTAATGGAATGTTGATAACGATAATATGCATACATTAAACGATCCTACACCAATGCACCTAATAATAATGAACCTAACCGCTGAACGAAATTATGACTTTGTACGAAATTCACTGCTATTTTTATAAGTTTTAAAATTAGTTGCATTTAATATGACCCAGTTTTGGCGTAATTATTACTGGTTCAATATTTAATTATAATCGGTCAAAACAGGTACCCAGTATTTATCTATATTATTGATATAATATTTAAATTAAATAGTATTTTTATACTGTTTTAAAATAGTTTATTCATATATTCAATCACTTCGGTAAGTTTATATTTGGTTTTTAATTGTCAAAAAATAAAAAAGTGCCAGATGTCACATTTCCTGCCAGGCGAGTTTTACATTATGATGCGATTTTTTGATTATGAATTGGAGATTTGGTAATAAATTACATAGGCTTAACTACTTTTACATTATATAGGTATAGATTTAAAACTATTTAACGTTTTATTTACAATGATACGATATTAAACACGAAAATTTTCATTTCAAATCAAAGCGAATGGTTAAGGCGTCATTAATCTGCCGAAATTTGAATCCGGATTTGCTAGGTTTTAAAATTAAGACAGACAACGAATGAGTAGCATAACGAAGGGATACGCCATGTCGTTAATTTGATGAAATACGTCAAAAATATAATGAAATCTTTCAGCGCGGCGCATCGCACAATTACTGTCAAAATATATTTATAATAATATTTCCCTACATGACCAACCTGATTGAAATCTACACCTATTTCTTTGAAACAATGGGTTGCATTTTATTAATACCACAAGAGCGCGGGCAAAAGCAATTTCCACAAATTTTTCAAACTTCTATTTTATACAAATCACCCAATTATATAATATTAAATTGAATAAAAAATCCAAGCGACTTCCATTCTGAGAGTAAAGAACACGAACGCAGTATTTAGGTAATGATCAAGAAATTTTAATTATGTATTAAATATTACATTAAGTGTCTGAATTTTTACTATCCGATATTGGTACAGTTATTTCGGATGTGGTTTCTGATAAACTTCGCAAAACCATATTTCTTAGTACGCAAATAGTGTTAACAGATAAACAGCGCAGGAATTCATTTTATTTGAAAATAATAATTGTTTCTTATTTACGTAGCATTAGGAAATTGAATAATCCACTGAAATCAGTTAGGAGTATTTAGTACTAAAACCCGTATTCGTTACCAAGTGTTAACTCAATTCCATAAAAGGCATCATAGCACACAGGCAAGTTCTCCAAAACAAAAAAAAACTGCTGACTGCCCGCGCCCTGTGTACCTTTAACCCTCCTCTAACTAATTATATATCTTATATATAATAATTCAGTGCAATTGATTGAAAAACCGTCGAAATAATTATCAAATTCAAAACTAAAAGTTGTATTGCTTGAAATATTTTTTTTAAAAGGACTTCACTTGGCGGGATTTCCATTTCAAATATTAACTCATCAGCTCCAAATAGACACTTGTCTGTTATCTTGAGAAAGGATCAATTATATAACGACTATTATATAAATTTTTACGAAATTTTTTTAAAGGGACTTCACTTGGTGGGTTTTCCATTTTATCTATTAACTCATCAGTGCCAAATAGACACTTGTCCGTCATCTTGAGAAAGGATCAATTATATAACGACTATTATATAAATTTTTCACGAAATTTTTTTAAAGGGACTTCACTTGGTGGGTTTTCTATTTTATCTATTAACTCATCAGCGCTAAATAGACACTTGTCGGTCATCTTGAAAAAGGATCAATTATATAACGACTATTATATAAAGTTTGACGAGATTTTTTATCATTGCTACATTTGTGTCTTTCTTTTTACACAATGGCTTTTGTTAAATCAGATGATGTTTGTTGTTAGTAATTCAACCTAGGTGTAATTTTTGAAAGCTTTTTTTGGTATTTACAGATGTAAATTCTGGGAGTTATATATATATATATATATATATATATATATATATATATATACATACACATATTTTTTTTATTTACGATCAGCTGTAATTAAATTTGTTTAGCATCATCAAAGGTTTTACAGATTTAGAACATCCTTTAATGTGACATATATAATATATGTCATATCATATACTAATATAGATTTCAATTGAAGTTAGTTCTTTATAATCGGAAGACACCATCATCAGTATCCATGACTGCTTTAGCTACATGCTGTTTTTATATTTCAGTCTTTGTTTGTTGCCTTTACAGGACCTGTCTATCTGCTCTTTGATAGTAAGCATATCAGGTATTAATGAAGGTTTTTAAGGTTTTGTTTTAGAAGCGTTGATTTATTTCAATGTTGGTGTGTTTCTGGCGTAGCTCTACGGATCCCCGTAGAGCTACGCCATATGTGCATATTGGTTTTATTATGATTTTAGTTATAAGAAGCTTATTTTCTAAACAGAGTGAGAACTATTTACCTATTAATCAGCACATATCTCTTAATGTTTTATTTGCCTGTTATCTTTTGGTCTTAATATGGTCTCTTCACGTGGGTTTTACAGGTATTTGACTGTTGTGTGCTGAAGAAAAATAGTTCCATCAAGTTTCACCGGTGGGCTGTCTCCCCTTTTAGCGTGAATGTCACATGGGTAGATTTTGCAGAATTTGATTTTATTCTCCATTTAATGTATATTACAAAAGTTTTCATTAAAGTAAAAATATTAAGAACGAAGCTCAGTTTTAATTATGAATGTACTTGTTCTTTTTCTCATATCACGAACAAAGCATACCCGTACTTTATTCTGTACAAAATGGTATAGTTGCAGAGTAAAAATTTTAATGAAATGAAATGATATAACATGTCAATGATAAAATTATTTTATGACTTTAAAAATTAGAATAACGTCTTTAAAATATAATAAATGCTTAGTTCCATCCATGGATTTGCAAGTTTTAAAACTATGTATATATATATATATATATATATATATATATATATATATATAGATAAATGTATTATAGATTTTTTTAACATTTCATAACTAAAAGTAATAATGATTTTTCGTGTTTATTTTGGAAATACTGCCAAAGAGGTTTAACTGGTTTGGTATTTAGGCTGATCGTTGGTCGTATTTTATGTATAATTCATTGTAAATTGTATTACAATTACGAGGTTCAATAAAATATCACTTTGTGTGTCTCAACCTCTTTGTGGCAACAGAAAACAAGAATACTTCTCGAAATAATAATTGTACAACTGCAATGATTTTCAGCGACTTATCAACGCCAAACCTGAAGTACCTCAGCGTAGACCAGGCGCTTGCCGACTTGGCCTACTTTATTGCGCATCTCAAGGAACGCCCGGAGTTCGCAGACAGCGAGGTGGTGCTGTGGGGCGGCTCCTACGCCGCCAACATGGTGGTCTGGTTCGCCGGCCGCTACGGTCACCTCATGGACGTGGGTGTCGCCTCCAGTGCGCCCATACTGGCCAAGGCTCATTTCAACGGTATGCTACCCAATGTTTTTTGGAAGACCCAATCCACAGTTAAATATCGTGGATTGCTTTTAAGATATTGTTAGAAGTAGTCAGCTAATCTATATTTTCAGCTGGTTGTTCTTGAATACCACCAGTACAGTGGCGTATAAATTTGTAAGAAAAAACAAATTAATTCGACGGGTGTTCCATACATTTTAATGATGAGTGTACTTAAAACTATTCATAATATGAACATGACTTTTGGTGCAAAATTATTTTGCACTACTAATTGACATAAAATAATCGATTCGACTAAATAAAATTAGAATTTGACTTGAAATAAACACATCGATTAGTAATCCGTAGTCATTCGACAAAATATCCAATTATTTATGTTTTATAAATTCTTATGTCGTGCATAAAATAGCTGTATAAGGATTTTAATATCTCGGTAATTGCATAAACAATTGTCATACGATTTCCGTATTTTTTTTTTAAATCAAACATTGTAAAACTTATTTTAACAATGCATTTTATATATACTTACAAGCTTCGTCCTCTAGTAGTTATTACTCGCATTATTTCCGCGTACTTAAGACTTTTTTATAATTCCGAAACTAATGGAGTTTGATTATTCGAAATTATTTCATTTTAAATATTAATCAAAACCTAGTTTCGAGATAGTTTACCACATTTTTATCTAGTTTTTTTTGAAAATGGGAAAAATTTTGAATCACCTGGATATTGACATCAGGAAAAACACGTCCCTAAACATTTTCAAAGATAGAGTGAAAAAGTCCCGCCTCTCCTGAAACCTTTTCCTTTGTGCCCTTGTCCGTCACTATCTTTCCTATCCCAAATCATGTCAATAGTTTATATTACCTACTTATACTTTTGTATTTTTTTTAAATTTTTTTTGTCTAATGTACTATAAAGAACATTCGTTGTAAAATCTCTTAAAGTCTAGCGACTAAATTTCAACACCAATTGTTATGGTTGACTGGAAGATATTGTTCATGTAGTAATAAGTCCGCCATATGTACTGTGCATAAAAGGTGATAAATAAATAAATAGGTCGGGGGGGGGGACTGTTACAAACTATTTTGTAGCTTAATATTTCGTAAACAGGGCTATACAAGAAAAGTGTATAGCCCTGTTTACGAAATATTAAGAAAATACAATTTAAGCCTTACTTTACAAGATATTTTTAACGATAACTCCCATGATGGGATGTGCTAAACATTTATTTTTTATCCTCACTTTTTAATAAGATGAGCTACCTCAAAAAGTAGGAATCAAGATGATTGCTTACATATTAATTGACATCTTTATCTGAAACAGAGACTTGCAAAATTTCATACATCTTCTCGTAGATATAAAATTATGTAAACTACGAGGATGTGACGGACGGACGTACACACTGTGTGTGTCTGTGATGAACTTAGTAAGGTTCCGTTACTGACTATGGAATCCCAAAGATCACATAAATAATTAGTTATACCGTAACGCTCAAACAAAGATACGTACTTTTACTTGTCTCCTTTGGTTAGAACCTTTTTTCGTAGTTATTCCTAAAATTCAACACAATTATTTTTCCATACAAAATTGGAAAAAAAATGTTCTGATATGTCTTTTTAGTGTTCCATAATTATTATCGGAAAATTCACTAGTAAAATTTGACTCTTCACGTTACTTTACGTAACTGTTACACGTGGTTAAGTTCACTGTCACCGTGGTTAAGTTGGGCAGAGGTTATTCTTAGTCTTAAGAGGCAGAAATACGCCAGGTAAAATATGAAAAAGACGTGGCTAGTTCAAGGTGGCAGGAGTCTGCGCGGTGTTCATCGGGTACAGTCTGTTTCAGAAAGTTATATAGGATATAGTTCTAGAGTTATATAGTTCGCAATTACCAAATATGCATCGCACGACGTTTATGTAGAAAAGGAGTTTTCAAACAAAATTATCACCGTGTAAACTATTTTAAAAGCTATCTACAATAGATACGTGTATATTTAGTGAGTTTTTTCTTTACATATTTGATTCATACTTTTTATTTATTTACAATCATATGTGGAACAAAACACCTCTGTTGTATCATCAATATGTTGTGAATAGAAACATAACATTAATGTGGTGCTAACAAAAATATATCTATACACATAAGAAAATCGTCACGAAGTCGTGTTTGCATATCGCATATTATTTGAAATAAGGTTCGATTGCCTAACAAGGCCTACTTTTTGAAAAATGTTCGTAAAGTCAAGAAATTGCGCATTACATGAAAACTACCATCAGTATATAAGACATTGTGTCAATTATGGATTTAATATTAGAAAAAATTATCCTATTTTATTGCGTTTTGTTGTTAAAAAGACACATTGTAAAAACCTCAATTGTGATTTACCCAATGAGGTCTACCACAAAATTATGTGTTGTAAGTGAAATTAAAGTTTATAATTGTTATGCGCCAAATAATTATTTAGTACACTCTAATCGATACCTTTCAATGAGTGTCTTGTCGAAATATTTACTATGAGCCACAAGTGGCCCTTTAGACACAATCGGCTCCACGAGGCTGTTGTTATCGAGTTATCCTTCCCTCAATGGATAAGATTGTACTTTTTTATTATTATTATTTCAAGTTCGTACATATACATACTCTAATCATGTGTGTGTAACCCTCAAAATATAAATTCGTAGAATTAAGAAGCTCAGAAGACACCGGATGAAAGCCAAGCTTCGAAATTTCGAATAGAAGTACCACTCCACAATAGACAATAGTGTTAAAATATTATAAACACATACGAGTATCTATAGATATTTTTGTTATCTAATTAAATCTGGCAACATTAGGGCTTAAATTTGAAATTTCAGCGCATCCGTTCGGTTAGGTTTGACCCCGGTTCGGTTTGCGGCCGTTTGTTGAGTAGGACTGGAATTGTATACATATATATATATATATATATATATATATATATATATATACATATACATATACATATATATATATATATATATATATATATATATAACTAACTAAAACTAAAGCCTAAATTTCAGAACATAAACCTAAATGAGAATGCGTCTGAGATACAATCGATTATTTTGGAGTTGACTGTACCTAAACGACTTAATTTTGTCTATAAATAAATTTAGCGAGTTCTCACGGTGTTTTTGAAAAACGTGACACAACCTCCCCTTCAAAGGCCCGCGGGCGAATGACGGAGAGCGTGTTTCCCAATAGGGAGCCGGTTGTGGCGATAATATTTAGAAGCAAAAGTATGGAAAATACATTTTTCCCAATATTTCGATACCCAATCCATATTTTGAAAAATCTTTAGTGTAGTCTCTACATATCATTAAAGCCTTTATTTTAGTATAATTTTCAATGACATAGTTAGGAAAATGGCGTCAAAATAACTATATAATTTGGAAAACAGAGGTTATTTCAGCAATAAATTCTATCGACGAAAGTTTTATATATTGAATGAGATAAAATGACGAGAATCATTGGTTCCCATTTGGCATATAGTCTGCTTTTCATATTATTTTTTTTAGAATTTTTTTCAGAAAAAAATCAATAATTAGTGCGTAAATTTTGAAACAGAAAATGTTGAATTTGGGTATATCAGCCTCGTAACGATTCCATTTCTGACATGATACTTCTGAGATACGTAAATTGTTGAATACTTGCTCTGTGACTAGTAATAATGTTGCGTTTCTTAACTAGTTCATACCATTCACACACTAATTTTTAAGTTCGGTAGACTCTGTCTCACTCTGTAAAAAATTCTATTCGTCTTGCATACCTACATACTTGCAGATATTTCATTTTTAACAACAACATGTTTGTTTTACTGGTGTCTATATTGGAAAAATTATAACGAAGTTAAAGGATCAAAGGTTTTGCGTCTGTGTTTTGCCAGTAAATTGCAAAGTCTCTACACCGTGTCGCATATTAATGTGAAATTACTTTTTGAAATTTGGAAATCTGTAGTAGAAATTTATTAATCACTGCAACAAGTGTACGGTGACGAGTATTTGTTATATGTGCAAGTTATCTAACCAAATGCAATGCTAAGAAATTATTCGATTGCTTTCGTAATAATCTTGAGTCCTTAATGCATTTGGAGATAAGAAAAATGGTTGAAGTACTCTAAAAATATAGCTTAGAAAAGGTTGCAAAAACACTTGGAAAAATTTTCACGATCATTTTGAAATATATTCGCTATACATTATCGCCATAATTAAAATATGACAATACCTTGTCTGGTATAAAATAAATTATCGCCGAGAATGTGGCATAAACATTTATAGTGAAATCATTCTATCATCATCATCATCATATCATCATCATCATCATCATCATATATATTAATACGCTAAGGTTAAGATGTTTCACTCCCTTTTTAGAAAAAACCTCACAACTAATCCACATAAATTATATATCATTTTATAGATAATTGTTTGCTCTACCGGCATCCACAACTAAAAAAATTATTATTGCTATTGTTTTTGCAAATTAATTAATTATTAAAATTATATACACAAAACAGCAATGCTGCCATCTAACGGCTCAGCGTCAATATGATTGACGGTCGGTAAATTTTTGTTTAATTTCAAATCCACTCACGTATAAATAAAGTGGCGCTTTAGCTCAATGCTTTTGATACTTGCGCCTCTATATGTCAATTTTAGTAAAATATTTGTTTGATCTGTCATCTGAGCTTCATAATGGAATAAATAATGCAAAGACTTCGCACGGGTCACGCTAGTTTAGCTTTTATTACAATAACGTTGTAATGATTACGTTAACCAGTATATATGTCAACAGGTAACACTCAAAAATAGTTATTTGGAAGTTTTAGAGGGGTAAATGAAATATTCGAATTTTTCAAACGTAAATGAAAGGTTTTCAAAAATGTTTTATTTCCTGATTTTATGCTGTGTATCTCCATTGACATTCCAAAAAATACGTGAAGAAATACATCTCCATCCTATTTCAGCAACCACCGAACACAATATTACAAAAATATTATGATTTCTGCGACTCACTTAAAGTTTATACGAAAACTATTGGCGTGATTCTGATCTCAGAGATTTTGAGAAATTCGTTCCATTTTGAAAGCTGGAAGAATTACTGTGTGATATATTTATACCGTGATAAATTTATACTTTTAAACATTTACTGGGTATAATATGTACTCTTAAATGTTTATTTCTACACGTACCTTCGTAAGTGTATACGGAACCATCTTAGTTTGAATACTATTCCTATTTAATAGGTTTTAGGGTTAGGGGTGAATTACGAAAAAATACTCACGTTTGTTTGTCCGCCCGTATGCCACAGCACCTTAATTCTTTCGACTGAAATGCTAACGCAAGGCAATTTTTCAGGAAAACGTACATTACTTACTTATACATAAAAATAAAGAAATTAAAGATTACATTTTTTTTTGTAAATCTTCCCATATATTATAGTTGGCGATGAAACTTTTTTTCGTGAAGTCTATTTTATGGGGTATCACAGAAAAGTTTTTCAAAATACAAAAGGTCTCCAAAGTTTCCAAAAGTACCTACCACTCTAACTTTTTAAGTATGCATGTGAAAACCCTAAAAAATACACGACTGGAATTTGAAATTGTATTAATTAACAAGTTATTTTTCTTACGCTTGTGAAATATATTTTAGGTAATATGTTTACATAATAAAAATAAGGTAAACATATTTGTTAAAACTTTAACAGTTTGTTAAAACTTTTACATGTTGCTAAATGGGTACGACAGCTTCTTATTGTGAGCTCTGTTCATACTGACGTGCTTATTTTCCTTTAGAATACTTGGAAGTGGTACATTCAACTTTTCTGCACGAGGGCGGCCAGCGCTGCATCGACGTATTCACTGAAGCGGTTCAGGAAATGAGGAGCAACATGGAAACTGAAGAGGGACGACAAAGGAACGCGGAACTATTCAAGTAAATACCGTTTTCTGTTTCCACGTGCATCGCTACTCAGTTATTGATTAATGTCACACTTTAAACGTCGTATGCAAAAATTACCGGCATCGTTATTACTTGAAGATTAGTTTTAATAATTTTATTGGTTCCGATACAAACCTACGTACGCTATTGGCCCGAGGGGCCGATATCAGTTCTGAAATGTATGCAAAATCTAGATTGGGACCATCTGCCTTTAGACTGGGCTTAAGATTGCTTAATTGTTACCTTAGATGTTTTTGTGTTTAAAATTTTAATTCGATTATACTTTTAGAATTTTGCAAGGAATTACTAGTGGCTATCAATCAATTTAGTTTTGTTTTCAGAAAATGAAGCATTCAGTATTTTTATTAGCTCAAATTAAGAGTAACTGCTATCTATATATGTATTAATCATTATCCGCTGAGTTATTTTAATTTTCTGCGAAAAAAAATAACTTTCATGTACAAACAGAAACTTTGGTTCGCAACCGCTTGAGTTGGGTTGTGAAGAAAACTAAGTTATTTTGGTATCCCTTTAAAGTTCATTAATTGCATATAAGGAAGTCTGCTGGAAAGGACGTACAAAAAACTATAAATTAACGATTTTTCATTGTCATATTTTGTACTTACGTTATTGATTTTGCCTTCTATGATAATTACATGAATTAATAAATGAATGTCCAGCGGTGACTAATTCCTATTAATACAATATAAAAAAATTATGTTCGTTTATATTTGTTTCTTGCTTAAACAGACCAATGAATTCCAGTGAAATTTTTAACGTAAATAATGTACACCTTAGATTAAAAGATAGGCTATACATAATTATGCTGTCATTTACAGAAGTGGACATAAATGCAATTAATTAAATTTATAAAAGTAGTAGATTATTTTACGGCATTCTATTACAGACTATCATCGTATAATTGACACGACGCGCTGCCCTGCACTACAACGAATGTTAAAATATTTAACTCGTAGCTATATAACTTCTCTGATTGAAATCTAGTCTAGTTGAAATTTAATTAGTAGTAATCTAAATTAAAACCGTTTAGTGACGTCAGACTAAGAAGTTAAAGTTAAAAGATACTTTTCAATTTTGTAGGATAGAAGACACCAAATATTCACAAACATAATGCATTTAATGATTACATCTTGTTATAAGCGAACGATAGTAAACTAAGTGTGTCACACTCCGTCATTGCGATTATGCGATATATAAATACTCGATATTGCTATATGCTTTATATATGTATACAGCGTGTAACAAAAGACGTTCGAAGCATTATACACACACTGAATTGCTTTTTTGGACTTCTAAACATGTTTAGATTAAAATCACAGTCAAAGGTTTTTTTTATAGAAACACGTTTCAAATACACTCAGTTTGTTACACAAATTACTTGTGTGAATAATAGACACGCCCTTTTTTACATATTGTATAGTGATAATGATTTCATGCATAAAATATGTATGATCATCTTCCAAATATTCCTTAATTTGATATACCCGTGTCAGTCTATTTCATTCAGGTTTTCTTTTCTTCCTCATTTTTTCTATCACTCTTTTCATTTAAGTATATTCAATACATAATTAGAACTGTATATTTCTTGCGATTCTTTCTTACATCAATGTTATTGTTTGTTTAATACTTTTGATGATTTCTTTCACCTTATTTGCTTTACTATTACTTCTTTTTTGATGAGGCTTGTAAATATATATTTCATGTCATACGAGACATCATGTTTCACACAAGAGTTAAAGCGCATCACTTACCCAGCGAGAATGTATGGGCGCGAAGAGCTGTCTTGCGAGACGCCCACTTGCCATATTTGTCAAGAAAACGTGACGCTGTATTTGCATACAAATTAACCTCTTAGCTACTTTAAATATTTAAGAACATTGAAATTGTGTTCATGAACGTCAAATTTTTTTCAAAATATTTCATATAATCAATTTGAAAAGTCTAAACAGAGAGTTTTGTATATTAATAGAAAGATGACAGTAGTGCTATTATTCTCGTCTGGGTTGGTCGCTCTCCTTTCTAATGTGTATATGGCACATAAGGGGCATGCGGCAAATAAGACCCCCTAATATAAAGTGAAATATTTTACATAATTATAATTTTCAATTTAGAAATCCTATATTAAACACAAATTTTGTTTTATTAAGAAACTAAAAAATATAAAAATTAAATTTTTTTGTAAATTATTAAAATATAAAAATATGTTTGAAAAAAAATTAATTGGGCTTACTAAACTACAGTAGTCTAACGTAGCCCGATATTTAAAAAAATACAGACGATACTTATATCTCACATAGAAACTAAATGGAGATCAACATATGAAATAATTTAATTCACCCTGGGAAATGAAATAAAATAATGCTCTAATATTTTCTTTGGCCACTTTAATAAAATCTTTATATTGCAAACTTTTTATATGAATGTGAAATATTAAACAAACTAAATTACTATAAATATGATTTAGGGGAAACCCGGGCAAAGTGAATACCTTAACGTTTGAAAGGCTACAGAAGGAGAACCAGCTGGCATAGAAGTAAGACAGCTAATTGGGATTAATCAATCTTTATTAAAGTTTTTAATAGAATTAATAGAATATAAGTAACTTCATAAATATTCAAAAGTTTTATAAATGTTATTAATATAATTTCAAAAGGCAAATGTATCCGCTTTTCCCAAACCGCCGTGTAAAGTGTATATATAGGGCAAAATGTTAAATATTACTGAACTAATCAGTGCAGTTGTCACAAAGAAATAAGTTTCTCACTTCATAAGCCGTCCATTCCTCGTGACTCCATTGATAATAGGAACTACATTGGATCCAATCATGGGTCGGTTTCATATTTACATCAATATAGTCTTCTCCTCAGAGATAGCATGTGAACATTTCATTCACGTTTATTTCATATCCTCATGTTATCCTTAGTTTTTTTAGTTGTTTTGGTATTTTTTTATTTTAGTTTTGTTTTTGTCGCAGTCTTTGATTTTGCATTCAGAACTTTGTTAATGTTTTTCATGACGTTGGTTTGTCCTCATTAATTTATCTTTTTGTTCAGTCTTCTCAGGAGTGCTTGTAAGCATCTCAGACTTTTGAAACTTTCTTTTGCGATTACTTGCAGGTACGGATAGAATTGGAAGCGGTCTTATTTCTTTTGGACCAAAATACCGGAACAGTAGAAAGTGCTGGCTCAGTGTTGCTTAATTTTTATTTTGTTTATTGCCATCGTATTTGAGAGTGGTTCTTCTTTATTTGTAAGAATTGGAGGTGATGGAGATTGAATTTCTGGGTCCGTATATTGAAAAGATTCCGAAATTTCTGCCAGATTTATGTTCTCTGAAAACGGACTTCGATGAGATAACTGTTGCGGCCCTAATGCAAAGACTTATAATAGTTGTTCCGACATCCTGAGTCGTCGATTCCTCAACAGCTGGCAAATGTTGTAGCCCTGATATAGAAAAGTCGTCCTTATCGAATCGACACCCTAAGTAGTTGGTTCCTGAACAGCTAACAACTTTTGTAACTATGATGTAGAAGATCATTAGATATCAATTGGGTATTTATAAAAGTTTAAATTTAATCTTTAGACAAGGACGGAAATACTGTGTTGTGAGGTCATTTTTAATATTGCACATTATATTCTATAAAAGGAAAAGAGACAGGGATATACCGAACCCTACCCATATCTTCAAATTTAGAAGCCTATAACTGGCTTATTTTTCAATCAATTTTTAAATTTTTTTCAAGACTGGTTTTTAATTAACTTATACTTCACAATATTGTACGAAAAATATCAAAATTTAGAATGAGTCAACTACCGTATGGTCGTTCCAGCAAATAGACTCATGGAATCCTGAACCGTTGTTCTTGATTGGCGGTATTACGATAAGTCAAAGTTATTGTCGATGACGCATAATTCCCTTCTTTCCACAGATATTTATTAATCGGCTAAATACCCGGTGACAGAAAGTCTTTAATAGCGTTGTTGGTAGTAGCACATTTCAAATGAGCTGGAGTGATCATCCTTCCTGGATGAGACTTCTAGTCGATTAATCTCTTATTCAAAAAATATTTTTAGAGGGCTATACACAGCAACAGCCAAACGTTGCAATTCGTTGGATGTATGAGGTGGTAACGGCAAGACCAGAGCTGGATTACTTTTATAGCTTTCGTGGTTATCTAGAAATAAAAGATCCTTTTTTCTGCAGTTAGCCGTACGTGGCCAAAAAAAATTAAAGGTGCAAAAAATATTTCCTCGTATATCCATCCCAAGGGTGATGAAATTGCCTGAGTTTTTGGAGGAGTACCATCCAATAGGCGCTCTTGCATTATTTTTTGAGCGAATATCATAAAAGATGGCAAAAGCGACCCGGTAGCATTGTAGCAAAACACCATCGTAACGATTTGTCCACACTCTGTGCTGGAAATGCCCCAACTTGCTCCTTGCTTTTTAAGGAAAGGGTCCTGGGTGGTATATTTGTTGACGCTTGAATTCCAGTTTCATCCATGGTGTAGATCATGTTTTGTCTATACCATATGTTTTTTATGTTTAAAATATATTTATAACAGAAAAATACATGAAGAATTCAGACATTTTTATGATAATGATTTTATTTAAGTGGCTGAAACAAGGTTGTTGTGTTTGAAAAATATATTATTCGATTGGCAGGTGACCTATTGAAATAAAGTTTATGTTAAATATGTTTCTTAATTTAATTTCTACCTAAAAATAAGTTTCGCATAGTTTTTTGTGTTTAATTTTAAGGTGTATGAAAAGGTTTTTTAAAAGTACTGTATATTATAAAGAGAATTAATGATAAAAGTATAGATTTTGAAAAGTTTAAAATAAAAATTCTAATTTCTAAATAGTAACAATGCGAAATACTCGACCTTAAGGCGAGCTTTATTATCATATAACTAATAAGCAATTCATCATATTATCTTTGTATTCTCTTATTTATTGGTCCACAATACGGAAATAATTAATTGACTTTAATGATTTAGGAAAATAAATTAATTTATTCAGGATGATTTTTTATGAGTTATTTCTCGTAGTGCTGTTAATTGTTTCTTATAAAATTGAAGTAAACCGATTAAAATAGCTCTTCATATTGATCATTCCGACAGTCAATGCGAGCCTATCATCCCTTGGCAATCCCTCGAGCGACAGTACTTCTACGGACGTGTAACGTGGACGCTTTCGGGACTGGTGCAGTACGCGTCGCCTGGCGCCATAGCAGACACGTGCAGCCAGCTGCTGGAATGGATCCCGACAGACGCCACACCGCTGGAGCGTCTCGCCGGCTACATCAGTGGCGTGCCCGATCCCGACAGTTGCAGTAGATACACCTATGCGGACTATATTCATGACATGAACAATACTATGTACGAAGATGCCACGAGTGAGTTGTTTCTTTTTTATTGGCACATAATAGGCAAGTTAAAACCGAAAGAAATAACGGATCAGTCCTAAAATAATCTTTTCCTGAATAATTTTTTATTCCGATCACAAAATTATTTTAATTATTGGATAATCATATTGATATCACCTTGGTTTAGAGTTTAGTAGCGCTTTATGTACCTGGTTATTATATGAAAATGTCAGTCTATTTTACTTGCATTTCGTTGAACAACATAGCATTGGAAGATGCCAAGTTTTTAAATTAGTTTTTGACGTGAATACGTCTTTAAATTTGCTAACATACGGGGTAATCCAAAAACCCTAATGATAACAAAATCGGTGGATACAGTTTGGCGTTGCAGTTTAGAATCTATCCCCTACATCAAAAATTAATTATACCACTGGATAGCTAAAGGATCAAAGAATTCATTACGATAAGTGAGAACAGTGACACATCGCGCGCGGTAGAGGGGGAAGCGCCGCCCTTTTGAGGTTATTTTGCTGCGTATCGAGATTTGCAATTAGTATAACTTTTGATTCGGAAAAGCTACGATGTTCGTTTTAAGTTTTAATCGTTAGCTGTCGTCAATATCTATCGATTGTATATAAAACATTAGTTTAAAGTAGTGACAGTGAATGTAATAAGGTGTTAGAATAAAAAATATTATCAAAAATATTTTATTTAAACAATATAACCCGTTACATAGACGTATTCATGTACAACACACGGCCGTGTCCATGACACAGCCAAACCCCATTTTTATATTCCGGACCGCTTTAGGAATGGGGTTATGGTTGATTGATCATTAGTGAGTGATGTTAACTGAAATTATTTTATATTTTCTGTTTTATATTTTATTGTTTGTTCTATATTTTATAGCTCTCACGGTACTCACACATGTCCAACGCTTTGGTTAAATCTGTAGGATGATTATGGAATTTTTATGAAATTAGTCAATAAATATACAAAAAAATATTTATGGAGTGATTTTTGCAAATTTTTAATTTACATTATTTTGAATTAAGTTCAACAAAACTGATTTCAGGCCGGCTTTGGACTTATCAAACGTGCACTGAATATGGCTATTTCCAAATTTCACCTACCAGTAAGACGATGCTCGACGGTCTCATCACGTACGATTTTTATGCCGACATATGTCAACAAATATATGGGGAAGAGTGAGTTGCGTTTTTAACATTATTTGTTTAAGATAAAAATGCCGAAAACAAAAAAATATTATTAATAAAAAAAAACATAACTGAATACAAAACTGAAAGGAAAGAAATAAGTTTGCAGACAACACAAGATAAACGATTTGTTACTCTTTTTCGCCTAAAATAATAGTTTTAAGAAACTTTGATACGTTAGAAAACTTGTTTTTTTCTTTTTACTTTTTTACGCAGTTGCAATTTTTAGGTAGATACAGTCAGAGTCATAGTCATAGTTTTATTCGATAGTGTCAACATGACGTCAATTCGTACATGATAAATGCAAAAGAATATTCAAAAGTAAAATAAACCACAAAGTAATAAATAAAAAACAATATCGCAAATAAGTAATTATACCATTACAATATATATTTCCAGGGTATTTTCTGTTAAGAAATATGAACTCTATATAATTTTATTATTAGGCTGGAGAAAAAACTTTTTTTGATTGTCATGATAGAAAATTTACAAAAGTCTCCTTATTGATAGATTCACTTAATGATTGAAAAAACATTATTGATCTAATTTTATAAGTTAGATAACAATGATAATTTCTAGAACATGAAAAATGGAACAAACTAGCAAATTGTATTTTATTTGCTGATTTTCAAAATAGCCTCTGTGTACACTTTATGCATGGAATCATTCGAGAGAAGCAGTCGGCGCTTCCATGGCTTTTTCGAAGTCAGTCACCGCTGCTTTCGCTTCCAGGAATCGTGTTTTTCATAGTCCATTTTTTTTCTCGGGAATAAATAGAAATAGTGAGAGGTTAGGACTCACTGTGGGAGGTTAGGACTGTATGGCGGACGATCCGTAATTTCTATATCATATTTTCTATATAATAATCTCTAAATCTATATTGTGACCATTTGCACTTGCTGCTTCACAGCGTCCATCATATTCATTGAATTCTCAATAATGAACGATACCTCATAAGTAAAATGGATTTATAAAATTATATATAGTGTGCATGTAATATGACGAACACTAAGTAGCGTTGATTCTACCGTGTCTACTTATATTTCGTTTCCAAGAAAAAACACCTATTTTCTATATTTTCCGTTTATTGCATATATTTTCTTTATTAAACTCATCGGCTCTTTGTGTTGAAAACTTTGAATTATTAATAGACTTTCTGGAACCCCTGTACAAATCACTGTAGATTTCGTCGTTAGATTAGTCAGGGACATTCTCCAATGTTAATTTCATTAATTCAATGGATTAGCTCATAAGTGGTAACTTTAATTTATATTGCACTGGCGATTTGTCCCGGTATCGCATGGCTAGACAGCTAGAAGAAGAATCAATTTGTGAAAATCCGTCATAACATTTAAATTAAACTCTTCGAGAAGAACGATGGGTCTCTACAGGCCTACTCCAAGAACGATGGGTCTTTACCGACTTCATGGATGTGTAATATTAAAAAAATATTCATAATTTATACATTTCGAAATTTTCCCATGTATTATTGTAACCGGTAATGAAAAACAAAACAAAATCCGTTCGGTAATTACGGAGAAACTTTGTTCATAACATGTATTGATGACGCTGCTCTAAATGTTGGTATGAATATTCCTTTCGTTTTATTCTTCTTACTATATCGGATATGGTCATAGATCGCTATAATCATTGGTGATGGTAAAAAAAAGTGAATATTCCTTTTTTGTAACAGGTTCGATGGCAATCTAGTGGAGACTTCAGCGGAGCGAACGAACATCCTGAACGGCGGTCTGGAGCCCAGCATAGCACGCGTGGTGAGCGTCCACGGGCTGCAGGATCCGTGGCACGCTCTCGGGGCCCGCGCCGCCCTATCCTCCACTGCCCCTGTCGTGCTAGTGCCCGGTGCCTCGCATTGCTTCGACCTATCAAGCGGTGGCAGTAACGATAACCTCTTCATGCAGGAGGCTCGCCTTCGTGTCCAACAGTTCGTTGTCACGACACTCCGTGAGAACGTCTACTAAAATAAGGGCTGTCGTGGAAGGTCGGTGCGTTTTCTAAAGTAGCGGCTGTCTGATCGAGGCATTTTAATTTTTTATACCACTTATAGTAGTAAATTCTGAACAATTAATGTCGTTGTTTTTTTTTTATTCTTCCAAATATTTTCGATAATTTCTCTTCATTTATTGCCTTTTGGTGCACCAAAGCTGCAGAGAGACCCAGTGTTATTTTATTGCAATCAAGAAAGATTGTAAGTTCTGGATATGACATTGATACGATTCCTTTGAAGTTAATTATGGAAATTACAATAAAACCAAATCGATGTAAATCGGTCTTTAATAGAAGTTTCTACCTTTGGAATAGCCATTATTTCACGTACATTGAGGGCTGTCGTATAAATAAAGCAAGGATCTATTAGGATTTTCTATAAATAATAATAAACTTCAAACCAAATTTAAGCATCCTAAAACATAGGAAGACGTTTTCCTTTTTTACGATTCTCACAGGATCGAACTCATTCGAAACCGTTTCAAGCCAGTATTACGAGTACCTTCGTTGATATTGAAAAGAAGGACGTTAAACGGGATCACCTTGTTGAATGAAATAACTTTCAGGAAAAAGAAGTATGCCATATTGTTAACAATTTAATTACAGCACACATATATTTTCGTAACGAAATTATGACAAGGAAATTAGCTATACAACTCATTGGCAGTAGTATGGCAGAAGCATTAGAATCTTGTCAAAATGAGTTGGACTTACCGGTTTTGAGATGTTACTGGAACAATTAAATTTTAAAAATTAATGAATTTTTCGGAAATTAACGGATTATTTCTTCACAGACAGTAGATACTAATTTATAAATGCGAAATATTTACAGAATTTTAAAATAAACATGTTGCCCCACTGTTTCTTAGTCGTAAACTGGCACAATATTTCATTTAATTGTAAAATTGATGTCATCGCCGTGATATGTTGGATTTATCACTAGGCCTTTGACGACTCCGGGTCCAATCACAGGCCGCTCGTCGAGCGGGCTGGACTTGTGTTCTGGTTGGCTGTAAGAGGTTGCTCTCACAGCAATAAGTTCGCCATATGTATCAACTGTATACATTAAAGTATATAAATAAATAAATTTTCAGTTGATTTTTAATTTTGAGTGGTAAGTGAAAACCCAAAATGTAAGGATTATTATCGATATTAAACTACATGGATTATGTTGATGTTAACATTTCATTTTCTGTGCGTTGAAACAATATTTATTTTAAAAAATACTTAAAACTATAATACACTAAAGCGGTATGTACAAAAACGTGTGAAGGACATCACTTCTTCTTGTCCTTCTGGCACTAGATGCCGTCGAGTCCTTTACCGAAGGGAGACGCGGCATTCGTCGTTAGGTAATAGTTGCCGCTGGCCCTGTAAACATACGTGTAACTATATTAAACTACCACTTATTTACACAAGAATTGTTGGGTATGTTTGTGTTAATTTCAGGGTATTTCTGTTCTTGAGAACTAGACGAAACACGGCTTCCAATCAATAAATATGGGCGGAACATGAAAAAGTACGACTGACAAAAGGGAGAAATTATTTAAGCCAGGCCATGTTATAAATTTGACAGAATTTAATTCTCAAATAGAGATTAAAATTGCCGGTCTAGTAGATGGAAAATCAAGGATAGCTGTCAGGTATGATATAAAATTGTTAGTAAGTAACGTTCAGCTGTAATGATTATATGGTTATACGTAAAATAAGCACAAAAGCGAAAGAAATCATCATCATCATCATATATATTAATACGCTAAGGTTAAGATGTTACTCTCCCTTTTTAGAAAAAACCGCACAACTAATCCACATAAATTATATATCATTTTATAGATAATTGCTTGCTCTACCGGCATCCACAACTAAAAAATTTATTATTGCTATTGTTTTTGCAAATTAATTAATTATTAAAATTATATACACAAAACAGCAATGCTGCCATCTAACGGCTCAACGTCAATATGATTGACGGTCGGTAAAATTTTTGTTTAATTTCAAATCCACTCACGTATAAATAAAGTGGCGCTTTAGCTCAATGCTTTTGATACTTGCGCCTCTATATGTAAATTTTGGTAAAATATTTGTTTGATCTGTCATCTGAGCTTCATAATGGAATAAAAACGTAATAAGCAGTGTGCAAAATTAGAAATGAATTGAATACCTGCAATCAATTTTGATTTATTAAATTGACTCTAAACACTCTGTTGTAACTAATATGACAGCTGTGAGTTCATTTTCTCATGTGTAAATATTTATAATCTACCACGCAAATTGATATAATGCGAAGACTTCGCACGGGTCACGCTAGTAATTTATATTTAAGCATTTTATTTTATTTACAATGTATACGCTGTCACCGAAAGTGATAATATGACAACTATAAGTAAATGATAGTAGGGTAACCAAAATTTTATTAATTTACTGTCAGACGGCGCTGAAAGTATCTTGCTTGGTCTCTACAGGCTAGCCGACGCAGGTAGACAAATTCATTTAATTTAGTGTAAAACGAAAAATTTAGTTAAAAACTTTGAAGTTGCAGCCTAAACGGTTTCTATTGATAAGAAATGATTACGTCTTCTAAGAAAATTAATTTACTATTGTCAGGTCAATTATAAATTATTTCGCAAAAGAGACGGTCGTAGATTCTCAGAGATGAGGCTCCATAGTAATCTTTTATGACAATACGTACTCCGGGTCCATGTCGACACCCATGTACGCGACGCTATTGACTTTTTCGAGTCGCGCATCGTGCTTGAGTTGGAAGTAGCTGCTAGCGGGCGCGGCGGCAAAGGCGCGTGGCTTCCGTACCGACTCCGCGTAGAATCGCCACGACCGCCAATGGCTGCACAGGTCTGTATAATAGACAGAAAATATATTAATATGTTATTTTGTTTAACTCAATATTCGCACATAATTCTAGATATTATCATGAGAGATACCTGTTGATACATCAAACTTGCAAAATATTGTTGTGGCCACCCCACGCTTTTAATGTTGAATCCACTTTTATTTTGCGAAAAGAGCTATTCGTACAATGCGTAAATGCAATTTTCGAGAAACGCTCAGAGAACTATTTAAGGTATTAATTACCTTAAATAGTTCTCTGAGCATTATTCACATTACCTTCAAAATAAGTATTAGAAAATATTCTGTACATAAGAAAAAAAACGATTACTTTACTCATAATCTTTGTTCATAATAATTTTTATTAAGAAATTTGTGAGTACTTTTCCAATCGTTTAAAAAAAAAAGTTTAAAAAAGTAAAGAATCTGACGTCATCGGTTTCAGTTTATTACTGGTTGGCAAGCATTGAAATTAATATGGTATACACGTCGGTTTTCTAAGAGTTCAGTCTTTTTGCCAGCAGTATACTTGTAGAAGTCATTATTTATTCCCGTTTTTCTCAGAATATAAATTAAATTTTTAAACCCTCATCTCTTTTTATGGAAGTACGCTGAAAGCACTCCTGCAGTTGTATTTAAAAACACCATAACTGTACCGTTATGTGTGTCATACCATATATATTCTAGTGATGCTGACTGGTCATAAGAAAAAGTTTCGTCCTATAGTTTAATCCTATTGAAATTATTAGACGAGACTTGGCAGCAGGTTTTGATATTGGGTGAAACAATAGTAGGACAAGGAAAGATCAACCATATCGTCGAATCATGAAAGATGAAAGTCAATGATTTATTCCATTGTTGATTACACTCCTGTCAGAGGGGTCAGAGTGATCGCTTTGGTCTCTTGAAATATTTTGCTTCACACACGCGGATGTGGTGCTGTTACTGGCCCCGATACTTCTAGAATCTTCGACAGTTATTAGTATTTGTTATATATATATATATATATATATATATATATATATATATATATGTATATGTATATATATATATATATATATCCAGACGTCACAATTAACTGTCCATTATTCATATTCATACTCCGTTATTCATGCTGGTGATGCAAACTGAATATATATGGAGTGCGAATTATAATTTTGAGTTTTTTTTCAGAAACGGTTGTTAATTTTTGTATATTACAAGTACAGTTCCTCAAAGTTTCCTATTTCGCTTGATGCACAGTACGAATAGACATATTCTTATTTACACCTTTCTCGGTTAAATTCTTGGTTAGAATTTGTTTGGATTTGTGAAACTTCCCTTTAAGAGTATTACTAAAAAACATTGTCAGTTGGATGCGAGATGAAGTAAATGAATTGAATGGTTTAATTCGAAGATTCTGGAAGATTATGCAAAACTTGGTTTAAATACATTTTATTAAATATATTTAAATAGTGTCTGCGCTAGGTTGCCATGACTATGGTTAGCCATGACGGATGACGGCTGCTTTTTGATATGATCCGCCCATTTTTACGAAGTCAAACTTATTCCGCACTACAGTCGGTTATATCTGATGTGAGTAATTATGCATCGTTTGCTAATAAGCCTTGTGAGTGTAAATTGTGAACATTTTTTGAAAAAAGGTCTTATATTCTCTGTTGGTAAAATATCGCTTCCGTTATTTGCATTAGTATACTTACAATTAACAACAAAGTATGTGAATAAAAAACGCACCGTCGTCGGATAAGGGTATGGGAGTGAAGAGCGGACAGCCGGGCTGCTTGGCCTTGCCGTCGTTGGGCCAGAAGTCGGCGGTGCCACAGCTCACCGGCATTCCGTAGCCGCCGGCGTCCGTGTGAATAATGTCCACGACGCGCGCGTCTGTCGCCGAGATGTGCGTCAGCAACAGGCCCGGGTAGAACAGGGGGAACGCCGGATCCAGTGCTGTGATCCTGCAATCAACATGTTTGTCTAGAAAAATTCAAGTCGAAGTAAACATACTTTTCTGGGTTTAACACCCAAAATAATTTCGGACCCTAACATGGTGAAAACGCTGTTCGCCTGTCTAGCCGTACATCCATGAAGGACCTATGTTTGTGAGTTTGTGACCGGCATGATGTAGAGACTTCAAGTATACACATTACGTACGTACCTACGGGCGTGCGATTTATTTTCGACTGGCACGCCAGCCTCGGGATTTGACGATAGAAGTAATTTTAACTTGTGTAATTTTAAAGTTATTGAAATGTTCACATATATACAGATATATATATATATATATATATATATATATATATATATATATATATATATATATATACTTCTTTCTTTTTTGGAAAGAGGGGATCTTCTTCTAAAAATTGTACTGTTACCAATTTCTTGTAATGTTTATTATTATCCAAATTTGCCTTTGAAAAATGAAATGCGTCTCCTTTCGCAGGTTTGTACGTTTTCATGTATGACATGCTAATTAAGGTAAAATCACATTACTTGGATACACAAATATGAGAAAAAACACAAAGCATTTTTGGTTTTATCGAAGATTTTATTTATAATTTTTATTTTATATTAAGTACAGTAATAAGGCGAAAGCATTTTTAATTTTTTTTTATTTTCAGAAATAACGATGTGAGACATCTCAAAGATGTAAATTTTAAAACTGTTTTACCCAAAAAACGACAAAATATAGGATGCTGTAATTTGTTTCCAATATTGTACGCATCTTGGATTTGACAAAGAAATACTAAAAATATTTCTGTATTAAATATTTTTAGTATTTCTTTTAGTTAATGGTGAATAATATAAAATTTATATCAACGTTGTGAGTAACGTTGTGAGTAAGAGCATCATACCTGGGCAGAGTGATCTGGTAGGAGGACGTGAGGTGCCTCGCTAGAAAGCCGACGAGCTGCCCGCCCAGCGAGTGGCCGATCACGTGCAGCGTCTCCACGTCCAGCCCGCCCGCCACCAGCTCGCTCACGTGCTCCGCTGCCGCTATGCCCACCTAGAGAACAACGGCGTGTGCATATTTAACATCCTTTTTCATCCTTTTTCATATTTATGCGAATTTGCCAATGTCCTTCGAAAAGGAAGTTGATGTATTTATTAATAATATATAACTTGCAGTATGTACTACTTGCAGTATGTACTATTATATGTCGTACATTAAGAAATAATATATGTATATTTTTAACCCATTCGACAAGTTTTAGTTTCGAATGTTTTTGAAGCTTCAATAAGAAAGAGAAGTTCTATGAGATATTTTAAGAGAACAATTTTTTTTATAGAGAACCTCCATATTATTGACTTTCTTTTCCTGAGACTCTTCTTTTCCTGCACTTGCGCTAATATAACTAGTTAACACTATCGTTTTTCGATAGTTCTAAACTCATTTATAAGAAGCATTTAGAGTCACGTTTGCGTCCCTATAACCCGAGACCTATTGGATGTACAAGGTTAAATCTTCACTTACGCAAGGCGCGTACGAAATAATATATACTTCTACGATGCATTCCAAGTTTGTAAATGTAGCTATACAATATGTTCAATTTACTATTAGTTTATGTATGCGCGCGTCAACGTGTATGCCAGTTCTCGAAAGCAGTCCGCATATTTGTAAGAAGCATTTAGAGTCACGTTTGCGTCCCTATAACCCGAGACCTATTGGATGTACAAGGTTAAATCTTCAATTACGCAAGGCTCGTACGAAATAATATATACTTCTACGATGCATTCCAAGTTTGTAAATGTAGCTATACAATATGTTCAATTTACTATTAGTTTATGTATGCGCGCGTCAACGTGTATGCCAGTTCTCGAAAGCAGTTCGCATATTTATAAGAAGCATTTAGAGTCACGTTTGCGTCCCTATAGCCCGAGACCTATTGGATATACAAGGTTAAATCTTCACTTACGCAAGGCGCGTACGAAATAATATATATTTCCACGATGCATTCCAAGTTTGTAAATGCAGCTATAGAATGTGTTCAATTTACTATTAGTTTATGTATGCGCGCGTCAATGTCAACGTTAACGTTTGGCGTACCTATAATCCGATACCTATTGGATGTACAAGGTTGAATGTTCACTTACGCAAGGCGCGTACGAAATGACAGATACTACGATACATTCCAAGTTTCGTTAATGTAGCTTATATGATTCCGGAGATACGAATCCTGAAAAAGTATTAATTTTAACAGTGACCGACTGACTCAGTATCAAAGCATCTACCTAGTCTAGTCAATTTCGAAACTTGCAAATAGCTTTAACACACAGGTTTGCTTTTACATATGTATATGGTACCTAAAAAAAACAGTCAAAACTTTGTCAATGGTGTGCTAGATTGGGTTAAGCTGGGTTAGGCTAAAAGAAAAAGTCGGAACTTTGTGAACGATGTGTTAGATTGGGTTAAGTTGGGTTAGGTGTGCAAGGTCGGGTCCATCCTAACCCGATTGAATAGTTTGGGCTAAGTTGGCTTAGCCTGGATTAGGTTGGAGTAGTTTGGGCTAAGTTAGGTTAACCTGGATTAGGTTAAGTCAGATTGGATTAGGTTGGGTATATAAGTATGTAGGTAGTAGAGATGGATAGGTCGGAATGGATAGGTTTCCACTAATTCGTATGCAAACTGGTGGATGCAGGTCCGCGCACAAATCAGATCAGACACGTATCCTTTGGTACTATATTCGCGGGCCGTTGTAACCAAAACAAAACATAGCGTTGGAGCGCAACGCGGTGCTCGGACGGTCGACTGTCGTCCACTGCAGCTTTCAACTCCAAAGTTGCTGAACTTTATTACTTAATTCGTTGTGATTACATCGAGGTAAGTTCCCTATTAAATAATTATTTGTTTTTAATCACTGGATAATGATACTTAGGTATATATATATATATATATATATATATATATATATATATATATATATGTATATATATATATCGATATATTTTAGAGTTTCGTCGTGTTATTTAAATAAATGGTATTCAATAAATGTATCTTTGTCGAAATAGTAAAGTATACTCCAATAATTAAATTATGTTGAACATTTTTTATAGGCATATCTATTTTTAATTACAATCAAATGTGAACAAAAATGAGCTCTTGACTGTTTATGCAAGTGCGTAGGACTCGTATATTTGCCATACCTAATCTAATCAAGTTCCTACAGTTAAGTCTCAAAAACAACAATCACCTTCGTTATATTTTGAAACTTGTTTTGTACCTACCTGTTTGATAATTTTTAAATGAAAACAATGGAAAACTCGAAACATGTCTGATAAGAAATTTCAGACATGAAAATTTTTAATCACGATTACCAAAACCAATTTGATAATTAGTTATTAACACCATTAAAATTAATTAATTTTTAATCGTAAATCAAACTAAATTGTACTCAACACATAGTAAATGATACGTACGATGTAAACAAAACATTCATAAAAAAGTTTATGATCACCAAAACTAGTATTACGTGAATAAACAAATTAGGAAACATTTTGAGTAGCTAAGAAAACTAGGTGATAATTCCTACTGTTTAATAATTCAGAGGCTTTCATACTATTTATAGCATGAAATTTATTGAAATATTAATAGAAAATATTTTTTATAGCAAACTTTACTTTTGTCGTGTGTATAT
Organism: Druceiella hillmani; assembly: GCA_039881145.1. Lineage (NCBI taxonomy): Eukaryota > Metazoa > Arthropoda > Insecta > Lepidoptera > Hepialidae > Druceiella > Druceiella hillmani. The sequence continues at coordinate 575,043 of JAYKKI010000014.1, forward strand.
ATAAATAGAATGATTTAATTGGTATGAAGAATAGCTTTTTTGATTGTGACACCGCTAAACTGAAGTGTATTAAATAACCTTCACACATGCTTGTATAACCGCTAAACTAAAATGTATTAAATAACCTTCACACATGCTTGTATAACCGCTAAACTGAAGTGTATTAATAATCTTCAACAGTAATTAATACTCCTAACATTGCTACTATCGACAATGTTAAAACATCTGTTACGACTACTAATTCAATTTCAATAACAGTATTACTATCTGCTTCAACACAATTACAACAGCCCCAAGTTACTTTACCAATTAATCAAACTTTAAATGTAATAACTAACTTTACCAATAATACGAGCGCATAACCAATGCATCGTTCTACACAGATTGATTCACAATTTTTAAAAATGATTGTAAAAAAAACATCATCTGTTTAAGATTGTAGAAGATCTCGGGTTCCGAAAATTAGTTCGTTTCTTTTGTCCCGATGTATTAAATTCTAATAAGAATAATATTAGCTTGTAGCTTACTACCAGCCATTCACAATGAACTAAAGGAACAAATTCAGACTTTGTTCAAACCAGACATACTAGTATGCCTAACGGCTGATGGATGAATATCTCGGAACAATCATATATCCATGCCATCACAGCTCATTTTATTGACGAGAACACAATACTGCAGAGTGTTCTTCTGGATTGTATTCATTATGGAGACCGACATATGGCTGAAAACATATCTAATATGTTAAGAGAAGCAGTATTTGAATAAAATCTACAAAATAATGTGATTGCTGTAGACACAGATAATGAAAACAATATATTAAAAGCAGCAAGAAACTTAGGGTGAAGACAAGTAAGATGTGTGACTCACTCTTTAAATCTGGCTCTTAGTATCTGGAGCAACAAGAAATAAGATCGATTATTATGAAAGTTTAACATATGGTTGAATATTTTAATCATAGTCCATATATATTATTGAGACCAAAGGACAAAGAAATAAGTTAAATCGACTGCCCTTATAATTAAAATAAGATTGTGTGATTCAATGGAACTCGACAAATGGCATGCTCGTCGCATTTCACAGATAAAGGATGCAATAATCACAACTCTGGCGATTGAAAATTCAGAACTAGTTCAACAGTTTCTGAAGGAGAAATTGTTGCGAAATATATTAATGCACTACAAATTTTTCATATTGTTACGAGCCTTTTTGTGCAGAAAATCATATTTCCCTATTTAGAGTTCCCTTTTATGTTTCTTCCGTGCATGATAGCTTAAATATATTTATTGCAGAGAAAAAATGAAAAGAGTGAAAAATTATAAAAAATGGAATACACATGAGATTTGGTGATGTTGAAATATATGAGCTAATTGTTTAAGCTGTATTATTGGATCCAAATCTTATGGTTTTTTTTAAATAATGCGGAAAAAGCAGTAATTTATCAAAAGAAAGTGCCCCAAGACTTAAATTAGATAGTGACATAAATCATCATATAGAGATAGGCAATAACAATAGACTCTCATTCTTATCAACACGAATCTCAGTCATTGCTTTGGGGAAAATTTAACAATAAAGTTGAGAATCTAGTCATTCCGAATAATTCAACTGCATAAATTGTTATGGATAAATGTCTTACCAACATATTGCTTGATAGGAAACATGATCTTATTGTTTAGTGGAAGCAATGAAAATATATTTATCTATTTCTTTATAAAGTGATTTAACAATTCTCAGCTCAAGTTCGTGGAATTCCACGAAAAAAATATTAATAAAAAATGGGCAAGTCCTATTTAGATTAAGTCACCGGAAAAAATTGGAGTCAAAACACGTAATATATTTAAAACAAAAAGTACTAGATAATTGACACATTATATACGAATCGGTCCTTGTAAAAGATGAAGTAAAGATAATAAATAAATATACAAAAGTACGTTATAAAAAATATTAGTACCGTTTCTGTGTTGGGCGCTGCGTTTATAAAGTAGGACCCGAACGCCATGTTCGACCAGTCCAGGAGAATCACATTTGTGTTTGACCGAGCCTCCAGGTAAGCCGTTACTATGACCTGCGTTCGATATCACACTTAAATAACATTATAAAACACATCAATACTCATGTCTACGTTTACCTCAATCTCTCGGACTAACATTGGGGTATTGCAAAGGCTACCAGAATACCTGGACACTCTCCTGTAGAGCCGTCTCCTGGAAACCATGCGCGTAGAGCACTGTAGGCCGCGACCGGTCGAAATGGGGGTGTTGCAGAATCTGAGTCGCCTGAGACAGTCTGATGTCTTCATATTCATCAAATGTCGACCTGGTGATGAGTAGAGAAACATCATTTACATAACACCGACTGTTATATTGTTTTATTTAAAAAAATGCTTACTCAGATCAGCATAGCCATTATATTAAATTGTTGCTTAAATAGTAAACAGACTTAACTTAGTCCAAAATAATTATAATAACAAAAAATTACACTTATTACATATATATACATTATATATATATATATATATATATATATATATATATATATAAACTACCAATTGACGAGACGTCAGTCGAAGATCCTCCTCAATTAAGCGTCGTAATCGTTGAACCTCCAGTTCAACAGAACGTCAGGTACGGGGTTCGTCCTCAAGATCTTAGTCCTCATTCCTGAACTTTCTGAACCAAATCTTTGCTGTTACGTAAGACACCGTGGAGTCGTCCATCGCATGATATATATTATTTGTGGCAGGCTTTGCATCGCGACCAAGACGAAATTCGTAAATAGAATCCGTATTTGATATCGATTTAAATCCATTATCTTTTATGTATTTCACTTAAAGTTTCGGCTCTGACTGTTGTCAACTTACTACACTTTATATATATATATATATATATATATATATATATATATATATATATGTTTGCATATAAAAATATATAAATGAAGAATGCAGCCTTGCTGATATTAAGGAAAGTAAAATATTGAAAATATCAGACACAATCAGTGTATATAGATCTTAGCCATCAAAACGTGGATCAAGATTATGGCTATTAAAACGTCAATCAGGTGAATCTGGTTTGTAATTGACTTATTGTATTATTATAGTAGTCCACATGGGATATGCATGTCATGTCTCTAGTACATACTATTATGATTACGTGTGTATGATTTTTCGGTCTAATAAGTCTTTTTTGGAATTTAAAAAAAAATTAGTTTAACTTTAATTAAATATTTGTCTCGACCTTAATGTTATTTTAAACGTATTTTTTGGATTTAGTGAAAATTGCATATTTTTAAGGGCATTAGGTGGCGGCTATTTTAAACAAAAATTACAACGAAAATATATTTTTCTTGGATTTTTTGAATTTTTTTCTGCGATACTTCTCGTTAAGTAAAATGTAACTTGGAGAAGTTTTTAATCGTAGTCCTTTTCATATGTACTTGGACGTCCCGTCCGAATCAAAATAATTCGATGACTCTGTGATCACGATACATAGGCAAATGCCTATGTATCGTGATCACAGAGTCATCGAATTATTTTGATTCGGACGGGTGCACAGGAAGAATAAGAAATAAATGTTTTTTTTAATAAAATAATTTTTAACAAAAAAACCGACTTCAAACAGTAAACTAACTAAAAAAACACATAAAATAATTTTTAACAAAAAAAACCGGCTTCAAACAGTAAACTAACTAAAAAAACACAAAGTTTTTAAAAAGAAAATTAAGCTGACTTCAATGAAACAAAACTTTACTAAAAAGCGAAAAATACACTGAACTTAGATTATATACAAAAGTAATATATGTACATATTAATCATTAGGTATTCATACTTAACCTACACTTAAACCTTATTTATATTAATTACCTATATATACGCGTATTTTATATTCTACAAGTATACTACAACCTATTTATTAGAAAATATGAATTTTTATTTACAATAACAATAATCGCTTGAACCTGCGTTATTGTTGTTGATGCGTTATTGTTGTTGCTGATAGATTTATATAGTTTGAAAGTTCCTTATAGTTGTTGTTGTTGTTGTGCTCTGTCTTCGATAATTAATTATTTTTTTATTTCATTAGCATTAGGTTTTGTTATTAGTTAAAATTGTGAAGGTATATGTTATGTATTATTTTTGTTCTGTTTGTGCTTGGCACCGACTTCAAACAGATAGATAGATAGCATATACATATATTGTATAAAGATACATAGGTAATAGGTTCAGGCGATTATTGTTATTGTAAATAAAAATTCATATTTTGTAATAAATAGGTTGTAGTATACTTGTAGAATATAAAATACGCGTATATATAGGTAATTAATATAAGTAAGGTTTAAGTGTAGGTTAAGTATTAATACCTAACTAGCGTGACCCGTGCGAAGTCTCCGCATTATTTATTCCATTATGAAGCTCAGATGACAGATCAAACAAATATTTTACTAAAATTGACATATAGAGGCGCAAGTAACAAAAGCATTGAGCTAAAGCGCCACTTTATTTATACGTGAGTGGATTTGAAATTAAACAAAAATTTTACCGACCGTCAATCATATTGACGTTGAGCCGTTAGATGGCAGCATTGCTGTTTTGTGTATGTAATTTTAATAATTAATTAATTTGCAAAAACAATAGCAATAATAAATTTTTTAGTTGTAGATGCCGGTAGAGCAAGCAATTATCTATAAAATGATATATAATTTATGTGGATTAGTTGTGAGGTTTTTTCTAAAAAGGGAGTGTAACATCTTAACCTTAGCGTATTAATATATATGATGATGATGATGATGATTAATATGTACATATATTACTTTTGTATATAATCTAAGTTCAGTGTATTTTTCGCTTTTTAGTAAAGTTTTGTTTCATTGAAGTCAGCTTAATTTTCTTTTTAAAATTTTTGTGTTTTTTTAGTTAGTTTACTGTTTGAAGCCGGTTTTTTTTGTTTAAAATTATTTTATGTGTTTTTTTTAGTTAGTTTACTGTTTGAAGTCGGTTTTTTTTTGTTAAAAATTATTTTATTTTACGATTTTAAGTGATGGGTGGACCTAACAAGGGTGCTTCTCGAATGAGGAAACGACGACTACTTGAGGCGGAAAATGATAGACGGAAACGTTTAGAAAAAAATAAAAAAACACTAATGAAAAGAGAAAAAATGAAACGCCAGAGGTGCACAAAAATAGATTGTCGGGTATGAGACCTTATATATTTAGTTAATCTATTTAACTAACGTAAGTCAAGAAGATCGTGACCATCGTTTGTCTTTGATACGCGGTAACTTAAGAAATGAATCCGACGAATACCGTGTTCATCGGCTCAGTTTGATTCGTGACCGATTATCAAATATAACCGAAGAAGTCTGTGCTCACCGGCTCAGTTTGATTCGTGAGCGATTATCAAATGACACCGAAGAAGCCCGTGTTCACCGGCTCAGTTTGATTCATGAGCGATTGTCAAATTAATCTGCTACACAGCATTCTCAACGGTTAAGTTACTTACGTAACCGTTCCGCACAGAGGGTGCTTATTGAAACTTCAGAAGAAAGGACCAGTCGATTATCCGTTCTAAGACAAGTGTCAAGTCGCTTAAGAAATACTCGTATGAGGTCGCCACTTACGGAAAGACGCTACCGCCGCACCGTAATACCGAGAGATGTTAATAACTGTAGAGGTTTATTATCAACGCTAAAATTAGCTGAAGAATCTCGCGTTATGCTAAGGCGAAATATATTGGTTTCAGATGGCCTTGTAAACGGAGCAATGGGCTTTGTTAAAAAATTTAAATGGCCTGCTCTTCGAAGAGAACAAATTGAAGAAGGGGAATTACCGGAATGTGTTTTAGTTCAATTTGATGATGATACGATTGGAAGTAGAATCAAAGATGAAAATGGCTGGGTACCGATAACTCCTACTGTTGCAACGTTTCAAGCAACTAAAGGATACGGAGATGTCGAGCGCCGAATGTTGCCTTTGATTTTATGTTGGGCAGTTACAGGGAACTACACTAGAAAAAGCTGTTATTGATCTAGGCAAGAAAAATTTCGCCAAAGGACAGGTGTATGTTGCTCTGAGTCGTGTTAAAACTTTGGAAGGAATAGCGTTGTCTGACTTAGATTCAAACAAATTATTGAGTAGGCCACACGACGAAGGAGCATTGCTAGAGATGACTCGATTACGCAATTTAAATTTGATCTTAAATTGACGCATCAGCATGAGTCTACTACTCATCAACATCATTGTAGTTGTCCTATATAAAACTGCGATCTTTAAATTCCCTCGATTATCTATGGTATCCATCATCAGACCTGTAATGGCACTTTTAACCCATATGGGTGCAAAGTTTTAATCAATATAAGTGAATTAAGTCCAAACGCAAGGTAGCTACTGTAAACAGTTGAGGAGTTCCCATAACTGTCCTTCGTCTTCATCATCAGACCCCTAATGACAGTCACAACCCATCTAGGTGTAAATTTCTCATCAATACAAATTAATCAAACCCAAGCACAAGGTAACTGCTGTAAATCGTTGAGGAGTTCCCTCGACTGTCTTTCGGCTCCATCATCACATCGAATTCAGACCTTCTTTAAATTGTAGTGCTTTAAAATACTAAATTAAAAAAAAATTAACATACGCACTAGTCGCCCCTACAATTTTTGAAAGCTCCCCTCAATTTCTCTAGGATGCCATCAACAGATCCCGGTTTCCTTATCATGGGACTACCCTTGAAGTATCTCCTTTCCAATAAAAAAAGGTATCAAAATCGGTTCATAAACGACGAAGTTATCCGCGAACACACATAAAAAAATATATATATATAAGGTCGAATTGAGAAACTTCCTCCTTTTTTTGAAGTCGGTTAAACAGACAATCGTTTTAAGTTTATTGCCAATGTAGCATAAATATGAGAACGATGGCACTTTGCGAAAAGAACAACGGGGAAAAGTTTTGGTCTGGAGGGGATAATTTAAGAACCTTGGTTGAAAGTGTGCCTTGGAAATTTTTTATTGTTTTTGAAAAGTTAAACGTTTACTAAGTTCACATAGAGAAATATTTTAATAGATTAGCTAACACTAGGGAATTTGTGTTTTTTTGGGTAATACTATACTAGGGAATTCGTGTTTGGTAATACTACACTAGGGAATTCAGTTGTCCGTATTCATGTAAGTTGTACTTATCGTTTTGTATTCCACACAGCACAGTACAGTATATTCTACACGTTTTGTCAGACATGACTGCCCTTTAGACCACAAATAAATTATTAGATGATAAATATATTATCTCCAGGAACTAATTAATTGAATTCATTGATTGAATCACAATAAAAATCAGCAGGTTAACATTATTTTCATTTTACCATGGCTATAAGTGAAACTAATATCAAAGTTGACTGAAAGCGACCAGTATAGAGGTAATAAGTCCATCTTTATACAATCCTTAAAATAGTTAATATATAATCCAGACACATACGACACATATACACACGCACATATTATAGTATAGAATCTAATATATATATACCGGACACTGACCTAAAAAATTTATGTCATAGTACACAGATTGTAGATATTTTTTTGAAGATTCTGCAATTTGAATTCAGCTGCCTTACGACCAGAGGATGAAATTTTTATGTTCAGTGTCTAGCGGTGGGTGTTTGTAATGATTCAACTACTATAAGAGCGAAAGAAACAACGGGATTATCTTATAAAAATTTCTTCTTAGGAAAGAACGAAACAAAAAATGTTCCGCGTAATAAGTTTATATACATAACATGTTATACTTTTGGACGGGCTAGTATCTCCAATACTCGTACTTTGTGGTCGCTTCATACTCTGTATTCTCTAGTCTGTCTAAACTTAATTATGTACCAACATTTGGCGCGCACATGTTCATTCATAGTCTTTGAAGACTCGTGACAAAAAGTTTTGTAACAATAGAACAATTACCATTAGATTTCACTTTTGTAACTTTTTGTTTAGTTTTATTCAAATAAGCGGAAGACCAAATTATGATGAATCCCGGTATGTAACAAGCAAAAAAATACTGAATAATTTTTATGACGAGTGTTATGTCACGTGCTTCCAACAAAACACCCGACAAGCAAATCTACGAGCTGCGTACAATATAGTATTTTGTTACAGGTATACAGTATTTCGTTTTGTTATAGGTATATTATTTTTAGATACTCGTAACAGGATCACCTAGTACGAAAAATATATATCGCACACCTTTATCAGTGGTATCTACATAGTGATGGCACGATAATTGCGTCTAACCATAATTATAGCAATACTGGAAATCAGTACTTTAGTAATAGGATTGCTCGAAATATTTACCTATAAGCCAAACTTTCATGAGTAATATCTTCTAATCAAGCAAGATGTTTAAATATAAAAACTTTAATTGTGCCGAAGATTGTAAAATATTTAAGCAACACTAAATTGTTAAATAATTGGAAAAAACGTAATTAACTTAAAATTAAAGCGTACCAAACGGAAAGGCTTAAGGACAGCAAGCGAGATGGAAGTAAGGAGTTTTTGAAGTTCGGGACTACGAAGGTAGGACTTTTATGGACTACTCTTGAAAATATAAATGCAAGAGAGGTCCACCTGTTATCAGTATTAGTTGATCCTATATTCTCCCATTAGGTTGAACAGATAAGAACTTTTTGTAAAAAATAGTTTTGGGGAAATAATAGACTGAGCAGGTTTTCGAAGTGTCGTCATAGAACACGTACGGAAGAGAAGAGATAGGGTGTTCGTTTTATAAATCATAAGTTAAAGGTATAAGCTGTGAAGTGGAACAATTTGTGAAACATTTTAAAAATTGGCTGAATAATAAAGGTTTAAGCTTCACGTTCAGACAAGAAGACCAACAGGGAATTATGACGTCATATTTAGTCCCGCTCATTGCATTCTACAAGAGTAAATGAGACAGGGAGATATCCCTACTCACCATTAAATTTGGAAGCAGGTAACCAGTTTAGTTTTGAATTAATTGTTATAATTGTTTCAATTCTGGTTTTTGGGTCACCTTTATTTTACGAAAACAGCCAAATTTTCGAGTGGCCAAATACCATTGCTTTATGAAAATACTTATTGACAACCATCATATTCGTGCAAATACCAAAAAGCCACACTTGCGTATATCATCCAGCATTATTTGAACCAAATTTTCCTTTTATTAAACATATTTAAAATACATTAATATAATTTATGAACTGTCAAACCATTTTAGTAAGTTACCATCTTGGTTACCTCTCTAGTACATGGCCACTTGCAAATTCGAACTACGTTTGTTCTTTTATCTATTTTCTAATAATTTTAATAAGATTTTTAACCACAACTAAATGAAACTACGTAATGTAGTATTATTTCTACTTTCTTTAAGTTCTTTACCACGATATAGGTTACGTTGTATTACAACATGTTAAGGTGGGCAATTAGAAAGATATAAAAAACAATCTTTGCTAATAGCTCACCTGAAGATATTGTAATACAACGAAACTTAGGTCGTGGTAAAAAATTTAAAGAAAGTAGAAATAATACTAAATCACGTAGTTTCATTTAATTCTGAATAATGAATTCCTACAAAAATAACGCCAAATATATTCAAGATTTTTAATGAAAATAAACAATTTTATATTCATTCAGCCTTGGCTATCGTTGGTATTTTTTTATCAATAATATCCTCATTACATGCTTATCAGACACGTATTACAGTATCTAACTTTGACTACTGTAGATCGTAACAAAAGCTTTAGAGATAGACTTACGGCACTCTTATCACTGACACTTCAGATTAATATTATCATTTCTAAAAGAAAATATGTAAATTTTTGCCATCATAATAGCTTTAATAAAACAGTGTTATTGTATGAACTTTGCACGTCCGGGTGTTGAAGATTTATTCAGAATATTGATAACGTTATTTGTCATATGAGGTAAAGAACGTAAAATATTAAAAATACTAGAGATATATATTATAGTATATATATGTGTATATATATATATATATGTATATATATATATATATATATATATATATATATACGTACATACATCGATTTTCATTACATACAAAGTTACAATATGTATCAAAATATGTTAAATAAATTTTTGATAAAAAACAGAGGCCAAAAAAGAAAATATATTTTTCATATGTTTTTAGGATTTAAGGATAGTAAATAAAATATAAGGATTAAGGGGGAGGGATATGAAAGAAAATGAAACGCGGGAAGTAAACGACTTTTGAATGGGCAGTGAAACTCTGGTATCGGAATCGGTTTTGTACGATAATTTAGCAGCATTAATAGAAGATGATTGTTCATAGAAAGAATTACTATATTTGGGTCTTAATCTTTCTAAGTCCTGACTTAATTCAGAGATGTGACGAAATTGTTTGATGCCGAATATATAAAAGATACATAAATGTCGGACGCGTTGAAGCTTGTTAAGCAATTGAAAGACAAAGAGAGCACACTTATATATATTGTTGTAGAGGCAAAAACATTGTTTTATGTGGGCTAATTTTAGGGGGATTTAAATGTTGAATTCGTTTTATAGAATATATTTTGCTGAAGACTCGACGGCTTATATCAATAACTGTGGAAAATTTATCGATTACAGATCCAGGTCTTTTCAACTAGAAAGTATCGGGATAATTGAGCCGTAAAAATGTATAATTTATAAGAGTCCTGCAATTTTACCTTCGTTGCATCAGTGCCACAGGATGTATTATTTATCTTCCTTGATACTTGCCAATTTACGCACAATAGAAGTAAATATATTTCAATGAAACTAAATTATTAAGAATAAAAAAAGTACGCAGTTAGTAAAATAAAAGACAACAATGCAAACCAATGAAAGAAAACTTCAAAGAATGCAGACAATTAAATAAATTTTATGGACATCCACACGATATGATTAAAAATAGTCGCCGAGATTGAATTAAGGTGTGCTTGGAGTTAGGGATTATGAAAGGTCGTACTTTTTTAGATGACTCTTAGAAATATAAATATACAGAGGTGAGTTCCTTAATTTCAAAGCAAACAATTTTACAGCTTGAATAGGAAAGGACTTTTTGTAAACTGGAGATAGGTTTTAGGTATTTGACTAATTTTTTGTACTTCGTAAATCATAAGTTCAAGGTACTGGTTGACAAGAAGTAAACAATTTTAAAAAATTACCAATTATAAAGGTTAAAACTTAACTTTTACGTATGTACGATCCAAAATTTGGTCGTAAGTTCTGAGTTCATAAACATGACCGATCGCGATGCACAGATTTTGAAATCGTTCTAATTTTTAAGCCGATCCTCATTAAGGTTTGTACACATTTGCAGTTGATTATGAATTAATTAATGATTTATTAATGAAAAATATTGGAAACTTGAAACTATTTCACTATGGGTATCTTACAACAATTCAAACATTTCTTCTTTTTCGGTTAAATTAACCACAAATTTGTTGTAACCGCAGTCGGACGCCGGCTAGGTTTAATGGAAGTTGTCACTTTAGACTGAAGTATAGCGGCTGGTTACGTTCCAAATTATTTCCCACAAAAAGCCATAATACCACTAACAGAAATTACAAAACTTTATTATCACTTATCTGCGTTGACTTGTTTCGCCGTGACAAGTATTAATAAATCTCTGACATAAGTCACAATTTTTTTTAACACACTCTTGATATAAAATTAACAACACTTTAACCAAAAATATATGTAGGTAATTAAATAATGACTTACCCCGTATAGAATCTCAGGAAAACGTCTTCGATTTTATTATCTCGGTCCGGATAAGTACCTGAGGGTCCGGATCCACCTGAGGGACCGGTCCGGACAAGTACAAATTATTAAGTTAACAAAGTTATTGCTGGTACTTTTCTTAAATAAATTATAAGATTACGAAACTAAATCTCTCTGATGTGTTTGTGTAAGTGTTTAACGTTTAACAGTAAACAATAGACACGAGAACTTTTTAAAATTGGCTAATGATTATTCATTTTTCAAACGGTGTTTTACGTACATTTTAAAAATTAACATTACAATCGCTGAAAACTAATTGTGTATATTACTTTTGAGAAATATTATGATCGTTCAACATAACTTTATCTTTAAGAAAAATCAATTTTTCAACGTTAGGGAAAATCAGGAAAGCTTGTCTCTCGAAACTGACAGTTTTTCTCATGATATTTTGTAATCGTTTCCATTTTAAAACGTACTTACAATACGTTGCGTCGGCGGCATCATGCTGTTAGGATGAAAATTTGTTAATTTTTCGTATTTAGCGTACAAAATTTGTTAATTTTTCGTATTTAGCGTACAAAATTTGTAAATTGTTTGTATTTAGCGTACAAAATTTGTTAATTTTTCGTATTTAGCGTACAAAATTTGTTAATTTTTCGTATTTAGCGTACAAAATTTGTTAATTTTTCGTATTTAGCGTACAAAATTTGTAAATTGTTTGTATTTAGCGTACAAAATTTGTTAATTTTTCGTATTTAGCGTACAAAATTTGTTAATTTTTCGTATTTAGCGTACAAAATTTGTAAATTGTTTGTATTTAGCATACAAAATTTGTTAATTTTTCGTATTTAGCGTACAAAATTTGTTAATTTTTCGTATTTAGCGTACAAAATTTGTTAATTTTTCGTATTTAGCGTACAAAATTTGTAAATTGTTTGTATTTAGCGTACAAAATTTGTTAATTTTTCGTATTTAGCGTACAAAATTTGTTAATTTTTCGTATTTAGCGTACAAAATTTGTTAATTTTTCGTATTTAGCGTACAAAATTTGTAAATTGTTTGTATTTAGCGTACAAAATTTGTTAATTTTTCGTATTTAGCGTATAAAATTTGTTAATTTTTCGTATTTAGCGTATAAAATTTGTTAATTTTTCGTATTTAGCGTATAAAATTTGTTATTTTTTTGTATTCGCCTTAATATAGATATATACATAGATTGAATAACGATATGATAAAATTAATTTATTCCCTATTTAATGACATGATTAAATGTATTACAATTTAACATTAATTTTGATTATGGGTTTTGTACTAATCGACAAACCTGATTATTTCCAACATTTTATGGTAATTCAGCAAACCGAATATGACTCAACATAATTTGAGATAAAACCGAATATATAAGTACATATTATAGCTACATAAAATCGCTTTCAAGAAGTAAACCTGTATGTATTTCCTGCACCATCAACAACCAGAGGGCAGTTAAGAGTAGCTTCATTGTGCGAATAAAGGAAACGAGCGAGGCCAATACTGAACTGCACAGACTTTTCCAGTAGATCTGAACAAGCTCCTATTGTTACTAAAATTATGTCAATACTGTGTGCCTTATTTATACTTAATGCGGATTCGACATAAGCGGACGTAGAATACATCGTCTTAAACTTATCAATATTCGGCGAAAAAAGCTACTCGCAGAGAATATCCCCAATGTTAAATTATTATGATAATTACGATAATTCATAATTAATGATAATTACGATAATTCGTAGGCGATTACACTATATCTCCCTGTATTAAATTATACGCTTACCCATATTGGACTGTTGAACCGCGGTGATAGTCGACACTCGCTGATTATACTGAGATAACTTGCTTTCATATAAAAATCGAGATGCTTTATGGGAAGTACAGCGTTGATGCGGTAAATTGACAAATTTATTACGATTGTGAAAATAAAGGAAAACAGAAGTTTTAACATTATTTGCGCAACGTAACATACGTTGCGCAAATAATGTTAAAACTTAATAAGACGCTGTTTCCGAAATTAATAGGACGCGGTTTAAGCTATGCTTTGATTTTGCTTATAGAATTTATTCAGCTTACTTGTTAGACATAACCTCATACAGAAACATAAGTTTACGAGTTAATACGCGAGTGTAATTAAACAACACATATCGAATTATTAACTTGGTGGCTATTCTCTCTTTATTATTATTTGATTATACGTAGTTCACGTGGAATTAGTAGCTGCAAATCTTATCGTGATGAAAATTGGAAATTATGAAGGCGATTGTAATGAAATTATTATAAAATTTGTTATTAATTTAATCTTCAAATATTTTCAAATTATCCCATTTAAGATTGTTGAGTGAATAACACATAAATTTATATATGAAGTAAGCTTTGTAAACTCTGTTGATTTTTTGTATTAAAGTTTAGTTACCTGAAATTTTATTAAAAAAAATTCAATCAAATGACATACTTCCCATTGTAAAAGCAATAATTTGAAGTGGATTTTTTTGAATAGCGCAAATCTTCTTGTGAGCAAAATAGCAAAGTATAAAGGCGATTGTAATGAAATTATTATAACACTCTTTATCACTTTATTGCAAAAATATTTTCAATTCCTCGTATTTAAGATTGTTGGACGAATAACTCATAAATGTATATATCAATTAAACTTCGGGAAATTGCGGAAAATTAACAGTATTTTTATACCGTTGAAGTTACCCACTACAATTTTTCTATCTTTTCTTTTTAGTTTACAAATCATTAAAGAAAAGTGACATGAAATAAGATACTTACTGCTGTATAAAGTTATATTTTTCAAATAATTTTTTTAGCGTTGGTCAATTTTTTTTCTGCAAAATAATACTCGAATCGCTCAATATTCAAAACCGAATAAAGGATTCGCCGCGTCGCGTCGTATCCCTTTGAAGAACTCTTGATTCTTACGTTAATTTATAAATAAAATATCTCGGGGACGCTATGAAATACAAAGATTTTTTATGTCTTATTTTGAACTACGGATCCACAGAAATAGACTTGTAATACATATTTAATAACATTCTGTACATTGCAACTTGTATTTTGTGGTTTCCTTTATGAAAAATAAAATACTGAGCATCGAGAATAGAAGTTCGACAAAGTAATTAAGGAAGTTGCGATCTTATTTACCATAATTTCAATTGCCAAAGGAAAAATGTCAATATTTCTTAGGGAAACCTAGTCTATGGTAAAGAATTTAAATAAAGTAGAAATAATACTACATCACGTAGTTTCATTTAGTTGTGAAAAATTAAATTAAAATGAATTTCTACAAAATTAACGCCAAATATATTCAATATTTTTTGCACTAATTTTGGTATATTCTCTACGAATTTTTACGTATATAAAGCTTTTACGTGTCTACGTCGTGCTTTAGTCACTTATGACTAGAGGGCGGGCATCGCAAAGTAATGTTTATTAAAAAAATTGTTGTCTAAAAGTATGTTTTTCAATCACTTTTAGTAAAAGTTAATAAATGAGATTTTAGTTTGTTTATTAAATCAAATATTATTTAGAATTTAATTTCTTTATTAAATGAGATTTTAATTTGTTTATTAAATCAAATATTATTTTAAAAAGATAAAGCGATTACATTTATTTTAAAATAAATTACTAGAACATCATAATACGCTAAGTAATACGCTCAGGTATTACGATGTTGATGGAATGGCAAAGGATCTTATAAAGTCCTATTTGTGAAATGGGGAACAATGAGTTGCAATTAATGGTACTAATTCGAAAGGATCTATTATGAAATTGGGAGTGCCCCAGGACTATATACTGGGTCCATTTTCCTTCCTTGTCAGCGAGCTCTACCACTGTCCCACAACCCTATTTTGTGGTATAGTTTACGAAAAAACTATCACACCTTTGGATTAGAAATTTAACATAATAATTTAAAGTTATGTCTTGATTTGTTATCTATCGTTATTTTTGGGTTTAAATTTTTAATAAATTATAAAAAAAATACGAAAAAACAATGCGTGATACTAGCATATGGTAATCAACACCATCTCTTAGAAAATTACGGAATTGATAGAGCATGCATGCAGATGTGTAATATTTCTAGAATGTTTAATAACAAGATTGAAACGTGATTTTTATATACTTTTTTTAGAAATTACAGAATTAATAGATGTGTAGTATTTCTAGGAAAAGTCTTTACTGACGAAATCGAAACGTGATATCGTGTTGTTGTATTGTAAATGAATAGACAGTATGTCGTGGAGGATATTTTTTACTTAATTTTCAATGGAACGAAGTTTAAAGTTTACAAATACTTTAAGCTTAAATAATCTTTGACCTTTCAATTCATCCCAATTTCATAAATATTTGTACAATTTGTATTGGCAATGTTTTTTTTACCAACTTTTACTGTTCATATTTTTTCATTCTATAATAATATGATCGTTACATTAAACTGAATCGATCTACATTTAAAAAAATCAACGTCAGTTATTTTATTTTATCGGACCATAAATTTTTTTAAACGTCTAGAATAAAATGATTTTAATAATTTTGTATGTTATTGTCATAGCGTAGTGCCAGGAAGACGTAATTTGACTGGTCGTAAAGAAAGCCACAGTAATCTTTGATGTCTGATGCAGGAGAACGTCAGAAAAGAACTCGAGGTGATGAATTGTATTCTTATCGAGAAAATGTTCATTTTATTTAATATGCCGCTAATTTTGAAACTATCCACAAAACATGGAATTGACACATTGCAATTTATGTCATCGTCGTTGGTTTGATTTACATATTGAGCGAGGTGGAATTTGTATTCTTTGTCACAAATTTCAAGTAAAAATTTAAATTAATAAATTTTCTAGAAACAATAATATGAATCATGGACCATAACCTGATGTTTTAAAAAAATTAACATTTCTTGAAGAACAATTAATCGACCAAGTTCATCCGGTTATTACAGTATATCGACTGAAAGGCGATCAGTTTCGATATAGTGGGCGAGTCAACAATTTTGATCAAGACACTACAGATTTTACTATATCCTTACCTCATTCCATTAATACTACTTTAAAATATATGTTTGTTAGGGGTGAAGGGTGTAAAGATTTTATTGTAAACTATAAAAATAATAATTAAGTTTAACAATAATCATTCCTGGTATATTATATACAATAATTCCTGGTATATTATATACAAATAATAATTAAGTTTAATAATAATCATTCCTGGTGATATTATTATTAATGATAATAATTTACAATATTTACCAGATAATGAAAGTGTTTTTCAACAAATTGTATTATATCAAGACAAATAACATATTTAATTTAATATAGATAGGGAAGATGATGATTAAAGTATACTGTATGATAATGTTTAGGAATCTGGAACGCCAAGGGTGACATTTCAATGTAATGGAAAGGCAGTAAATAGTGTATTGAAAAATCAGGAAAAAATGATGGTTCTCGTGTTTTATTTTGGCCTAGATTGGATTCTGTATCAATATGTAAAATTTCTGATAATGAGTATTTTACATTCCTCATGATGACAGATTCGCTAATCATCCAAGATTTCGATTTTTTGACGTTTAATAGTCTAATGCGTTGGGCAAATTGTAAAATGAGAGTATTTGTGTTGGAAAAAATTCATGTGTGTATAATATTGAAACAGTCGAACAGCTCCAAGAATTACTGAAGCGTGAACAAATATGTTTAAATCAATTGTATCATATAATGCTAATTTGAGATCATCTAGCTCATATTGGTATGCGAGATGGATTTGGTTGAAGAATTAGGAAGTCCAACAATATTTCTGACGTTAATCACAGCTGACTTATGTTGACCAGAGACATATCGCATATTGGATTCAGACTATAATTATGCCAATATCAATCAAAACAGTGAATTTATTCGTAAATCTAAATTACTAAATTAAAATCCTATGATTGTTCTTTTTTCATAAGCGATTTAATTTTTTTATAGATAATTTTGTTAAAAAATTCTTAACAGTCAGATTTTTGGTTACGCATTGAATTTCAACACCGAGGTAGTCCTCATATGCATGATCCTTTTAGGTTTGAAAATGCTTCTAATCTTAAAAAATTCAATCCAGATGATATTGTAAGGATTCAAGAAATTAATAATTACTTTGATGAATTCATAGTTATATGACATTTAGATCCTTCTGAAACATATGATATACATCCATCAAAAACATTTTTCTGATATATCTGATGAAGGTGCTAATTACAATAATTTAATACTAAAGCCTATTGTCAGAGAAGGAAAAAAATTCTTCTAAAATTATTTGTCGTTTTAAGTAAATCCAAAAGACTGTATAAACGAAAGTAAAATACAGTTTATTGGAAATAAAAAATTAACATATATATATATATATATATATATATGTATATATATATACATATATATATATATATATATATATATATATATATATATATATATACATATTAAAAAGAAAATAGCTACAGCCCGCAAATTTTGAAAATTTGGCGAGCAAACGTTGATTGACGAGCTATTGTTTCCATTCGTAAAGTTCTTAGATATATTGTTGAATATTCTAGCAAAGCTGAACTTAGATCGGATGGTATGAAAGATTTTATTAGAGAAACAGTACAAGAGTCAGATAATAATGGCAATTTTCAACAGATAATCCAAAACAATTTCATAAACATGTGTGCTGAACGTGACTATTCTGATCAATAAATGTTTTGGATTATTATGGGTAGGCCTTTTTATCCATCTTCTCGACAATTTTTTTACAATAAATTTATCAGATAATACATGGGAACATTTGAATATGAATAAAGAAGTTTGAAGTATTTCTGTAACAAATTCTTTAGAGAAATACCTGCAACAATGACCTGCAGAATTCGAACAAAGGGATTTATATGATTTTTGTACAAAAATTTACAAGAGATTCAACTTATAGTACGAGAAAACTACCTTTTATTCTTAAAATTATTTCAAAATTTAAATATGATCGAAGTAGTGTAGATAATGAAAAATTTTATAAGCAGCAAGTTTTATTACACGTCGTCTGGAGACAGTTGAATGATCTAAATCCTGACAATTATTTCAACGACAAAAATGATTATAAACCGAGTTATGAATTAGATCGTATGTTACAAAATTTGGAAGATGAATAATATTATGAAGAAATAAATCCAGTTGAAATATATCAAACATATGATTGGATGGATGTAACTGCTGAACTAAAAAATATTAATCAAGAAGTGGATTTAAGTAGAAGAGAAATCGATATACGGTATAAATGTCATTCTATTCCAATTGAACAACCCTTGAATTCGTTGGAAAAATTTATTGAAAATGGAAAGATTGTAGAAAATCGAAGAAACCTTATTGTTAGTATTCAAAATAATTTTCCAAATTTTGTTGGTTCAGATGAACAGCAAGAAGTGAATAAAACATTTCAAAAGCAACTTAGTTACCCACGAGGTTACAATAAAGAACAACCCGTTAAAAATGTTGTACAAGGCAAAGCTGGTTCTGGAAAGAGCACGTTGATCAATTATTTCACTTTTCGATTGAATCAAACGTTGAAACTATCATCTTATCAATTGCTTGCACCAACTGGTACCACTGCTGTTAATATTAATGGTTCGACAATTTATATTGAACTTTTATTGGGAATAAATAACATATTCAAAGATATCAGTATACATTCACTTGCTCAATTTCAAGAGGATATTTACGGATATAAATTTATATTTATTGATAAAATGAGTATGATTGGATGTAACTTTTAAAGAAATAATGATCTACGTTTACCCAGAGCTTTTCGTTAAAGGAAAGATGAACCGTTTGGTGGAGTATTTATATATATTTTTCGGAGATATTTTTTGCAAGTTTTTCGAGATATACTTGAACTAATCAGTAAGGATGAATGGACAATTGAACATGAAAAATTAAAGATTTAGAGTATGAAAACACTGTCATCAAATGAACAGAATTTTTTCAGCGATGCCGGTAGATTATATGGAACAAACAAAGATTTAAAAAAGTTTAATAAACAAAAGTTAAAAGAACTGCATGAACCAGTTTCTTATATTCCAATCTCATTAAAATCCAGCTGATTATATTCAAATCCAGCTGATCACAATCAGAAAGTGTTGACGAATTAGATGAACTTGAACCATTTATAATTTTATCGCCTGGATTTAAAGTTGTTACGTTCTAATTTATGAGTCGAAAAAGGATTAGTCAATGGAGCTTTAGGTTATGTTAAAGACATAATTTATGAAGAAAATTATAGTCCCCATGATCAAATGCCACGAGTGATAATGGTTCGATTTCAAAATACATAGTGGTTGTGTTCCAATGCCGCCCATAATTATTTTTGTTTGTTTGGAAAAATGGAACTACTAATTGTTCCAGGAAACAATTCCCCTTATAGTTAGTTTTTGCAATTATAATTCATAAGTTGCAAGAATCAACATTAGGCAAAGTAGTTGTAAATATTGGAGAAAAAGAAACTTCTGTTGATTTAACATATGTTGCGATTTTAAGAGTAAAAACATTAGAAGTATTAGAATTAACTAGAAGATTTTTCTATGATAGATCGAGTAATATTAAAAAACTCATATATGTTAAAATGTAGAATTCAAGGTTTCAATCAAATGACAATTTTTAAAGTAAAGAGTACTCATTGTTTTTTTAACGGTAACTGATGCATCATAATTTTGCCTAACAGTATTTGTATAAAGAATATTAAAACTTTTCCGAATTTTCATTTTTTTTTCTATTGTTACACTACAAGTTATCCGAATTTCAATATTTATTTAATTACAATTAAATAATTAAAAAATTAATTATTTCAAGCAAAGTCCATATACTATTAAAAAGTCTTTCTTAATTTACTATATAAGTAAAACAAATTTGTGTAATAGGCCACGTAGTATATATATATATATATATATATATATATATATATATATATATATATATATATAATATTGGCCTATGCGCCATCGGTTTGGGCTTCGTGGTGCGTTGGGGTCCAGCAAGTTAGGAGGGTTATGCTGAAATCGCAGCGTGCGTGTCGTTGGCTCCGACCAAAGCATATAGAACTTTGGCGGGTCTTTTGCCTGCCGACATCCCGATCGTGGAACGCGCGGAAAATTTAATCTGAGTATGAGGTAAGATTTTTGATACAGGTCTGTTGCACTTTGAGTTTTTGGTAGATGAATCCCTTGTTACTAGAAAGAGGCGTATTTTGGAGATCATCGATACTCATCGGCAGTCTAGATGATCCTCGCCAAATTCAAATGATTATTTAGGGCAGGAGGATACGACTAGGTTATTTTTTCTCGATGAATTACCGTTCGGAACTTAAGAACTGGGTCGTCACCGATTATTATACTTCGCAGTTTTTAACGGGACATGACATATTTCGTGCCAGCTTGTATATATTCGCCCTTAGAGAGAGCCCAGCTGCCTGTGGTTTCGAGACCCAGGCCTTAAATCAAGTTTTGTTCCACTGCAGTGAGCACGATGATGCGCATTGAGCTTTATTAGATAGCGTCCTAACATTAGAGTAGAACCGAACGGAGCTTTAGAACGTGGTATTTTTAGTCACCGAGACTTGGTTGAGAATGGACCGATCTTTGAGTCATTTAGAGCGTTCGCTAAGTGCATTCTTGAGATGGAGATCCTAAACGATTCATTAAGAAGGAATAGACTCTAAAAAGCGCTGAGATTTTATATACGGGACACTATTTAGTGACCTTCGACGGTCCCTTCTTTTATATGAGGGGGATGTTAAGGACCCCAGAAGGGGCCTAGAGATAACCCAGGTGAGAACAGTCTATATTTAAGAGATATGTGCGATATTGTTCTTTTTGCTGATGCTACCTTCTTTATTTTCAAAGTGGATAGAAAAGAAAGAGATCTAAAAAATAATAAAGAAACTCTAAAAAAATATATATTAAAGATGAATCTTCGCTGACAGTCCCCCTGAAGACGTTGTAATACAACGAAACCTAGGTCGTGGTAAAGAACTTAAAGAAAGTAGAAATAATACTACATCATTACGTGGTTTCATTTAATTGTAGACAAATAAATTTGTAAAATAGTCAAGACCTATATCATCCAAATACGTTCAAGATTCCGCTGTTGTCCATGTTTGAGGAATTCTATTGTGTATTATATATATATATATATATATATATACATATTATAATTTACATGGGCAAATTGGGTATTATACGTACCATACAAAATCAGTTAGAATTAAAAAGTATGGGACCAATCAAATAATAAAAAAAATATAAAATTATTTCATTCATGCCGGATGTATGAGTTAACGTACACAAAACAGACCGTTCCACTGCAACATTAGGCTTATGTGTCTGACAAGGTGTCTGCTTGAAATCCAAAATATTATTTAAAAGCAACAGATCCTCGAGTCTTACAATTTAGGTAAACAGTACTCCCACAGCGTCAAGACTGGCTAATTGAAACCCGGGGTTTAGTAGTAGAGATTATTCTTAAGACTCGAATTACTAATTTAAAAAGAGCAGCCCAAAAACAGCAGATTCTCAAAGATCGCTATTTAGGCAGGCAGTAATCCTGAATAAACAGGAATGAGGAGTAGAACTGGGAGTTAAATATCAAAATATCTGATTGACAATTGCTGTTCTTAAATTAGTATTATGTGTAATACTAATTTAAAAATAGCAAATTCTGAAGTCTCACTATTTAAGTAGGCAGTACACCTACAGCGTCAAAACTAAAGAGTCAGAACCCTAAATATAGTGGCGGAGACTCTGGTTGAGAAATATAATGTCTATATAAAAAGAACAGATTTTTGAGTCATGGTTTAGACAGGTTAGACTCTTGCAGCACAAGAACTGAGGAGTTGGCCGATTTCTAACTAAGAAGTTAGAAACCGAAGTTTATTTTGCAGTCTATATTCAAGACTAAAATACTGATTTGAAAACAGTAAATCCTCAAGACTCACGGATTAGGCAGGTTGTACTCTTGCAGCATCAGGATTGAGGACTTCGAAGCCAAAGTTCAATGACAGAATTTCTGATTGAGACCCATACTATTATTTTAAAAACAGTAGATCTTCAAGTTTCACGGTTTAGGCAAGCAGTACACTTGCAGCATCTATGATATTTTATCTACCGGTAAGTACATACCCCATTATTTTTTTGTTATATCAGGAAAGTCAAATGAGTCCAAACTCGATGATTTTACTCCTCATCACGAGTTCCTGTCGTCATATTCCGGCTCCATCCCCCTGATTTTGCTGAGGAGCAAATTTATATCACCCTCAGACATAACTTATCAGATTATTGTTAGATTTCATGTTCAATGTTGAGGACTACTGTTATTTATCTTCAATTTCCAAGGTCAGATTCTCACCAAATTTTTACGGGATCATACATACCAGGAGTATTCTCTTCCAAAGAAAAAAGAATCATTCAAATTAGCTGGACCTATATAGTCGAAACTGGGCCACGGCACATATGCTGTTCAATTTCGGGAAAATATTTTGATATACTGACCATTTTCCTGCCAAATTAAAAAAGGCATCATTCAAATTGGTTGAGAAATACGTACGAATTGAGAACCTACGCCTTTTTGGAATCGTAAATTTGGCAGTACTGGTTTTCAGAAACGTTTGGGAATCGTCATATAGTTCTTTCTACTCAGTTTGATAAACAGAATCACATACATGAATAATAGATACGTTCTTTGTTACAGTAGGTACAAAACAAAATGTGTCAAGCATTAATATTTTTATTAGGTTAAAAACTATATGACGATTCTCAAACGTTTCTGAAAATGAGTACTGCCAAATTTACGATTCTAAAGAAAAAGTTTTGGGTTTTACAGAAACACGCTTTACGTGTACTGAGTTTGATATATAAAATCATTTGAGTGAATAATAGATACTTTTTTTACATATCGTATAGTGATAATGAATTCGTACATAAAAAATTATTTCTTCATGGACACAACGTAATATTTGACATGTTAAAGCACTAGAGAGTCATTTTTAGTGAAAGCATAAACATTGTTTAAAAACTCTACGTTTAGTATTAAATTTTTGCTGTTTGATCAAATTGAAATTATATTTTATTTTCTATATTTATTACTCTCAGGCTTGTGATTCTTTATTGAAATCATGTATCTGCCTATTTTCCAAAACCTACAAATTATGCCTTTTTCGCTTTATTCATTCTCATACCTGCTTTCATGAAGACCCTACTATTTTTATAGCTCTTTATATAATCACTTTTGACATATTTCTTAATTTGATGATTATCATTCTAGATCACACAAGTTTTCTTTTTTCTTCAATTTTTCAAATACACCTTTTCCGTCACTTTTTCTCAATTAAGTACATTAAACGTTGATTGGAAATGTTTATTTTTTGCAATTATTTCATGCTCTAATTTTATTATTTCTTTCACACTTTGATGTTTCCTTACTTTTTGCCTGTTTGCTTTCATTTTTGAAAAAGCATATGAAGGACGTACTTACTTACAAAATCCCGCTCCTCAAGAACGGATATTTACTAGTTGTAAAATCACTAATACACGCTTAACGACGCCGCTTGTAGTGGGTAACAAATTTATAGCCTATTCACATTACCTTGATCTTAATTAATAATCAGACATAATTAAAATCAAAATACCATATGTGTTCAGTATTTGTTTGGTACCATTTATTTATATTTTATTATTAAAATGATGTCAATACAACAATAACATATCTATTATGTATTAGTTTCCGGCTTTGACATGGGCTTTGACATGCGATTTGGTTGATCTAATTAATTTCTGCCTATAAATTAAAAGCAGGGCGTAAAAATATAACTATTAAATGTCATATTTTTACCTGAATAAGAATTTAAATGCAAAAAAGTGATTTCTCTAATATTTTTTAAAGCTGCTGATGCGCTTGCTTCCATTATCCTTTCCAAAACACGTGTACTCTAGAAGTAAACAACGTATTATATATTTAATGTAAATAATTGAACTGAATAACAATTAACAGCCCAGTAATTCTGAGACTAGCCAGTAATGCCACATATTATAAAGTAAACTTTTTTAAGCAAGTATAGTTTGTGTTGAGACGTAAAATTGCCATACCTTCTTTTTAGTCGGTCGATTGCGATAAAACATAGCCGATATATTACTTCAGAGCCAACAGAATCTACCAGTAAAAACTTCATCGAAATTCTTTTAGCTATTCTTGCATGCTGCGTGAAGAACAGGCTTACACAATTCAAAAACAATATTTTTGTGTTCTGCTACTTTATGTTATGTTACTCTAAATATTTTTTTCGTAAATATGTTCAATGTATAGACAAGCCAATTCTACAGTTTTATTTCCCTAACTGATTTAATATTAAGGTATGTTTGTTTCTTTTTCTTTTATGTGGCAATGGTGTACCGGTGCAAGGGATAAATTTGATTTTAAAACTGAAAAAGTACACAATATGAGTAAGGAAATAGCGTTACAACGGGACAATGCGTTTTTATGAACTTTACGTACGCAATATAAAAGGACAACAGAATCACTCAGTTTAATCCTTAACTTAGAGTCCCACCTATAATATCATGGATGCAAAAGTGTGTTTGTTTGTTCTTTTTTACATCACATTTGAATAATATGTTGATGTAATTTTTGGTTTAGACATAGTCGGCTTACTGAGAAACATAGGCTAATTTTGGTGCCGGTAAACCTCATTCCGACTAATATTAATCCTAACTTTTATTATAAATGCGATAGTATGTTTATTTGCCTTCTTTAAAGTGGCAATGCTATTTTCAAGCCCATAAATATCATCCTTAGTAATATTATTATAATCCTAATTAATGTTTTAAATGAAAAAATGTGTTTGTTTTTGGTGAAGGGACGTAATTTCTTTTTCGCACAGATAGTCGGTGGGGCGGGATATGATATAGATTAGTTTTTATTTCGGAAAATCTTATTTGTTTGGGAAAATTCTTATTTGGAACAGAAAAGTACTTAGTGGGAATTAGTGTCGGCCCAAGGCTACTTTTAGGATGGATTTTTAGGATGGACGAGATTCAAATATAGCGTCCCCTTGTTTGCTTCTAATATATTAAGTTTAAAACTAGATGTGCGCTCGAGAATGGGAGATCTCGATAAAATCAATAAATTAGACAGAGACCTCAGCTCCGACTAATTTATCGATTGAAAATATCTATGCTCGTTGGCACTGCACTGCTTACATTACTGTGGGAAGAGTTGATGTAGAATGACAAATAATTACGTAGGTATCAAGGCAGACTAATTTATCACTAGAATTACTTTAATAAAGAGTTCATTTCCCAGTAATATTTACTTTTACAAATAGGTAGTTATTCTATTTAATAACTTATCGAATGAAATTTGGTCACAGTTTTTAAAAAATCAAGTTTGGTAATGGTACTAATTATATAATGTGACAATGCTTATAAAAATTTATTGCTAAAGAACAAATATTAAGTTAAGCGTTGCTTAGTCACTTTTCCAAATTTGTTTCTGATCCCCTCATATGGCAATGCCTAAGCTATATCATTTTCAAAAGACAGCAGGGTTTGATCAGGAAGCTTGTCTGCTGCTGGAGTTGATCTAAGCTACGTTTTAATTAGCTTAAGCTTACTAAAACTCCGTTTACCTTTAAGCATAGTAACTTATATTTATAAAACCTTTTAGTCACACTATATTTGTAACCCTATAAGGGTTACAAATATAGTGTGACTAAAAGGTTAGGGAAACAAATATTAGGGAACGAACTTGCCATTTAACGTTAAGATCTGAAGAACTGCTTTTGAATAATTCTTATCATTGTGTACAAACCTTTTCAAACACATGATTTCTTTTGAGAGTTGTAATCCTGAAACATCGCTACTATGATTATGTGTTAATATTTTCTCTAAATTTAGCCGTGCTTCCTTCAAATTTTTATCGGCTTTATTCATATCATAGAGGAATAACCAGATATTGACTCTACATTTCCATCTTGTTTTATAAGCCTTTTTTAAAGTTGAATTTTTCACATTTTTGAATTTGAAAAAATAAACAAGTGCTGGAGGATTCGAAGTAATGAAATTGTTTTGATTGAAGTTATAGCTACATCAGCCACGACAAGTTTAAGAGTATGGTAGCCAGAATGATCAAAAAACTCCCCGGGAATTTTTTTTAGATATACGACTCTCAACACCTCTTTGTTGCCCAATCATATTAGTTAAATCGTCGTAACCTTTTCCTTTAAAATTATTCACGCCATTGTCGTCGAGAGTTTACTTCAAAATATACCTTTTAGCCTTTCTGCGCTGAAGTCTATCATAAGTCTACCACTGGCCAAAAAGCAATGACGCACACAAAATTAATCAACGTAAAAAAACTTAATGTGACACTTATTTCATTGATGTAGAATTAAAAATAATCGAGAAATATTGAATATATTTGGCGTTAATTTTGTAGAAATTCATTATTCACAATTAAATGAAACTACGTGATGTAGTATTATTTCTACTATCTTTAATTTCTTTACCACGACCTAGGTTTCGTTGTATTACAACATCTTCAGGTGGGATATTAGCAAAGAATATCCCACCTGAAGATGTTGTAATACAACGAAACCTAGGTCGTGGTAAAGAAATTAAAGATAGTAGAAATAATACTACATCACGTAGTTTCATTTAATTGTGAATCGAGAAATAGTTGGCTTTTTTAATTTTTGATGTATGATGATTACAATTTCGTTACATAAAAATTAATTACTTCATTTTGTATATTTTTCTGGAATAATAATGATTCGTTCCATTATGAATTTTCCATTTCAAATCCTCTGTCCAATTTTCCCTATAATTGGATTGAACCGAAAAAGTTGCCCTTCTTCGGTGCATTTAATTTGATACTGTTGACACAAAGCGATAAGTTACGCTCCACCAAGAAAAGTGTAATTGCCACTATTTTTCCAGCACAGAAGCCCATCTAGATTTCTTATTCTCTAGTTGCTATTTAAGGTTCGTGTTAATTTCAGAACATGTTTTTATTTTTTTGAAATTTCAAGTTCTTAGACAAGTGGACGTCTGAATTTTGTGAACTGAGGATGCATGTAACCTAGAGCTTAGACCTATTAAATATCCATATATTTAATCGGTGAATCCATTAGGTAACACATCCATATATTTAATCGGTGAGAGCAAATGGCGCCGCTTTTTATTACATGGATAATCTTTATTTGCCAGTTTACCGTTGTGTGGACATTGCAATATTTTGCCATTGTTTTGGACGACAAAGACAACGGCCACTAAGTTATATCTTGAGATATTTCTGTGGTTATCATTGATATGACTGTTATTTCTGATTTAGATGTAGGAGCATAATGATATGTTTCTCCATCTGTTATGTTCCGAAACTCCGCTGCATTATCTGGAATATTCTCTGAAGTAATTATTCAGTCGTCTGATGGTTGACTTAAACATGATTTTTCTTCACGATCAGCCTCTCTTTTTTTCGCTTCAAGTTTTTGCCCCTGATAATTTTATGTACGCTTATGATATTTGAACTGATGTTACTAAGACAAATAAAGATAAGTAACTAATGTAGTCTTACTTACATCTGATGCTTGGAAAGTGTGTCATTATAACTCTGTAGGCGGAAGAAATTACCTTTCTTGTCTTTAGATTAGCAGGATGAAATTAAATTTTATTTTAACAGTTAATAATCAAATACAAAAATATTTTAGAAATCTAATCATGCTAGCAAGTTGGACATAATAATGTATTCTTACCGTTATTTGTTATAAAAATAAAGTGAGTAGAGTTACTACATGGCTTTTATAATATAATACATATTATATGGTATATCTCTATCAGAAGAATATTAAGTAAAAACATAAATAACCAGAAGCGTACACTCCATGAAGGCATAAATGTACTTCCTACCCAAGTAGCTTTTTCTAAGATATTTATTAAATCGCCAGAGGTTCAAAACATAAATATCCTTTATTTCCTACCAAACATTAAAGGTTATTTCGTTGTAGAGAAAAACTAAAATACAAAATAAATTATAACAAGTATCGGAAATACAGGTTACCTAATAACTGAAATACATTAGGTAACACATTTGGTCCTTTTGTATTTGATAATATTTTAGTATTATTTTTCAGTATTAGAAATATTAGAGGCATCCCCTGGACATTGGATGCTTGTGGCCCGAAAACAATTGACCAGTAAATTTTATCGGCGCTACATCGGCGCATGTGCATTAATGAATTGGAAAAAGTGTCGTTTACACCAATTGTTTTTGGAAATTATTCGGAGAAATATATCGGAAAACAGGGAGCATTGTTTTTGGAAATTATTGTACGCGTTTTTGTTGTGAAACTTGTTCAGTTTTGTTTTGTTGTAAAACTTGTGTTGTGGCAGTGTGTGCTTGGTGAAACTTACAATTTCAAAAGAAAATATTGAAAGAATGCTTAATAAGCGATTTAAATAAAGTATACTTACACGAACACGTCAGCCGCCAACCGAAATTTGCATAGAAAGCGTCGAATAGTGTATTAGAACTTGAAGAATGACTTCTTCCTTTAATTTTTTTACCACCGAGGCCCCCTCCGGGACCCGGCGCCTGAAGCACTGTTCCGTTCGCCCTGTGGTAGGGCCGACTCTGATTGGAATAATGAAGCAACATCGTAACGGAGTTATAGACAGGCGTGAATATTGAAACACTACACACGCACTATAATGTAGCAAAGTAATAATTCACTTTAATACCTAATTTAGAGGGAAATATTTTTATTATTATTGTCATTTGTATTATAAAGTCACGAAGAAAAAAATAATTACGTGAGTGAAGCCGAGTGTAAAAGTTAGTATTTCAGATAAAACCGATACTTATTTTAAACGTTTCGTATACAAAATTTGAATAAATTAGTGTTATAAATGTTAGTTTGAATTTTTTATAACAAAAAAAAAACTCATGGCGTTTCATTCGTTTGCATGTATTCGAAATTCATATCAAAACTAATAAACGAATTAGCGAAATAATTCAAATATTTCTTAAGAGTTCACTTACTAAAATAATAATTTAAAGAATGAATAAAGTGAACTAAAATAATTTACTAGAATGTATAAATGAAATGCATTAAATAGTGGAACAAATGGAATGAAATCGAGACTAATAAAAATAAGGCTGAAAGATAATTATTAATTTCATTATGAATATTCATTATGAATGATTACGGCAGAGAAACTTTAAAATTAAACATGTACACGCATTTACACAACATACATCAAAATCTGTCAAGCACGAGTAGAAATTGCGCTACGAGGATTCCTTACACATTTAGGCAGTTATAAACAATTAAATGTGCTGGTATTTCTATTAAACTATTTGCAAGTATTAATTTTTCATAATGCAAATGTATTTAGCAGTTTCAGAAATAAGGGGAGAATGCAAAATTTTCGCATACTTTTGAAATATCTTTTTCAAAATGAATTTAAAATATTTTGTACGCCTAATAAGCAAATGATACCCATAAGATATGTAACATTAAAAAAATTGAGGCCGTTTTTTACTCCGCTTTTAAATTTTACATTTAATAACTTAGTAAAAAGCTATATGGGCTATGCATGTTGTTGCATTACTATGTCGATTTCAAATTTCTACGTCACGTGTTTTTTTAAAAAATCGGTTCAGTATATAGAAAAACATAATTATATTGCCTACTATATGTTTACAGGCGTAAAAACACGGTGTACATTTAACAAATATATGACACCTAGAATAATCGCTATGTATATATATATATATATATATACATATATATATATATTTTTTTTTTTTTCTTCTTTTTCTTTTTTTTTTCCTACAACCTTTAAATTCGTAATCAGGATGCATTATACGCATGGAATTAAACAAAAAAATTAATTAGTCCCCGGCCACCGAACATTTCCATACGAAAGCTATAGCTTACACTTAAAAATATTAACGTACAATTACGTGTTTAACTGCCGTGCCAGATTTCAAGTTTTTACGTCAAGTTATTACTTTTTCAGAAAAAAAACGGCTGTAACGGACAAACGGACATACACGTGAGTGATCTTAAAAGGTTTCCGTTTTTCCTTTCTTAGTTACTATTACCTATATCTGATGACGTAATAAAATGTAGTTTGTAACGTAAGCATCATTCAAACGTTAAATTTAAAAGTAAAAGACACTATGAAATAAAATATTTCAATTAGATAAAATTATTTATAACGACTAAGAAAAGTCAATCCGACACTATTACACCAACAGTGTAAAAAAACATTGCGAATATTATTATTCAAAGTGGCCACGACACAACCGACCGATGGCGCATCTCGGCGCAGAATGACCAGCCGGTATTAAAAAGGAACTGGAGAAACTTTTTTTAATAAATATTTTTCTTTTTCCCTTTTGCTGTTGCGTCGATCTAAATTGTTATATATACAAATTAATGAGGAGGAAATAAGCACTTTACTCCTTTTTCGCAATTTAAATTAAGGTATAATTTTATGGAATTAATCCTCTAAACTTATCCAGATTTTTAGCGATTTCGGCTAGGAATGAATTGTAAAAAGCAGATTTTCATGAAATAAAAATATGAAAAAAAGTAGTTTGCTTTACTTATAGATGAAGGTTTGATCTGTTTCTCCATATCAAAATTATTATATTTCATATTGTCAGAGTTTGGAGTAAACTCGGTAAAAATGACGGTTTTTTGTCAAAAATTACATAACTTATTTCATACAAGACACCACGTTCCACTCGATAGTTAAAGCGTATCACTTACCCAGTGAGAATGTACAGTTTTAAAACAGTTGTCTTGAGAAGTCATATTTGTCCAGAAGACATGACTCTGTATACGTAGGCAAATTAACCGCATGGCTGCTATAAATATTTGTACAATGAATGCTGTAAAATTTGTAAATATTTGTCAAATATACCTTACATTGAAAATAGTGTTTGTCGGTGTTATTTTCTAATTTTATTTGACCTTTTACATTTGAATTGAGTTAACCACAGAATATTATTTTACTGCAAATTTTTTGACATAATTATTCTTAAAGTCTAAAAAAAGAATTTAATTTTTCAATGTCATACAGAAAAAAGGCACCTCGTATTTTTATTCCGGCCTGTGCTGGTTGCTTTCCTTACCAATGTGGATATTATACATAAGATATACGTGACAAATAAGATCCACCTCATTTAAAGTCAAATGTTTTACATTATAATTTAGAAAATCAATATTAAGTGAAAATTTTGTGTTAATAAGAAACAAAAAAACATATTTTTTTGTAAGTAATTCAAAAATTTAAAACATTTTCATGGGCTATATTAAACTATGAAATCTGATGAGGCCCGTCAACTAAATCATATATTAAAAAAATACAATACTTGTGTTTCATATAGGAAGTAAATTGAGATCAAGGTATAAAATAATTGAATTCAACAAATTTTTAAATTTGGAGAGCTAATGAGCTGAACTTCAAAGTCACTGGACCATTTTAGCCATCAAATGTTATCGTATATATATATATATATATATATATATATATATATATACGATAACATTTGATGGCTAAAATGGTCCAGTGACTTTATATATATATATATAAAGTATTATATATATATATATATATATAACTGTAGAAATTGTAGAACAGACATGTCTGTACATAATACACAATAAAGGAAAACCAAAAACAAAACAAAAGAAATACAACCCAAAAGCAAACCGAAACTCAAAGCCAATCCAATCCAACATTACCCAACCCAACCAATTCCTTGAGAAGTATAAACTTTTTATTTTGTGGCAACACCAAGTAGAGTTTTGTTCTTCCGTGTGGCAAGAAAAAGTGTGTGAATGTAGAAGCTGAGATGTCAACTCGGAATAGACATTCGATGCAAATAAAATATTTTTTATACTTTAACCTACGAATTTATAATTATTTATTTATAGATCATCGATATTTATTTGGACTTCGAGCCAACAATCAATACACAACAATTTATGTTATAAATTACGGAGGATTGAAAATGATTTTTTAATTATCATGATGGAAAACTTACAAATATCCCTTAGAACTCATTTGATAATGGAGAAAATATTTTTAATTTAATTTTACACAATAGGTAAGACCAAGTTTTTAGAGTATCGAAAATGGAACCAACCAGCAAGTCTGTAGTTTAATTGCTGTTTTTCAAACTGATCTCCGTGCCACTCTATGCATAATTTTGTTCAACGGAACCACTGAGAAAAGTAGTTGACACACTGTTCCTTGAACGTTACTTCCGTGGCCTAGTTAAGGGTAATAAAATACAGGAAATAATTGTCTTCGCAGACTATCTTTTATTCTCAGAAATAAATAAAAATTGCATGGAGAGATGACAGAACTCTATGGCGGACGCTTCATAATTTCTACATCCGATTTTCTATATCATAATTTCTACGTCTATGTTGTGATCAAACACACTTGTTTATAGTATCCGGCATTCTAAATCTTAATATATTGTAATATTAACGATACTTTATACTTGAAAATTCGTTCAGCGGTTCATATTTCAGGAGATCCAGAGCACCCATATGTAC
Organism: Druceiella hillmani; assembly: GCA_039881145.1. Classification (NCBI taxonomy): domain Eukaryota; kingdom Metazoa; phylum Arthropoda; class Insecta; order Lepidoptera; family Hepialidae; genus Druceiella; species Druceiella hillmani. The sequence goes on from JAYKKI010000014.1 coordinate 608,438, forward strand.
CTGCTCGAAAAACATTACCGTACTTTTCACTCTGCGCTGTCGAATAAAGTACTTAATAGAAACAAATCAATGTACATATATTTATTAATAAATAAATGTAAATTTAAGAGCTAAGCGCTAAATGAATAATTGTATCATAAACGAAAGAATTGATAAAATTATATACAGTTGTATGTGATACGACATTCACTTGGTAGGGCTTATTATACGGTGTCTACCCTATATTGTTTACGATAAAAAAATTTTCTTTATTTCTTCGTTTACCACATTTACTCTCTGTATTACACTTACCGCAGTTTCAATGTTCTATTTACGTTGGGTGATTTTAATTGTTAATCTATTTTACGGAACTCTCCTTCTAATTCTTTAATGGAATCTTTGTTGATTTCGTCGTTCGATTGATTTGAAAAATCCTCCTATTTTAATTTCACTGGTCTCTGGTAACTTTAATTTATACTAGCTGTGCCAGCGACTTCGTCCGCGATTATTTAAAAATAACATAAGTGTAATAACCAGTGTTGTAGACCACATAAAGAAAAAGTCTATCGATCGGTGGGAACCCACGTTTGCCTAGTACGGTTCCAATATTCTAACCATTATACCACGGCTGATCCAACTGACTTGTCAAAATATTATTACCATTATTATTATTATCACTGTCACTATTCTGTTTTTTTATTTTTTATTAATTTTTACAATTTCTATGCGCATGAAATTGACTAAAAACGCTAATAGATAGCATTGGCAGTACCAACATCGTAATATTAAACATGTACGTTTTTATCACATTCTTATTGATTCGCTTTCTTGTTTGTTTTTTTGTACGGTACAAATTTTGCGAACGCTTTTGAACTAACTTTCCGTTAAGCTAGAGACTTGAAACTAAAAAAACATAGCTCAGAACTAGATGACAGTACAATAATAACACTTTCGTGTCTGTCTGTTCATTTGTATGTTCGGCACAAAGGAGAATGCCCATGCGATTACAAATTTTAAACTACTTCCTCTCGAGTTAAGAGATTAAATTACTAGGCGAACATAAGGATAAAGAAGTTTGTTAGAAAGGAACACCGAAGATTTCGGCAGACTTCCCGTGAGCTACAGAAAAAGTTCATACCGGACAAAGAAACAAACGAACATATAAGAAAGTGAGTTAATAAAATCGTGGTAAATTTTTAGAACTGCAATATGCAGATAAAAATTCTATATGTTGCTCGAGGGTATACTCTTACCATACCAAATTTCATAAAAATCCGTCCAGTACATTTCGCGAGATTGAAGAATAAATTAACCGACAGAGAGGCATAATTCAAAAAACCCGCCCGACTTCACATGGGTTGACAGATACGGGAGGCGTCAAGGCGTAAGAGCCCGTACGTACTATTTTACTTAAATAAATCGTCATAACTTTCAAACTATTTATTAGAAAACCACGGAAATTTCATTTGTATAAGATGAGGAAATCACTATATAATTTAATTTCATTACGTTTAGTATAGTTTTGACAAATAAGCTCTAGGTAATTGAGTTGAAAATTAATCTCTTTTAAACAATAAATTATTTATTATGGATATTATGTATATTAATATAGAGACACATGCTGTTACGGAGATTATCGTAGAATTTTGAGAGGAACAATGTAGCATGTAGTAAAATGATATATGATCATTTTATGGTATTCAAAAGTCCAAAGTTTTGGTTAAATGTATAAGATGATCCGGGGAATTTTAAAAAATACATAAATATATATTTATGAAATTATTAAAAAATGTTCATGAGGTGTACTTGGACTTTGTTTTTTAATATGTACAGATAATGCCCTAAATGTTGGTGTGAATATCTCTTTTGTATTATTTTCCTCTTTTTCTTGTGGATCGAGCGGTGTAATCGTAGATAGCGATGTCTTTTTCGATGGTGAAAAACGTGAAAATAGTTTTTCTTGTAACTGGTTTGACAGCGATCTGGTCGAGACTTCAGCAAATCAAACGAACATCCAGAACAACCGTTTGGAGCCCAGCATAGCGCGCATGGTGAGCGACCACGTTGCACGATCCGGGGCATTGTCTAGGCGCCCGTGCCACCCTAACATCGACCGCCTCCGTTGTGTTGGCGCCTGACGCTCGCACTGCATCGACCTAACAAGCGATGGCCGTAACGACAACCTTTTCATGCAGATGGGCTACGTTAGTATCCAAAGGTTCATTGTCTCGACACTCACATCCTCTGTCTGTCAGGAAATGGAAGTCGAACCAGCACCTTATTTAAAACAGGTTGCAAAGAGAAGCGAGCCGTAAAGAAATGGAGAATCGGGCGACAGACTCTCTCGCTAAACTAATAGACTGAGGCACTAAGAATAAGTGGTAATGGGTAAGTCCAAGATCGATGTGCGGGATAGGGTAACGTACTTGGATATGGTCCTAAGCGGAGCTTCATGGTACTGGCACGGTACATTGGTGAGAGGGCTCGGGTTGCCTTCCATGCCATGAACCAACTGTGCCGACTGGGGGCTGGATAGCTCTACTTTCAAACTAATATATACATCGATATACATGGGTATATTAGCCAATGCGCCTTTGATATGGGCCTCCTGGTGCGTCGGGTTCCTACAAGTTAGAAGGGTTGTACATCGGTTGCAGCGCGCGCCGCTCATGGCTTTAACCAAAGCTTATAGGACCTGTTTAACGGATGCATTACGTGTTTTAGCGGGCCATCTGTCTGCAGACCTTGCGATCGCAGAACGTACGGCTAATTTTGAGTTGGCGCGAGGAAGGAATTATGCAGCAGAATCACTACATTTCGAGTTCCAAGTAGATGAACCCCTTTGTGCACGAAAAAGACACATATTTGAATTAAAGGGCGAAACAACTAGAACAATTTTTCCTGCTATTTTTGAGTGGATCGAGAAGTCCTATCTCAAACCAGAAATTGCAACGTATAGTGGACGTTGCAATTTCTTACGTGATATTTCGTATCTTCCGGTGTCTTTCGAGCAAATTTACATAGATTTGCCCTCGAAGATACCCATGAATGTACCTGCGGTTGCGAAACGCAGAACATGGAACACATCCTGTTTAATTGAAATGAGTATGACGATGCGGGTAGAGTTTTATTTGAGAGCGTGCGCCGTGATAGTAGAGCAGAAGCACGCGGTTTCTCAGAACATGGCTCCTTTAGTCATCGTGACTTGGTTGGAAGTGGACCGGGCTTTGAGTCATTTAGAACGTTCGCTAAATGCGTTCTAGAAAAAATGGAGGCTCTAAATGACTATTTGCGTGGCGAAACTCTCGAACCTTGGTGGGTGGAAGTATTTGATGATAGACACGGCACACTATTAGAGGACCTTCGAAGGCCCCCCACTTTTATATGAGGGGGGATGTTACGCGTCTCTGGAGAGGCCCTGAGACGACTCGGGTGAAAAGTTGGGAATAGTGTCTCGATACTCCGTGAGAACATTCTCTGATAATGGCTGTCATAGAAGGCTGGTCCATTTTTTATAGCAGCGGTCATCGAGCTATTTTAATTTTTTATAAGCTTTATATGATTTACAGTAACAATAAAAAAACAATTAGTATCGTTGTGTTTTATTTATTTTTCCAAAACTTTTCGATACTTTTCCTACATTTCCTGTGTTATTTCTTTGTACTAAGTATGCAGGAAGACCCAGTGTTATTTCATTGGGATTAAGAAAGATTGTCAATTTACTTCCAATTTGATACGCTCAACTTTGAAATTAATCATGGGAAGTATAAATTAATCTGTAAGTTATTTTGGATAATTATTTACTCCCAAACGATATGTACTATTTTACATACGTGAAATATTTAGCGCAGATTAAAATATGGATATTACTATATACGTCATGCTTCTTATTCATAAACTAGCAACATACATACTTATTCTTGCTAAATTTGAAGCTGATTTTGGGTTTTGAGGGAGCGAAATGTAAGGATTACTGCCGATTTTAAACGACATAAATAATGTGATGTTAACATTTAATTATCTGTGCGTTGAAACAATATTTCTTTTGAAAAATACTTAAAACTATAATACACTAAGGCGGTATGTACAAAAACGTGTGAAGGACATCACTTCTTCTTGTCCTTCTGGTAGTAGATGCCGTCGAGTCCTTTACCGAATGGAGACGCGGCATTCGTTGTTAGGTAATAGTTGCCGCTGGCCCTGCAACGTATAAATATACATATGTGTAACTATATTAATCCGCGATTCATTTACGTGATCACAAATGATCTGGCTGCAATTTATTTGATAGGGACATTCAAGAAATATAATGTCGCTAAATAAAGATTTACAGAGCCAAACCACAAGAATTGCTGGTTACGTATGTGTCAATGTCAGTAAATTATTGTTCTTGCGAAATGGATAGAATTATAAAAATATAAATACGTCATCGACCTAATAAATATACGTGGAAAATTAAAAAGTGCAACTGACAAAGGGGGAAAATTACTTGAGGCAAGTCACGTTAGGAATTTTATAAAATTTAATTCTCAAATAGAATATTGAATATATTTGGCGTTAATTTTGTAGAAATTAATTATTCACAATTAAATGAAACTACGTGATGTAGTATTATTTCCACTTTCTTTATATATATATATATATATATATATATATATATATATATATATATATATATATAAAGTGGAAATAATACTACATCACGTAGTTTCATTTAATTGTCTCAAATAGAAATTAAATTTACCGGTCAACTGCACAAATACGATGTAAATTTGTTGGTAAATAATATTTAAAGGAAATAATTAATATTTGAGCATTTTAATTTAATTACAATGCATATGCCAAAAATGACAATATGTCAACTATAAATATATTTATTTATTTATTCGTTTACTACTTTGATGAATAATCATTCTGGGAACATACACCTAAGAGTTAAACCTAAGAGATCACAGGAGTAATCTCTTAGGTTTAACCAGAATTATAGTCTGTTTATGAAGTAATAGAATAGGTAGATAGCAAAATGTGATAATTTGAGAAAAAAAGAATCAAAAATATTATAAATCTAATTTAAGATATGGGGAGAGGTTTTGAGTCAGGATTGAGGGATAGAAAAGAAGAAAAGAAGGATTATTAGGGCGAGGGGTATGCAAGGAAATGGAATGTGGAATGCACAATTAGGGGAAGCATTATTTTTTCACACGAATTTTGAATGCTTGAATGGACGGTGAAAGTCTGGTGTCGGGATTGATTTTGTTCCATAATTTGGCAATATGAACAGTAAACGATTGCTTACAGATAGAGGTAATATGTTTGAGGATAAGAAGTATGACAAGTTTCTCAGAACGTAGACCAGTCAATGATTACAAGGGGATGTAAATTTTGTAACAAGACAAGAGGGACTATAAGGATATTTTGAGATATTATAAAGCAGCGAATGAATGAAAAAAATGCGCCAGTCACTGCGCCAGAATCTCCATCTAACTAAGCCACGTTCTAAACTCAGAAATGTTAATCACATTTCTGATTTAATGAGATTGAAAATGTAACGAATGCATAAATATTGAAGGCGTTGAAGTTTGTTAAGTAATTGTTCTGAAATATCAGGATAGCACACGTCTCTGTAGTCTAGTAGAGACAATAGCGGTATTTATAGGTGAATTTTAAATTCAAGGAAATAAAATAATGAAGACGTTTAAGAGGGTGATTCCACTGAAGACTCGATGACTGATAGCATTAACCTGGGGGTGTTAATTAAGTAATTAATTTATAACCAGATCCAAGACTTCAAAGGCAAAGAGAACGAGATAACTGCACCGTTTAATAATAGTTATGGTAGATAAGGAATACTGATCTTAGAATGGAGTTTTCGACTGCCAATAACAATAACCTGGGACTTCGTACGATTGACCAAGAGACTCTTATTATGAACCCATTGACCGATCAGCGTTATAATATTACTAATGTCAGAACGAATATATATTTGAAGATCATCTGCATGTAAGTGATACTTTCAATAGAGGAGTAAAGGTTAATACTTGTAATAGAGGTCAATAAATATTGAGAAAAGAAGCAGGGAAACTACCCCGCCTTGGGAAACACCAGTTACCAAATCAACCCACTTTGAACAATTTTCTATCCAATAGACTGCTTACGTCTAGATAAACAAGATTTGAATCATTCCAGCGAAGTTTGAAAAATTAGATTAACTTTAGGGATGCTTATAAAGGTCCACATAATTAGATGCAATACTGAAGTCGAGAAGTACGAGAGTAGAGAGTTAAGTGTTATACATGTCGAAACCCATGTCACCAGTGATCTTAATTAATGTTCTAGCAGTAACCCGCTCTGATACCAGATTGAAAGGAAAGTCAATTTAATGTTGATAGGTCAATTATAGCAGAAGAGGTATAATTATTTCTCAAAAGGGATGCACGTATATTGTCAGAGATGAGGCTCGATAGTAATAAAAGCTCTTTTACGGCAATACGTACTCGGGGTCCATGTCGACACCCATGTATACGACGCTGTTTACTTTTTCGGGTCGCGCATCGTGCTTGAATTGGAAGTAGCTGCTAGCGGGTGCGGCGGCGAAGGCGCGCGGCGTCCGTACCGACTCCGCGTAGAACCGCCACGACCGCCAATGGCTGCACAGGTCTGCACAATACAGGGAAAATATGTTGATATGTTATTTTGATTAACTCAATACTTGCACATAATTCTATTACAATTAAAAATAAATGTACATTACACTTAAGTACAAAGCATAACTCGATTTTGAATCCGCAGATGTAAGTGCTCTTTTTAAACTTTTTCATTATTTTTCGTCATTGTTATTATAAGACTTTATTTAACTTGCATTGTAGGTCTTTCCGGTACACAATTTTTACTCAAATTTTAACCTATTTTCTATCTACCAATCAAACTGACATTTTAAATGCATGTGAAGTTGCAATAATAATATAATTTAATATTTTTTTATAAAAAACAAATTAGAGGGCGGCGCCAATATGGCGGACAAGTGGTCTAATAGCACACTCCATACAGTGGGTGTGTGCTAAACATTTTTTCATCCTTGTTTCTTAATAAGGGGATACTCCCCCATCCACCTTAAAAATGGGGGGAAAATGTTTGCTACATATTAATTGAAATTTTTATATGAAGCATATACTACACGACGTACGTACCAAATTTCATACACGTCGGTCTAAAACTGTATCAACTACGAGAGTGTGACAGATGGATACACACGAAACTGAAGAAATTATAAGAGTTCCATCTTTGAATACGGAACTTTAAAAACACACCGTCATCGGATAAGGGTATGGGAGTGAAGCGCGGACATCCGGGCTGCTTGGCTTTGCCGCCGTTGGGCCAGAAGTCGGCGGTGCCGCCGCGCACCGGTGCTCCGTAGCCGCCAGCGTCCGTGTGTATAATGTCGACGACGCGCGCGTCAGTCGCCGAGATGTGCGCCAACAGCACGCCCGGGTAGAATTCGGGGAACGCCGGGTCCAGCGCTGTGATCCTGTAATCATCAAATAATTCTGTAATCATCAAACATCTGTGACGATAATAATCTTTTTAAGTTATTTTCGTTGCTTCACAATACATATATATATAAATATATATATATATATATATATATATATATATATATATATATATATATATATATATATAGTAACACACAGACTTACGTTATCCAGACTTTCGTAAATTCGAAGTTATGTAATTTTTCTCTCGCTTTTGGTACAATAGCTCTCGTTCCCCACCCGGCAGTCGGCGCACGGTAAGTGACGTATCGATCAGTTTCAAGTTTTCGCGAGCCGGTACGGATATGCTTTACGCACAAACGCTGCATTCGTATCTATTACGTAAAACGTCGTTCAAATATGTATATAACATGTATGTAAATGTGTTGCGTCATTATTTTGTTTTTTTTTTTAAGTTCACACATATTCGATTTTATGATAAAGATTTTCTAATACCCCTATTTTTTTTGTAACAAAAACAGCCAGCTAAGAATTTATATAATACATACCTCGAGTTACGTCATTTTAGACTTAAAGCATGCTTTGGGGTGCAATTACGTAAGTCCAAGGTATTACTGTACGTCAAATAATATTTATTAGCTGTATCACGCGGTCTCACTAGTGTAGAATTATTTTAATTACGCTGTCCCCTCCACTCTTCCCGAAGTCAGTAATCGCTGTATACCGGCGGAAATACTCGGATGATCAGTCAATAAGCAAGACGCTTTCTCTCTACCTTGCGTCGTTTAAGCAGTGTTCCCCAACTTTTGTTACATTTTTGTAACTGCCCTGCCGCTATGAATTATAGCTTAGAACATATGATTTAGAGATTGGCGTGAACAAACGAATATACAAACAAACTTAAGCATAGATTTATTTTTTGTATTTTTTGTCATATTTCGAAGTCAATATTATTTCGGGGTTGTTGTTGTTAAAACGTTAGAGTATGGAAATACACGATGAAAAAAAATAAAATACCTAGACCTCAGGATTGCTATGTCAACAGTTTCAGTAATTTTCAAGATAAATCCGTTCATACATAAAAATAGGGACGCAGACAGACAGTTGGAAAATTGTTATTAACGTAATGTTAATAAGTTCGTTTTAGTAATCGAATATGCAAACGGAAAAGTATTTAATTTTTTTTATCTGTAAGAAAAATGGAGTGGGAAATATTTCTTTTTCTATCTTGGCCTATGGAGATCGTCGAAGTAAGCTATTTGAGCACAAGGTAAATTAATTAAAAAAATAACTATGTGGGAACATCAAAGAGGTCAATTTTAGATCTGTTTTAGGAGTTTTATCTCAAAAACAATTACATTTAGGATGTTGTAATATGTTTCCAATTTTATACGCACATGTTTTTGACCAAGAGACACTAAGAATTCTTGTATATAAAATACGTTACAAATTATGAAAAATACAATACAATTCTTTAAGTCCGTGAAAATTATACTAATTATACACAAATAGTTGAAAATTATATTAAAGTTAGGTTGGTAAGTATTAATTCCACCATTTCAGTTCTTCAGTATTGGTCCACGTGGTAGTTTAAAAAAGTATTTACATGTTTTCCCAAAGCATGAAGATGTTTTTCTGTTGCAATATGAGAGCAAAAATGTATCTTTGCCAGATAACGCGAACTTAACACGGGATCTGTTTCAATAAAGCTTTTAATTTTTTCCAAACTCGTTGAAGAAGATCGGCCAGGATGAAGATTATCAGACAGATCATAATTTTCTCATTTGGATATGTGAAACGAATGCCTGGATATCATGGGAGAGTACATATTCACCCATTTCTTTGAACATACCCAAATTGCATATTGCTTCGTTCACTTTTTAGCTTAAATGAAATAGGGTATTTGTTTAACTTTTTCTATATCGTTAACCATAATTTTGTGCTGGCGAGGAGTAATAAAAACTTTGACATATCTTAAAAATTGACCAAGTTAAATAGTGTTAAACTTAATGTTTAGATAATGACGCCTGTACTGAATGGTGAAGTCATTTTTAATAATTCTCGTTGTATCCTACGGCAGCGAATGGGACAACAGGTATATTTTCCTCTACTCTAAATCTACCATTACATTTAGAAGCTCAAAATTAGCTTATGTTTTAAATTTTTAATAATTGTAATTAGTTAATTAAAACCAGTTGTACACCGGTTTTAATTAAATGATATTAACATGATATTTTGTTGAAATAAGAAGTTTAGGAATAGTCCATTAATATAGCACCAGCACCCTAAGTTCTCTTCATTTTATCTTGTTTGTTTTTTACTCGCTAAAATTGTTAAATAAACAATTATTGAGAATAATAAATGTAGTAGTTAGGTAAATATTGACTTAAATTTATAAACGTAATTACACTGCAGGCAACGTTACAATGCATTAACAATGCGGCGTATTAACATTTCGCCAGACCAGACTTGTTTTTGATATTTTATTGAACTAGTTAGCAGACGGTGCTGCGTGCCGTCATACCTGGGCAAAGTGATCTTGTAGGAGGATATGAGATATCTGGCGAGGAAGCCGATGAGCTGCCCGCCCAGCGAGTGACCGATCACGTGCAGCCTCTCCACGTCTAGCCCGCCCGCCACCAGCTCGCCCACGCGCTCCGCCGCCGCTATGCCAACCTAGGGAATAGCAATGTGTATATATTTAACATTTTCTAAAGAGAACACGATTTATTGGTAATAGGTGGCAAAGGATTGATTTTTATGTTTTTTCAGTAGTATTATATATAAATAGCACAACATTATATGTCATATATTAATATGTATACTTTTTATATATATTAAAAACAAAATACCTAGACATACATGTCGTCGTTTTTAGTTTGTAATGTACTGGAACTGCTTTCAATTTAGAAGCGGTGTTGTTCTTATGAAATGATATTTCAAGAGAGCTTTTTTAGAAAAAGAGAATTTTCTTAAGAAACGCTGTCATTGAATAGACTCATCTTTTCTTGAATTTGTTTAAACTTGGCTAGTAGTCTTACCGCATCATACTGGAAATATCATTTTCTAATACCTCTTAACTCCTCGACTACCTGACTTAGAACCACAGACATCTTCGTCTGCGTCATCAAGGACATTCGTACTTGTACGTATGTTTACTTTAAACCAAAATATCACTTGCGATATATAGAAATAATATATGTATTTTTACTTTAAACCAAAATATCACTTGCGATATATAGAAATAATATATGTATTTTTACTTTAAACCAAAATATTACTTGCGATATATAGAAATAATATATGTATTTTTACTTTAAACCAAAATATCACTTGCGATATATAGAAATAATATATGTATTTTTACTTTAAACCAAAGTATCACTTGCGATATATAGAAATAATATATGTATTTTTAGCTTTAAACCAAAATATCACTTGCGATATATAGAAATAATATATGTATTTTTACTTTAAACAAAAATATCACTTGCGATATATAGAAATAATATATGTATTTTTAGCTTTAAACCAAAATATCACTTGCGATGTATAGAAATAATATATGTATTTTTACTTTAAACCAAAATATCACTTGCGATATATAGAAATAATATATGTATTTTTTTAACTATTAAGCAATAATATATTTACTTTTTTAACCTTTTTGACAAGTTTTAGTTTCGAATGTATTTGAAGTCATTTCAATATGAAAGAGACGTTGCTTCTATGAAATTATATTTTAAGATAACATTTGTATCGAGAAGCACCATATTATTGAAGAGACTCTTCTTTTCCCGAACTTGAGCAAATATAACTAGTTAGAATTATGATTTTTCGATAGTGCTGGACTCCTCGATGGCCTGACTTAGCACCATAGACACCTTATTCTGTGTCATCATGGATATTTGTACATTTTGTTTATGGTGAATGAAAACGAATTTGTTCAAATTTGTTGGAGTATTTGTATTTATTGTCAAGTAAATCTGTTTAACTATGCTCGCAGTAGCGTGTAGGCCCGTCATCGACATCAGATCGTATATTTACAAGAAGCATTTTTAGCCACATTTGACGTCCCTCAAACTTAAGACGTGTTTGAAGTACAACGTAAAATGTACACCAAGAAAGTAATACTACGACGTATATCAAATATCCGAAGTAACACTACGATGTATATCAAATGTACGAAGTGACATTACAATGTATATCAAATATACAAAGTAACGCTACGATGTATATCAAATGTACGAAGTGACATTACAATGTATATCAAATATACAAAGTAACGCTACGATGTATATCAAATATAATAAATATAACTTCCATAATTTCTTAGATACGCAACATTTTTCTAATTTTGAAACTGACTGACTTATTCATCATCAAAACCTCTGGGCCACTAGTCACAGTAGAAACTTGAAATTTTACACGTAACTAGAAAATATATATATGAAAGAAAATTAGAGTTTTGTTAAGGGTGAGTTAAGCTGGGTTAATTTACGTTAGGTTTGATTAGGCTGGGCTAGGTCGGGTTAGGTTGTGTTATGTTGGGTTAGGTCAGGTTAGGTTAGGTTGGATTAGGGTGGGCTAGACTCTATTAGGTTGTGTTATGTTAGCTTAGGTTTTATCGCCTAGTCTAACCTAGTTCAACCTAACCCAGACTGGTTTAGGTTGAGCTACGTTGTGTTAGGCTGGGTTAGATTATTTTAGGTTGGGACTTGATTTAGATTGAATAATGTTGTATTAGGTCGGGTGGTAATGTTGTATTAGAATATTAGGGATTTTATTGATTTCTAGCAATAAGTCGTGAAACCCCATCAAAAAACTGAGTAATAAATGGAGCATGTTCTCTTTGGATCATCACGTTAGTTGCGACAAAAAGTAAATGAAAATAACTGCCGAGTTCCAAGTAGTCTCTTTACGTGGAATCACAATAAAGTTGAGATTAAAAAGTAGGCTTAAACATTTTTAAGTATATAACTTGTATATTTGAATTAGGCGAGTATTGGTTTCTGCAAGAATAAGTTATTTGATTTTAAAAATTTGCTACTTTTAAGTAGCCCTTTATATTCGGTGCTACTAGTTAAGTTAGATGTTAAATAATATTTGAAAAACGTAAACATAAGATAAATAAAAACAATGAAATGTACGAATCCACGTGAAAGATAAAGCAATGACAATAAATAAATATGCAAAAGTACGGTATAAAACATATTAGTACCTTTTTTGTGTTGGGCGCTGCGTTTATAAAGTAGGAGCCGAACGCCATGTTCGACCAGTCCAGGAGAATCACATTTGTGTTTGGCCGCGCTTCCAAGTAAGCCGTTACCATGACCTGCGTTCCAAAATAACTTTAAGTAATACATTAATTATTCATGGCGGTCTTTATCCCTATCTCTTGGACTGTATTTACAAATAATTACATCTAGACAAACATCAGAATGTTGACAGTAGCTGCTCAAACACATAAATGTTTTAACGTGGCTAAAAATGCACACCAACGGGTATCGTATTAGAATACCTGGACGCTTTCCTGTAGAGCCGTCTCCTGGTAACCGTGCGCGTAGAGCACTGTGGGCCGCGACCGGTCGAAATGGGGGTGTTGCAGAATCCGCGTTGCCTGAGACAATCGGATGTCTTCATATTCATCAAATGTCGACCTGGTGATGAGCGGAGAACCGTAAGTTACGTTTCATAGTTGGTGATTAGATTTACAATATAAAAATGCTAACTGTTATATTGATATAAGTTAATAAAAATACTTATTGAGATCAGCATAACCATTGTACAAAATTTGTACGTAAAAAATTAATTTGGTTCTAAATACCACAGACCAGCGCGCCAGCTTCGAATTTCGATGACAGAAGTAATTATAACTCGGATAATTTCACAAGTAATCCACTTTCAATACGGGTTTTTTGGAAAAATAAGACATTCATTTGGAAAACGAAGAAACACCATTTTTTAATTTTGTTAAACATTTATTACGATTTAATTAAAGAAAATTAATATATTATTTAACATTATTTTATGTTCACGAATTATCACATAAAACAGGGCCACTTTTTGGGCTAATGAAAATCGAAACAGTCGACAGGTAAAATTAGTCTTCTTGTATCAGTTTATTTAAAAATTTGGCAACAATTAATTTTAATAAAAAATTAAAATGATTTGAAACGAGTTTCATGAGATCTTACCTGCAATACTCCTCATAATGGAAAATGCGATTGCAAGAAGTTATTTTTTGTTTGAGCATTTGGGTTTACTGTCTCAATCACTATAATTCGAGGCTCTGATACTGACAACATACTAAATAAATAGTCGATTTAAATTAGTGATATTTTATGAGGGATTTTACGTACATATTAAAAATGTGTAATTTTGAAGATACGAAAATTGTATCTCAATTGCTTCAGGACCACTGGATGAATTATTTATCCTCCTTGAAACTACACGACAATAAAAATATTTACACGAAACTTAATTATTGCCGAATTAAAAAAAACACGCAATTAAAAAAAACAATAAGTTAAAATAAAAAAATAATGCACTTGAAAAAGAAAATTTAGAAACATCGACATAGTATGGAAATAAGAAGTGGCTGGAGTTAGCACTGGAACAATAAAGAGTTTTTAGAGGACTTTTGAAATAATTTATAGATATTAGTTCCACCTGGTGTTACGATCAAGTTCATTCCAAAGTTTTCCCTTAGCTTGTAGAGTGGCTTTTTTTTAAATATGTATGCAGAGCATAGTTATTGACCATAAGAGAAATAAGAGACTGAGGTATGTTTTCAGAGCATAATTATTGACCATAAGAGAACGAGTAATAGGGTATTTGACTTTTTTTTTCATAAATTTTAAGTTCAAGCTACAAGGCGAGGGGGGACATAATTTTGACAAACCTTTACAATTGGTCGGATTATAAAGGTTTAAATTTAACGTTTACACGGGAATGGTAATTCTGAATTCTGACGTTATTTTATAGTAAAGCTCTGCAAGTTCTTATATTCTACAAGAGCCAGTGATTTAAGGGTATATCAATACTATTTGTCCACCATTAAATATAGATGGTACGACTCGCTTATTTTTTAATAAATTTTTATAATCTTTTCAATAGTGGTTTTTGATTAACATATTTTTTATAATATTTTAGGAAGACCGACAAATTTAGGGGTAGCCAACTACTTTAACCTTAATGAAAGTACTTATTGAGATCATAACCAGTGTTATACTACTATACATACATAATTAATTTGGTCTAAATAATAATATGTAAAAAAAGTCATGCTAGTGTATATTATGTAGTAATATTTGAATAATAATTTGCTTTTAATTCTCTAGCACATGACCATTCGGTTGACATAAAATTCGAGCTACGACAATTTAGTTTTGTATTATTTAATAACTGTCTAATGGTTTGCAATGAAAATTCTTATAATGAAAATGAATACGCAAGAAAATGTTAAGCAAAATCAATACTGAAAGTGTATTTCATAAGTATTATTAATAAGCAATCTGATATTCGTGCTAATATTCACTGAGATATTCAAAGAAGTCGTTTTACAAAAATAGATTATTAAAAAAAAATTACAATAAAAATAACTTTAAATAGAGTTTTATGATATTTTTTATACGATGCTTTTTGTTATGGTAAATGTAACTGGGAGACATTTTTAGTTTTAGTCCTTTAAATATGGAATTTTACTTGGATTTTCCGTCCGAATCAAAATAGTTCGATGACTCGGTGGTCGTGACACATAGATAGTCAAATGGAAGATCGTACAAGAACAATTTGGATTGAAGGGAATAAATTAAGAACTTTAGTTGAAAGTGTACTTTTGGAATTAATGAATATTTTTGAAAAGTTGACGTTGAACGTTTACTAATTAACGAAAAGAATTATTTTAATACAATAGAAGTCAATAATAAAAGAATGAGCGGTAAATATTTGGGAATGGCGTACTTGTCTGATGTTCATATTTTTTGTAAAAATATTTTAAAACTGTAGAGTTGGTTTAAAAAACCTTATAT
The DNA here is from genome assembly GCA_039881145.1 of Druceiella hillmani. Taxonomy (NCBI): domain Eukaryota; kingdom Metazoa; phylum Arthropoda; class Insecta; order Lepidoptera; family Hepialidae; genus Druceiella; species Druceiella hillmani. The sequence continues at coordinate 623,943 of JAYKKI010000014.1, forward strand.
TATTATATTTAAAATAATACACATAATAATTAATCGAAAGTTTAGAAGTTTTGACAGAAAAAGTTATCTTTTTTGTTCATTAAATTGAAAAAGTTAATATGAATTTAGTTTCCACATAAAAAATGAGAAAATTATAATATCCAATATATAACTTAAACCTATAAATATTATATATTATCTTTGTTATTTGATAATAACATAAAAATATATCCTACAATAGCCGATATGCTAGGGTTTGAGATATTTTTTCTTGGAGATAGTGCAACTTGAACTTAAATATATTGAGACCAAAGGATAAATTAATTATCCTCTACGAACGTTATCGAGTTACACTGAGTGATGGCATTATACGTGGGTCTAACCATAATTTTAATACCCCACATGCTAGGATTTGAGATATTTCTTTTTGAAGATGGTGCAACTGGAACTCAGATATGTTAAGAACAAGGGATAAATTATTTATCCTCTGCGAACGTTATCGAGTTAAGCTGAGTGATTGCTGAGTAACGGCATTATACGTGGGTCTAACCATAATTATAACATCCCACATGCTAGGGTTTCAGATTTTTTTTTGGAGATGGTGCAACTTGAACTCAGATATGTTAAGAACAAAGGATAAATTAATTATCCTCTGCGAACGTTATCTAGTTACTCTGAGCGATTACTGAGACGGTATTATACCTGGGTTTAACCATAATTATAATAATATTAGGAATCAGCACGAAATATTTATTAACTCAATTTTTTTTATATCGGCTTTTGTTGTGTTCTGAAATTACGAGTTGATGAAGATATAAAACAATCACACAAATTGTCTTTTTCTTTAGTTTTGTGAAATCAGAAAAATAATAGGAAAGCAATCAGCTTGTTTATGCATTTAATAAAATTGAATATGTATGTACATTTTGCGGGTTTATTGCTTCATGACCAATCTCTTCTATTATTGTGTAGTTTCAAAAAAATTAGTTCTGTCGAAGATTGTGATTAAACCTTTAGCAGTGAGTACTTGCTGTACAAGATTCAAAAATTCGAGATCAACTAGAAAACTTTGGGATCAATTAGATCCTCAAAGTTTTGGAGTTTCAACAAAGAAGGACTAATCGTAAAAAGTAGTGTTGGCATAATAATAGGCTGAGCATGTTTTCGGAGCATTGTCTTAGATCATGAGCGGACGGAGGGTATTTGACTAAATTTGTTTTATTTCATAAATCGTAAGTTCAAGGTACAAGCAGATGTGTGAAAGAATTTTTTAAAAATACAAAAATTTATAGAATTCCAAAGATTTAAATTTAAAAGTTAGAAAAGGATGGCAATACTGAATTATGAATTGATGCTAGTAACGATCAAAGTATTCTGTAAGAGCGAATGAGACAAGTAAATATCCATATTCTATATCCACCATTAAATTTGGAAGCTATTCACTCAGCTACTTTTTTGTGAATATTTTTTAAATTTTTTCAATTCTGGTCAACAACCGAAAAATTTAGTTTTTTTATAAAATTGCTTACCGAGATGAGCAAATTTTGTGTAACGTGTATACGTTACACAAAATTTGTTAAGAAACAATTAATTTCCGCTAAATAATCACACTTTTTTAGCAAACATGTAAAGCTTATGTATAAAAAGATATAAGCATACTTGAATTATATTTACTTTTTATTAAACAAATTTGGAAAAGATAAATACAATTTACGTTATGAATTTTAAAATTACTCGAGTAAGTTATCAACATAGTGCACGATCCTTTGCAAATTTGAGCTATGTCTACTATATTTTCGCAAATTTGAGCTATGTCTACTTTATTTTCTATTTTCTAATGTTTTTCGAAAAGTTTTTAATTAAAAAACTTGCAACTAAATTGATTACGGAAGAAAATGTTAAGTGAAAATGGTAATGAAAGTGAACAATATTTCTTTGCTTTCATTATAGTTTCAATTTTCAAATAGAGCATTCTTTTACCGTTACAATAACCTCGAATCTCATAGAAGTACTATGTTCGAGGGTATTGTAACGATCAAAGAATGCTCATAGAAGTACTATGTTTAGAGGTATTGCAACTGTAAACACATGCTCATAGAAGTACTATGTTCAGGAGTATTGTAACGGTAAACGGATGCTCATAGAAGTACTATGTTTAGGGGTATTGTAACCGTAAACGATTGCTCATAGAAGTACTATGTTTGGGGTATTGTAACGTTAAAGGAATGCTCAGAGAAATACTAAGTTTAGGGGATAAGTGATATAGGAAGATTCTCAGAATGTAGACTCAGGCAATGGAAAATAGATATGTAAACTGGCAACAAGGTAAGTGGAACTGTGAGGATTTGTTAAAATATTGTAAAGCAGCTAAAGTATGTGAAAATTGCATCGGACTTGGATTTCCGTCCACGTGATCGTGATCTAAATTCAGAAACGTGATGAAATTTTACTGAAGCTGGACATATAACATAAACATAAATGTTGAAAAAATGTAGTTTGTTCATTTGTAGTAATTATTCTGAAAAATCAAAATGGCACACATCCCTATATTCTAGTAAAAATTATAGAAGTGTTTGACGTGAGTGAATTTTAGTTTCAAGTTGAATGAAATATTGAAGATGTTTTAGAAAGTGTATTCTGCTGAAGACTCGATGTTTGATTTCATTAAATTGGGGCTGATAATTAAGAAATTTATCGATCACTAGACCCATGCTATTTACGGTTGAAGGTGACATGATAATTCTACCGTTTAGTAACCTTTGCGATAGATCAGATGCATTGATCGTAAAATGGAGTTTCCTACTACTCATAACAATAGCCTGGGATTTAGTAGATGGAGAGGAACCAGAGTTTAAGGAATTAATAATGGTAATTATATTACGAGGGGCAGTATGAATATAACTTGAAGACAATCTGCACACAGATGATACTGGCTGTGGAAATTTTTAACGACAGTATCAACAAAAAGAGAAAAAAGAAGAAGAAGCACCTGGGTTTGTGGACCATCCACTTTGAACCATTTTCTGCTAATCAGTGCGTTTACATGATTCGTTTAAACAAGATTGGAACTATTCCAAAGGAGTTGAAATAAAGCTAATAAAAGGTAGAAGTCCACAGAATTAGATGCAATACTGAAGTAGAGAAGTAAAAACAAATTGTGGCAAAAAAATTGATTGAATTATAAACAATTAAACTTAATGTTTTGACAAAGACGGCTATACTGAATTGGGACATTGTATTTAATAATAGTGAATGAGACAACTTAATATCTCGTACACTCTGCCCACTCCACGAAATTTAAAAGCTCGTAATTCGCTTTTTTAAAAAATTTTCATAATTGTTCAATGCTACTTTTTGATTAACATTTTTATAATTTGATTGATTAATATATTTATAATATTTTACAAAAACTAGCAAATTTAGGAATACTACCCAAATGTATAAGCTTCTGCAGGAAAATTTGAATTGTTAAAAATATTGAAACGAAGCGTATTACAGGCAAGTAGTATTGATTATGGGTTTCCTTGTATTTAAGTTGGACTCAGAAAATATGGTCATATTTTCTGAGTCCAAAAATATAATGGATCGTTTGAAGTCTTTCTAATTTCTCAGTAATGTCTGGTATACACATTTTCTATCTCGTAGTACTTTATAAGTGAATTATATATATTTTTTTATATATTAATGGAAAAATAAAGAAAATTTGACACAATTTTGCTATGGCTATTTGAGGACAATAATTCAAACCTTCCTCCCTATTCGGTTTTTGCACATTTATAAAGGAAACTATTGTGATATAAAACAAAACGATAATTAAATTAACTACAATTTTTTTGCAACCGCAGTGCGACCTGAGACATTTAATAGATGCTGCCAGCTTCATCTGAAGCATAGTGGCTGATTACTCCCGAAATCAAGTTCCAAAACAAGCCATAATACCACTAATTGAAATCACCAAAAATGATTCTCACTTATCTGTGTTGATTTGTTTCGCTGTGACAAGCATACATAACTCTCAGATATAAGTCACACACTTTTTTTACATACTTTTTATATGAAAGCAACAACAACCAAAAAAACTCTAACCAAAAATATATGTAGGTAATTAAATAACGACTTACCCGGTATAGAATCTCAGGAAAACGTCTTCGATTTTATTATCTCGGTCTGGATAAGTACCTGAGGGTCAAGTAAAAATTAATAAGTTAAAAAAGTTTTTGCTCGTTGTCGTAATTTTCTTGAATAAAAAACAAAAGTTGTTGCAATTTTCTTGAACAATTTTTAAGGATTTGTTACGAAGCAACATCTCTTTTATATATTTACCTTCAACGACATTATTCATATGTAATAAACATTAAAAAAAAACTTTTTCAAATTGCCTTACCATTACTGATTTCTCAATCGTTGTATTTCGTTTACTTTTAAAATGAACATTACAAGCGCGGCGAACGAATTGTATAATTGGAATTGAGATATTTTACGATTGTATAATATAACAATACAGCTTTAAGAAATACCGATTTTGTAACACTAGAAAAAATTAGGAAATATTGTTTCTTGGTAGGTAATATATTTTACGGTATTCTAGTATCAGAGCAGATGGTTTGTCGTGAGATATTTTAAAGTTGTTTCTACTTTGAAACGTTATATGGTATTTGACTAATGCCAATATTTTTTGTAAAAAAGGTTTTAAAACTGTAGAGTAGGTTTAAAAAACCTGTGGTGAGAAAAATAATGCATATAACAAACAATTAATCGAAACTTCTAAATAGGAAAAAGCGTCAATTTTTTTGTTTATCAAATTGAAAAAGATATTATGAATTTAGTTTCCACAAAAAAAAATGAGAAAATTATAATGTGCAATATATAACTTAAAAGCAATATTTAACGAGGTACTAAAAATATTTAATAAACTCCCGTATAATGAATGCCAAATAACTGGCCAATGACGTCACAAGCCAGATGTGTCTTGTATGGGGCGTTTTTACCCGAATAGTAGTTCGTTAGTTTTTAAGTCGTTATAACTTCGCAATGAAAAGTAATACTAAGGTACGATATGTTTATTTTAACCATTTTTGACGTTATTACTTATTCTATTTTAGTAATAAAAGTATAATCAAATACCCTATTACAAGACCTCGGCTGTACGATGTTAGGATGAAAGTAAATTTTACGTTTCCATTTGTATTAAATAGTAACTTTGTTTTATTTTGATCAATTGCTTCAATGAGAAAATTATTTCGTCCCGTCTCTAATGACGTGATTAAAAGCATGCAATTAAAATTTAATGTTATATTTTGATTTTGAGTTTTATATTAATATTTTTTTACAAGAATTGCGTATTTAATTTAGACGGAGGTAAGACGGAATATGTAAATATGTGTTTTTGCTAGATAAAATTGCCTTCAAGAGGTAAACCTGCTGCGTATATTTCCTGCACCACCAAGAACCAGATGACAGTTAAGAGAATCTTCATTGCGCGAATGGAAGAGACGAGCGAGGCCAATACTGAACTGCGCAGACTTTTCCAGTAGAGCTGAGCAAGCTCCTATTGTCACTGATAATACCCCATTATAGCGTGCCTTATTTATACTTAAGCGCAGCTATCAGGCGAGTACGACATAAGCGAACGTAAAAACCAGTTGTTGTACATCGTCTTAAGTTACCGATATTTGCCGAAAAAAGCTACTAGAAGATAACAATTCCCCAGTGCTAAATTATAATGATAATTACGATAATTAGTAATTAATGATAATTAAAATAATTCGTAGGCGAATACACTTTATCGCCCTGTATTAAATTATACGCTTACCCATATTGTTTGTTGAACTGTTGAACCGCGGTGATAGCCGACACTCGCTGATTATACCGAAACGCAACATGTTCCAAAAATGGAGAATACTTTATGGGAAGTATAGTGCAGCGTTGAGGCGGTAAATTGACAAATTTATTACGATTATGGAAATAGATGAAAACAGAAGTTTTAACGTTATTTGTACAACGCATGTTTTTCCGAAATTAATAAGAGGTGGTTTAAGCTACCCTCTGATTTTGCTTAGATTATAATTTATTCTGTTTACTTGTTAGACACAACCTCATATAGAAACATAAGTTTACGAGTTAATACGCGAGTGTAATTAAACAACAAATATCCAGTTATTAACTTGGGAGCTATTCTCTCTTTATTATTATTTGATTATACGTAGTTCACGTGGATGAAAACCTTGTTGTGAGTAAAATTGCAAATTATAAAGGCGATTGCAATTAAATTAATATAATATTTTTTATTATTTTATTGCACAAACGTTTCCGAATTCTCCTATTGAATATTGTGGAGCGAATAGCACATCAATTTAAATATCCAGTAAACTTTAAAAACTTTCTTCATTTTTCGCATTAAAGTTTAAAAACCCAGTAAGGTTTTTGCCACATCGCATCGTATTCTTTTGGTAGGCGGCGCGGCACTCCGTAGGGCGTTTAGTCCTTGCCTTGACGTTTCTCAAAAACAGAATGAGATAGAAATAATTTTATTGGTTATAATGGTCTTATTTTGTTCTCAGGAATAACATACAGAATCCGACTTACTATATCAATTTAATAATTACAATTTGTACATTCTTATAGTACACTTTATGAAAAATGACTTAATTTCTCCAGCTGGAGTTCACGATATTAATTATAATGTTGATTCTTTTCACCATCATGGCAATTGTAAAGAAAAAAGTTAATTATTTTTTGTAGTTTACTCCTTAAGAATCGATTTTCACATATAGTGCCCGGTATGAAGTTTTATGAGGAGTAAACTCAGCAGTTCAGAGAGTTAAAGAAGTATAACAGTTTGTAAGTTTGGATGTCGGAGGCGATCTCCGAAACTACTCATCCGATTTCAAAAATTCTTTCACCGATATTTAGAAAGGAACTTCAGGATGGATATAGGTTGTATATAAGGCGAAGGGGAATAAGGGGGAAAGGGAGGTTTTTGAAGGGGGAGCGGAAGAGGAAGGGGAAGTTAGGGTTGTGGGAAGTAGACGGAAGAAGAAGGGTAAGAAAAAGGACGCTGATAACAACTTTTCATGATTCTATTGAGATTCAAAGCAAATCTAATACAATTAAACGAGCTATTTCATGTTCCTACGGGGAACTTGAAATACACCTGCGAAGCTCGGCCATCCCAGTACTTTATATTTATATAGTGTTATTTATTTTATGCATTACAAGACAATCGTACTTAAGGAGTAAACTCCAGTGGCACGTCGGAGCTGACACGGATAAGCTTTCTACACATACTATAATAACTGTAGATGTTAACATAGCGTTTACCCATTTGTGTGAATATGAAACGCCCTAGGGCATCTACAATTTTATTTTATGTGACTACGACACGCTGTAGTATCCTTACGCATTTATGTGAATATGAAATGCTCTAGGGCATCGACAATTTTATTTTATGTGACTGCGCCACGCTGTAGTATCCTTACGAATTTGTGTGAATATGAAACGCCCTAGGGCATCTACAATTTTATTTTATGTGACTGCGCCACGCTGTAGTATTCTTACGCATTTGTGTGAATATGAAACGCCCTAGGGCATCTACAATTTTATTTTATGTGACTACGCCACGCTGTAGTCTCTTTACGCATTTGTATGATTATGAAACGCCCTAGGGCATCTACAATTTTAATTTATGTGACTGCGCCACGCTGTAGTCTCTTATAAGTGGAGGACGGGTGTAATGTCTATTTAATTTTTAACTAATAAGAGAGTTAACAATAAGACACTATTAAAAGTACGTATTGTTAATTGCCATGTTAGCTCTGTAAGGAGAGCGTCGATATCAATGATACCGATTGAACAATTTTTTTATGATTTTTGAACTATAATTTTGAAATTAGAATTCAACTTGTTTTGGTTTTCTTTCATAATAGGGAATCTTACGTAAAGCCAATCGCAGATGGCGCCACCGAAGTAAGCCGTAAATAAAACTAGCTGTCAAAAAAGCAGTAAATTTTTGTAGCGTGTATATTAAAAACTTTTATGTGAAGAGGAAATATGTTGAGAAATTACGGATATTTAACAATATTAGAATTAAACAATTCGAATAAATCGAATGCTCTGAACAAAGCTGATGTTTTGTTTTGTTAAGGTAAAAAGATTGTTAAGTTTTTGCGACGCACTGCTATTTCCCACCGCTTCCGACGTTTTTTGTTTTTAGGGAAAAATTAACTATATTTTCAACTGCAATAACATCCAACTGCACATCGTTGATGCACATTTTGTTATAAATCGAGATGTAATCTTCGAAAAACCAATGAAATTCAATACTTCGCATGGCAGATGTAAATAAATTACAAAACGTCACATCATGTTTATCTGCGATGTTTACGTTACAGTAACACGTACGTTATAGTACAGGTCGCCACCTGGTGGGAGAAATTGGTAGTAAATTTCCCTATTGAGTGACAGTACTTTTTCGAAAAAACTTTACGGTTCAAAACTATATTTTTTATTGAAATTATTTGTTTACTTTTTCATTCGATTATTAAATCAAACACTTTATTCAACTTTACTAACATTACAGTGACTTTACTAACATTACAGTATACAAAATCATTGTAATATTTATTCATCTTTTGGGTCTCTTTGGTCCATTCCCAAAACTGCAATAACTTTATTTATAGCAGTTTTGTGTTAATATTTACACTATTCAGGACAGTTTTTAGTCTATTAATGGTAAACAAAAAAAATATTTTTAAAATTGGAATTATTATTATTAATAATTATTTAATAATTATTCCATCATTAACACACGATAAAACTGACGTTAGCGCAAGAAAAATATAAAAATGTGTGATACGTTTCAATAGGATAATCCGTAAATCATTGCAACTGGTCGATTCAGGAATTTAAAAAGAGGCAAGAGTCTCAGTGATCAAATTTTGGATTTGTTTAATTAAATTAATTCCTTAATGTTATAAAACTAATAAACTAATAATTAGATTATATAAGACCTTTTAAAAAATATAAAGCAAAAATATTTATTTGAAAATAAATTACTAGGACGGGTTGTTCTTGCTCTTGTTGAACCCTATAGGCTTTTACAAGAACTTGGCTTCCTCGATATTACGACTCTAGTATTCCTTCTCTACATAAAGGTTTATAAATCAGACTCTTTCTTTATTCTGATTTCTAATCTTTTTAGGTTCTCTTTAACGTTGTCCAGCTAGGAGGTAAAAGACACGCCTCTCCTTGGTTCCTCTGGTTTCTTAAAAGTTATTTTTTTTTTATTTGGGGAATCGTCCGGGCTCCTCCACATATGACTTGGCTACTTCAGTCTAATTATTTAGGAGATAAGTGATTGTTTGTACAATCGATGTAATTCAGGTATGAAACTAGATCTCCAGTGGCATTTGTCGTTTACGGGTCCAAATAATGTTCTCAATATTTTCCTTTCAATATAACTGAATATTTTTAGTGCTTTTTTAGAATTTAAACTTCATGACATCATAAAATCATCATTATCAGAATTTTGTATATTAGGGTTTTCGAACTACATGCCTTGGTTTCCTCATTGTATTTTTTCAGTATTCCTCTTTAATTTTTCAGTATTCTTGGAAGTGTCATTAGCTATATCCAAAACTGAATGCTTTGAAGTAGTCCAGTTGGTAACATCCAAGTTAGGGTCTTTTTTACTTCTTCCAAATGCGTTTTAAGTTCGAGTCTTTTTCTCTGAATATCTGTTATTTTCTATGTACATCAATTTTTATATTGATGTTCACTTTGAATGGTGGACTCGTCCAATAATCCTGAGCCGGTTTTTTGCAAACACTAGTATTTTGTCTGGCTCACTTCTGTTTCTGTTCACTCCATATAACTCGTCACTATGCGCAATAGCTCTAAGTGAGACTACAAGTCCGGTTAAGATATTGCAAAGCAGACATTTCACGGCAATTGGAGATTGTAATAAGAATATTAACATGTACCTTACATGTTATCAACTCGGAACTCAGTCAACTGACCAAGCTATACGATGCGGAACTGTTAGTCAAGTTCAATTACGTAAAAAATGAACGAGACAAAAGTTACGTACACGTGGGTGATGGAGTAGCATTATCTACTGATAGGTATGTAAAGGAGTTAGTAATGAATTTGGACATAGAATAACAATAGTCAAAGAAGGAATTTATACGAAAATATTCTGTAAACATTTCAGTGACACAATAGAAAATGAGGATGTAAGACAAAAAGTGGTTTCGAAGGTATCAACACAAAGAAAGTTTGTGGAGATGATTTGATCAACTAGGACGAATGGCTAATGAGTGGGACTTTCGTAAATTATCCAGTATTTCGGAAGTATAAAAACGTGGGGGTCTTAAAATATCATGTCTTGATATTCCTAACATTATCCATATTATAGGTATAGTAGCAGGACGTGTGCATATGGTAATTGCACATCAGTTAAGGAGTTCAAAAAAAGTCTATAACAATTGTTTCACGCTGTAGGCCTTTGTTCCTGTTATCCCATTGCAATAAAATAACACATTTCAGTAAATCGGATAGTTTCAGCTCATGGCCAAATTAACCAGATCATCTGTGACTTTCTTTGACTTGATTTTAATATTTGCTCTATGACCTTATATTACATTTTATGCGGTCTGTTTTTAATTACAGTGAGAATTATTTCTAACACCCCGTAATGCATACAATTATTTACAAATGCACTAATGCATTTGTAAATCTCCTTTCCTGACTTTAATTGATAGTGTAATTATTTTTCAATATTTTGACACATTAGTTCTAAAGAAAACAGATGAGAGGTAAAGTTTAATTAAAAATACAGTCGTATTGTAAGTATAACCCATGTATATTTAAATTAGATGAGCTGCACAAAATTGCTTATGCTATTCACAAACATTACTCTTAATGTTGAGCGTCACGAAATCAGGGTAATACAACGAAATGAGCAGAAAAAGCTACCTGTAGCTTTAGCGGGTTTGTGAAGTGGATTAGCTCACCGACATTACGAAAATGTTACACAATATAAAAAAATATTAGGTTTTTTACCACAAATGTGGTAAATATAACTATTTAACCTAAGTTTAAGATTGGAAGTTGGAAAAAAGGTGAGTTATAATATTTTCGATATTGAAAAATCATCGTGGAAAAGTCTTGCTCCAAGTCTTAGTCCATACGAAGCATAGTATTTTAACAGTTCAATAACTTCCAAGCACAGAAGGTGTATAAGTTTCTTAATGCAATGTGCAAATTCTTAAGTTTCGAAATATTGATAAATTTTCAAAATCTGGATCAAAGCCAAGAAATGTGAATATAAACGTATGTTTTTGTTGTTTTCCAATTCTGACATATTATAATCTAGAAAATACAATTTTTCACTATTCAAATCGTTTAAAGGTTTATTAGACCGTACGAAGCGAAGTTTTATATTTGCGTAGCTTAAATCAATCGGCTGTGTGTATCTATATATGTACGTGTGTGTGTGTTTGTACCAGGATCTAAAGTACAATTCACTAGAATTTAACGGGATTTGAAATGGACATTCCTTATGCCATTCTGCAACTCAAGTTCAATTTTAGAGAATATCTGCCATGTTTAATATTCATTTCAGAAATTTCGAAATTTTTTTTATAAATTTTAAGTATGGTATGAAGTGAAAGGTTATAAAGCGTAAATCATGAAAAATATTAACAATTTTTGAAAATATTTAACCTTGGATATTATATTTGAGAAATATTTTGGAAATTTATTTTGCAACTGAAGTTAATTTTTTTCTTTCTGCATCAGTTATTAGGTTAATATTAAAAACTTAAATTTATTGACATGAAAATAAGTTATATTTCACAATATTTGTTTTTTAAAATGATACACTATATTTCACAATATTTGTTTTTTAAAATGATACACCTATCTCACGTTACATTACCACATCTTTACATCTATGTCTTAGTTAATTTACTTCATTTTAATTTCTACCGAAAATTGCGAGCCAAATACCCTGCGACACTGCACAAGTTACTATTAACTGTTAGTTATAAAAATAATGATAAGACAATACATAATAATTCTCAGAATATAAGATAAAAATAAGAACTAATATATAATAGTTCGGTAGGAGGGACGGTGGGGTAAGTTCGTATATAGAATTGTTTTGAAAAATTTTGTATAAATGGCGTATCTGGGATTGAGTAGAAATTAAAACAATTTTTTGTGCTCGAAGTTTGTCTATCTGTCTATTTATTAAAGCATAACACAAAAACTACTAAATTTTTAAATACGGTAAATAAATATTTCAAGTATCCACTGAAGAAATTTTAGTAAATGGCGCTTACGCATTCGTAACATCTTTTCTTGGTATTTTTAATGGGTTGTGCTTATTTTTAACAATATATGTCGATTTTTATTAGTTTTAAAAATATGTGTAATGACGGTACAACCCAGGCTTATTAAAAAACGAGTTACGCTAATTATATAAGCTATTTACAAATATTAATGCTAATGGCTACTTTGTTAAAACGATTACGACCTAAGTACTTAGAAGCTGTGCTATTGTTTCACCTTAATATTTTCTACGCCGTTTTTCATTAAGTTATTAATATTTCTTAATGCGTTTAATATTTTGTGACGTGTTTGCATGCGATTGGACAGTTTATATATGACAATTGCTCATATGCACCTAGCGGAACAAAATTGCAACTGAAAATCTCTATTGAATAAGCGTCACAACGTCTCGCGTGCGCGCTGAGATCACTAGCGGAAAGTGCACAGAAGCGTGTAGCAGATTTGTGAAATGGATTTGTTCATTGACATAAACAAAATGGGAAATCGGAAGTTGGAAAAAAGGTGAGTGACAAAATTTTGGATATTGATAAATTATCGAGGAAAACCTTTGTTTCACACATACAGAATATTGCAGTTAAAAAGTTCAGAACCTCCGAGGTATAAGTTGCTACGCTATAAGCGGTTTCCTAATTTTTAAAATATTGCTAGGTTTTAAAATCAGGATTGAAGCTAAAAATGTGAGTATAAACTAATATTCTGTTATTTTCTAATTAACTAAATAGTATAATCATGAAAATACAATATTTTAAGTAAATCGTTCGATTGGACTGAACGAAGCGAAGCCTTCTATTTGAGTAGTTTAGGGTCGATCGGCTGTGTGTATGTATGTTTGTTTATAACATGATCTGATGTAAAACTCAACATAATTTAACGAAAGTTGTCAGATATACCCATTCTGCCATTCCTTGTTTCAAATTGGATTTGTGTAAAAATCCAACATCTTTAATTTTATAAAGGTAATACAAAGTAGACGACGAATGTATATAAACCTTTTTCGAAGAATTTGAATCTTGGTTACCATACTGGCGAAACACTTTAATAATTTATCTCGTCATTTTTTAAATAATTTTTCGCATGTCATTTATTATGTTAATATTATAACTTTAAATTTATTTACATGAAAATAAATTATACTGTGCTATATTTGTATTTTAAAACGTACACTCTATTCATGAATTCTCCGACGTTTTCTTACATCTATGTCTTAGCTAGTTGACTATATCTAATTTTTTTTTGATAATCGCGAACGAAGTTTCCCAGCGACACATCACTAGGTCCAATTTACTGTTAGCTATACAAATAATAATAAAATATTGTTAGTTATAAAAATAATAAGAAATAGTAATTGAGCATATTTTTCCTCTTTCTTCACCTAATTGCACATGGACAAACGCTCCATCCACCAGAATTCTCCGCTCGTCGATATACGGTACCGCGAAAATATAGATAATACTAAATGATTACCTTTATAAGTACTTAACTATAAATTATAAATATATAGTGTCAAAACTACGTTTGCAGTAATATAAAACTAACAAATATATTTACCAACAGTGAAATTTATGCACATAAGGATTCATACATTTTTACAATAAACAACCCTGAATGTGATGTTCAGCAATGATACTTTTATTGATAATTAAAACATTTATTATGTGTTAATTATTGAGATGGATGTATGTCATTGCGAACTTAGTCTTCGCAGCATATTTATTCATCTGTACTTGTAAGAGATAATACGATTTAGTCTATATATAGGATATATATGTACACACAAAAATTCATTGGAATGCATTACGTTATTTAATCGTGTAAGAAAGTCAAACAAACAAGTAAACAGACAAGGATTCATCTTTATGGTATCAGTAGGAATAATTCTAACATACTAATTATACATATAATAAAATTATAATAGAGTGAATGCGGTACGTGGAAAATGTTGTAAAAAAAGTGATTGATTTCGCGTAGAGAATGATAATAGAAGCCGGAAAACCTTTTACTAGAATTTTTGTCTGTATGTTATTTTGTGCGTCAATCACGCAAAATATAGATACTAGACGGATTTGGATGAGATTAGGTATGGTAATAGTTTATAACAAAGAGCAAGATGTGAGAGAAAGTTTCGCTCGAGTAAAACCGTGGAGCACAGCTGGTATAAAGTAGTTTGTTTGGGATGATAAGTGATTTGTGTAGAATCCAAAGCATTTTTTCAGACAGCCATTCAGCTCAAAGATTTCAAGCTAAGATATAGCTTACCATTGTAGCTGTCAATATTAGTTTCGGTATGCAATGGATTGTTGTTACAAGAGAAACTCTGCAGTATTAATAAAAAAAATGAAAGAAACCGAAACCTTGCACAACGACGAACGCCTGTTTATTGCGCTGAGGGTAAATTTATTTGTTAGACACTGGGTTTATAACAGTTTAGATAAATTAAAACAATATATATAATTGCGGTACTGGAAGTTGCAATATTGGGAAATTTGCAATATTGCCAAATTAAAATCTGTAGTGGACGCAAAGTTGTTCATTTACAATTTAGCATTCTATCACAAGTTCTTTTCTTTTCCAATTTATCGTTCTTTTAAAAGCTCTTTCCTTTTTCAATTTACTGTTCTTTTACAAGTTCTTTCCTTTTCCAATTTAGCGTTCTTTTAAAAGCTCTTTCCTTTTTCAATTTACTGTTCTTTTACAAGTTCTTTCCTTTTCCAATTTAGCGATCTTTTAAAAGTTCTTTCCTTTTTCAATTTACTGTTCTTTTACAAGTTCTTTCCTTTTCCAATTTAGCGTTCTTTTAAAAGCTCTTTCCTTTCTCAATTTACTGTTCTTTTACAAGTTCTTATTCGTTAAGTGTTTGGTATCATCTATTATAGGTAGGTAAACCAGGTAATAATAAATCTCTAACCATTTTGTATTTTTAGTTTTTAATATTATTCACTGTATTGTCTATTTTGTTTCTAAATCATATTTCATTACCATACCTTTAATGGGTGATTAGACAACTTACGTTCAGCTTTCAAAAAACAGTGACCATATATTCTGAAGTGAGGAACATTTTGAATTACAATCTATCTTTTGCGATCAAACGAGATACCCTCGTGGATGGAGATATTTTGCCTAAAAATAGTCTGATATATTTTTTTTGTTGTAGTTCTTATGTGTCGTCATCTTGGTCGAGTGACTTTACGGATTACAATTGCTTTTGTAGATGAGCTTCTTGCAGCACTGCCCACTTCCATGGATGTGAGATAAATTCTCTGTGTATAAATTGGAGTGAGTACATCGGTGGGGTTGATCATTTTAGTATCAATTCCATGCTTAATACGCAGCTGAGTATGCAGTCCGCTTGTTGATCTTTACTAGTTTTAATGGTAATAGAGTAAAGTTAACACATTGCTGATTGTCGATCTGCAGATCTTAAAAAATGTTATAATACGATAAGAGCTTTTAAAGTTTCTCCATAGCTCACTATTATTTGTATTAATTTTCCGCAAAGAATGCTATGCCAGATGAACACTCAAAAGCTATCACACACACAAAATACGATAGAAATAAGTAAGGCATATTAAAATGCTGACCAATACAATGAACTTAATTTAATTAAAACTGTTACTACTGTATAAGAAACGAAATAATAAGAGCTTCCTTCATTAGTATGTTTGTTTACTGAAGCAAGCGAAATGAAATACGTAAGCATAAAGCTACGTGGTCATGTTGCATGTTATACAACAAATACATGTCATCCAACCCCGTACCTGGACAAAGAATAAAGGAAAATGAATCAGTGTTATAGGAACCGTAATCAGTAGAAGACTAGACTCAAGATAGAAACAATTAATTAACGAAAGCTAATTGTTTTATTGTTAGACATCGGCCAACTCTTTTTGTTAGTAGTGTTCGACCGAAACAAGGTTTTAAAGCCGAATCCGAAAGCGAAACCGAATTTCGACTTCTATCTGAGTATCGACCGAAATCGAACCTTCTTTAAAGGGACTTATAAAGGTTACTAAACATCTCAATCTTAGACTACTTTTTGTCCGTTTTAGTAACTTTAATATAAAACTTTTGATTAATTAAAAAAGCGTTGTTAAGTAATTACCACTACATAATACAATCTTAGAAATTATAATTTCAATCTGAAGGGTTTCTTAATAATTAAATAAAAAAATGTGAACTTTAAATACTACTTGGTAGTTAACAATTTTTATTTTTTCCCATACCTATATATACTTATATATATATATATATATATATATATATATATATATATAAGTATATCTTATAATTAATATTAAGTTTTTCTTCCTGTATCACATTAATAATTAATAATATTATTATTCATGTTGAATTATAATAATATTTATTATATTATTACATTATGGTGTATATAGTGGATATATTTTTAAAGAAATGAAACGATTAAATATAGAGTTCACATACTGTCATGATGCTTAAAGCTACCCTTAATAGTCAAATAATAGGTTTTAACTACAAATTCAAATACAAAGTTTGTTTTGTTACAAACAATGGTTTACTCGACCCAATAGGGTAGTGTACTGAAGATAGAAGACCCTTATGAAATACAGAGTAACTCTTTGGACTTGAATGTCAAGATCAAATGTTTGTATGTTTGTATAATTTAGACTAATTGAGATCTAACATCTTTGTATACATAGATTATATGCATTAAATTAAAGTAATGAACATATATAAATAGGAATAGTGTAAACTTTTATGTCCACACTATCCTTATATTTAATTGTAGATAATATAATTTTATATACTTAATACCTACATATTTTTTATAGCATATAAATCAAATCTAACGTTCATATAATGATATCACCAAAAAATTGAGTTTCGTTAGTAAGTACGAACTGTGTAATTATTATGATGTTCAGTTCAACGTTCAATAAATGATATCAAAACTTGAAACTAATATTAAAATACTATCATATTAAACAAAAATTAGCTAATAGTACTAATTTAACAGTCTAATATTGTACGTTAGACAAGAACAGTTTTTCTTCGTTTTCACCCAGTGAATTGCATCACCGATCGGAGTAAATTTGTCCAGCTGCTATAAATAAATGTTCACTAGGGACACTTGTCGGTGGAGCAGGTAGATATTTCAAAACAACCTTTCTTAGGTGGGCTGGAAACCAAGTATGCGTAAATATCTGCGGTTCTTTTTAATCGTGCCTCTGAGAAATAGAATTAAACTGGCTGTTGAATTATTGATAATTGGCCATGTTCACTTGGGCAACTGGTCTCTGTCTAAAATACAACGTAGTCGTGAATATCCCAAAGACCCTCTTCTTTCACTGAGTTGACAGCAGATGTAGATATTTCTTCAGAAGTTTTGTTTTGGTGTTCTACTGCATCTTTTTCCTTCTCTTAGGATTTTAAAAAGATTATTATTTCATAATTTTTTTCTTATCCCCGATTCGTCAATAATTTCTTGCAGTTTTTCTTTAATGTACAAGTGACTTTAAGGCGTTGTGATTCCCCAATAAAATGGCCTGTATATCTAAGGAACTAGTATGCGTTGGTTGGATTTGTCCACATATTAGTCGTAGTATTTATCCATTCGTTTGGTGCAATGACATTTTTTACCTTCTTTTTAAGCTTATCATAAGAAACTTTTTGTCGTTTTAAAATACTTTCGCACTTTAACTTATACTTGCGTGGAGTAATGAATCTAGGAAATTATGTCGTTTAAATGCCTTTCCCTCTGTTAGAGAATACGGTAGCATGTCAACCGTTCAGAATTAAATGAAACTACGTGATGTAGTATTATTTCTACTTTATTTAAGTCCTTTACCACTACCGAGGTTTCGTTGTATTACAATATCTTCAGGTGGTCAATGCAAAGAAAGAATCTTACACACCACGAAGTTTCATTACGTAGTTTTATTTAATTGTGAATAATGCATTTCTATATATTTAATGCCAAATATATTCAATATGTCAACAATTATTAAGTCCATAATTGTTTTTTTTAATTCTGTGCATAAATTCATGGCCATCTAGCCATTGCACTTGTTTTGTGATTTTGCTTGCATCAAGTTTGAAATTGAAGTTCGAATGAGACTATCTAAATCATTAACTCTACTGCTGGCGTCAAGCGAGATAGAATCAGAATGTTTTAATTTGATTTTTCTTCGTCTATGTTGGACTGCCGTTTTAAATATTGTCTGTATTTTACATCATGAAATTTATACATGCTGCATGCTGCTTCAGACTGTATCCTGTTTGTTTCTTTTTAGTTTTATTTTACAAATGGCTTCCGAAAGATCAGTGGAACACTTGTTGAAATATTGTTAAATAGGATTATTTTGTGACTTTTAAATTCCTTATGCCTTACAACAAATCAATAGAAATCAAGTTAGTTGCGCCTAGATATGCAATGCAAGGTTATCCAACAATAATTTCATTGTCGGCTAACACTGTATTGCTTATCCAGGTCCAGTTAGGAAGATAATCATTAATTAATTAATTTACTTTTACTATAAAATGCTTAACGTAATAAAGTTATATATGTATAATATACGATAGTAAATATTATAAGCTGTTTGGGATTATTTGGGATGTTGGTGTCACCTACTCAAAATGCCAGGCGCTCTGAAAATTTTCCAACTAAACAAAATATACATATAAATAAAATTGTGGAAATTCTTTGTTGAATTAAATTTTCTAAATTAATTTATTACTATAGGAAAACCATAGGTATTGGAATAGCACTTTTAAATTTTAATATTTAATGAGAGCAGCAGCGCAAGTCTACAATTTAATTATCGTTCTTTTTATTTTTAGCAATATATTAGGTACATTAATATTATTATTTACAATAATTTCGTCAATTAAATTGTTTCAAATTAAAGTCAAATTAAATATACTCTCTATTGTTTTCATACATAAACTAAACGATATAGAAAGACAAAATTTTAATTAAATTGTTTTAGGAAATTATTTTATTATAAAGTGAAATTAAATCGTTTTTAATTAATGTAAAAAACAATAAAAATATCTAAGGAACACGGATTTATGATTCATATTTCATATTGTTGAAGAAACATATACAGAAAACATTTTTGTATGTTTGTTTCCAAAACAGACATGAGACAATAGCATACTGTATAAGAACTTATTATTTTTATTTCATCAGTCTAAGCTACTTAATTTATGCTAATTTGATCACTTATTTATTTATTTTACCTTTCAATCGATAAACATTATGGAATAACTGATCAAAATCAATAATCGTATTTCAGAAACATTTTAAAACTTTGTTGTAAAATATAACATCACATTAAAACAAACACGTACTGTGTGGACTGAGTGAGAAAGTTACGGACGCCGACAGCCGCCAACTGTCGCCGACCGCAGCCGAATCACGAATGCTTCAGAATTCCGAATTTCCCCTTCAGAGTTTATAATTCCGAATTTCCCCTTCTGAGAACTTACGAATGTATTTTCGGTTTCGTTTTCGGTCTGTATGTGGTCGAAACCTAAAGAATGGGTGAAACTAAAATTTTGGGCCAAAATTTGCCGAAATCGAACCTACAGTGACACTAGTTGTTAGACGTTCGTCACTCCAAAGTTTGTCACTTCGAAATTGTACAAATAGAATAATTGAAGTCAATTTAATCATTTTTAATAAGTATATTTTTAATTCAGTTTATATTAAAGTTGCTTGGTACAAGTAAATGTGATAATTGTAACCTTGATTGAACTAAATATCCTGTAAACAAATAAATTGTATTCTGCTCATTAGACTTTGCTTTTAAAAACAAATTTAGCTCGGACACGAGGCGTAATTTGCGTCAGCCAATTTGGTCGGTTATTACCCCCTGAGGGTTATCCGGCCGGCGACGAGTTGAGCATTCACATTGATCTGGACCAATAATTATAATAACCGCAAAATGCGCATCTGTAATATTGCTTTTGTGATTTTCAAAAATAGAGCGAAATTTCGCGAAATTGCAGTAAAGATTAAATGAAACTACGTGACGTAGTATTACTTCTACTTTCTTTAAGTTCTTTACCGCGACCTAGGTTTCGTGGTATTACAACATCTTCAGGTGGGCTATTAGCAAAGATCTTTCTAAGCCCACCTGAATCTTTACTAATAGCCCAACTGAAGATGTTGTAATACAACGAAATCTAGGTCGTGGTAAAGAACTTAACGAAAGTAGAAATGATACTACATCACGTAGTTTCATTTAATTGGGAATAATGTATTTCTACAAAATTAACGCCAAATATATTCAATACAGTAAATATATTGCGGTAGCGCTCGCTATAGGTTTAGGTGTGCAGTTGGTATAGTTGTTTTTATAGAAACGATGTATAAAATCTTAATTTTCTTACATTTCACATTACTCATATGTAAAAAAAATTAACTGAACTAAACTATCATAGAATAGGACGAGGCAACTGAAATGTGTTTGAAGATCTATGCGGAGTGTCAGCTTGCTAGAAGTGTAATACATCCGTATTACACTAGTTAGTCAACTTTGAATATTCGGTATATCTATTTATTTCAATTTGTATTCACAAACGTGTTGCTTTGAAGTTGATGTAGCTATTCGAGGGTGGCAAATAAATACCTCAAAGATTTTTATAAAGGTCTTAGGTATAATTCACCTGAATAGGTTTAATATTTTTAATACATAATAGGTTTAATATTTATAACAGTCTTAGGTATAATCTACCTGAAGAGGTGTAATAACTTTTATAACGGTCTGAGGTATAATCTACGTGAATAGGTTCGTAATAGAGAGCGGCATCAATTATAAGGTGTTTTCCAGCTTAGTATAGGTGCATAAGTACAGGAATTTTTTTTGTTTAATATTAATTTTGGTAATTTAATATAAAAAACCATTATAAGACATAACTCATTAAAAGAAAAATAAATTGTAATTTGAAAACGTCGACTAATTTGAAAGTGCACCCCCTGCAAACTGCTCTATAAAATATATAGAACATGTTTCTGCTTACGGTGAAGAATAAAAAATAAGAAATACAGAAAATTTAAAAAAATGTCGATATATGATAATTAAAAACTACTGATAATTCAGCATCAAATAAAAGAAATAATAAAAATAAATATAACCTTTTGAACTGAAATCAAACCGCTTCTGAGAAAAACAGTCGACATTTTAAGAAATGTATTAAATCTTATCTAAACATATAATGTATACAATATAATTTTTTAAATTAAATATATTTTTATCCCTATAAATCGTTCGTTCATGTGATGCATAAAATTTTAAAAAGTCAAGCACTTTAGATTTTTAAACTAATATTATCACTACGTATTAGAAATTAAAAAGTTCGATTTTAGAGAATCGAAGTTTGCATTGAATTCGAAGAACTCCATTGAATACTCCATTGAACACGTACATTAGTGGCCCAGTCTTACCGCTCGCGTGTATATTTCAAGAATAATCAGCAATAAGTATTTACTAGCTGACCCGTGTGAAGTCTTCGCACTATATCGCCATCTAGTGTGTTCCAAGTATACAATTTGGCTAAGATATTTGATGTGTCGCCCACAGATGGCGCTCATGCCAATTGTTATAAAAATTAATTTTTTTATTAACAAAAAGATTTTTTTCGAATTTTTTTATATTTTTCGCCCAAAGTAGAAAACATAAGCTTTAAGTGGGTATTTTTTTATTTTTTTTGGTGCAGTAGTTAAAGAGAGCGAGCCGCTCGACCAAAAACACCTTTTAGAAATAAATATTTAGATTCGTAAATACACAAACAGATAATGTTATTGGTAAACTATTTTCATTGCGGTAATGATGTTCATACATCAATATGAGGTAATTAAATCTATACAATTTTCCTATGTAACGACATAATAAAAGAGTAAAACAAAAGTCTATATCGTAAAGATAATTGGGGAAAAAATAGTTCGGGGGGTTAAGAACAAAGTTTACAAAAAAATCGTACGTTTTAGAAATTTTAGTTTGTCTGATTTTTATTTGTATGAGTATCACGCGAAATGATGGATTTTGACGTGGTTTTTAGGTTTCACATCATAAGAGAAAAAAGGGACCGTTATAAGATAATAGGATACAAATAAATACTTATCTGTGTTGTAAATGCACCTATAATGCAATATTCTCAGAAACCGCTAAAGCTAGAAACTTGAAAATTAGCACAGTAATAAAACATTTTAACCCGCACATGTCTCAATCCGCAAAAGCAAACACTCAGAAATATTTATATGGGAATTTTGTTTTAAATATCTATGATATAAAAAAGCAAAAATAAAACAAAATGTAGCCTTTCTGTTCGTGCAAGGCCGGGGCGGCAACTATCGAATAATATAATAAGGGGTGATTGCTTTTAAACAGTATAATATGGAAAGTGATGCTTTTTATAAAGCTATGAAGTGCACTCTGTAGAAAGAAAGAGAAAATATATTGAGATTGACGGCGATACACACTTTATTAGATTAATATTCCATAATGTGTTTTAGTTGCTTTTTACGTCGTGACGCGAAATTAAGCTCCGCAGTCGCTAATTGATTTCATGGGGCACTGTCGCGCAGTAGAAGACGGAAGGAAATATCTAATATTTTCTGACACAAAAATGAAGCACATTTAATGAATGAAATTTTGAGATATTTATTGAATTAATAACCTTTATTAATTTGATGTCCACGTTAAGAATATTAAAAATGTAGGTTTCTTCCTCTCTTAATTAACTTAAAAAATCAATTTCAAACAATTTTAAATTTGAAAACATTATCTGTGAACTGTGTTTATTTTATTCTTGGGACCTTGAGGCAAACAGTGTTAAAAATCGGGCACGTACAAGTTTGGTACCGTACCTCACTTAGTTTAATAATACCTAATACATTATTGTAAATATCTCAAAAACCTATGAAATTCTGAAACATATTTTTATACTTATTACTAATTAATAAAGAACGAGCTCTGTAGTCGCTAAATGCGCAGTAGAAGACGGAAGGAAATAACTAAATTAAAAGGAAGTAACAAAATTACTTAGAAAATCAGTAATTTACTATATTATTATAATGCTCGAAGCGACGTGACGGTTTCACTTTGCGCGGACCAAGTTGTAATATGGCATTATATTGAATATATTTGGCGTTAATTTTGTAGAAATTCATTATTCACAATTAAATGAAACTATCTGATGTAGTATTATTTCTACTTTCTTTAGTTTCTTTACCGCGACCTATATTTCGTTGTATTACAACATCTTCAGGTGGGATATTAGCTAGTTAATCTTTGCTAATATCCCACCTGAAGATGTTGTAATACAACGAAACCTAGGTCGTGGTAAAGAAACTAAAGAAAGTTGAAATAATACTACATCACGTAGTTTCATTTAATTGTGATGGCATTATATGACAAGCTAAGTATTAAACTGACTACATATTGTGCTTTTTTATTTTATGCTATTTATTTTGTTATTTTTATTATATATATATATATATATATATATATATATATATATATATATATATATATATGTGTATATATATATATATATATATATATATATATATATATATATATATATCCATATTTACGTATAGCGGATTATATATATAATTACGTAGAGCGGATTGTTGTATACCGTTTCTTAGGGATTCAGTTATTTTCGAAACGGACTGCAGAATATTGCGGTTACAATAAAAATGAAACAGAAAATATCAGACGACCTTATTTACTGATAAAATTTGCTAATATAAACGTTTTCTACATAAGATTTTAGAAGACGTATTGTATAGTTGTTTATGCTCTATGCATGGCCCTAATAGCCACTCCATGGGTCTACGGGCATTTTGCACACGAATTTGTTTATAAAATTTCATCAGTCAGTTCGGATGGATGTATGCATGTCCATAATTATTGTATTTGACAATTTTCTGAAAGTGTTTAAAAAAAGTGTTGTACGTAAATTTTCAAGTAAAATATGATTATGTATTTTTATACTTATTACTAAATAAATAAAGATAATTATTTGAAACAATATACATAAACACTAAGCATGTCTATTTTCAAAATGACGTCGACGCTGAGGCATGAAAGAATATGATATGCTCCCAGAGTGAAAGAGACGAATATACTCGTTTGATATAATAATCTTGGAGAAGATTGATTTAAATTAAAAGTACGTTATTAATTTATATTATCTGTACGTATAATAAAATTATCAAGTTTAAGTGTCTGTACATTGGATATATTTGCAAAAAAATAATTAATTTTGGAATTTATATTTGTTTGTCTGTTTGTTAGTATTTATTTTATCGCAGTCAACAGACTGCAGATATGCAAATTTAGCAGCAGATATGCGAATTTAATATTTTTGAAAATTATTTTATATTGCATTAGTAGAACATCAACAATTCAGTATCTGACTAGTCGACGCATAGTATTTCACAAATGTAGTGTTAATATGTATTATTAATAGATGGCGCTATGTGTATTTTGAAATCGCGTGATTAAGTTTTCCATCCGGACATATATTGACAAAATGGGCGTGACTAGATGTAAAATGTAGAGGCATACTTATAAAAAAATAACCAAGTCCCTGTTGAAACACGCACAAAGCAGGGTTTCGTATTTGTCTCTTTCACCTGAAATTTAGTGGCAGTAAAGTAAAAATATATTAATTTTTACTTTTTTGGAAGCTTGATATTAAAAACTCAAAAATATATATTTCAACGTAAAAAGTTATTTTGGCAGTCGAGTCAAGTACCGTGAACTTTTTACAGATCTCACTACATGTGCACCAGTGATCAACAACGTGTCTCTGATAATTTAATGCCGGACAAAGAAATACGCTATTCGTTGTGTATGAAGAAATATACTGTCGCTAAAATAAAACGTACAACATGTCCTTTTTATAATCGAGTGCAAAAAAAAATATTACACGTAACTCTGTTTAACACACCTAATACCGTTAACGCACGCACACAAGCTCACGCTAGCCATGCGCAACCACTTCATTAACCCGAGCGGAGTCGATTGACGTGCGCAAGTATCGTGTGTATGAAAAAAATAACAAATAATGATGAATATTATTTTGATTTTCTGAAAAAGTTATCTTTTAAATTTTATTTTGACGACAATCAACTATTTTTCAGTATCCGAATAACGTTTTTCTTTGTCAGACATTTATTCCCGGTGACAGTGTATAAATATATTACTGATGAGATTATTTTTCAAATATTCGAAAATAGCTGTTAAGCTCGTAGGGAGATACGTCACTCTAACAAAAATGACCATTTTAAAGCCTACTCTTTCGTAAACCGATCCCACATCGAAAAAAGTCTTCACGATACACCCCAATATTTTTGAAAGAAACTTTCACGTCACCCTACAGAATGGGGTATACGAATAAAAAAATCACCGCTACTTTATATGTAGGACAGGAAGTTTAAAATGTTTTTTCAAAACATTTTGTAACTTTATGGGCGTTACAAATACGTTTGAATTTGCCAACTTTCAACTTTACAGCACTAATAGTCTGCAATTACAACAGTTGTGATACATAGATTGACATGGTTCATGAATATAAGGGTTCTTAGTTTGGGTATGGAGCCCTAAAAACATAATCGGTACGTTTTTAGTGGTGTACGAGTTAATACAATGTAACATGGCAGTAATAGTATTAATAATATAGCATTGATTATAATGAGTTATAACAATAATATTAATGGATAACAATGTTAAACTATTATATGAAAAGTACTTGCAAAAAATGGCGCTTATTTTTGAAGAGTTTGTTATGAGGTTAAAAGGTTAGTTTTCTTAATGCATATGCATTAACAAAACTAACGCTTAGATTAAAACAAAAAAGAAAGATACGGTACGCTTTAAAGGTGTGCGGTCTGTGAAAACCAGGTCCAATGGACCTGGTTGTGTTTTCACTCAGTCGTACACAGACCGCACAAAATCGATTTAAAAGGCATTTTTATTTTTGCATTAACCATTCATGAAACAAAAACGGGACACATGAATTTACTTTTCATGCGTAATTACATAAAAATGTTATGTTTAAAAAAAAAATTATTTTACTACCGTCATGTTCGAATGATAGCAGCGTGCGCAAGCGCCGTGCGGTGCAAATTATTAATTTGCTGTAACACCACTCAATGCATCGCTTTGTCTCTTTCGGTTAATTTTACATGTAGGCAATTTGTGATTGCAGCTGTGAGAGTTTATGCGTGTTGTTGTACCTATGCCCGTTTTGTATTTACATAAAATAAGAGTGTACTGTATCTTCCCGTTTTTATTTTAATCTAAGTGCATACATTTGTTCTTTTTCAATTGCATAATGACATAAAACTATATGGAGAATAAAATAAGGCCAAGTTAGAATGAAGCCTGAATGAGTGAATCGAGGTCAGAATGAATTCATTCTATGTCAGAATATTCAAATAGCCTCGCAACACGAAATGTTAAATGACGTCATTCCTTGGGATAGACATTTGTCGTCAAAGTGATATACAATGACATACTCATTATATTATATATCGATATAATATAAAGACATGTACAATGATATACAATGACAGATGAAAAATATGAGTTTTATTTATCGAAGTAACTAAATTAAATTAATTTTGTTCCGTAAAAATTAAGTAATATTAGTAATAATATATCATGTATTTTCAATATAAGGCTAAACATTAAATTATATTAACCACTGTCTATTTTAAAGTCTACTGGTGCTTTGTAGGGATGAAATTTTAAGAAAATTTTGAATTTAATAGCGTTGGAGAAGTTTTGTAGTTACTGTTTTTGTCAAGGTATATCGATGACGACTCTGACTTCGTTTTTCGCACTTTTATTCACTAAAAACATTTCGAGCAGCTTCTATTGAATCAGCTATCTAAATAGCTTTTGATGCAAACATATTTCACCTGACTGTGCTCAAATAATGTACCGTTACGCCGCGTCAGCAAACGCAATATAACACATTTGCGTTAATTGGGTGAAGGTTGATCGACGCTTGTTCCAATAATGGGAGATAGGAGCGGTGTGCAACTAACGAGCCGCACCCAATTTTTGCTCACGTGGACAATCGATAGTCAGCATGTGCTCGGGTACAGAGCTTAATCGATGAATAGTTTTATTCGAATGTATAGACCCAATTAAATCCTTTGAAAGCTTTCCACAGACAAGCCTTATTGATATGATTTC
This sequence comes from Druceiella hillmani, assembly GCA_039881145.1. NCBI lineage: Eukaryota > Metazoa > Arthropoda > Insecta > Lepidoptera > Hepialidae > Druceiella > Druceiella hillmani. The sequence continues at coordinate 651,476 of JAYKKI010000014.1, forward strand.
CCTCATTTTCCCAATATACATTTAAATATAAATTCATTTAGGACGATAAAGGTTACATTTACTATTTTTTTATCCATGAAAGATTTACGAGAAACCTTAATCAATTTCGTCGAATCTAATACTCCTTTAATTAAGTAGTTCAGTAATAATTCTATTTAATGATTAACATTTTACAGTTATTAAATAAAACTTATTAATTACACTGTCCTATTACTTTTTTAAGCTTTAAGACTTTGAAATCAATTGACATCAGGAATGGCGGTTTATAAATGCTTTCAAGGGTCGTATGAAAAAGTTCTATCTCTCCTAATGTTTAATTCATCAACTGTTCCTTAATTCCAACTCGCTCTCTTTATTTAACGAAGTCGTGTTTTCAACAAACTTGTTAAATATTATTTCTTTTATCATCTGTACGTGTCACATTTTTCTCGGTTTCCTGAATTATACATATTTTTAGCTTTCTAAATTCTGAAATATTTTGGTTGAGCTCCCAAAGTTGAGTTTTCCACAAAATTAAATTCCTCTCTACTGGTTGTGCCCGACTATGAGATTCCTTCTGATGTCAATAGATAAGAATGTAACAAGTGATTCGGCTAATAATTGTTTTGGCTAATTAGTTTAGGAATGACCCGGGGCTTTCTGGGAGATTGTCGAAAGTCACAAAATGTTTTGTTATATATATTTAGTTGACTTTATGTTTACCTACAGTACTGAGACCTGTACTATTAAACCCGCCGTTAAAAGGGCATTGACATTTTCGAGATATAGTGCTGGCGACACAAGCTGTTGTCCCTAGACTAACCATAGGACCAACGAGTTCATCATAAAGTAATTCGTCGGGTCGGCAAATATTTATCAGGAAAAATCCTTACAACCTGGAGCGAGGTGTTCCGCTAGGAAAGATAGAGGGAGCAAGACTCCGGTTCGAAGGTCGAACCGACTAGATTACAGGCATCCTTTAATTGACAATCTAAGAGATCGTAAGATTTGTGCAAGATCGCAAGAACCTGTTCCAATTAATTTGCACCAAGAAGGCTCTTATAGTTTTGGGCAATGACCCTCGGAATTGGGGGAGCGATTAAAGGACGAGCATGTGCTCGATTAATAAGAGTTGGCGCCAAACATTTAAGTGGGTGGATTAAAATCGACATCAAGTCTACTTTCTACTTTCCTACTTTAACATCTGCTTTCTTACTTTTTTAGATTATGTTTGCCAATAATGAGTCGTCGCCGTGGTGCGTTGGATATAGTCCGATTTCCGGTCGCTCTTAGAACGGGGTTGGACTGGTATTCTGCCATATGTATTTTCCAGATAATATAGCTCAGTGGCGTTCCGCATTTGGGACATCGTTCCACTATGTTCAACTGGCTAGGAGTCGCGTCAGAAACTCTCCAATCTGTGGTTGTGGGATGGAGGAGAGCGATTTTAACCATTTCGTATTCGTACGCCTCTTAAACCATAAATAGTGTTTATTTATAAATGTCAAACATAATGTGCAACTCCATATCAACATCAGATTTATTTTATTAGTCTCCAGTTAGCCTATTTACGAACTTATTATTCAATATCAAAGAAAGAACGGCAAGAAAATCTAGATCATTTCAAATGTATACGTGTTTCATACGTGTATTTACATTTATCGTACCAGTTAGTTAGGTGATATCTGTACTGTTTTTAGTTTTATCCTTTTTCCTATATATTTAGGAAATGTTTTGGTCAGTTCAGCCTAATTAGCACTTTAACTTGACATTGCCAAAGGTTAGAGGAAAACGAGCGCCATTTGTAAGAAGACGAAGGTTACAGTAGTTGGACTGGGTTCTACCAGTCCATATACATGTACATTCATTTGATTTATCTGACAGAGCTCTTAGTAATCAATAGTCTTCAAAGATATATATATATATATATATATATATATATATATGTATATATATATATATATATATATATATATATATATGTATATATATATATATATATATATATATATATATTAAAATATGAAATACCTAAAAATAATCTAGTCTGCCAAATTTTCTTTCCCTATAATATTTTTCCAATTATCGTTTTTTTAATTTTCGAACATTCAAAGGTTCTTAGTTATAGAGCATCTTCAGTACCTATATCCTTGTTGATGCTTATTGCTGCTCTCCCTTTTACATCACGTAACTTAATACTTTCGTTAACCTTTTACATCACGTAACTTATTACTTTCGTTAACCTTTTACATCACGTAACTTAATACTTTCGTTAACCTTTTACATCACGTAACTTATACTTTCGTTAACCTTTTACATCACGTAACTTAATACTTTCGATAACCTTTTACATCACGTAACTTAATATTTTCGGTTTGTTCTACACCAAAGGCGTTCGACGACATGGGCTTCAATGTTTCTTTATTCTGTGTCGCGCTTCTAAGTGCACCGTTCATTATATCAAAAGCAACGCTCGTCTACTGACAACCGTATTGACCTTTTATTCCTCTTGTCTACTTTCCAGTGCAAAATTTAACATTATACCTGGGGAAAGTGTTGCTTTACATACGTCATAAAACAGTTTGCTTATTATTTACGCGATTATTTGAAATAGGGAATTAAATTCTACAGTAGATGATCTTAAAGATGTATTTACACCGAATTGCGACTCCATTCCGTTTGATTAATACGTAATGTCTCTTTCGCTTGCAGCGTTAATTTAATTATATTTGTGAACACTTGTAGACGGATACATTTATGGTATACATCGCAAATGTAACAATAATTATTTTGAATCTTGTTTACATAACATTTTATGTCGGTAAAAAATTAAATATTTTTGCAAATACTAGCAATTATGCTACATTTCACAATTCTGACTTTTGTTTCTTTAATTTTTTCCCTGTGTCGTGATCTCAGTAGAGTATTTTTGAGTCTGAGTTGTCTAATAGTCATGATCTTGTAGTTACGAATTTATAAATATTTGTTTAAACACAATTATAAAAATGAAATAAGTATCAACATTTAGCGAATAATTACAGAACTACGATTTACCGGAAGTTGTTAATAATTTTTCAATTTTAATGATGACGTGAGCACACGTCGTGTATATGTTTATACGAAACATTATTCCGCGATCATAACTTTCTCCTTCGAGGTTAGGGAATTAATTAATTTACTAATGTATAAATTAGACCCTCAAAATATTTGATCTTCCAAAATATATCATTTTGTACATTCATTGACTGACTCACTTATCAAAATCTAAAATCTTTATGCTAATTCTCGTTAAGCGAGATCCTAAAATTTTGGCATAGTTTTAGGTCTTGTATTGAAAATAAAGGAAATATTTCAATTATGTAATTTTCTCACCTTTGCTTTAGTTAAAAATTTACAACCGTCTCGGAATCACGCGCAGCTCGCATTTTATAAAGGACCCCAAGAAAGTATTATTGTAAAATATTTTAAAAGGGGAAACTATACATCAAATACTATTAGCCTATCCATCAAATGCAATTAGGCTATACATCAAATACTGTTAGGCTATGTATCAAATGCAATTAGGCTATAAAACAAATACTATTAGAATATCCATCAAATACAATTAGGTTGCACATAAAATGCAAATAGCTTTAGCATTTGAAAATTGAAATTTCTTCTAAAACATCGACGTCGAAACATTATAAATATATAAATAAATCGAGACAGATTTCAAAACTATGTTTTTCAGAATTTTATGTAAGTTGATTCTAAAAGCATTACTGAAGATATCCACGTTGTTTTTTTTCGAAACCATTTGTCACAATCATTTTTAATTTTTCACAATGATAAAGCGTATTAATCCGCGCAATACCCAAAAATAAAACATTTTTGTTTTAAATTAATTTCTCATGCAGCGACCAATCGAAAGAGATATAAAAGGATTTTTAAACTATTTTCTTAGAATTTTATGTGAGATGGTTTCCCGCATATATTGTAGTAAATACCCAAATATGAAACATTTATGTTTTAAACTCATTTATCCAATTGAATGAGATTTAAAAGGATTTTTAAACTATTTTCTTAACATTTTATGTGAGATGGTTTTAGAGATATTGTTGAAATTGTCCAAAACCGGAATTAATAGCTAGGAGTTCTGCTAGAATTTATCGGAATCTTGTTTGAAACATTTACGATATTTTTACACATATAAATGTTGCAAATATATATGGTGAAAAATATTGTTTATATTTGTAAATAGTTCAAAAGAAATACTTTTTTCTCAAAATATTTATATATACTAAAGAGTGTACGCAACTCTAGTAGTGTGAGTCCGGCAAGTACTTAACAAGCTTTGTTTTTCATTTTCATTACTGTTTTTGTGGGATTTGGTCACCAATAATAGTGCTATATTTTACTGTAATAGGCGCCTTTCTGGTATCTAAAAGTTCAGATAAGTTGGAGTTTTCAAAATTGAACTAGAGTAATTAAATTGCTTCTCAGGAATATAGAGGTAAATTCGATAAGCTCTGTGGGATATTCGCCCAACTGGGCACTGTCACTAGAGATACTGTCTGCACTGTTAATTATTTAAGTGTTAACAGTATTAAGTAACAAGAAGTGCATAACCCTTACTCGCATCATTAGTAACTTTTGTGCTAAATTTAATTTAAATTCGTATTTCCGTTGAGGATGTCAAACATTCACATAGAGAATAAAATAGAGTTAATGTCCCTATTAGTTGTAATTAAATTTCAAAAATAACTCAATAATACTAAATCTAAAATTTAAGTAATCGTACGATCTACATGAAGGCACTCAGTAATTGTTAATATGGACTTTCAAAAGACGTGACATAAATGTTTTGTCCGTACCAATTATTTATTTTACTTCATTTTTCTTTTAAAGGTTGTAAGGATGCCCCTATATAAGTAAAAATGAGTTCATCAGAAATAACCTATTATTAATTCAAAATATAATTCGAAAAGTCATTGTGTTCTGTAATAAAAAAATACGGCAAAGATATAATGAAACAGTAAAAGTAAAAAAATTGTAAGATATTTAAAAAAAAATAGCTAGGGAGACTAACCTTTTAGGGAAATTACCTTTTTTGTAATTTGTGTGAATCTGTGAAAGTATAAATTATACAATATTGAAAACTCAAATTGAAACTCTATGTTATACAATATCGAAAACTCAATCAAAATTGGGGATGTCTGGACGCGCATTACGTAAAAATGACTAGACGAATTTTGGTTTAGTTAGTTCAATATTTCACTGGATTTAGACTATATAAATTAGTTTTAGGAAATAAGCTATACCAAGACGTATCGTATCGTGTAAAATGAGGTGTCATAATATAGGTAAGTAAGTACCGTCTCAATACGACGTCAGTACGTTGAGAAATAATGTCCGTTTTCCTGTTTGTTTATGCTCCACAAGTGTAAAAACTCAAGTGTTGTATTACAACATCTTCAGGTGGGCAAAGATAATGGCCCACCTGACGATGTTGTAATACAACGAAACCTAGGTCGTGGTAAAGAATATTAATAAAGTAGAAATAGTACTACATCACATAGTTTCATTTAATTGTGAATAATGTATTTCTACAAAATTAACGCCAAATATATTCAATCAATAGTCATATAATGTCAAAATATAGAGGAATATTGAAAAAGCCGCCAGTTCAATGGCAGAAATTTAATTAATTAAAATTACGTAAAAATCCTGTTTTGTTATATACCTAATGATAATTAAATTTTATTAATAGTGTTTAAAATTTTTGGCAAACAATAAACATGAGTGTAAATAATGTTAAAAATAATGTTTACATATTTTGCCGTTTTGTTTTCAGTTTTATGATTTAATTTATTGATAAATTATCAATCTATTATATATCACCAATTTTGATTCATTTTTAATTGTTATTTTTCCATTATTTAATTTTTCTAATTTCCTTTTTAACATTTTATTTTGGTCTTTTCATTGAATTAAAATATCGTATAAATAGAAATAAACACGTATATGAATTTTCGGTAAAATATTAGACGTACAATTGTAATATAAAGAGACGTTACGTTCATAATATTAATGATGTTGTAAATGCGAAAACGAGCTGCAATACATAGGGCGGGTCTGACTCGCGAACTGACCCGCGTGACACGCGCCGCGCCGCCCGCCCTCCACCGACGCCACAGTCGTCGCGCGTCAGTTTGGAACGCTCAATCTGACAGTCTGTCTTAATTAATTACGTCACTCATACGTCACTCTACATTATTGATGGAGTATTGAGTGATTTACCATGTCAAAGTCCATCGTTTGAGTGGATATCGCCTTTGAATTAAACAGTGTATTCACTTCAACTTAAATGCTAAGCGACAAGAAAAATAACTTCGGATGTAAGAGGGAGGGACGAGGGAGTGGGGACGGGCGGGGGCGATTTTTATTTATTCTGATAATATCTTTAACGTGATGCGACAAAATAAAAAGCAATATTGTTCTGTAAAAGAGGAAGAGTTTTTCAAGAGAAAAATAATTTTCTATATGGCAGGTTAGAAAAAGTGATTTTATCGCACTTTAGCAAACTTTTCAAAATAGTTTGGAACATATTTTTGTAACATCATTCGCTCGGAAAAGGTGTGGGCAAGTTACATAATTAAAAACAACAAATTTCGTGTCGATGCTTTATTGGCCTCTAAAAAAGACGACGGTAACATAAGTACATATGTCTATGTCTTACCATGATGGTTTTTCATACCTTTTTGGTACGAAATCATAAAATGAATATGATATAGCGAGGAAAATCTCCAGCGCAGTCCAGTCATTAATTTAGAGCTTAATTTAGAAGTTTACATAGAAAAAATCCAATTATCAGACACTGCGATGGATAAAAGCATAAATCGTATAAATACGGGGATCAGATTCATGTTGTGAATAAACATATAGAACCTTTGGAATAAAGAATGGTCTTATGTCAAGATCGCGCTGTATTTTAGTATTTCAAAATGTGCAGTGCCATTAGTTGATAATACCATTTAGAAAAGGGGTAGAGCCAGGAAGACATCTAGAAAGACTAATGAAAAAAATGCTCCATTTTTTAAAAGCGATCCAGCTTTCGACTCCAGAACTGCTAAATCCTATTTTTTATTTTATTTATTACCCCATTAATATTATGAATGCGAAGTTTAAATGTTTCTTACTCAATCACGTATAACAATTAAATTTAACAAACCCATTGTATTTATTCAAAGTCATACATCCTCCTTTCTCTACTTAATTTCAATACCCGATTGAGATCCCTTAAATCTTCACGGAAACTATTTTAACTCCAAATGTATACCAATAATACCTCTTTTTATAACTCCATGACTTGAACGTGTTGATATTATAACGATATTGTTTCTGAATATCTGAATATCTATATTTAAGCATTTTTGCTTGGAACACATCACGTTCCGAAGGAAAATACAAAATATTAGTTTGGAAACTTATAAACCAGTCATTTCTGAACACAAAATGTTCAACTTTTTATACGTAGTCAATTAAATCAATCGTTAATTATGTAAGCACTAGGTATCTAAGACTTGTCGCCAAAGCGTAGGTAGAGCTAAAGTTCCGTCCTTGTAGAAATTTTCGGGCCTTTGACTGAAAAACTGGTGAAGTTCGACTTTCATATCACTTTCGTCTTAAAATTTTTTATAACGTAAATAATTAGACAGAGAGCGAAACAGGCGGTAATTAGATGGTTAGATGGCGAAAGATCTGAAGAGTACGGCGGGTGAAGTACTCCAACCAAGTTAAAGTAGTTTTTCACGCATTACTTTTGCAATGTGCGGTCGAGCATTATTACGTTTAAAATAAACTTTGCTTTGATTTGAAGGAAGTTCGACGGTGACTTTGCTCACTTGTTCACATTGAAAGAGTTCCCAATTAATAACTCCCTTTAAATCCCACCGTGCAATCAAAACTATTTTTTGTCCAATATTATATTTTGGTCTAGGTACACCTTTTTCTTCAGCTCCTAGCCACTGGCGTTCACACTAAAAATTAATATGTGGGTGGCTTACCCACTTTTCGTCTCCTGTAATCAAATACTCTAGTCTTTCGTTAGTGCGATGGGAACTCCGTAGCCCTAAGCACACATTAGCTCTCCTCTGAAATTGAATGGGTGTTAGCTCGTGTGGTAGCCAAACGGAATATTTCCGCTTCTTTCTCAAAGCATGAAGTTGTTTTTCCATTGCAGTATAAGAGGGTAAATATAGATTTGCCAAATAACGCGAATTTAATCTGGAATCTGGTTTCAAAATGCTTTTAAATTTTTCTAAATCAATGGTAGGACGTCGCTTTAGATGAGGTTTATCAGACAGTTCAATTCCCCATGCTGTGTCGTAAGAGGGTATACTTTCACACATCGTTGTATATATATTACGTAATGCTTCTCTGCTTTTTCGCCCTAAATGACATTCATGAAGAAAGAATCCTCTAAGTTCACTTCAAAATACTTCCATTTTTAGTTCATTCTTTACTCGCCGATTACTCAGTTGCAAACTGAACAGAAGTTTGAACGCCGCACTCTTTTAGTCACCCTACAACAAATATTCCAGAAGTTTCTATAACATTCCAGAAATCTAACGAAAAAAGTGACGAGTTTAAAAGTTGCCAATCTAATATATTATTTATAAATTTCGATTTATCTAAAATAGTATTAATAATAAGTTAAATTTTAAGGTAGAACTAGCGTTACTAATTGATCGATATATTTGATAATAATTCATTAACACAACTAGCCCTTAAAAACGTTATGTAAATATTCTAACCATTTTGTGCATACGTAATTAGAGTTTCATTAGTTTTATACTACTATCTTTTCATTATACATTTATGTGACTGCAACTTGTTTTCTGAGCTTTTTAATAAATAAATAAATAATTATAATTAAATTTTGGATTTTATGTTTTGTCTATTTCCTTGTTCTAGTTCTGTGTTTTATTCAGTTGATTATTTATTTTGGAATTATAATTGTTACATTATTTAACTAAGTTTATTTCTCTTCTTCCTATTTTATTTTTGCATTTTTCTTTATGGCCGAGAAATAGCATAATTCCTACAAGATAAATTTCGGTGTTTTTTACTCAATAATGTAGTTTAGTATAACAACACGTCAATAGATGGCGTAATGTTTATATTAAATTCAGATAACACGGAAAACGTATAATATTATCCTACTAATATAATAAAGAGTAAAATTTCGTGTTGTTTGTTTGTTTTTAGGAATTCACTCAAACGCTACTAATTCTATTGACATGTAATATGTTTCCATATTACCATATGCTTCATAGTAAGTACAGATGTAGAATTTCCGAGATATAGTTAATAATGTCAATATAGTGGAAGAAAAAGTACTTGGGTTGGGTGATTCCGTTGCGAAGCTTGGCAAGACTATTACAGATACATTAAGAAGATAATAGAGGAATAGTAGATCTCAAAAAAGGCTAAAGAAAAGTCTACTTTAGCATTCATCTTTTTTTTACAAATAAGTCGCGGAAACTGCTTTTAAACTAAATAGCGCGTAAAAGGGGCTATGTTTGGGTCAATTTGTTAATCTGCATTAAAATAAATATCATAGTGTTTTATTTATAGATAAAAATTTTCCGTTTGCACTTTATCATTTGGATTAGTGGATTGAGAGTAATAATATTGGAAGCAGTTAAAAGTAGAAATGCGCATTTTAATGACATTCGGTGCAATGGAGAGGGGCAAACGGGCACAAAGGTGTTATGCCGCGGTACATTTTCATATATTTGTTAATTAAAAATAAAGGGCACCACTGCGTCCATGAATGAAAAAAACACACATGGTAGAAGTGAAACTTCAGTGCGAGAGGTCCCGGGTTCAAATGCCGGACGAGCCCAAAAAGTTTTTACTTTAATTTATTTATATTATACACATAATAATACACCGCGCTAGGTTTTTACTAAAGCTTTGTAATACGCAGGCGCATGCACACTAATTAACACACATACTAACATACACGCAAAGAACGCTGGGACCAGAGCAAGTATTAGACAGTGTCTTGTTTCTTTGTCGTGACGCACTTTCGTTTCATCGAGTTTCAAATCACAACGATCCTAAAAAGTTTCTCTTCAAAAATATATATCACGAAATCTTAATCAAATAACTGTATCCGCACGAAATATTTATACGGATCGTTTTACCACCTGGCGGAAAAACGCTCAACCTGGTGTATTAAGAAATATTTTAGGTGTTATCTTTGTTTACCCTGAAATTTATGAGTAGGAAGCCGTGGTGGTAATTTATAAAGAGGTGCTGCCATAGTACCAGATTCCGGCGCATTAACGGAAAATATATGTGAATTGTGTAACCTAATCTTATTACTTTTTCTCTAAAACGCTCTTATGGCTATCAGTATTTATAGGGGATATTATATTAACTTAAACTATAATTATTCTTTTAAAATGTAACTAATTTTGCTTTGAAAAATTTCAGTACAGATTTTATCAAAACATTAGGGTTCAGTACGGTGGTCTTTAGCTATATGACATTTGACATTTCTTGAAATATTTAAGACATACTTTTGTTTAAATTTAGAAGCCTATTAAATTAGTTTCAATATTCATGTCCGTGTGGTATTGCCATATGATATAAAAAAAATTATTTCGACTATGACTTTGAAGAGCAAGCTTTCCAGTTTTGTTATTTTGGAGTGGCGTACCTCAAAAAGAAATAAATGGCCCTTTCACAAGACCAATAATAAGTACTTTCGTCTGGCTATCTATCACAGCAGTTTTAATCATTAACTTTTTCACGTATAAACTTGAGATTTGAAACACCTATAAATTATATTAATCCGTGGCTCAATAGTTAATATTCAAAAACATAGAAATTTTAAGGGTGAAATAAAGTAAAGTTGATTTTTTAAAATTATATGTGGGATATAACTTGGAAGATCAGATTTTACTTTAAGTAAGGCTGTATTAGATATATTTAAAATGTCGAGGGGGGGGGGGGAGGACTTCTATCTCGGTATCTGCTAAAGTAAACATTATGAAAAATTAGCATTACCGGAAGTTTATCTGAAGTAAGTCGGAGTTTAGTTGAAGCGAAGGATAAGCGTAAATTGTTTAATACAATATTACAAATCTTTAAATGTTTCTATACGCCCAAGTGGTATATTTTTTCTAAATCTGGCAATTTTTGCAGGTTGTGAAAAACCAATTTTGGTTCAAATTTCATGTATTTAAGTGAAACAGTTTAAAATTAATATGTAAGGGTGTAGCTGACAGAAAACAAACAGTAATCTTATAAGATCGTATATTTAATGCTTTGAGATTAAACGATTTCTTACTTATTATTGTAAATTTAAATTGTATGAGACTTGTAAGTGTTTATTGGAAGCAGCGTTCGTAAGATAAATGACGGTTTAAATTTATTGAAAAATTAAACTGTAGATTATTTTTATAGGCGGGTGGTTTAAACTCCTATTCGCAGATTAACCGCGGCAATATGGCCACTCGGTCATCTGATTAAGTTTCTGTCATTTTACCGAATTATTATTCTGTAGTCATATTATTTCAGTCACATATTAAACGAGTTATAATATAAATATAATTACATTAAAAGACTTATATAATTAATTAATCAAAATAAAATGGCAAACGTGAATGGCGATTAAAATAAATAAAGTATATTGAACTATCATTTCCAACGCGTGCATCGTTAGATTGCGGGTTAATAATTGTAACTTTTCGAATGACGAAGATTAACGGCGTTATAATTTCCATCTTGCTCTCAAAAAATTGGTCTCTTTTGCAATTTCGATATATCGTAAAAAGACGCTTTTTCTCGTCTATCTAGACCTCAATCAAATAATCTCAGATCGGTAACTATGTTGATATCCAATTGCTGCATCCTATATATATTGTAAAAAAGAATGTTGGTGTTGCAAGTTATAATAAATTCAACAAGTTTATTATAAGGGCAGAAAGGGTTATTGTACTGTTGAAATTATCATTTCGACGTTATCGACAAATTAATTCTAAACCGAGATTTGTTGATCGTTGGTTTAAACTGAGATTACGGACCTGTATCCCGCATTTATAACTTTTGAGCAATGTAACACCAGTTGATTGAAAGTCAGAAAGTCTGTTAGCAGACTGATATGGTCTCTATACTGATATGGTCTTTTTTACAATTTGATGAACGCGGCTGGAGGTAAAATTGCTATATCTCGGCTCAATTATGTGACATCTAAATTATCATAATAACAACGATCAGAGCGGAAATAACGTTGCGTTCAATACATGATACATTTATAATGCAACACCATAAACGAGGCAGCCGGCATTATTTAATAGTGCTCATTATTTCTCCGATAGTTTGTGGCATTTTATTACATTATAAATGAATTCGGTAAGAAAGTGATCTATCTTGGAATTTGTTTCTCCAATTTTCTCTACAATATGTAATTTTTGAAGCTAATGATAACTTTACACTCCTTTCATTACTAACGTTGTTAAAATGGTGTTCCAATAACATTAGATATACTTATAAATAAGTATTTCATGTTTTTGGACACATATATAAAATCGTAAATTGTACCATAACGTACTTACAACGTTTTTTGAGTGGGTTTATATTACTATTTTATCCATTGGCCAAAGAGATATTTTAGCCATAAAGGTTAGTTATAATTAGTATTAGTTTTGTAACTGACAAAAGGTTAAGCCATAAGGTTTTGTCAGTTACATTTATCTATTTATACTCTTTCAAAGTAAATACTCGTTATTAACTAGTTATTTGAGGCTATTTTGTATTTTATATGAATGGCAAGATATAAATTTGAAAATTCCCTAAGTTGGTTTACGCAAAGTACTCTGAGGAGTACTGGGTACAATTAATGAAACTAAGCTTGATTTTTGTTAAAATTTTAGTAGAATATACATAACATATTAAGCTTCAAAGTATATTTTTTTGTAATAGTTACGTATTTCCACCTTTACCAGTTATATCACTGTTTTTGAATACCTGAAAAGTGTTCTAGATAGCAATGTATATGAGGAAATTAAAAAGAAAATAATTACAGTTAAGTAGGCTCTACTAGTTTACGAATAATAGTCGACCAACTTATAACATGTAGTTCGGCAAAAATAACTTTGTATTTTATAATGTATATATATTATGTCTGTGAGCGATGTATCAGGCGATATATTTTAGTTATTTATATGGTGACTAACGTTAATGTTTGTAAATAGTTTAATAGAACTGTTTACGCATAAATATTTAAACGTGTCTGTTCTACGTACCCCTCTCTGTGGGACTTGTACAAGTTTTTTGATTCCCTGTTCCAGCTCAAAGTTTAGAAATAACAAAATATAGTATTTTAGTGTTTCTAAATTTTAATAAAAGCTATGAATACCGTGGAATTAATTGTAATTTAGAGTTCTTACATGAAGGTCTTTTTATTCTGCAAGCAGTTACAATTATTTTTATAATATTGAATAAATATTTAATTTTTAGTTCTTAGGAGAGTTTCTGGAAGGAAAGATTATTAATTGGTGGACAATATTGGAGGTATAAACGTGTAAAAGCTTGCATTTCAAGTATTGTGAAAGACAAACATTTTGGGAGTCAACAAGTGGACAAAACCTTGCATCAAGTCATACTGCCTGGAGGGTGCAGATTGGGAAAATTTTGGTCTGCACCAGGCTGTACTGCTGACAAAGACGAAGAAGTGGTACAATTTACCTCACAAGTTGTCTAATTTGTACCGAAGGATGACCTTCGTGTTAATTGTTCCGTTTATGTTAAATGTGTTATGTTAATGATCAATTATTTAATATTTTTTATTATTATAAGATACGAAGCTATTGCGAGAATTATTTTAGAAAATTTAGCTTAATACAAATATCCTATTTGTATTAAGCTAAATTTTAAAATATCTGCTGGTTATTGAAAACCGATTCACATAGACAACTCTGCCCTATGTACGTGTGTATATATATATATATATATATATATATATATATATATACATTCATATATTTCAACGTTCGTACAAAAGGGTGGAATATTGATGGCACTGCAGTAGGTTTTTTAATGTTACCAAAAGCAGAAAAACGCTACTGTTTAGGATGACATACTGACGTGGCCTATTACTTGCCGGTACATTATCGGCAATTCTCTCATTATTATTAATTTTACGTTATTATTAATTTATATTATTATTTTCAGAAATAACACAAACGTTTAATCATTAATTATTATGTAGGTATATCGCCACAAAGTCAGCAACTGTAATCCTGAAATATTGCCTGTCGAGTCGATTTAAGGCGTGTTCTAGAGAGCTCGTATACATATACAAACAACGCAGTGTGCTGGTAAGATCTTAGTAAAAAAAATCGTCCACACGTCCATTCAATTTTACTTATATGAATCATTTCAATCCACTTTTAACTCCCCTTTCCGTCACTATCTATTTAAGTCTATTACTTTGAATGTAGAGTAAATTTAAAAAATCTTTATAAAACTTTTATGAAGTAACGAAATTATCAGATCTGAAGTCGAAGTATATTTTATGATGATATTCAACGGTTAACCATGTACAATTTATAAAAAAAAATCAGTGGGAACAAACAATTTGCTCTCTTTGGAGTTCTATATCACAAAACTAAAAAAATGGTACTTTCTGTCACAGTGCTCTTTCTTATAAACCGTTTGACAACGAAATTTGGCATGTCAACCCCATCATCAGAATAATTAACATTTAAAAATATTTATAGAGATATTTTAGAAGTGATAATTTTCGAAATTATTATTTTTTATAATATTGCGTATCACGGCCCCGGTAACTTTAAAACCATGATACAAGAACTGAGTGATGCTTCTAGACGAGTCGATTTGAAAATGAACTTGGACAAAATTAAGATTATGATGAAATGTTTAAATAGTACTGCGAGCTATAAGATAAATCAAACCGTTATAGAAAAAGTACAAAAATATGCATGTTTTGATCAAGAGGTTGTTATGGGGAAAAAAATCAAACCACCGAAATACTGGTCTACTTCGTATAAGACTAGCATGGGCACCCTACTCCAAGACTTTCAAAATGGAAATTAAGGCTGAACAGATAGCATATATAACTAGTGTATCCTACAAGTACTTATATATGGAGCTGAAATCTGGGTGTTTGCAAAAGAAATGTTTACCAAGCTCAGATCAAAATGGAAATTAAGGCGGAACAAGTCGTAAGTGCCCGTAGAATGGAGACTGTGGAGCAAAAACGCTCGCAACAAAGAACAAAGACTATATATCGGTACGATGACTTTAAAAGAACAGCTGGATTGAAATGGTTGGAAAAAACACAAAATCGAAGGGAGTGTTATAGAATGAAGGAGGTAGATCTCCTTCATTCCCGGTAGAACATGGTTAAAGAAGAGAAATAATGTGTATTACAAGTTCTAGAGATATTGTTGAAAATAATGACATAAAATATCAATTCAAATTTATGAAAAAAGCACCATTATTAGAAGTTTACTTAAAGTTTTCCGGAAAACTATAGCAATGACTTTTAATCTCTGACGCCTGTACTAGACTTACTAGGCTAACCATGTAATACTAATATATTTACGTGGTTAAAAAGAATATTAT
Source organism: Druceiella hillmani (assembly GCA_039881145.1). NCBI lineage: Eukaryota > Metazoa > Arthropoda > Insecta > Lepidoptera > Hepialidae > Druceiella > Druceiella hillmani. The sequence goes on from JAYKKI010000014.1 coordinate 667,100, forward strand.
TCTTTTTAAATAGTTTAATATAAATACCATGTATTTCTATTAAATGTGTATATGCTATAATGTATAATTTATATAAATGTGTATGTGTACATAAATGTATGCGAAATCCTTGTTGTGCTACTTGTATCGCATTTAAGAGGTTTTATTTTCAGTTAAAATGAAATTCTGAAAATAATATGCCTTTTTTGGTAGTAATGTTTTTCGTTCATCACGAACAACAAAACAACACATTCATCACGAATGCCCTATGCAGGCAGGGTTAACATAACGAAATTTGAAAGTCATAATATAAAGCCTGACGTTCTCGGAAAGGTTCAGACGCTATAGTTATTGCCAAATAAAATTGGATAAGAAAGACGTTACCATACTTAAAAATAAAACTGTTAAAATGTAACTAAAAAAATATCGAGGTTTATATTGATTACCTGAATTATCATAATACTATATAAGTAACGGTGAAATTTTGTGCAATTGTTAATGTCGTTCACTTTGGTGGGTTGGTAAGTTGGTAAGTTGATATTTCGATTTAGTTATAAGACTGTTAATACACCATTGTGACTTAAGCCTTTTAAAATTAAACATTTTGATGATTTTTCGCCTGTTCCTTTGTGAAGCCGAAATATCAAAACAAATAAAAAATCCTAACAAATTCCGGATGGAAAGCCGAAAACCGAAGTTGTCCGGACAAATCCGAACGTACAGTTACTCTATATGTAGTGGAATGAAACGAAAATTAAACTGCATGTTAGCTGTTTGTTAACAATCATCCACTTAGTACAAAGTCCTTGACTAAGTTGCTGTGTATTTTTTTATCATCGGAATAACCGCGAGTGCTTACTCGCTATTACACACTTATTACGAACATATCTAATATTATGTATGTGTTACCTTATGACAACTACATAAAATTAAACATGTTCGTAATAAGTGTGCAACTTACTCGCTATAGCATACTTATTACGAACATGTTTAATTTTATGTATGTTATTTACATATTGAATATATTTGGCGTTAATTTTGTAGAAATTCATTATTCACAATTAAATGAAACTGCGTGATGTAGTATTATTTCTACTTTCTTTAATTTCTTTACCACGACCTAGGTTTCGTTGTATTACATCTTCAGGTGGGATATTAGCAAAGATTCTTTCGTTGTATTACAACATCTTCAGGTGGGATCTTTGCTAATATCCCACCTGAAGATGTCGTAATACAACGAAACCTAGATCGTGGTAAAGTAATTAAAGAAAGTAGAAATAATACTACATCACGCAGCTTCATTTAATTGTGAATATGTTATTTACCTTATACTATATGTTTTATGGTTTGATAGAACTAAATAGGCACAATAAAGAATAATAATGCAGAGCAAGGGCCGTTTTTAAAAGTAACATTGAATTCGGGATTCTTATATACAAAATTGAGGATATTGAATTAAGGGCACTCCGTCGATGATTTTCAATACTATCACATTTCATATCTCACGTAATGGTGATAATGATATTAGGCGCGCTAAGATACTTATATTAAACGTTCGGGCGTGCGAAACATAATTCTCGTAATCAAATAAACGTTAAGAAAATTATGCCGACCTCTCCTTTTCTCTCTCTCTAAGATAATTCGATCAAGCTTTTTTCGAAAGTAAGACAGTGGCGTTGTCTACTAAGTAACGGACTTGTCACAGAAAAGTTAATCAATCATCGTCGATAAGGAAGCAAAATCGATGCTGAAAAAGTTAACATCAAGAACAACCAACACGTGGAAATAAAACATTTTAAGAAAAAGTACGTTTTCAGTGTCTTACTTGTACTTTCAATCAATAGGTCATAACAGATACTAAAATTTAATACTCTATCATATTCTTTCTTTTTGGTACTATGTCACCGTGGATCTTTGGATCAAAATAAAGTATAGATGGACCTATAGTTTCATTAGGATAGGGTTAGATGGAGAAGGCTTGGAGAGACAGCCTGGACCTACAACAAGATCTAGTGCTTAAAGAAAAAGATAAGTTATTTAATTTATGTATATGAATTAAATCAACAACAAGAGACGTCACTATAGTAATGTTACGATTAATCGTTTGCATTCGGTAAGCGACTGAAGACTAAAGAGTTAAATATAATGTTGGCAATAGACGCTGTAAATTATATTAATTTGCCACACCGAAAACCCATAAATAATGTTTAAAAATGTTATGAAGCGGTTTTATGTTGAGTTTATTATTATAAATACGGACGTACCAGTATACTTTATTCATAACATGCTAATATGATTGATGTTTAGTTTAACCGCAAGAACTGTTCAGTGTATAGAGTCTGGGAAAAAATTAAGACTGCCTGATAATAATAGATCGTGAATACTTTGTTTTGAATTCTTTTGTAAATATGTTAATTCATACGAAGCAACATTGTAGGTATGCGGTATTATCAAAGAATCTTTTTGACAAGAATTGAATAAATCTGTTATATGACAGTGACAGGAGTTGTGGAAGTAGCTGTCAGTTAATTACGTGAATAGATAGCGTAAATATAGAAGTAATATATCCTTTTTGTCATAGCGGTCGGTTTACTGTTTTATATTACTTACTGGAAGTATTAAGGGTACTTCTTACGTTATCGTACTTATCAATATAATTGTGATTAAAATTGCAGAAGAAATCAAGAAAATAATTGGTTTGTATGTAAGAATTTTGTTTCTTGCAAATTAACATTTTTTTAAAATTTTAAATTCTGTTTGAAATAAAATCATAGAATTACATATGGTAAATTAAATCTCTCTAGTTTTGAGAAGACAAGCAAGTATTATAAGATTCCTACTATGTGTACATATATATATATGTACATGCCCAACTCATTTTAATGAATGAATGAATATATGTAACTTAACTGCAACAGAGTGAATAACGTGGAAAATATTGAGGAAACGTGGAAAATATTTTAAAAGAAGCGATTGATTTAGCGTATAGAATGATAATAGAAGCCAGAAAAATGTTTTTAGAACTTTTGTCTTTCTGCTTCTTTCTCTTTCTCTTAATTTGTTCTTCAATCACATGAAGTTTACTAGAGGAATTTTGATGATTGTATGGTAATAGTTTATACCCTCGAGCGACGTTTGGGATACTTTTTATCTGGATATTACAGATTTAAAAAAAAGACCTGACTTGGTAAATGTTACGATATTGATAATGTTAACGCCATCACAGGCGTTCTTAGTGAAGTTTATGTTCATAGATAAAAGGTATAGTCAAAAAGCGGAATAATATTGACCTGAATTTCAGGTGAACGAAGTTGCGAGCACAGCTAATAGATAATATAGTTATGCGATATTAAAACATGGGCTATATTTAATTACGTTATTACTTACAAACGCATATGACAGCATAAATAGAAAACAGCAATATTTTACTGCATATGACATCATAAATAGAGAAAAACTACTCGAGGCAATTGTTGAATATAACATCCCAAAAGAAATTGATAATACTCACAAGGATAACCCTAAAAATGTGAAATGAAGAACCAAAATTGTATTGCATCTCTCAGAACCTTTCTATATCGAAAAAGGACTCCGGCAAGGAAATTTATTCTCACCCACCATGCTACCCACCATGGCTTGATGGAGTTGAGAGAGACTTAAAGCTTTTGGGAGTAAACCGATGGAGAGATGTCTTGCGGGATAGGGTCACATGGAGAAGGTTAGGAGAGACAGCCTTAGCCTATAACAGGCTGTAGTGAAAGTAAGAAAAAAAAAGAAAACTATTTACAAACGCAGCGTAATGCACTACGTAAAAAAATTATGTCCGCGCACGTAGAACTGAATGCGCTGTCAAAACTATAGAAAAATTGACATTAATCGTTTTAATGATATATTGAAATGTTATTGCAATATAGTATTCATAAATGTTAAATGACAAAATTTATAAAAACTTAGGTAAATAAATTTCACGGCAAGTAAATATGTTTTGCTACAAAAGTTGTTTTGTCACGATATATAGTTAGTAGTTGTAAAGGTATAGTTAGTATTATATACCTACATATGTCGACTGAGCTGGAAATTTTGACGAGAGTTTCCGCATGTGCATGAGGTGCGTGGAGAGGGCAGTGGGGATGTGCTTTAATATCACGCAAGCGAAGCCGCGGAAAAAGGCTAGTTTAATATTATTTCAGTTTGTTGTTACATGAATATTAATCTTTATTTAACGGGCGCAGGGAAAATTCTGAGTTAGTAAATTTACGTCATAGTTATAAAATCGATTGAATATTTAATGAACCAGACAGAAATACCATTAAGTCATCGTCGTATGTGTATGATTAATATATTTAGAACGTTCGTTGTTTTTCTGTAAGCGAGTGAAATGTGTGTATTGCGAGGAACCATAGTCATGTTAGACTAATAATTTCTCTCAATACGAAGGTCACCATAATTCTCCGAGTTTATCCGGGCTATTAACTTAATTGGATGTCTGCTTTTATGGAATTCTTAGTTAAAACTTATCGAACCGTATCAAATTTTAATAAATATTTTAGTCATCAAATGTCTACTTCCTTTCAAATATAAATGGTATAAAATAAAAAGTATGTACCCTAAAGTGAAGAAAAATCTTTGATACATATTTTTAATGCTAAACTCCGTCTTCCTTGGGATTAGGTGAGAGTCAATTCCGGCCGAAAACCAACAATTGTATCTGAGCAAAAATAATACGTCATCAGATCGATTCTACAGTTTAATTTATAATAAAACCTTCCCAACTGTTCACTTCTTAACATTTGGATATTTTACGTGAGTTATTGGCATCTTTCAGTACATTAAAATCATGTTTTTGAAAAGTTTGATTACAAGAGAAAGTTTTGAAGAACATATTGGCCATGCCATGTATAGATTGAAGAATTGATAGAATAAGTATCATTTTAGAATGTCGCTATGAATAATGTGTTTCAGTCAAGAAAACTAGATAAAATAAAAATAAAAACCGTTTACCAAGATAAATTGTTATTACTCCAGTACTATGGTGTAACGTCTTACTATAGAAATAAAGAGGTAGACACCTTTCAGAGTATTTTATTTTTCACTGTAAAAATTAGTGTTATTCGTTACAAGTTGGACAATAGTGAGCTCTGAAGCGTGACGCACTTACAGACGTAACAAGCATTGCAAATTTTAGCTACGTGTTTGGTACATAAATTATATTCAGTCGATCGAATAGATCCTTTACTTGTATGTGACAGAGTGTGCTTCTTGCGAAACCCCGATATATAGGCAGCGCCTGAAAACATCGAGCGAATATCCGATGTATTAATATTATATGAAGAAACGCGAGTTGAGGGCTGTATGGGCGATTGGGCTCAATGACATTTTGTTTCCCCTTTCGTTGCTCCCTTAGAAGAGTTTGAATTATTGCGAACAGATTTGTTACTATGCTTGGATTTCTCAACAACAAAATTTAAAGTTAAGCCCACGATATCTTTGTCAGACCGTTCCACTGGTTCCACAAAAAAAGGCGTATATATATATATATATATATATATATATATATATATATATATATATTTAAGCAATAAAACTGGCATAACTCTAAATAATTTCCAATAACTGGAGATACGAAGATTTTGTCTCGCCTTTCGGTTTGATGCGAGTAAAGCAATGTAATACCTGAGAGGGAAATTAATATTTATTCAGTAATTGCGATAAATCGATCTGACTTCCCTGATGAAGTAAATACTGAAGAGAATGTAAACTATTTAAAATTAACCACCTCTTTCTTTAGTATGTTATATCTTCTCATAAGTCTAATAAAACAACTGGTCTTTTATTCGTTGTTGAGCATTTAGTGGCGTCTATAAAACATATTAAAAACAATTATTTTACATTCTCACCACAGTTTAAATTGCTTTTTCGTTCAAAAATATTTTCCATTAGCCGACTTGCTCAGAAGACAGGTATTATTAATAAAGTGATTATACATTACATTACAGTATACATTATATAACAGAAGTCGATGTATGGTATTTGCGACTAATTCGAAACTAGTGTCTTTTGCACAACCATCATCATCATCAGTCTATATAAATCCACTGCTGGAGTTAGGTCTTTTCCAAAGCGTGTCATCGACCAAGGTTATCGGCTCTCCCCATTCAGCTACATCCTTACGACTTTTTAGGTCATCAGTCCATCTGGTTAGAAGGCATCCCACATGGCTTTCGAGGTTCACGGTCTTTACTCGAAAACTCGTCTAAACATCGCTTGCCGGTTGTTCCTCGGACTTCTTCATTTTAGATTTTATACTTCAAATACGGAGTGTATTGAAGTATAAAATCTGAAATGAAGAAGTCCGAGTACATAGTATAGCTATATATCTGTTAGCTTTACTCCGTTTTATATATAGAGTCCTTTTTAATTGCTTGCTAGTCGCTAGTATTTTCGGATCATATTTGACTTTTTGGATAGGGCCGACCGTAAATATCCGACGCCGTAGGTCATTACAAGCACGTGCACGTTCCTATGCACCATGTTGAAGATTAATTTAATCCAATAGGTATTATATTAATATATTTGTAAAATATTTATTTAATTTTGAACAGATTACGTGTTGTTGAAGTGAGTTTTAACGTTTAATTGTGGTAATCAGTTTCAAATTTATTATGTTTTGATATTTTAGCGTATTTTAAAATATTTTTTATTTAGTGTTTTTTTATTTCAATTTATATTAATGTATTTACTGTGTTGCGCGAAATAATTACATAATTGATCGAAAGATCGAAGCTCGTCGTGTTTTCTTGGCGTGCGTTGAGAAACTGTTGGAGACACTTCATGTATCAATATACCTTTATATTTTATGCCTAAAATAGTTCGGTAAGAAAGTATTTTAGGCCATAACAACGAAAACTTACTGTTTTTAAAACATTCACAATCACTATCGCATTTCCGGTGCATTTTTTAGCATTTAAATAGAGAATATATATCCATTTAATTATTTGTATAACTTTTTGTGTCTAAAGGTGATAAATATTATTCTATGCCAATTCATTTTAACTAATAATTCAGAAGTTATGAGAATGTCTCCGATTACGCGCAGACAAAATACCTATCACTATATACTATAAAACAATGACCGCCTTTGTCTGTGTCTTTATCTAGCCGGTTAATTTCAATAACCACTTAAAGGTTCTTTGCTTCGATTTTAACCAATAGATTTATTCTTGAGAAAGATTAGGTACCGTTTACCAATGTTGTGCATAAATTAGTTCACCTATGATAATTAAGTCGCCTGAAAATCAACCGTCTCTGAGATTTCTGGACGTGCGCTGCGTAAACCATTATAGATATACGAAAACAATATATGGCAAGTCTCAAATAGTCCTACAACAAAGTTTTCAATAGTGTATGTCTATCTACTAAAGTTAACCTACACTATCTAAAAACAAGTCATGATGGAATGATTCAACTACAGAGAGTTGTTGGGTAGGTAAAATGAATTTTTTTCAAATTGAGTACATTTTTTTATGAAAATTGTCATTTACATCAAACCATTCAGACAAATAATTTTGATTTTACAAAAGTGTTTTTGAGTAAGTGTAACGTAACGTAAGCGCAATAGACTTGCCCTACTGGTTGCCTTGTTTGTTTTAAGCATGATTTCCACCGGGTGCGGGACGGTTGGCCATGCATGCCGCTACAGTATTAATTATCTGCTGTAGCGAACGAACGCGTGTGATCAGAGTCCTACTTTACGAAATACCAATAAATTACTACTCATATATAATGGTGATTTTCTGCGATATTGCTCGTATTTCTTGGATATAATATAATGTATATTACGCCATAAGAACTAATTATGTAATAACAATACTAATTATGAAACAACGGCATGTACCTACAAAATTATTGGTTATATTAAGAAGAGAAGAAATATGGTCATTTGTTCGTATCACGTGTAACATCTAAACATTATCAGTTCGTTCTAGCAGCTGGTGGAGAGATATTTAACGTGATTTACAAAAATATTTTAATCAGTATCATATTTATCACAGAACATAAAATAAGATACAAACAGTATGTAGAGGAACATTGCTCAAAATGATCATGGAGGTGTCAGTGCGTTCTCGTTTCCGCACGCTCGAGTCACATATTCTTGTCCCACTTTCAAACATTTGATAGTTCTTCGCACATTTATCGACCTCTCAACGCAATACTAAGCGAAAGCAACGTAATTATATATATATTAGTTAATATTTTTAAATTTAATTTTTATCGAGAAAAAATAAATTTGAAATTCTTATATGTACGGTTACAAAAATATGTATCTATCTATATTTAACACAAGCAAATGATAATGCATATATATTTATCATTTGGTTTTTAGTCCTACAAGACAAATAAGTAATATAAGAGTGCCGAAGAGGCGTGCCAGATTTCTTCTTCCTGCCAGATTGCTTCCCGTTGACCGAAATAATTTTAGTTGTACTTGCTCGCAATGAGGTGTATTGACAAAATATTTCAGACAAATATTTAATTTATTGTCCGGAAAATACTATATGTTTATTAAGCAGTTGAAGTTTTGTCAGTTTAGTATTGTCATAACACAGAGAACAACATATGATACGAGGATCATATACACGGCGCGTGTGTCATGCCTAATTACCATCTCTAGTTTTATTTTATACTCTGTGTATGTATACATTAAAATATACCCCCGCGGGTTTGGTAGTTAGTAAGTAAATCAACCAATTATTTGTTTAATTTACAAATAAAATATACATTTATCATTTCCTTTATTTATTCAAAAACGGTTAGAGAAACACGAGAAAAAATTGACCAATTAACGATAGACAGACTAATTTTACGATACATAAGAGATGTTGATGACATACTCGCATTTAAACAAATTTGAACAGCAGTAGAGTAATAACGGCGAAAAGCGGAGGTATCCAGTATAATTTTGTTTTCGATGTGGTGGTGTTTGGTAACATTTCAGACGCATACATCTGAAATATTCAGAGTTGCGTTACGACTAATAATACAAAAAATCCTTCAAAATACAATAAAATACGCGTAATGTTCTTAAAGAATTTGTACAAGGTTCTAGGTTACAATATGGGTGATTGAATTAACCCATGAGGTGTTTTTGGGTATGCTGCATTTGTATTCGTACGTGTCCGTTTATTGGCCAAAAATAAATTACAATATTAATAATTATTAATAATTGAATGCATTTGGCGTCAATTTTGTAGAAATTCATTATTCACAATTAAATAAAACTACGTGATGTATTATTTCTAATTTCTTTAAGTTCTTTACCACGACCTAGGTTTCGTTGTATTAAAACATCTTCAGGTGGTCTATTAGCAAAGATTTTCAGATCTCCGAATATTAGCAAAGATCTTCAGATCTCAGAATCTTTGCTAATAGCCCATCTGAAGATGTTGTAATACAACGAAACCTAGGTCGTGGTAAAGAACTTATAAAATTGAAATACTATTACATCACGTAGTTTCATTTAATTCTGAATAATAATAATAAAAATAATAAACTGAATAAGAACAATGAATATATAATTATAAAAATTATTAGTAACAAAAAGAAATAAAAATAAAATCTGATTACACACAAATATGTTGGTAAACAAATAAAATATTCGTTACGTTTGTACAACTTCAGAGATTAGAGATTCGACTAATAGTATGAAGAAAAATGTTTTGTTGTTTTCACGAAAACACATTATATTCAATTGAATTTCTTTTTTCATCGTATTGGTTGTATTATCCTGATGGATATACGTGTATAATATATTTCTATGTTATGTATTATAATATTTTTAGGTTAAATAATTGTATAGGCAATTTATTAATTCTGTGTATGAAATTGCACTTACAACTTAGAAAAACTTACTGCCTAGTAAGTTTTTTTGATTAGAGATGGGCATTTAAGATCTCTTCTGTGACTTAGTTCAATCTAGGTCTTTGAAATTCAAGAACTAGATCTTCTAGTTCATTCGTTATTCCTAAAAAACTTAAAAACTTTCCTCCAATACTTTCTAGGCTTGAGACTGGCTGGCTTAACTCTTACGAGACTAGCGTACTTCAAAGCGGATGGCTTACTAAAATCAAGGTCACTTGGATATGTGACCGCTGTAATTAATATAAACGTAACGAAAAAAACAATTGTAAATAAGAAAACACAAGTCATTTAAAAAACAGGTAAATAATCTGAATATAAATAACACAAGAATAAAAACAGACCTGACTTTCTAAATGTTTTATTATAAAAACAATAATAAATACGAATACTCTAATTTTACATCGACTAAATAATTTTTAATAATAATTAAACTGCAATGTAACAACAACATCAAAATAAATTATGAAACTATTAAAATTATAAATTAAATAATACAATCACCAAAGAGTTGTTAGTTAATAACTCGTGGTCAAACGATTACAATTATTTATTAATAAAATAAGTTTATATTTTAATAATAATCAATAAGCCAATTCAACCTTTCAAATTAAATAAAGAAGCTAATCTATATTAGTTCAATTGCATATTATTTTCACGAAATTTAAAAAAAAATTGTAAGCCAGCAAAAATATAATTAAAAACGAAAAAACCAGTATACAAATTGTTGTTAATAATAAATTATTGATTTAATTTTATTATTTTATTTTTATTTAATAATTTATCAACGAAATATTTCTTAATAATCTATTGAAAACATATTTTTACTTTCATAATAGCCGAATTAAGTCGGAAAGAGCCGACAAGACGCCAAGTTGAGTGAATGGCACGTCGCTTTAAATCCCTTTCGAACGCGCCATTAGATGTTTCACATTAAAAAGTCATAACTTCGACGTATTTCAATAATGACCAAACCTTAATTTTAAGCACCGTGAATACATAATTAGAATTCTAATATAATCAGTTCTATATACAAACGGTCTACGAATTTAAGAGCAACGACAACTGATTGGTTGAGACCTATGTTCTATTGAATTAAATCTTTTAAGGTTTGACAGAATGATTCTTTCGGACTGAAGTAAGATCGAAATGACAGAGATCTGTGATCTCAAGGTCAATATATCTAGTACATTTAATATCTCACTCTTTCTTGAGGAAATCGTTACTTGCCTTCTTGTTCTCGCGCGCGAAACAGACTTGTTTGTGAAATTAACGTCCCATGTCAACAATGTATTGCAATTATTGTTTGTTTCGCTGTTCATTAATGTCTTTTAGAACCGATTTCATTCACATATCATAATATGTATGTACCCATACATTATAATACATAAAGTGAAGTTGGTGGGATGTTGGTTGTGCGGTAAACATAATTTTGATTCGTTATACATATTATTAAATGTTTGGTTAAGTGAACTATTCCCGCCATACCACCCGGGTAGTCTCAGGGCCCCTCCTGGGACCCGTAACGACCCACCTCATACAAAAAGGGGACCTTCGAAAGTCCCCTAATAGTGCCCCGTATCTACAATCACAGCGCTTCCACCCAACAGGGTTAGAGTCTGCTCCTGCTCAATGTGTTATTTAGGACCTCCATTTTTTCAAGAACGCATTTAGCGAACGCTCTAAATGACTCAAAGATCGGACCATTCCCAACCAAGTCTCGGTGACTAAAGATACCGCGTTCTAAGTCTCCGCGTGATTCTACGTTACCATTTAGACGTATGCTCTCTAACAAAACTCTACGCGCATCGTCGTGCTCACTACAGTGGAATAAAATATGATTCATGTCCTGCGTCTCAAATCCGCAGGAACACGCCGGGTTATCTCTGAGGGCAAATCTAAACAAACTGGCACGGAATGCGCCATGTCCCGTTAAGAATTGGGAAACGTAGTAGTCGGAAGCGAGCCAGTTCTTACTCAACCGCTCGGAAACATCGGGAAAAATCGGGAATCGAAACATCGGGTTGAGTGAACTAGAGAATGATAATCATTTTACTTTATAAACTATTCGGTCAAAGGATATTGGTGAATTAGTTCATTTTATTTATCAACCCTTTCTGCCCAACTCTACTCTATATTAGGATTGATTATTTAAATCTGTATACCAAACTAATTGTTTATAGAAGTACATCGACGGTAAACTTTAATAACTAAATAATATTAGGCGACACTAATATCAGGATTCAGTACAATTAAAAAAGATAATAAATAAAGTGGGCAATAAAAATGTCCGTAAGCTGCGCTCGACGCGCTCGAGAGGGCCGCGCCACTGACCGATTGGCGGCCCGCGAGGCCGAGCACCTGTCCGCTCGAGTGCGGCGGACAACGGTCCGCGCGCACTGCAACGGCGCCGCCGCCCTAATTGGAGGGCGCCCTTTGTCACGACGAGGGCGCCGCGCCGACGCACTCAAACAATTACGCGCCTCTCCTCCGGTCCTCGGCGCAAATTGTCAGATTATGATATTACATTACGGCAGGCGAGCGCCGCGCACCCGTATCACGGGCCGCTCTACGGCTTCACCGTGAATTGAGAAGTCGTACGATGAAACGCGCGCCATTATCCACGCGCTCGTATCTTAATTGCTCGAAGCCGTAGTTTGCCGCTCGTCGGCGGCAGTCGCGTTAGCGGAAATGTATGTTTCAATCATATTACTGTTTCAGCTGAGCGTAAATGTGGTATGAATTCGCTTTGTTCCATAAAGAGCAACGTATTTGTTTCGGCATCATGTATCATCACGATCCCGTGTATCACCGTATTTAAATGAGCATGGAATGCTCCGAATGCACAATAGTCGCAGTTATCCCACTCTCTGTTGTTGCGTAGACTTTTCACAACGAAGGAGCCGAAATATCTTTACGATAAGTTAAACTGGTTCGGCAGTGCTCATCGCCACGTGACGCGCGCCAGAGACCGACTTCTCTTATTCCCGGAACATCGCACAACCGGCTATCGGGGTAGTTTCAAGTTTGCTGCAACTAAAATTTGGAATGACCTCCCTCCGCCCTTGAAGACCGCTGGCTCCGTGACTACTTTTAAAAGGTCACTCCGTAAGCGGCTTTTGACCCAGCAAATGCAAACGGAATAAAAGGAAAATATCGGCTCTTCGAAACTATTTCATTTAAATTATATTTATTATTAGTATCTTCTTATCTTTGTGCTATTTTCCTCTATGGGTAATAATGTGTATGTAGTTATATGTCTGTATATAATACCTGTATTAAAAATAATTATTAATATTATTATCTATTGTGTACGTATATATATATATATATATATATATATATATATATATATATATATATGTGTGTGTGTATGTGTATATGTATGTATGAGTATATATTTGTGTAAGTATGTGTGTGTGTGTATATCAACAGGTGCTAGCTGTAAACCTGTCGTATCGGTGATGCTTACAGCATAACTGCACAAGCCGAGCTAGTAACCTTTTTGTAGATAAAATTATGAAAAATTTAAAGTTAAGGCGTGTAACTTAATTTTTATTTCGTTATCTCTCAGAAAATTTCTGTACACGTCTATTACTTTACCTGTAGTAATTTATATCCACAAATAAATTATATTATTATTATTATATTATCCGGAGTCTACGGGCCTCCCACATTATTTCCATTAAGCTGCAGTAGACAGAGATGAAGTTCTAACAGCGGTGCAAGAAGTCGGTTCTTGGGATCCCATTGCATATTAATTTTACAAGCACGGAAGATTTCTTTCAGCAAATTCAGAAACAGATTCTAATACGACTTGGTTCTCTGTGCAATTTTTTGATGGTCGTTTATAATTTAAGCATATATTTTCCGTTAATGATATGAATTGTATGCATTAAAATTATCTGGATGATTATTTTTTACGTAAACAATATCGGATATGAGGTTTTGGTCGTTATCCATTATGTTTATTTATTGTTTTTTAATAATACATGAATATGTATAATTCTACAGAAGTGAGCACGATGATGCTCTTAGAGCTTAGTCAGTGTACTAACTTTGAGTAGAATCTCGCGGAGCTTTAGAACGAGGTTTATATAGTCACCGTGACTCGGTTGAGACGGACCGAACTTTGAGTCATTTAGGGCATACGCAAAAATGTTCTTAAAAAAATGGGCGTACTAAATGTCTCATTGTGAAGGGACAGTCTTTAACACAGCTGGGTAGAAGGGCTCGATGGTAGATACGGCACATTATTAGGGAACCTTCGAAGGTCCCTAAGAGAACCCGAGTGGAAGGTGGGAACAGTATGGTGAATATCTGATCTCAGTTGGTTTTGTCGCTATTGAAGAATTCATACAGTAACAATGCAGTTCGTTTTTACATCTTAAATTGGGGAATGGCTGATGTTCAAATAACCGGACAACATTCAGGTGTCGCCAAAAGTCAAAGTACGATAGTTACCCTAAACCAAATATTTCTTCCAAATTTGTAAGAACAGAACTTATCTCGACATTAATTTTCGCTGACCGTTCTTTCGCCAAAAAGTTTGTCGAGATCGTGAACATACTATGCCGCTTACCATTATTTTTGGTAGTAGTGATGCGCAATATATAGAGTATGAATATAATTATCGATAAGCATTTTTATTAACAAAATGCGGAAGAAAATTCTACTGAAATATAATAAACAAAAAGCCAATTATCCTAAGTAAGAAATGCGAATAAATGAACGTCGTCGATATATCAACAATCTTTGTAATATATTTTTATTCAATTTCCATAAATTTAAATGTGTCTATCATTAATATTCAAAAACTTATCTTTGTATTAATTTCTTGTACAAATCAATAAGCTAATATACTCTGCATACGATCTTCATCAAGCGTCAGCAGTTCATTTACAAAATGAAACAGAAAAACTACTCATTACCATATTATTCAACTAAATGTATTAACGTTCCTGTTCAAGAGATTGAATAACGTGGCGAAACTTAAATAAATTAATTTGAAAATTAATTAGAGCCATTAATTTAACCCTTGAACTTTTGACGTTTCTTTCCATAAACAAAATATAAAAAAGACCTTAGATAGGTCTTTTCCATACAGGTGATTGTTTGCATCAAAGTGAATAAACAAATATTAAATGAAAATTCTTAACCGTTTCTGCGAAAAAAAATTAACTGTCAAAGTTCAATGCCACAAACAAAATTTATATTTTTACATAGAAACACGCTTCAAACATATTCAATTTGATGCACGAAATTACCTGTACGAATAATAGTCAGACACATTTTATACAATAATTTTTTATTACTATGAAGTAAGTGTTACTTCAGATCAGTGGTGGCACTGTGTCATACGAACCGTGATTGTACTTTCCGCTACAGCGGCCGCATATGCAGCATTTTTTTGTTAAAATACAATTGGATATAAAGCAAGTATAAAAAAAACTGTGCGTGGCAGTTCCGACATGCGACTGGAGTTTACTCCTTAACCATGATTATTTTGGAATGAATAAAATAGGTAACACTGTTTATAAATATAAATATAAATATCATTAAATGAAAATGGAAAATTCTTTAATAAAAAAATGCTGACAATATAATTATTTTCAACTAAAACACAAATAAACAAGATCAAATTTATACAGCAAAAATAAAAACATTTATTAACGTCAGACTAAGAAGACTTTTTAATTTTGTAGGATAGAAGACACCAAATATTCACACATAATGACATTTAATGATAACATCTTGATATAAGCGAACGATAGTAAACTATTTCTGTTACACTACTACATTGCGATTGCGCCATTCGAAAATGCCAAATAAACATATTGATATATCACTCTAAATATGCACAGAAATGTTGCACAAGGCCACCTAACAATTGCACTTTTATTTAACGTTCTGAACTTCGTACTATTAGAAGCTAACGCTTACATATTTAACACGCTCTGAACTTTGTACGCTCTGAACTTCGTACGCTCTGAACTTCTGATTTTATTCCTCATAAAACTTCATACCGGGCGCTATATATAAATATTGATTCTTAAGGAGTGAATGAAAATTGATTCTTAAAGAGTAAATTCCAAAAACAATTAATTATAAGTAGTAAAGCAAAATTATTTAAAGGTGCATCAACTGTTAATTTTTTTATAACTGTTGAGCAGGAATATTCACACAGGTCGTCGGCTATTTAGGTGTATAAGGACAACTACCTGTTACGTAAGCACATCACATCCGCTAAAACTTATAACACTTCCGGTGTAATTCTTAAATAGTGTGTAATGGAAATACATTAATTATTAATTTTATAATATACTATAATTATTATAAAGTATGGATGTCTTCTGTCAATGAGAAAAGTTCACGAGTGAATTACCCACCATAAAGGTGACGCTTCCTTCTTCCTTCCCCAACTTTCCATATAACGACAAATGCTAGCATTAAATATCAACATTTATTTTCAAATTTAATCTTTTACAACTGCAACAGGTTGGAAATTCTACAACATTATTGCAACATCGTAGCACAAGTGCGGTCACCGGACGTTCATAACCGGTTCTAGATTAATAGACCGGTTTCAAGACATCATATGTCGCAATTACGCACAGAGACTAAGGAGGAATTGCATCGCTCCCCTTACTTAGAGAAGAGAATGCACTTTTGTAATTTTGCACGTCACGGCGCGTTACGGTACGGCACGATGTAATTGTGGATATCTACGACGTATAGTACCACAGAATGCTTTTATAATTTACATATTGTGGTCGTTAATGCCATTTTGTATAGTTTCATGGCAGAATCCGGACATTAATTATGACCGCTATAACACAACGACAACGTCTTCTATATTTAATATAACTTTAATATATTTGATATATCGTATTTGAACACCACGTTAGCGATACGAAAATCTTGAAACAAAAAATGCGTGTGCATCTGCAACTACGTTGCGTAGCAGTAGTGGGTGGGGGAAGCGGGACTGAGGAGTGCAAGTGCGTACTCACTCACACATATTTAATATTCTTATAGATACACGCTACGGTCTAAACATTACTGCGACGACTTGACAGGGAACCGAGCTGCGTTACGGTAATGGCATCTTTTTCGTGGACGTGAATGGCGTGAGGTCATTGTCGACGGAAATTTCTAAGCGTCTCCCTAGAATCTAATACATTTTACTTTCCCATTAAATCGCGACGGTAAAAAATATCGTGCCGTTACCGTGCAAAATTATAAAAACGCCCAATGACATAGTTACGTGTTTATTTAGACGATATCTTCGTTTAATTGGTATCAAAATGCGAGTGTATCTAACGAGGTTTCAATTTTCACTGACCCGTCGTTTAGTTAGATGCAAAACGAACGATTTATATACCATTTCACGTAAGTCATTGATATAACGTTCCCATTGTTACTAGACAGAAAGTGTAATAATAAATAAAGCGAGTGACCGAAAAACAATCGGCTAGCGATATTAAAAATGAATAAACACCCATCGAGTATTCAGTGACGTGACTGCGTGCCGTCACTAAAAATTCATTTATCGCGACACGCGTGAAAAAGCGTATAAAACAGGAGGGAATAACATACGTAGCACCTAATTACTGACTCCGGTCCTACCTCACGCGCGCCCGTGTAAACGACCTCGTCGCGCACCAGCTCCCGCCGGGCGGCGGCGGCGTTACGTTCCCCGCGACGAGGCACCGATCGCTTTATTTATGTATGTACATACATTACCTATCTACGCTCGTATTGAAGATACTTGGCGTACAAATGTCTACGGGAGATTTAACCCACTTACATCAGGATACTGGAGTTATAACTAAAGACGAAAGGTAAAAACAACACAGTATCGACCATGGAGGTAACGATAGATAGTAGAAGCCGTGTGGGATCGAGGTAAAATTATGTTGCATTTAATAAAACGGGTTTGTTCAAAAGGGATTGCTTTTTAACTCTCTACTAATCTTTCTTTTCTGTAACACGTAGTAATACGAACAATATCGGGTAGACGGTGTTAGTTCTTTAGGGCTCAGTTTGTTTTTTTGAAGTTATGTTTCTTTAGGGGCATCATGAAAAAAAAATGACGAAAGTGAAGCTTTACGACGCACGCGGGCGATGCAACACAAATCGACAGAATGAAGTTGCTCACTAAACATATATTTACATGCGAGTTACTAATACTATATTCATGATAGTTATTAAAGTATTTGTAAATGTACAAAATGTGTTTTATATTCATACAAATCTAAGTTATATATGTGCTTTTAAATAATATTTTTTAGTAATTTAAATTTAATAGCAGTTCACATAATAAAAAAAATTTTAATTATTAAATTATAATTATTGTAATTAAAGATAAAAGGATTAAATTTTTTAATACTCTTTATGAGAAAATAAATTTTCGTATTTAATCACGCTCCAGTCCCTTCATTATTTTATTTCCATTAATTATATGCGTGCTAAGTAAAGTTATTCTTGTAGTATAACAAAGAAGTATAATTTCGAATGCGCATACATAAGTACACGCACAATTTTTTTTTTCTGTAGGAGGACGTAATACACAAAATCATATGAAATTTAAATAAACTTTGTAATGACATTGTAACAAATAAATAAAAATTTTAATCTTAGGATAAACTGATTTTTGAAAGTTTTTAGGTTTCGGTACTTCAAAAAGAAAAACGGAACCCTTACAAGATCACTCACTTGTCCACCTGTCCGTCTATCACAAGTTGAAACTTATAAATATGTATATGGATATTTGTTGGCGGGGGAGGGAAAAATTTAGTACTTGTCATTTTTGAAGTGAAACTTCTTAGGCGGCGATCCGATAATCGACAAGTGGGCGAGAATTGAGAGAAAAATTTTCATCACGTTTAGGCGCATTTTGTTACATGACAGAGAAGAAAGATTTGACATAGAGAGAAAGAGAGCTATGTATTCCGAAGCCGTGGAAGTGGAGCAAAAGAAAGCGATGTATACACAACGATACATAGCGCTTGAATAAGATAGTGACGCGTATGCGCGCGTTGTAGATGTACGCTTCAGACGCTACATATGAACAGCTGAGGTACTACGCATACGCTGTGTTATTAATATTTATCATTGTGTTTTGTGATTATTTTAATTGACATTTGTCTATGTAAATTTATATGAAGATGTTATTAGACGTTTACGTCGATTTATAATGACGTTATATTAATTTTTCTGAATGTATTGTATTCAAGTCTTCTTACACAAATTTAGTATAATGTATGAATTTACACAGTATAATCTCTCTCTCTCTCTCTCTCATTACTCTTTTACCCTTAGTATATTCTTATATAGTGAAATTTACTATATTCGGATTAAATCGCCAAAGAAGTTTCACTTCTATCACGTGTACTGAGTTGCACGCGAATATTGTTTTTTAATTCCATTTATCTTTAGTGTGGGACATAGTTTGAAAGGGCAACTTATAAGGATCTCAAAAATATCTCAATAATTTTTTCGTAATTTTAAATTGTCAGAGAGACATATTCAGGGACACACTGAAAAATTTAGAAGTAAAAATATACCTACACCCTTATTTCCGAAAATATTGAACCTAAAATTGTAAAAAAAGACATAGGAAAAGTTATAGGAAAATTATAAGGATTATTCTAAGTGTCATAGCTTTTGAGCTATTCCTGATAATATGTATGTCCTTATTACTTAATTATACTAGGTATTCTTAAATATTTACCATTCTATGAAGATTATTTTAGTGATTTTTATAAATAAAATAATTTCACTTCAAACGAGATAAATGACCCTCGATGCGGGAGTCAGATTTGCGCTTGACAGTTTTTTTTGGAAAAACAGGTGGAAACCACATGCACCATTCGTTTCATACCAAAAATAATCCTATTTATTCATTGTGTAGATATGCTGATCATTTTTTTTCTTCCTTTTTTATGCATCACCAAACTGCTCAGATTCCTTACTATTCAATGCAATGATATATATATATATATATATATATATATATATATATATATATATATACACATATAATAAAACTGTAGAATTGGTCCGTTTATACATTGAAAATATTTACGAAAAAATGATTTAGGGAAACAATAAAAGCAATAGAACGCAAAAATATCGTTTTTGATATTTTTGTCTGTTTGCATGTTTGTTTGAACACGTATTACGTAAAACTATCGACTCACTTCATATTAATATAACATAGGATAAAATGTAGATGTTAACTTGAAGTAACATTTAGTTTAAATCATCGGAATCGGTTCATTCAATCAGCGGATATGCGAATTTAATATTTTCATAAATTTGTTTATGTTACATTTATACAACATAACGAAGAAGTGCCTAGTTACTCTACGCGTAGTTACATAAACGTATAATGTATCTATGTGCATCAAAATTTTGATGTACATCGAAATTTTCGATCCGAACATACATTGGCGAATGGGTATAGCCAGAGGTCAAGTATGGAGTTAATGCGGACAGACGCATGAGGGCTGACATCGTTGTTGGTCGTCTTTTGTACATAAATTTTTTCGATGTTGTATGTATTCGACATAAGCTCATTTTGTTTCTACAATTCGTTTAAATTGAATCAGTTGTCCATATTTCTAATTTAATTTCATTTGTGATTTAGTGACTGTATATATTTGATTGTGTATACATATAATAAAACTGCCGAATTAGTCTATCTATATATAAATCGTTTAAGAATAAATATTTAGGTGAACATAACCACTGTAACAGAATACAGACTTACTATTTTTTGGAATTTATGGTGTTTTTCTAAACGATTCACGTAAAAACTACTAAATCAATTCAAATGGTGTTTTTAGGAAAATACAAGAATCAATAAGAAGTAATATTTGGTTTTTATTTCATCGCAATTACTTCATTCCATCAGAAAATAAGCGAATTTTATATTTTCAAAAATTCATTTACATTGTATAAGTACAACAATAAAGAAACGCCTAGCTACGTGGCGCGTAGTAGTTAATCGATTGATGACAATACGTAATATACGTATTATCATCAATCGATTGATGACAATACGTATATTTTAAGAACTTTAATTATGAAGAAAGTCATTTCCAGATATACATTGGCTAAATTAGCAAGAGAACTAACTGAGTTTTGAGACTGACATTTATCTGCATGTCCTTTGCTAGTGCCTTATACTTAATGTACAACGAAGTATTAATCTGATCTTATTACGCAATGTATTACTGGAAATATTTATGATTTACGCTAGATATAGATCGATCGCTCAATCAAATTTACCGTACTGCCGCAGCGCAGCAAGGTTACATTTTTAGACCAACGTTTACTGATTTACGTGCAAACTAGTTAAAACAAAAGTTAATAGAGTTATAAATGTTGAAAGTACTAGTTCTATTTTTATATATTTGTATTAATTTTACAACTTGTTTGACCATATAAAGGAATAGAAAAAAGTCTAGTTTTTCAAGCCGACATATGTTTATTTTTAGGTTTGCGTAGTCAAACACGGGTCCCTTATAATTTCATCGTATGTGTGTGTGTATATCCGTCACATCCTCGTTCTTTCTTAAATTTTAGACATCCTTACATAGTGTAAAACAAAGTCGCTTCCAGCGTCTGTCTGTCCATCTGTGAGCTTAGATCTTTTAAACTACAAAACCGCATCAAAATGGTTTTCACTATCGTTCAGATAATTTCTTCCAGAAGTTTATAGGTATAATGCATACACGTTATATTTACAGGAAATATAAAAAAGTCAATGTTTCGTAAACTCGTGACTAAACTTTACGAGACATATCAAATTGTTGTAGTATGGAATTGTGTATTTTAAAAATATCTACAAAAAAGTCCAAGATGGCATATATCTATATCCTACGGATAACCCACAGTGACCATTTTTATTAGTTTTTTTGGGATTTACACTTTCAAAGTTATTTTGAGCAATATTATATTAATCCTTATTTAATTAAATAAGTTGGTTCCATGGGACATTTAATGTAGTTAAAATTTGCTTACAGCAAATCATTATCATTAATATTTTAGAAGATATTCCAGACGGATGACGGTCGCGGCGCGTGAATGACAGACAGACAGTAATATTATTAATCGCTCCACAATTACACCACATTAGTACCTACATTGCACCCATGCGAAGCTGGGCGGGTCGCTAGTTAACGAATACAATTTAACAAGTATATGCTCTAGATAAAGATTCAATACGTAGCAATTTTTTCTGTTTTTAAGGTACCTTATCTTATTAAGGCGTGCAAATACAACTTATGCTATAAAAAAGCACTTAAGTACGCGTAAATATCGTGGATGGAAATTACTGAACTATATATGAGTATGCTAGTGTGTTTAAGATAAATTATAATGGATTATTAAATAAACATTTATTTAAAAAAAATAGAGATGATTCGTAAAAGCAAATCCAACTGTTAGGGTTTTAGAAACTCATTCAGATACCACAAGATTCTTGTTTCTACATATGGGCACGGCGCAAGAATTTATATACATATATATATATATATATATATATATATATATATATATATATATATATATATATTATATATATATATATATATATATAGTTTGATATTTCGCGAAATGATGATGAGATTCTAATTAATAATTTATGCGACGTCGGACCACACATGTGACAGGTTTTATTTCAAGTATTTACAATTACGCCTTATAAGCCCTGAAGCGGTTCTAGCCTATTTAATTCTGTCTTGCAAGTACCGGTATCTCCGAGATTGACGCTATGTCTCGCATTCACCTACGCAGTGCAGGTACTTAACATTCCCGTCCGGTTATGATTGAATCGGACGCCGATATCGGCAGTAATGAGGCCGCTCAAACTGAGTGTGGTATGTTCTTAGCGAGCCGCTGCTGTGTACAAATTGAGTCGTCGTTGCGCAATTATATTGCTCTGATCGCGTGTATGCGTCAAGGCCGCAAGCCCTGTGTCGCCAGCTGCTACTCGCGTTCACGCCTTAATGACTATGAAATTTGAGTGATAGGTGAGGTTGTGAGCTCTACAATTTTTTCTACATATTGAGTGCACTATAATACTTATTATTCAACTCGCTCTGTATAAGTAAGGCCGTCAAGGTACCATAAGTGTTTGTACGTGTACATATGTGCATGCGTGCAAAAATTATACTAATTTTAATCTGTGCATTACAGAACTTTATACCACTGTCAATTTTTCATTCTAAAGATGCGCATAAATGTTGCGTGGAGAGGCTATCTTACATTTACACTTTTGTTAACGCTCTGAACTTCCGATTTTACTCCCCATACAACTTCATACCGGGTGCTTTATTTGAAAATCGATTCTTAACGAGTAAATTCCAAAAAGCCAGCTGTAAGATGGACTAGCACCGCCAGATCTCAATGTTTTTAAGGTACAGTATCAAAGAAAAAATGGTATTCTTACAAGATCACTCATATGTTCGTTAGTTCGTCTGTCACGGCCGTTTTTCCCAGAAACTGCTTCACATTGAAACTTGAATATTTGGTATAGTAATAAAACATACTAACACGCACATTCCTCGATAGCCAATACTCAAATATTTATGTGGAAATTTTAGATTGGAGCAAATAAAATATTCGATTTGTTTTCGTCGCCATGCGTAGTGTGGCGTATTGTTTAACAGGGCTTGTTTCTAGGACCTCAAAAATCAATTTTTTTATCATAATTTTAGGTAGTACATGGTTAGAAGTAAATAGGAAAATATACAAAAAATAGGGGTATTAGAAGCCGGGTACGCAAAGGTTGCAGGAAAATTATAATGATGATACTAGATGTCGTAGTTTCTTTTGAGATTTTTACAAAAATATGTGCGTTTCCCCTAGTGAATTATATTTGGTATTATCAAAATATTTATTGCACTAGGAAATTCTTATTAGTGATAACTTATGACCCATAAAGCCATTTCACTTCAAACCGAATATGGAACCCTCCATTTTTATTATGTATGACAAAATTCTGATGCGTATGATAATATTAAAAAAAATATACGTCTTCTTGTTTCCTATTATAAAACATTTAAAGTGACAAATTATACCTCTGGTATGTTTACAGTGATATTTTTGCTTAATCTAGAGGACATTATGAAGACACATTAATTATAAATAAACCAAAATAATGCAAAAAAACCGGTAGGGTGCATCTCGGATCACACATCAGTATCGAATCACGCATCCGCGTCGGGTCACGCCTCTGTATCGGGTCATGTATTGGTATCTCGAATGACGCATAGTAGAAATTGTCGACGCAAGTTAAGCCAAATAATTTTACTTTAAATTATTTATCAATTATTTAAATTTATTATTAGCATTTATTGCAATAAAATGCTAATAAATACTTTTTTTTCATATTTTTAAAATCAACCGTTGAAAAATTATAGTAGTATTGGAACTAAATAATATTTCGAAACTAAATATTTTTAAGAGGCTTAAAACTGAAAAATGTTGTCATACATCAACTTAATTTTGAAAGACTTTTCCATTAGGCGGGATATACGAAAAAAATGTATTTTTTTTTTAAATTCAAGAAAATATTTAATAAAACATTTTTTTTAATTTCATGGACGCAAGTCTAAAATTTTAGAAACTATAGGACTGTGACAGACGGACAGATGAAGTTCTAAGATCTGTGATGACCATTATTAAAATTCCTCACAATCCAGATTATGCAAAATATATTAAAAGGAGATTTAGTTACACCACCTTTTATGAAAAGATCTCTTTCTAAGCTGCAAAACTTTGGAATTAACTGGATACGAACACCAGAAATATTTCAAAGGCAGTCTCAAAAATTCCTTCCTCTCCTAATTTCTTGATATTAAGAAAGAGTAGGATCTTCCTTTAATCCCATCTTGCTCCCCTTTCCTTAACCTTACCGTATCGAGATTCGTAACTAAATTTTCTTTTTATATTTGTGGTCTTGTTTTTTAATTATTTACTTTTCTGGTAAATATTTTTTCCTGATTTTTCTTTAGAGAGTTTATGTTCTAATTTATGAATTTTGCTATAAAGTAGGCTTATAAATCTCATATTTAACCGTTGTTATTGACTGAAAAAAATGCTCAAATAGCAATAATTCCGCCAAATATATGTATAATTTTATATGTATATTAAAAATTTTAAATAATCGTAAAAAGTATAAAAACATCGTAAAAATTATAAAAACCCCTGTATTATATTCTGTACGTTTACAACCTACGTATTGAAAATATTAATGAATAACAACAATGTTCATTTTTGCAACTTAAAATACGTATACATAGGTTATGGGGGTATTATCAAATAAATCGAGCAACAGATTGATACTTGTATAAAGTTTATTCAAACTTTGTTTATAGGTTGCTAGATATATTTCAAACAAGTGCTCACATCTCATACCTCTGTAAATATAAGATAGCACATCTCATATTAATATATTTATTCTCATACATTTCTGTTCCAGATTCATGTTCCTTCTCCAGATTTTTAATTTTTTTGCAGTTCTTTTACTTTTCTACATTTCAAGCAAATTCTTGAATAGAGCTATGAATTATCTCCCAATTTTTTTTTCTATTTTAGATAGTCGTAATTTATTTATATGCCAAATCTATTTTTCATTAAAACAAATATACGACTGGCCTACAAGTATGCTGTTGACAAACTGAAAAATAAACACAACTCGTACACACACTACTTAACCCGTTGCCGCAATGTTTCTGTTGCACAAAATTTACACTACATTGGCAAGTTTTTGGGTAGCACCTGTTGCCGAATTTGTTTGGTGATACATACGAGTCTTTTAAAGAATTTTTTAAATTGAGTTATTATTGTCACTGCATTTTTTATTAAAGATTGCATAATCTGTCCTTCAATTAAGTATTTTAATTGATATAATTATTAATAAAGGTATATTACACATTATCACATCATAATATATTCACAGACATGTGTTGATAATAACTCGCAGCATTTCAAATCGTATCCATGGCTCGGAGAAGGGTATATCAACGAAGTTGATAAGTGTAATGTAATGTGGTTGGTATGCGTTCTTAATAGCTATCCCAAATTTCAAGTTTCTTCCTCAAACGTCTTCTCAGAAAAATTGCGAAGCCTTCAGCGATATCTCCAGAAATACCTTAATTTTTTTAATGCATTTCTAAAATTAATAGTTTTTAAAATTACACCACGCATAGAAAACTTAAAAAATGTCGAATACTTTATTTGCCGTCTCCAAAGTTTCTACATGGATATTTTTTGAGTTGTGAGAAAAACAAATATAAATTATATAAAGTCATAAAATTGTTAAGATTGTAAATATCTTTACAAATTGTCCACCTGAAGATGTTTTCATAAAACGAAACTTAGGTCGTGGTTAATAATTTAAATAAAGTAGAATTAATACTGCATCACGTAGTTTCATTTAGTTATGGATAAAAATGAAATAATACTAAGATATTAATGCGGAATATCTTTGGATAAAGTATACGCTGTAGCACAATCAACTAGTACTGAAATATTAATCTGAAAGAAACTAATATATTAAGCGATAACATTATCTAAATATATGTTTGCAATGAATCCTTCGTTGTAATTGTTTTTGTTTTTACACATGCGTCTTTTGTCACTAAATATATAATGAGAATGCTATCTGCTAATCACTAATACATATTATGAAATAAAGTCTCCCGCCGCGTCTAAATGTCTCTATGTACACGATTTAACGGCAATTAATGAAATGATTTTCTTCCAGTTGATTCATTGGTTTCATCAATGTTTATATTGATTACCAACAAATGTTTAGGTATTTAATTTATATAAATTAACCGACTTATGACGATGAAATCACGAAAAAACCAACCATCGCCAAAGATTTCTTGGCGTACGCTGCGTAAACAATTAGACATAGGTGAAAACAATGTATGACAAGATTATTTGCCCTTAATATTTCTGCACAAAAGTTTCCGTCAGTACCTGTATATCTATTATGGTTAATTCATACTATGGAGAAACAGATCTAAAACTAAGAGTGACGAAACGCTTCGACTGACGAGAGTTGTTTAATTAATCATTTCATTTAGATAATAATCGACAATCAATGATTCGATGACCTGTTTAGATTTAACAAGGATGTTATTGAGTGAACGTAGTAAAGTCGCGTCGCTATGTCACGTGTTCACAAGGACCATCATGTTCTCGATGACCATCAACAAAGAAGAGAATCAAACAGTAAAAGTTGCTAGTTTAGAATTTAGGTTCGTTCAATGTTTTTTACATGACCACTTGTATGTGACTCCGTCCTTTGTAATACCTAAACATAATTTTTTGGTTTGGTACCTGGGAGAGAAACATTTAACATGCTTTCAAAGACTAAAGTAAAGTGTATCTGCATGACGCTGAGCTGGGTCATTAATCAAATAAAAAAAAACAATAAAACGTAAAAAAATGAAGCAAGTTGTTGAAAAAATTGGGTAAAAGTAAAAAATGTATTTGACACTTAATATTTGGCAATTGTTTGTCTGTAGTAAAAAAACTTTGTTAATAGATTTTTTTACTAAATTAGTCGCGAACGACCTTTGTGACTGTGTAAAACGTTGCTCGTGACTATTTTTTGATTAAAAAAACGGTGAATGAATCTCTTTTGTCAAAGTCCACTTATCCTTTAAGAAGAGCGATGTAAACGTTGTTTCATCATTGCTGTATTGTGTATATAAATAGGTAAATGGGGCATATTAGGACAATCGTAGTACATAAATTTATTTACAGAATAATTTAGTTGTCAGATTGGTATATGACAATATATTGAATAAAAGTGATAAAGGACATTTTTCGTAAAAGCTCGAATGTAGAGTTTTTGACGTGTTCATTTATGAAATAAAATGTATTAGGTAAAAAAAAATTGTAAAAGGAAAGAACAATGACAATTATGCTCTTGAACTTTTCAGTTTATATTGTCCTATAATAAGAACTACATTAACTTGAACACCACGAATTTCTCCAATATTTTTCTGAATGCTTTAGTAGCTCAGTATCGTTATTAAAAAAGGCATTTTTCATAAAAGCTCGAATGTGGAGTTTTTGACGTGTTCATTTATAAAATTAAATAACAATTATGCTCTTGAAGTTTTCAGTCTATAATGTCCTCTAATAAAAAATACATTAACTTGAACATAACGAATTTCTTCAATATTTTTCTGAATGCTTAAGTAACTCAGTATGGTTATTACATGTTTCCTATTAATTAGTTTCACAAACGCATAATATTCACGAACTAGTGGCATCGGATATTAAAAAAATTAGTTCCGGCACACATTGTAGATAATCCCTATGACGAATTATATAAGTGTAATATATGGGTGGGTTATGCAAATTTAAATCATACTTCGTATTTCTACTACGGCTACTTCGTATTTCTTTAGGTTTGAGTGCACTTCAATTTTTTGCGCATAAGCAATTTATTGCTTTGAATACTTTATCCTTCAAGAAAGTTTTTGAATGATGTATCCATGTGAATGTCACTACAACAGTCCTCGCGCTAAGAGCTTTCATGAAGAGATACGGACTTACTCTTTCATCAGAAGCTTGATCGCTGCCATAAAGAAATATATTTAGTTCTATTAAGATTATAACGTCTTGAAATACATAAAATAAGAAAGAAAAATATTATTTTTTTAAATAACACAAGAATACAATAGGATTGGTTATCACAACTTGTTACCCACGACAGAACGGAAATGGTATATGCGTTTAACCAAGCAGGTTGTATGTGTGTGTACACGTCTCTATTACCATTCGTCACTAAAACGGCTCCATCGATTTTGATGATTTCTTTTATTTGAAAACTGGTATTGCATGGCTAGTGTATATATTTATTGTACAGTGTATGTGTATAGTGTATAGAAGTATATAGTGTATAGATTAAATTAGTGTAGCCATTTCTAATCTGCGACACGATCCATTATCACAGCTATAAACTTGGAGTTTAAGTTCAAATGTTGAGTTTTATCGATCAATTAAACAGCTCCAACCCGAAGATCTAATGATGGCCAGGATAGTACACTATACATCTAAGGGGCTATGGCAGTTAGAGATTTCGCGTTTACATTGAAATGTTTAGTTTTATTGGACAATTCTCACACCTGTAAAACCGAGGATCTGATGATGACTAGAGCAGTACCCTCTTGAATGAAAGGAAGTAAAGCAGCTACAGGCTTCAAGTTTACATCCAAATATTAGTTTTTATGAGGCTTTTCTCACATTTGTAAACATGAGGATACAATCATAACCGGGTAGTAAGTATTCCATGGAGCGTTGAACGTACAAATCTAATTTTCTGCAAGATTACATAGTTGTGTGGTTTATATCGATTAGAAGATGAAATTTCTAATGTTGTGTGCATGACAATTTTTACGAATCATTGAATTGCATTATTCAATAATATTGCGGGGATATTCATAATATATTATTAAGCCTAAATGTATATGATGCATACCTACATTCAGAAATTTTCGTAATAGTTTGTTTTATTGACGATCGTGAATATATATTTTCAGTGCTATATGTATTTCGCACCTATATACAACCATCTATATTTAAGACAAGGCTACTTATATCTTTTGTAATGGCAACACTCGTAACGCACCGGGCCATGACCGAGCTGCTACTCAGAAATACACATAATGACTTGCGGGAAACAACCGGATACGGACGTTTACATATTATATACGTATAGTATATATAGCGTGCACTCACGTAATAATTGCAATGCAAAAGTGAAATTGAATTTATGCTTTATGCATTTTTACAGATTTTATTTTCCTGCTGATTAGTAATGAATAGAATATTATCATGTGGTAGCCATTTTGGACGTTTGTTAAATGAAGTTTAACCTGTTGGTAAGTATAATATCGTTTAGTCGTTACGATCAGCCAGTGGAAGAGAGACGATTGATTAAATGTAAAAATATAGATTAAGTTTTGTCGCGGTGAAGACTTCCATAAAAAATGAAAAAAATCCTTTTCTTTTAAAGTTTAACACGTAATCATTAAATATTCAAAATATATATGCAGTTGTCTTATTGTGTAAAGACTACATGTCAAATAGTTCTCAATTTATTGGACACATTTTACACAAGGTTTCTGTAAAATTTAACAGAGACAATTTCAGAGCAATTAAAAATAAACGTTTTCTGGGGTTGATCATCATCGAAATAAATTATTAAATGCTGAACGTATATATTATAGTTAATAATATATACTGAATGTCTCGACGCTGCAATATTATTTGTGTTTAACATTTCCCCAAATATATCACGTAGAGGATTTCAATGATATTACTCTTCAATCGATAGAAGCGGTGGCAAATAATTCGATTTGGGCACTTTAAAAGTTTATTTATTATTTTACAAAGTACGAGAAAAATTATTTTTAAAAATTTTGTTACGACATCTTTGAAATTACTTGTGATTAAAAAACATTTAAACACAAAACCGTCGATCGCTACTTAAAATTATCTCTTATGTTTCCACGAGAATTCAAATTAGGAGAAGCTTTGCAGTGCTGTGAAAATATATTTAATATTCTAGAGATTGTTTCCTGAAAAATGTTTTAATTTTTAAATTTTGATATCGTTTCTTTGGCATTAAATAAAGATCAAACTGAATCATTATTTTCGTTGAATATAGCTCTCAACTATAAAGCTCAGTGGCAATAGATTTATTGTCTTCGAAAGTCGTTTCCAATACACAGGATAAAAAATATAATCAGAGTCTACTTCATAGGGTTTATTGAAGGCGTTTGTCAATGTCAAATAGACGTTAAATATACGTCAATGTCAAATAAAACCAATGGCGAGTGCTAGTCGTAGTCTAGGGAAAAACATTTTACATTTGATTTATTCACAATTAAATGAAACTACGTGATGTAGTATTATTTCCACTTTCTTTAAGTTCTTTACCATGACCTAGGTTTCGTTGTATTACAACATCTCAGGCGGGCTATTAGCAAAGATAGATCTTTGCTAATAGTCCACCTGACGATGTTATAATACAACGAAACCTAGGTCGTGGTAAAGAAATGAAAGAAAGTAGAAATAATACTACATCACGTAGGGCGGAGAAAATTACGAGATAATAACTATAACTGGAAGTAACTTGTGGGATCATCTGTCGAAGTTGTTAGTTCTATTGTTAATGCTGTTTGCTCCGCATTTAGCCACCATACCAGTCGTAAGCAAATGGTAGGTCCACCACAGATGCAACAGTGGCATGCGTTTCATACGTCTTTAGCATTTGGAAGAAGGGCTGCCTAAATAGTTTGATTATGTTGATCATGGAACGGTACTTTGCGAATCCATAAATTATGAAATAAAGGATATTCCTAGTTTAGTGAACTCTATACATAGTTTAGTGAACTCTAAACATATAGGGAGGTGTAATCGAAAGAATCGTCATTAGGGGGGGGGGGGGGCGGAGTGTTCGGCAGGTCTCTGTATTTTGACAATCTAAAACAGGTTGATGTTAATTTAGTATTCGACAACAATAGGATGGGTTTTGAGAGTACAGTCGTTTTTCTGAGAGTGATAGTACCCTAGAATGGCTTCTTATATCTTAGCATTGTCAGATACACATAGTTCTACTGTTTACGTCGTCAAGACAATCAGGGATCTAACAAATGTAGAAAATGCAAGATTAGTTTACATCAGTTACTTTCATAGTATAATATCTGACTGTATGTTGCTGTGGAATATGGTTGTTAATATTGAGTCCATTTTTATTTTAAAGATTGACTCCATTTTTATATAAAAAGTTATTCGTTCAATATATACATCGAGTTTTCCGGATTGCCTCGGAGAATTACTTAAAGTAATTAATATGGTAACATTAGCTTCACAATACATTTTTGAAAATATTTTGCATGTGAGGAAAACACAATCAATTTTCCGTAAAATTGAGATAATCACAATTACAATATTAGAAGTAAAAATAAACTGGATTATGCCAATTTCATACTTACAAAGCACTGTAGTTTATTTGTGGGGGCGATATACGCTTCTAAATAATAAAATATGTGTTGAAATTGTTAGAAAAATCTTTTAAACGCGTTTTTATTAAAAAAAGTGCATTATACAATTTATGATTTTATGTCCAAGCGTTTTGGCCACCGACAGTGGCAAAACTATTCCAGGTACGCTAATATTCTGTATGGAGGAGTTCCAGGTCTTAAAAAGGTAAAAAATCTTAAGGTCTATAGGCTTAAAAATGTTCGCAATCGCATTTATTTATGTTTTACGGATACTCTACGGTAAGTGTTTTTTAAATTTAAAAAAAGTGCGAAAAAAGTGGGGCAAAGTACCAAAGCTTAAATTACTTTATTAATTCTCATTGAAATCAGTATACTCCAATATAGTACTTACTAAAATTACGTCAGAATTAAATTTTTTTACGTTGAATCCAAAAAAAAGTACGTATCACAAATGCCGTCATGACTCCATAAAGTTTCCGTTATTCTAATCTTTGAAAATTAAAAATACCTTTGCCACAGATATAGTACAACGGTTCCTCGTTGATAATAAGCACGTTTGTTTATTTGCGATAAAACTAACTTCCAGGTGGTACGAAGTCGGCGTGTCAGCGCTTCCGCAGCGCGGAGTCAGCACACGTCGAGCGACCTCGCGCGCGACGCTCATCAGCCCGTGACTCACGACGCGTCGGTGGAGGACCTCCGCCGCGTTGCCTCCGCTTCGACGCAATGACGTTCAAGTTTGTTTGTCTTCATTTACCACGGGACAAACATTCTTTACGATGTGGACAACGTCATCATGATTTACTCCTTCTTGCCACTCGACTGAAGTCATAGTCCAACCACTTATATTTTTTTGGATAGAGTCAAATAGTTCGATAACTTCGTACACTGCTCGCTTCGTAAGGAGTTTTTGATATTAGGACAACTAATTTTAATGATTAAGTATTAGACGAAAATATGATTGGGTCATAGATTGGTTTAGAATTTGAAGAAGAGATAATGATAAAACGAGCTTTATTTTTGTGATCAGAGCGTATAAATAAAAATACTCGTATTTAAATTGAATTTAATAAGCCGCGTGAAAACAAAATAAACAAAAGAATAATCAAAACCGTATTAAAATTTAGCGGCACTCTCCGTGAAAATTTCGTAACACACTAATTGTGCGACTTATTTTAATTTTTTCTTCCAAGGATATTAATGATAATATTTTAAATTTTATCGTTGAAACCAGAATGAAAATAAGTCGCGTAATATATCCCAATGATATCGTTCCGTTTGATATATCGAAAGGGTCCATTGAATCACAGAGGGCTTTAGTGAAAGTGATGGCATATGTCTACCTGCAATCTCCCTTTTTATTGGAAAAAAATTGAACGGTGGACGTCCGTTTCAACATCAGCTGGCCTTAAAACAATCTACTTAGGCCGATATAAATGACCCAAATAGAATTTAATCTTTTCAAGTTTTATTGGGACGATTGTAAATTTAAGGTATTTTCTGAAAGTATTGTGTTCAGATGTAAGCAAATACATTTCCGCGGGAATAACATTTCTGATACACACACCATTATATTGACTACGATTATTTTATTTACAGGGAAATTGGATAAATACTTCGGATCATTTTGTATTGTTAGAGTTGCTATATATTCGTAAAATGCTATTTTGTTTTTGTACATAAAACGCCAAGATAATGATTGAAATTATAAAATTATTACATACATGTAAGACATAACAAAAAAACTGGTCTATTATTCATAGAAGTAATTCTGTGCATCAAACTGAGTTGACAATCTTAATAAACTACATGA
Organism: Druceiella hillmani; assembly: GCA_039881145.1. NCBI lineage: Eukaryota > Metazoa > Arthropoda > Insecta > Lepidoptera > Hepialidae > Druceiella > Druceiella hillmani. The sequence continues at coordinate 700,859 of JAYKKI010000014.1, forward strand.
AATTTCCATCTCAACTGTTTCTCAAAAAAATCACTGTAAAAGTTGCAATTTCAAAAAAAAAGTTGACATGTTTTTAATGAAACACTCTTGAAATATATTCAGATTGACGCACAGAATCACCGTTTATGAAAAGAGACACGTTCTTTGTTATATGCCGTGCATCAATAAGTATAAAATAACAAAAAGTTTTATTACACGTCGTATATAAATAAATACAAAATAATAAAAAGTTTTGTTACACGTCGTATATAAATAAATACAAAATAACAAAAAGTTTTGTTACACGTCGTGTATAAATAAATACAAAATAACAAAAAGTTTTGTTATACGTCGTGTATGAATAAATAACAAATATCAACAAGTTTTGTTTTACGTTGTATATAATTAAATACAAAATATGAAAAAATTTTGTTATACGTCGTGTATAAATAAATACAAAATAACAAAAATTTTGTTAAGCGTCGTGTATTAATAAATACAAAATAACAAAAATTTTGTTATACGTCGTGTATAAATAAATACAAAATATTAAAAAGTTTTGTTACACGTCGTGTATAAATAAATACAAAGTAACAAAAAGTTTTGTTATACGTCGTGTATAAATAAATACAAAATACCACAAATTTTGTTATACGTCGTGTATACATAAATACAAAATAACAAAAAGTTTTGTTATATGTTGTGTATAAAGAAATACAAAATAACAAAAAGTTTTGTTATACGTCGTGTCTAAATAAATACAAAATAAAAAAAAAACTTGTTATACGTCGTGTATAAATTATTCGTAAATACAAAATAACGAAAAGTTTTTTTATACGTCGTATATAAATAAATACACAGGTGTAATAAAAAGTTTCTATTATTCCTACAGATGAGTCTGTCTTCAAACATAGTAGAAAATATTAGGGTACTCAATACAATTCGAAATCGCCTTTGAAAATGTTACTGTTAAAGCTACGATTCCAGCAAAAAAGAAATACATTTTTTTCAGAAATACGTTGTACCCCAAATATACTCAGTTTGACGCACTGAATTACTTGTATTAATAATAAACTGTTATTCATTACAATCTGTATATATAAACAGATAAAAGGTTGCGGACTCCACGTACATTAAGAGTGAAATTTATTATTACTTATATGTATATTATGATTCTAAGAGGGGAAGCACCCAATCATTCTCTCTCTTTTCCTCTCCAAATTCTTTCATCTCTGCCTCCCTAACCTCTTTCCTGATCCGGTAGTCCCACATTTTTGAGTTTAGATACGAGACCACAAAGTAAACATAAACAAAACTAGGTTCACTTTAATGTGGTCTGTTATACCTGTTGTGTTTTTCTTTACAATGGAAAAAATCAAGCAAAAATACCAAACAACAGTGTTATTAAACAAAAGAAAAATGTATCCCTGGTATTCTACAAGTATCTCTAGGGCGAAAACAAACTAGACAATGCTGTCGAGTTGTTGGTTAACACAAGTGTTCGTTGAGATGCAATTAATTATAACTTTTAATAAAATAAATTGGCAGTAAACAATTAATATCGAAAATTGTGAATTTTCTTGCTGACGATTCTGAATCGATTTTATTTTATGAAAAATATGAGAAAATAAAAAAACTTGTCAAGCATGAGTAGAACTCGCACTACGAGAGTTTCGTACACATTCGTAGGAATTTGTTAATATTTAACGTTCTTAGTATTTCGATAAAACTATTTAAAATATTTAATTTCTCTGAGCGCAAGTACATTGCCTACTATTCCAAAAAAATTTATAATTTTACACAGAATTAGATAACATTGATTTTTGGGTTTTCCTCTTTACTTCTGCTATGAGATCTCCCATTATGCCGACTTCCTGGATTGTTTGAAGATAAGTGAGTAAGATTATTGTAACAATAATGAAAACATGCGCTTTAAATGGCCATATATATATATATATATATATATATATATATATATATATATATATATTTGTTGCGTGAACCAGAAATCCTCAATTTTTACAGCGATGTAAGGCTACAGGCATCAGTAATAATTTCAAAATGGTATCTTTAGCAACTTCTGAGCAATAGGGCTCTGACAGATGGACGGAGAACTAAGCGATTCCATAAGGCTTAATTTTCTTTAAAATTTTGAGTGACAGCGTGAAAATAAAAAATATACTGTGCGTATCAGCTCCGACGCGCCACTGGAGTTTACTTTTTAAGTATGATTGTCTTTGAACGTATAAAATAGGTGACACTGTATATAATTATAAATATCAATATCATCTATCAATATATCTCTTACCGTTAAGCAGCGTTCATAAGAAACGCTTTCGCTCGACTACATGAACTTCTTTTTTTAAATTGGATAATATACAACCGATGTCCATCCTGAAGGGCCTCTTTAAATATTGGTGAAAGAATTTTTGAAATCGGATGAGTAGGTTCGGAGATTACCTTCTATATCCAAACTTACAAAATTTATTTTTTTTTGTAATATATGAAATTTTTTTTAACGGCATAATGTAAAAGCTATGTCCATTCTGAAGGTCCTTTCTAAATATCGGTGAAAGAATTTTTGAAATCGGATGAGTAGTTTCGGAGATTACCTCCTACATCCAAACTTACAAAATGTTATACTTTTTTTAACGTTTTGAACTTTTGAGTTAACTCCTCACAAAACTTCATATGGGGCGCTGTATATGAAAATCGATTCTTAAGGAGTAAACTCCAAGAAAAATGTAACATTACAACTATTTATGTTATAATAATTGAATATATTTGGCGTTAATTTTGTAGAAATTCATTATTCACAATTAAATGGAACTACATGATATAGTATTATTTCTACTTTATTTACATTCTTTATCGTGACAGGTTTCGTTGTATTACAACATCTTCAGGTAGGCAATTAGCAAATGTCTTTATCTCAAGAAACTTTGCTAATAGCCCACCTGAAGATGTTGTAATACAACGAAACCTATGTCGTGGTAAACAATTCAAATAAAGTATAAATAATACTACATCACGTAGTTTCATTTAATTGTGTTCTATTAATATTTCCCAACGACATATTATGCAATTTACTGTTTGCATTTAATGTCGATTCCAGCTGCTGTGTTAAATACTTCCACAAGCATCCAAACGTCGACGCAACTACTAATGTTTTATTAGATCTGGTATATATATAGCCTTATATAGTCGCCGTCTTGCGGAAACCGATTAGTACAATGTTCGGTTATTGGATATTGGATTTTTGTGAACGAAACTCGTTTAGTGCCACAATTTTCTCAAAATTTATATAATTTTAGTTGCGACCGGTTCGAAATAAATACCTTGTAAGGATGTCGTGATAAGCGAGCACCTTGTACACATTTATTTATACACCTGTTCATGACTCATCGTGTGGAATTTAAATTATTATCTTTCCATCACGCTGTGTGTTGCCAAATCGTTTTTACGAATTTTTTTCTTTTCTTTGAGAGACAAGTCAATGGTCAACTGTTATCTTCTCTCTGTGGTTCCAAGATATTTTATCACATTTAATTAGCTATTATCGAAAACATTTAAATAAGAATTATGATATCGGTTAGTAGAATAATGAAAATATAATAATAGTTTATGAAAATATTTTTATCGAGCGGCGATTAGACGGAAATATAAATTCGTCCTATGATATTCCCATGGAGTAATTTAATAAATAACAATGGATTATAGTTTTAATGGCTGTGGCGTGCTCATAGTTCACACAACATAGGTACACTCAGTCGCCTCACTGTAATCGTCTTTTAATTATTTATAAACCTGTTACGTGTATTATGTAGGTAAACGTATAATAAAAATAACGCCGTAAGAAAAAATTGTTTTTTAACACAAAACATTCACATTGAAATATCATTTCGGCATATAGGCTTGTTTACAATATTGAGATGCTGTTTAGAAGGAAAAATAAAGTACGTGATGTAGTATTATTTCTACTTTCATTAAGTTCCTTACCACGACCTAGGTTTTGTTGTATTACAACATCTTCAGGTGGCAATCTTTGTTAATAGTCCACCTGAACATGTTGTAATATAATATAACCTAGGTCGTGGTAAAGGATTTAAAAAAAGTAGAAATAATACTACATCACGTAATTTCATTTAATTGTGAATAATGAATTTCTACAAAATTAACGCCAAATATATTCAATATTTGAAAAATAAAGTAATTGAAGTTATTGATATAAGTTTTTCAGTATTATTTTTAATATGCAACGCACAGAAACCCGATAATGCATATTAAGAACCTGTATCTATTGCACTGAAATCTCTGGCAAATATATTCGATCATGTTATTAAGTTGAATGCCCAGAATTACTCACATAAATAATATACAAAGAAAGTGTTCTTTGTTTCGATATAATTCCTTACTTAAAATATTTACTTGCGAAATTGAAAGTAATTTTAAAACTGTAGAGAGAGACGAGCCGACATACGTACTTACACGATGAATTAGTAACGGTTCCTTCTCTGGTTACGGAACCCAAAATAATAACTTTATGCCAATTGATAAAATTTTAAGCTAATTAAGTATTTTTATCTTTACTAATATGTAAAGTGACAATTTTTATTCATCTGTTTACTCTAATCTCTGAAACTACGCGTATATGCATGTCATTTTTAAACTGTAGAGATAGACGAGCCGACATACGGATATGATGAAGTAGTAAGGGTTCCTTCTTTGGTTACGGAGCCGAAACAATAACTTTATGCCAATTAATACAATTTTAGCTAATTAATGGCGCTTTATCTCTACTATATATTAAGTGGAAATATTTATTTATTAGTTTAATCTCTGAAATTGCGCGCCAAATTTCAAAAAGAGTTGTGTTAGAAAGCTCATACTTTACGCAATTGTATAAAATGTAACAGGAGTAGAGAAATACTGATTAAACGATGCAAGGTAGAGAAAGATTATTTGCTAACTGATCATGTGTGCCCACCGATATACCTCTAGCCCCGACGACTTCAGACGAACGCTATCAATAGAATACCGAAAAAAAGGCTAGTTTGTTTATATTGATATTAACACGTTTTAAGTTGACATTAAAGCTATTGTGGATAGATAGTGGACCACGTGCTTGATAAGAACCAGATTGTGATTACGCTTTTGACGTCGAATTATACGTATACGAGTATATTCTTGGTTTCACCAGCTGAAATAGAATCACACATATGATTTTGTTGTTTTATTTATAGTATTTTTACCTAATTTTTATTCACAACTAAATGAAACTATGTATAATATATAAACTATGTATATTATATCTACTTTATTTAAATTATTAACCACAACATAGGTTTCGTTCTATGATAATATCTTCAGGTGGGCAATATGAAGAGATTAACTCGTTTTTGCAAATAGCCCACCTGAATATGTCGTCATACAACGAAACCTATGTTGTGGTAAAGAACTTAAATAAATTAGATAAAATACTACTTCACGTAGTTTCATTTAGTTGTGAACAAAAGTTAAGTGGTAATGAATTTCTACAAAATTAACGCCACACATATTCAATACAGTATTGTTGTTATGAAAAGTAATGTAGCTTAGATCATTTATAAAACTTCGTGAAGGCGACACGGGCGGAAATGTAAGTATCATTATCTCATAATTTATATTCAAAAGCAAAAAAATACACGTTATATATTAAAATAGAATAATATGATACCAACTTGCCAATAATTTCAAGGCGAATTGGACCAAAAAGATTTCAGACCTTAGCGAAATAAAAAATAAAAATAATTCATGTGAAGCCGCGGGCAACCCTAGTTTTGTAATAAAGTAGAATCAATAAATTTTCCAACATGTAAAAGATTTAAAATATAATCTTTATTAATATATAAATCGAAAATGATTATTTATTTGTTCACTCTAATCTCTGAAACTACTCGTATATGCATGTAATTTTAAAACTGCAAGTGAGATAGACGAGCCGACATACGGACACGATGACGTAGTAAGGGTTCCTTCTTTATTTACGGAACCCAATATAATAACTCTATGCCAATTCATACAATTTCAAGTTAATTAATTATCTTTATTAATACATAATTAGTAGTAAGGGTTCCTTCTTTATTTACGGAACCCAATATAATAACTCTATGCCAATTGATACAATTTCAAGTTAATTAATGGTTATGGTAATTTTATAATGGTAATTTTCGCTTTATGTATCATTATCTTTATTAATACATAAAGCGAACATTTTGAGACTGACGACCATGCGTCCTACTATAGTATTTTATATTTCGAAAGAACTGCATTGTTTAATAAGTATATTTATAAATGTTTTGATAAATAAATACAGTATCATAAATAAAGTAGCGTTGAATTATAACAAAGTCACATATTGTCCAATATTTATGGAGTTATCACGAAAATAAACCGAAAGAATACGGTATTGTAACACACGTGCTCGTATTTTTCGATGTCACACTAAAACGGTGCGACTTTATCGCATGTTTGCTCTATTATACATTCGTAAATTAAAGTTATCTGAAGGATAAAAATATAGTTATCTGAGATATAATATAGTTATCTTGTATATATAGTTATCTTAAAGTTACCTGAAGGATAAAATCTAGTTATCTTAAAGTTATCTGAGATATAATATAGTTATCTTAAAGTTATCTGAAGGATAAAAATATATTAATCATATAGTTATCTGAAGGATAAAAAGAAAAACAAGGTTAAGCATAAATAGCTGAATTTAATGGAACTATGGTAATATTTATTTTTATATTTATATAAAATTACGGTAACATTTGACTCATAAACAATTCTCAATAATATACAAGGCTGTTAGAATAGAATACCTATACACGGAACACAATGATGTCTTCTCACATAGGCAATCGTATGTTGGACTTATGGACATCGTCACGGCTACAAATTAGTTCGTGTCGACACAAACTTATACGTACTTAGCACACTATGTCTTTCACATATTTAATGCGTATTGAGGAGATCGCGCGAAACTGATCAAAATTAAACTTCTATATTGTTTTTCTTTATTTAGTGTAAAGATAGCGTATGCTAAATATCATTTTGAATAGTTACAAAAAAACCGCTTCCGGTTTATTTCTTAAAAGTGCGAAATGAAGAATTTTTCCCAAACAAATCATGTTTTTGCAACGAATCGTTTCTTGACTTAATGCGTTTTTTTGCAATTAAACATTTAAATAACTACACAAATCATCAAATATTAAACCTAAAAGCACGAAAATGTGAAGAAGCGAAAAAGTTGGGCGAAAAGAGATTAAATTTGGGTTTCGACGTTTATTTGTCAGCAATAAAAGTACTTTTCGATTTTTTTTTAAATGATAATGTACTTTCGACTTGAATTTATTTTTTTTTACAAAATTCTGAGTTTATGAATAAAGAAAAATACTGAAAAATTAACATTTGTCAAATTGGGTTTGTTCCTCATTTGGCAAATAAATATAGGTCATTGGGAGGGTTAAATGGAATTATTTATTTACTTGATGTCGTGGGTAAAATATAAAAAACTTATCAAATTTAAACATCTCTATATAATTATATATAATTGCGTATTTTGACTTAAAAGTCTCGTTAATTTTCAAACTACCTAAAAAAATCAAATTAATTTTTCGCATATATAATATCAATATTTTTACCAGAATAAGTCCTTTCAGAATCGCAAACCTGACTCGAAAGTGCCTTTGTCGATTATTTTACTGTGAAAGTTTTACGAAGTTTTTATTAAAAACTTAACAATAAAATAATAATGAAAAATGAATTCAATACAAGTGCATTGTAAGAGAAAAGTAAAATTATGATACAATAAGTTTGCACTGCAATTTGTTTCAAAAGAAATATCGATTGTGAACACAAAACTAAACCAAATATAACTGCAAATTGTGTATTTGAATATTTACTTAGCGTCTGAATAACGTCCCTATTTAATCTGACAAATATTGACTCGGCTTCACTATTTACACATAGAGTTTCTTGTCAGCTCAATAAAACACGATCTCTGAAGGAATTGATAACGGTTCGGGTAATCCTGTAACAATGAGGTAATCGCCCATTTGTTTACTTTACTTCGCGTCCGAACAACGTCTCTATATAAACTGACCGCGGTGTCTTTGACTCGGCTGAATTTATCTATTTACAAATATTGTCTCGGCTTCATTGCTTCTGCATAGGGTTTCTTTTTAGCTCAATGAAACACGATCTCTGAGGGAATTGATATCGGTTCGGGTAATGCTGTAACAATGAGGTAATCGTCCTTTGTTTACTTTACTTAGCGTTCGAACGACGTCCCTATATAATCTGACCGCAGTGTATTTGACTCGGCTGAGTTTATCTATTTACAAACATTGACTCGGCTTCTCTACTTAAACATAGGGTTTTTTGTCAGCTCAATAAAACACGATCCCTGGAGGAACTGATTCGGGTAATGCTGTAACAATGAAGTAATAGTCTTTTGTTTACCGTATAAACAAGCATTTTTTATCACTATGAGCCGTGTAAAGATAATTATTACTAGAGTCTAAAACAAGGTTATTTAGAATACTTATTATTTGTTTTTTATTAATTCATATATATTATAAACTTGTTTTATCGAAAACAAATTTATTACAGAAATAACTACACAGGAGGGCTTACGTAACGCTGAAGAACGAATGAAATGTATATTGGTGTATATGAGAATATATATTCATTCTTACTTTTTATTCACAATTAAATGAAACTACGTGATGTAGTATTATTTCTACTTTATTTAAATTCTTAACCACGACCTAGGTTTCGTTATATAACATCTTCAGATGGAAAGAATCTTTAACAATTGCGCACCTGAAAATGTCATACAACGAAACCTAGGCCGTGATTAAGAATTTAAATAAAGTATAAATAATACTATATCATTTAGTTTCATTTAGTTGTGAATAAAAATTAAGTGATAATGATTTTTTACAAAATTAACGCCAAATATATTCAATGTATATCAAGATGTGTGAAGTAAAACAGGTGCATTGGTATACAGATTTAATTCATTATGTCTTATTGCCCTTCTATAAAAATCGGAGTATCGTTACGGATAATTAGATAAATCACACGTAAAGTACGAGATCAAAGAATAAAATCACGGCAATGAAGACAATAATGAATTCAATCTAAAGCACTGGTTGGCTTTCGTTACGTGTCAATGATACGTAACGAAAGCCAATTAGGTACCTCTCAGCATAAAATTACATTAAAAATACGACTAAAAGTCTATCTAAACTGTGAGTAATTTCATTTTACAGAGTGCATTGCTGTGTTTATACCTAAGCGTGTAAAAACGTATCGCACTACTGTGTGCGATCTTTGCTTCTCATAAAAATACAGCTTGCAACACTAACTAAAATGCAGTTTGATTATCGACTTGTTTTGTAATAAAAACTTGTAAACGAGTTGTATTACTATTATGAAAAGGTTTGAAACAGTACGACGGAAAAGTATTTAATATACAATACCATTATCTTTTTGCGTCAAAAATTATATTTCAAATTTAATCGTTGGTGCGGTCTGAATCTGAAAGTTTATTTTTTTATTGAATCTTACTAAGAAACGTCAATTCGAAAGGTTGTGCACGAACATTTGTTTAAAGTACTTAAAACTAAAACAAAACGACAGTAGTTATAATGTAAGGAGACAAAGTGATAGCGCACGGTATATATTGTGCCCCTTATATCAATATCATCGTTTAATTTATTTCTTTTAAGTCAACTGAAATATTAACGTCATGTTTAAAATTTATTCAATCAAAAGCAAACTCGAATATTTTAAATACAGAGTGAGTATCATTGATTACATTTCGTCGCACACTGATAACAACTCTACGACGATAAGCATGTGAATGTCAACGCGAAATTAAATAGTAAACTTAGAGAACAACCTTCAATTTTTAGAAAATGTATTCGTTTGTAGATATCTCAGTTTGAAGGTCGACTACTCTTTAAATTGAATTAATATAAATATATGTATGAATGAGTAACCTATGTACCCGATGACATTTGGCAATGATTCTAAAGTTAGATGCGAAAAGCTAGAAATAAACACGGGATTTTTTCTAAAAGCTTAACATTCAAACGAGAATATATCCTAAACAAGTAAGAATAGCCCACGTCTTAAAGGTTGTGTTACTATTTTAATGCGGTTACTGAAGCGAAACACGGTATAAATATAAACTGTACCGCGACACGACGCTGTTACAAAATACGCAGACTTATGCAACGGTAACTGTAAACACGGAGGAAAAACGGACGAGCATTGGCCGGGCGAACTTCGCCCCGTAACCGTTACGCATACCAACGTAACAAATAATAAACAAACAAAAACAAAACTTACAAACCTGCGGCGGCAACTTACTGACTGACAGATTCAATTCAAAACACTAGCAAACTGTCACTAAATATCTGTCGGAATTCATAATTTTGTTTAATATACTTTCAGAAAGTTACGGTAACAAATATGAACTAAGCCGATACGGTGTAGGCTTATTCGTGAACGTAGGCAAGGAATAACGGAACGAATTTTTGAACGTGACACTATCAAAGGTTTAACTTGAATATTTGTAATTGTTAATGTACCTTTGCCCCACCAGAAGAGGTTCCATGAGTTGGATATTTTGCGGAGCATGGCGTGCGCACCGCGCGGCGTCCGCTTGTCGACTGGCGCTGGCGAACACGCGGCGGCGTCGAGAGCGCGCCGGCCGACATCTGGACCGGGAGTACAGCGCCGAGTCACTAAACTCATTTCCACATTCGAATTCCTTTATTCAAAGAAAGCACGCATTCAATTAGTTAATTAGCGCGGGAGTAGACCGCGCGACACGTCGCCGCCCGTGAACGTTCGTTTACACACTGACACTGATTGACTTCTGAACCTGGTTACCTCACTAACGTAATACTCCAGGTTCGAGGTCACGGTTGCCAGTATTTATAAAAACGCATGTCGAGGTAAGTCTTTTCTTTAATGTTTGCCTTTTGCTAACTTAAAAAACTCGTAATGTCTTTTTAAAAACCCGTAAAACTTAAAAAATCTTTACTAATATAATATAACTTAAAAAACTTTTTTCGTACTCGTGTAAAATATCAGCTGATCAAAGTTAATACATCCTACAGAAAGGCGCAGCTGCAAGAACAATTGTATATGTCTACGCCAAACATAAATTCGCCAGTCCGTCCGGAATACCTAGGTAGAATAAGTTTTTTATCGGTTATAAAAATTAAAACACTGCACTCATACATATTCAATAAATTCATAGAGAATGCGATATTTTCAATTGTTTCAGTTGCTTGAATCGGTCAACAAAGATCCGACGACTCTACATTAATGAAATTCAGCAACAAGTACAGTGAAACAAATTAAAAACTAAGAGTTAATTGAAAATGTAACCAAACTTAATTAAATGATTCAAGTATGGTTTTTTTACTATATGTGAATTGACAGCTAAACCAAAATATAACATTACTTAAAAATTGTTCATAAAAAATACAGTGAAACAAAAGAAACGTTTTGTGTTTCGTGTCGCTTTACTTGAATCTAATGACGATTTACGTTTACGATTTACGTACGTAGCGGCAAAAGACATTTGAATTTTGACGATTTGATCCATCCCACGTATTAAAATTCCTGACCTTAAATCTGTAACGAGTGACTTAGTGAGTGGCCATTTTTTTTAACATTAGTCAGCTAATGTTAAATGGCATAATTTAAGGTCTACTTATGAAGTGTAATAGTTAAATTATGTAAATTTATTAAAAAGTTATTATTCTGTGTAGCCTAACTATCGACTGACCAATTCCTACTGAGATCTGGTCTCGCCGTCGATTTGATATCGACATCTATCAGTGGTTGTTCGTCGATCTTATATCGATATCTATCGATCGTCCTTCGTCGGTCTGATATCGACAAACCGGTGACGTGAAGTTGCAGTGTAAAATTCAAGAAATACTTAATACCGCTTCGAAAGAAACACGCTTCACATAATAACATTTTTAGTAGTTTATGTACAGAACACTTGTGTGTTCTGTACATAAACTATAATCGAGTAGTTTAAATATACTACATAATCCAGTGTATCTAGTAGTTTTTATACATATAGTTTAGAAATAAAAATAAATATCAGATCTGTAGTTTTATATATTAACATACATTACTCCTTTCACCATGATTGCCACCAGGGCGCAGATCATTTAACATAACAACTTTCGTCCTTTAACCTTACCGATTTATCAAAAAATAGTCTTCTTAGTTATAAATCCAAACGTTTGGATTACTTGGTTTATTAAGATTTTGTGGACAGTTATGAAGTCAATTGTTAACAATGTTATAACATACGGTTAACATACATTTATAAAATAAAGTCGCACTGTCAGACAGTGCCTGGAAACAAAATTGAGTACCAAGTCTGAAATCAAAATAGAAGCAAACTTAATTCAATGACGAAAACATGTTTATTTATTTACTGTATATTAATTTATATCTAAGTGGAAATGTAACATTACTTAAATGATATTTAATAAAAAACACGTCGAAGCCAAAGGACTTTTTAGATTATTCGGTTTACTAACCTGTTATGGATAGGTATGCAATTCATAATTCACAATGACGTACAGCTGCACACTATAATATCGTTTAGTACAGTCGAACAAATTAGTTTTGACATCATTTTAAGATATTTCACACTTTAATAAATATAAAAATTTAAATATTGCATAAGTTACTTAGTAGATTTGAAATGATATAAATATAAATATATACAAGTAAAAATATATAAGTATATACAAGTAAAAAGCCATACATACTAACAAGCATATAAACTAAAATTGCGAAACATTCAATACCTGATATCCATAATCTACTGGCTTCAAGGAATACAACGGTAAAATCACCTATTAAACCGTCATTTAGTAGTTTTTGCGTCATGTACGTGGCAGAGGGACAAAAATTACTAAAATAATCTAGTTCTTCTCTACAGCTAATTTTGAATTTATAGGACCTAGAAAGATTTTTTAATATAACCTAATTGTTCAAGATTTTTTGCGCCCACTGGTTTATTACATGCATATATTAAATAAATACCGTTATTTTTTTCGTTATCTTTATTTAAATTTTCAGCTTCAAACCACCTTAATTGTGATAATCGATTATGATTTTCTACTATTTCGTACTTATTTTTTTATTTTTGTAACCGACTGCAAGCCCTCTGGTGGTTGTGATCCCGAAGTTGAAAAACGATTATCCCACTAAAGTTATTAATGCGAAAACTTGGATATTTGTTGCTCAACCATGCATTAACGGGTGGGACAGATTTTATTGGCACCTGGTATACGCATGGTTTATAGTTCGAATTTTTAACCGAAGATATATAGCATAACCCTACATAGTGAAACTTTGTTTTTTACTTTAGATGGCGTACTATTTATGTTAAATTTATTGCTCACGTGTTTCAGGAGAATACGGTTAAACGTTTAATTATTAACATTTATAAAGGGGTGTTGCGATAGTTCAGATGATGGACAAATAATGGAAAGTACACTAGGACGAAGCCGAGGCTGAGGCTTAAAAATAATTTCCGAAGTCGTAAGTCCGGAATCAGCAGTTTAAAATTACAATCGTGTATATGCCACCTTTTTAGCAATAACTGACTTGGGCGTCATATTATTTGCGTGGTTTCATAAACGAGTGCGTTTACGTGTAGGTGTTAATGTGCGCGAACTATACCAAGTTGTACATCATAATTACTATTATCAATCTGTATATATCCACGTCTGGACATAGGCCCTTCCCGAAGACCATACATGGTCCTCCGCATTCCACATACAACCGTCCATCTGGCTGGGGGACGTCCCACATTGAGCCCGAGGAACTCGTCTAATCCATCGGTTACAGTTTCTTCGGCAAATATGACCTTCTCATTGCTACTTCAGTTTGCTGATATTATGTGCTATGTCGACTACGTTGGTTTTTCGTCGAACTTAGTCATTTTGGATTTTGTCCTTCAGAGACACTATAAGCATAATCTCCCTTTCCATTCATTCATTCGATTCATTAATTCATTTCGATTCTAAATTTATGGATCGGACCAATCGTAAGTAACCGCATTTCAGCGTCGTAGTTTATAACGGGTAAACGCACTGATTATAGATTTTCGTCTTCAGCGACTACAGAATCGGTAATACGAAGATCTGTCAGTTTCTTTGCCGCAGTAGTTTTTGCCCAGCAGAATCATTTGTCCCTGATAAAAATTCTTTTGAAATACTTTGATGCTAACATAATCAACGTTTGCCGGTTTTGGTACGATTTGTGAATTGAACATGACTTTAGTCTTGCTCATATTCATACCGAGCCCCACTGATCTGGAAGAATAGTCTAAGCCACAGCATTTCCGCCAATTGCTACGGCGTGTTTGTCAAAATTACTATGTCGTCAAGGAAACTTAGGTGTGAAATGTACTCACTATGCCATCAGAGAAACTTAGGTTTGATATGTGCTTTATATGGATGTTTAGTCTTTCCCAATCCAAGTTCTCGAAGACATCGTTCAGCAAGCTCGTGGGTGATTTCGGAGATATAACACGTCCTTGTCTCTCTTCTCGACCTAATTGGATAGATTTTGTCTCCTATTTCTGTACTTTGACGGTCATTGTAGAGGCATTATACAGACTTCTCAACGCTTCGATGTAGTACTAACAAGTTTTACTGCAATACTTAATTATGATTAATTTAGATGCCCAATATTTTAACTTCATCTTTATTTTTTAAAAAGAATTTGATAAATATGACTTTTTCACATTTTTGGAATAAAAAAAAAATAGATGAAAATAAGGGTATAAGTGTGTTTTCAAAGGAAATATTGTGGATTATTCCAGGTTATCGAATTTAAAAGAAGAATGTAATGACTTATAGCTTAAGTTTATTTCTTACCAGGTAAGACGAATTTTTAACAGCATGTCTCAAGGTAGTGAATGTAATAATGGTCGGGAAAATAAACCCTAGAGAGGGAGAATTAAATAACCTAGCAGAATATCGACACGAGCGAAAAGAGTAAAAAGTTTTCTTTTAAGTGTATTAGTATGTTTGAACTTTTATTTGTATGTGTTATATATATATATATATATATATATATATATATATATATATATATATATATATATATATATATATATATACAACAATTGCAGAGAAAAAATAAATTTATTCCATTTATCGTATATTTAGTTCCCTAATTAATCTAAATCCTGTCCTTTGATTAAACGACGTTTATTATTTAATAAGTGAGTAAAATTGTAAAGTATTCTACTTTATATTAATTTACATAAACTAAGAATTTAAATTGTAATTTTTGAAAAGAGCTTTTTGTAAAAAAATTGTTTCAGATGAAACACGACTTAAGTGAAACTTATTAAATTCTGTGCGCATTACATGACCACATATTTTGAAGAGCACTTTCACTAGACAAGATATAAATTACGCAATCTGGAGAAATAAAGTAATTATGCCGAATTATGAAACATTGATTGAAACACTTCAAAACTTAAAACGATCAAGTCGCAAGAGTAAAATGTGTTTTGAGTTACGCTGAAAGGTCGTGAACCCATACATATCAAGAAAGAAGAGGAAACAATGTGAGACTAACTTTACGTTTTGAGCTTAACTTTACGTTTTGAAGTCTTGATGTGAAAATCTGTAAAGTGCGCCTCAGCACTTTATCACATCAAGGCTTCAAAACGTAAAGTTAAGCGATCCTTATCAAATTATTCTAAGAGTAATTCAATTTCACTAGAAATAAAGTTTGAATTTATTCGCAATTAATTTTCAAAACTATATATATATATATATGTATATATATATATATATATATATATATATATATATATATACATTAGGCCTTCAAAAATAATTATCAGACAATTGATAAGCAGAATTAATGACGTCGCGTCTCGAGATCTTTGGCACGAACACATTGGCTGTGTTTATTATATTGACTTCTTCCAGTACCATTGTATAGAGCATCAAAGATCAATTCAGTGAAATGACATTTGCTCAATTGAATTCCGTTGGATAGTCGTGCGACCTTTCAAGAAGATTGTTAGACCTTCTAGAATGATTATTCTATTGGCCTCCCACTACCACTGACAAAGATAGGTCGCTGTTTCCAAGCATCGAGTTATGTGTGTCTATGCGTCAAGTGCTAGTTGAACCTCATGAGTGTTCCGCATTCAATTGTGCAAGCATAGATTTTAGTTTTACCAAAACTGCGTGGTATTTTTATACACATCTGAAGTGTGTACCAGTGGCTTTTAGGTGCGGAGTCTGTCATCCACGACATTCGTGTAAACAGTGTTATGTTAACATTCATTTTAATAATTTGACAAGTAATTAAAATGTGAAAAAAACGACTCAAATAATTTTTATGTATTGAAAATATGGAGTATTTACATAAATTATTAATTTGACATAGTTCTACATAAAAATAATGATTCTTGGCATTATTTTATACAATGCCCTTGTACGAATACGCCATTGTATGGAACCTTCTATACTCTACTTATACTGACAGTATTGAATACCGTTTCGACGGATGTGTGTCTTTCAAAATATGGAGATGACGTCTCTTAATATTTTTGTAGGTTCATTATTAAGTTCAGTACAGGTGTGAAGGGCAGACTTTGTGTAATGCATGCACGTCGGTCAAAGGAATAGTCTGAATTGTCCATTGATAGTTATTTTAATTTTAATTTTCAATTAAAAATGTTCCAGGGAAATTAACGCCATCTATCTTTAATTTGATAAGTTTCATCAATAGGAATGCAGTATCGACGTAACTCTATATTTTAAGTTGCTGCACTGTTGTCATTGTGCCCGTTTCGATTTTTTCTAACATTAACACTTTATACACATGATATACTCCAATTTAAAGAATTAAGTTGCTCTTAATAAGTGTATTGCGGAGTTTACAATAGCTTTGTTCTTTGATGTCGACCTCACTGTAGTCTTAAAACCTTTTTTCAGTCACAAATTTTGTTAAATAATTAACATTGTTTTTTATATTTATTTTACTTATAAATTTAAATTGGATGAGTTATTATTTGATACGTCATACATCTGGATTAAAATTGTTCTTCGCAAGTCAATTACTGTCTCCCTTAATCATTTCTAAAGGCAAAATATTAGTTTTCTTATATAGAAAGATTTTTGCTTAACAGAACTCTATAATTACGCCAAATTCTGCTTTCTATATTAGACGGTCTATATTTTAGAAGGCTGTGATGTTCTGATCGAGGTGAGATTATAAGTGTTTCGTTGTCACTTTCGTTACGATACACTAGCAAAAGAGATGCTAACGTGCCAAAAATCTATCCGAATAGCGTTTATTTGCAAATGAATTGTTGCAGAGGTACTCCTCTGCACGATACAAACAGAAAAAAACATTTAAACAATACGTCGATTTGTTATATCAAAATTGTAAAATCGATAAAGAAGAGATATCATATTACGTTAGAAAAGGAAATATAGCATAATTTCTATACAGTAAGTTCTATTCAGTAGTCACACGTGCTTACATAATTATGATAATGATGTAGAGAATCGTCGATATTTGTTAATTAGTATGAGGTCCATAGCGTAATTCATCATAGCGCTCGTCAATGATATTGACAGTTTCGATATGAACATTCAATTTCTGTTTACGTTACAGTTGACAGGTGTAATCGAAATTATTTTCAACGCGTGTCCCTTTGTGTGCTAGATTTCAAGGATTGATTGATTTAAAATACGAGCCCAAGATATTTCATTTTTTTTTGTGATTACGTATTTAATTTTTGAAGTACCTACTCCGGATAAATTACGATGTTTATGAAAATACAAGCAAATAAAATTATTATTATATCGCTCTGTTTTTACTTGCAAAACATTTATTTGCAAATTTCGTATTCCTACGCTTTATGTATAGAGAGAAACGTTTAGTATTATGAATACGGTTAGATCATTATGTTTATTAGATAGCTGTGTATCCAATGTCTAAGTTGCTGTTGGCTATAATGAAATGATTAAGTTTTTCTAAGTCGTCTGTATTTTATTTTCCGGGTAATATATATATATATATATATATATATATATATATATATATATATAACTTTTTATTCAGTCTTTTTCTATCCATTCGTTTAATCTCTACATTCCTATATTTGTTATCTACACTTAACATCGTATTCTCATCGTAAATTTATAGGTTTACTTCTATCACCTTCAATTTTTATGAGTATTTTCCACAGCGGCATTATTTCGAACACATTCTCTTTACTTTCGTTCTTTTCGTGTGTTATCCGAAGTTCATTTCAGTACACAGTTGTTAACACTATTACTCCATTAAGTACTTATAGTTTTTGACATACTTCATCATTTTTTGGAAAATAACACCATACTTTCTATCAGCCATTGCAGTATGTCGTTTTTGTTCTCTTTGTGTTTCCACACACACACGTCCACCTATTTCATAACCACGTTACCATTATTTCACACATAGTTCTGCATTCGTCACTTTCTACAAAGTTTACCGATTGACCAAAATATTCTCTGGCAATCCTAAGTAAATGAAGTGAGTCGTCGTATGTACAGCAGAATGCACTCCCTCAAGTATATTTAACGTTTTCTAGTTACTCAAACCTAAGTTCATTTTTCACAACACTCTTACTGCCTCCGTTTGCCGAAATTTATGTTATCCAGATCTGGATGATGTTATCAATTTTTTTCTTCATATAATGTCAAGTGGATTATGTTATCCAGATCTTATCGAGGATCAGAACGCCTTCAAAAATCGCGCATTCGTTATATTTTTGATCGCATAATAAAATTAACAAATTTCCGTATTCAGGGCGTAATTTTAATTGATGAAAATTCGTGAATAATGCAATAAACATATATTTCAAACATTTTGAATAATCCAAATCATTCAACTTACCTTAAAAGCAGATTTAGTTACTTATTTGCTCATGTTCTCAGTCTATGCTTTGGAAACAGGCAAAGCCTCCTTTTTCCCAAACACACAAACAATCAACTTTTATGAAAAGTCTTTCTCTATCCAAGCTGTAAAACCTTAATCAATTGGAATCTCACACCAGAAAGTCGCCATCTAGAAATGTTTTCAAAAGCAACTTGAAAATGTTGTTTCCCTCATACTTCATTATCCTATCTTCCTTAATTCCATCTTGCACCACTTTCCCCAACCGTGCCGTGTCACTTTTACTCAATAATTATTTTTATGTTTGCTGTCTTGTCTGTCACTTATTTATTTTGTTTGTTCATATAATGTTTTTTCTGCTTTTTCTTTGAAGAATATAGTATTCCAATTTGTAAGTTATTGTGAAAGTGTACACTTATAAATATTTTTAGTAGTCTATCCTATTATTAAATTCTCATATTTAATCATTTGGTTAACTACTTCTATAGCATTAAGTTTGCAAAGTGAATATGTAATTTCATGTGTACATCAAGATTTAAATAAACAAACATCACTTCAGCCTTATCGGTATTCCTACGTAGTTCATTCTCTGAACACGTTTGAAACATTCGTTTTAATTGTCATTGTGAATATGTATAAATCGGTGTTAATTAAACAGCATCATCTGTGTAAATAAGATATTGTAATACCAATCATTTATATACCGCAGCGATGGTCGTAATTTATTAAAATACCTATCGATAACGCAAGTATTGAATAAAGTAGTCATGCTAAATAATTGAAATTATGTAAAAACAGTTGGCCAATATTCCGCTGAATCACGTTTTACTATTGTAAGAAAGGATATTATTTCATGAATTAGTTGTTCAAATAATTCATGGAACGACAATATTTTCTATAATTATCACAACTCGTGCAAAATTTTAATATCTTTATCTAGATGACTTTTATTTAAAAAAAGAAAAGCTTTTAAAATCCTTCCGCACACTCCACAATTGGTACCTTCACTTGTTTGGTTAATATTCTTTCATATACTTTACTTACTATGGTCAGTAGACTAATATAATTCTGCACAAATTTTAGACTTTGGGTAACTATTCTCATATATAAGGGAAATATAACATCGTTTGATACGATTCAGAAGTAATAAAAACCTTCTTCATCAGTAGTCTTCACATTTTATTCAGATTAGTGTTTTCATCAAATCGGTGAATGTATTGTAAGGGATGGATGGTGTTTTCAAAGGAAATGTTAGTGGGTAAGCACAATTCACATTAGAGTCTATATGTAAAACCATACGTACGTAAGTATGTGTATACACTTTCAAAGGTTTATAAAATCTGAGGGGAGCATCTGATTGACTGCGGACTTTTTTTTGAATGAGGAAAATTATAAGATTCTGAGCTCTCAAGCTGGTTTCATCCTTAAGTTAATTGGAAAACAATTTCACAAGGCACTGTAAGAATGTCAGTCATTTCTTGTTTTGTTATGTAATTGTCTTCTTAATTTCCCCTTTAAGTACTTCTGTATGGACTTCTCATACAAACATTCATGATGATTTTTCACTTCTACCTCTCCATTAATTTTGCTCATTATTTAGCTTCATTCCTTCGAAGTTATCAAAATATTTGTAATTTCATTTTTGATAACTTCGATTATGAAAACGATAACATTATTTAATGAAAGCACCTGCTTTGCACGTGATAACGAGGACACAGGTGGTGCGTTCGACAGAAAATACGCGACAGATCACCATTATTTTGTTATTAACATCAGAGAATAATATTTTCATTGAAAATATATATTTCTTATTAAATATTATGTGAAGAAAACTGTCTGAAACTATATAATTTAAAGTCATTTAACTATGGGTATTGGATTAAACGTATTACTATAAGAGTGGCGCGTGCTGTTTCTTTTTTGGTTACAATCTGCTGATAGGAATTGGAAGCTACGAATTAAACGTGACTATTTATTTTTATAGCAACGTAATTATTACGTTTGTCTATTATATAGGTAGTAATTATTATAAAACGAGACAGATGCCTGCTTTAAAAAAGGTTTGAATATTTTCGTGTTGAAGGCTAACCTGTCATTACTAGTCGGATTAGTTCGATTAATGTCTATTATATCTGAAATACTAAGTTCGTTCTATTAATTTAATGGAGATTTTGTAATTGATTTGTTTTAGCGTCAAATGATCTATTTTAGGTTTGAAAACTTATTTAACTTTAAAAGATCAAAATAATATTATGGAGGCGCAACTGTCTAGTTTGGAAAACTGATTCAATAGGGAACCTTACAGCCAGTTTATACCGCTAGGAGGATACCTGTACTACAACGTAAACATCATAGATAAACATGATATGATATTTTGTAATTTTTATACGTCTATCTTGAGACTTTTTTATACGTCTATCTTTGAGATTTATAATAAATATGCTGTTGCAGTTGGAGCAGTTGAAAATATAGTTCATTTATTCCCCAAGGACAAAAGAACATCAGGAGCTATGGGAAATAGATGTGACTCGTAAAAACTTTAAGACAACAAAACAAAGGGTCGGCTTTATTTAGATCATTCGTTTTATTCGGATTTTTTATTCTAATATTGTTAAATATTCGTAATTTTTCGCCATATTTTCTCTTTACATAAAAGTTTTAAATTTTACACACCACAAATATCTACCGCTTTTTGACAGCTAGTTTTATTCTCGCCTTACTTCGGTCGCGCCATCTATGATTAGCTTTACGTAAGATGCCCTAGTAATTTTTTTTTAAATTACGCTGTTGGTTTTAAATATGTTCAAACAGCGTTACGAAAATATATGATGTTATTGAGTGGGGTTAGAGATGTGACAGTGTGCTACATGCAATTTAGATTTAATATGTAAACTTGTCAAATAGAGTATCTTTATAATGAATTT
Source organism: Druceiella hillmani (assembly GCA_039881145.1). Taxonomy (NCBI): domain Eukaryota; kingdom Metazoa; phylum Arthropoda; class Insecta; order Lepidoptera; family Hepialidae; genus Druceiella; species Druceiella hillmani. Next base: position 722,785 of record JAYKKI010000014.1, read on the forward strand.
ATTCAATCGAAATATGTGGGAATAGTTATATGAATAAGTGTAATATAGGTCAAAACCAAAGGAATTGGTCATAATTTATAATTATATCCTATCGTTATAATTTTTATAATTAAATGTGTTATAGAAAAATGTTTTGTTTTGAAATGATAGGTTATTGCAGTCTTTTATTTTTATCACAGAGCTATTTTAATCACTACATTTACATATATACACACGCATACATACATTAATTTTCTGGTTTTGGAAAATTTAATTTTGATGAAAGTTTTTTTGGCGGGTATTCTGCCAGATTGTTTGCTTATATTTAAAACTGGTATCTGTTTTTCATAATGAAAAGTTGCCACATTGAACAACTTATTCGACAGCCGGTTACTGTAATGACATTGAGCAAGAAAGAATACTGTCTTTTATTTAATTATTGACAATATCATTTAAAATAATTTTATTTAAATCGTGTTATATGTATATTTATAATACAAATATGAGCAGATAATAATGGTTTATTTAATACGTTTCTTGCCGATCACGTATGATACTCGTGATGTTACGAATGTGACCACATTCGTACCACATTGTGACCACATACCCACAAATAACGAGTTCCACATTGTTAATATGAAAATAGCGTACGAAAAATGACCTATAAATATTTCCTACTAGTTATTCTTCCTATTTTATTTAGATATAAACAATATGTATAATATAAACCTGTCAATATTCACGAGAGGCACGCATAGATTAGCCGCTCGAAGTATGTTTTATGAAAAGAGTGAAGTGGGTTGCAAAGTGTGCATGCGGGCAAAAAATATAGACACAGGTAGCCACGGCTATAAGGACACGGGTTTTATTGTTCGGACTCTGATATACCTGTGTGCCCGTCCTTGTGCTTTAAGAAATATAATGCCCAAAGATTATACTATATAAACAGATTAGACCATGCAAATACAAAACAAATTGTACTATTTTTTTAAGTCATTTAACCTATAATAGCCATTTTTAGCGTTTTGATAAATTTACTAGTGGAATCGTTTGGGATTTTCACTGAAAATGTTATTTAGAAACGATCGAACAGAGAAAGCAAGTAAGATAAACTAATAAGTTATTTTACGTTCAACCAAGTCATCATAACACCCAATGCAGAGCTAAAACTGCTGCACACTAGTATAATCAAGTATATGTAGGCACTCCAAAATTAGAGTTTTTTTTTTTAAACTTTTGCGATTCGAACACATATTTTATTTGATTTGAATCGGGAAGAAGTCTTCCCGTGACCACAGGCTGTGCAACCAGTCTGAAACGTCGGGACATAGTGAGTACTTAGTTTATAATATCTAGGTTTACTCATTAAATATATAATTACCGCGAAAAAACCGATTCAAATCAAATAAAATATGACTCCAAAATTAGTTACGAAATAATTATATTATCAGTCATAATAACAACAATTAATATTTATACAAGAGTTTTATATGAATAATACGCATTATTCATCTAAAATAACTAATTTTTCAATATGTAAAGATACGTTTGTTTTCTGTTTTTTAACGAATGCAGAATTTGTTCATTCACCGGTGGTATAAAAATTCTGTGTAATACTAATATGTTATTTTGTAATTTATGACGACTAAATTCACAGAATTTTTTTCTTATATTTGAAACCTAATGATGATAGTTGCAGAGAGATGTAGAAAATAAAATTTAAATTTGGAACAGTCTTGTCAACTGGCGGCAATGGCGTTGTAGATTGTCTATTTCATATATTTATTTTCATTATTTGTATTAGTTTTTGAAATATGTTAAGATGTACATAAATTACTTGAAGTTTATTTAAAATACTTTTAAGAAATACTTCATTGTATTATATTTTTGGAAAGGGCCACAAACATTTCTTTCTCCGAAGCTGCTAATTTCATAAATAGAGAAAACATCGCGTAGGTAAAGTTTACTTAAAGTTTAGCGGAAAAATATAGCGTTTATTCTGAATTTCATAGGTTTTGAGATGTTTACGATACGTTTACGATTTTAATTTTATTTATATTTGTTAATACTTTAATAGAAAGATTGTACATCTTTAAATGTTTATAAGCGTCTATATTCCATTCTAATCTAAAAGAGAATGTTTATAAGCAAACCAATTTGACAGGTAAAATATGATTGGCACAAATATATACTTAATCAATTGAGGACAATTTACGAAAATCATTATATCACTACTTTCATTATAATTATAATCATTTCATTATTAAATTAACAAAATGTCACGATAAATAATTCTATTACATTAATATTATTCTAGTAAAATGAAATGTGAAATTTAAAGAAGTAAAATGGACAAGCCTTGCTGTCCATTACACAAAACTCAGAGGTATAAAACATTTTAGAAAAATATTTGATACTAATACATATATTTATATTATAACACGTTGGAGCGAGATAGGTACAATGAGTCAGCTTCAATCTTACGTAGCCGTTTAGACAATTAACCATTAATTGTCTTACATTTAAATATACGTTTACTAGGATATTTGGTGTAACAATAGTGAAACAAAAATTATTTTGACATGGTATTTTTATTTAAATAAGTGTTGGTATTATTTTAAAATCTGAAATACATATTTTAAACATACTGTATGACAGTGTGTTCTTTTTATAATAGGCAAGCTTTTGCTCTTATGTTTTCAATGATTTTTTAATACATATTGTCGGAAAAAATATTTATTTAAAACCATCCCATTTTATTAAAAAAAATAACATTACAAAAATTTTAATATTAATATTCGGTATTATTTATAAGGGCTTTGGAATTATAAACAACGAACCTGTAACATAAGAGTCTAAGACGTTAGCGTCCATCTGAAAGGTCAAGGGTTGAATTTCCAACAGATGTTTAAACATTCTAAAATTCTATTTAAAAAAAATTAAAATAATATCAAGTCGCCATTTACATTATATCATTTCAATACGATCGTAATGCGGTCCGTTGATAAGACTACAATTATATAATTAAACACGTAAGTAGATCGGTCATTTGTTGTCTGATTTTGTTTTCATAATGATGAATATTTCATCATAATGAAGAAAGCATTGTTTGTTCCTTTGCGGCCTCCCCGCTCTATAAATAAGTAATCGATACACAATCGTTTCACGAATAAAGATCTGTAAAATTCGATATCCGCTGTAAGGGTGGGCCATTTGAATACATTATTATTGTTCGTTTGTGAATATTTAACAATATTTTGATCAGTTACAACAGTATATATATATGAGCATCATGAGAACTTATTTTATGACTTGCTCGTACTCATCTTTGCCGATAGTTTTAACAAAAGTAACTTAAACGCACTCATTTTTGCGGATAATACTTTCCAAAATACTATTTTCTCACTTTTTTGTAGATTTTGGAATGTTTAATTAGAAATTTAGAGGAGTTCACACATTTCAAACTACTTCGCAGACTTGTATCTAACGAATAATAAGACTAAAATAAAATATCACATCACAATATTTTTGAGGACGTATCAAAAGAAACATGTACTCATTTCAAATCCAAAGATATATGTATTCATTTAAGCACTCATTTTTGCCGATCCTTTTGACGAAAGTAACCTAACAGTACTCATTTTTACCGATAATATTTTCCCAAAATACTATTCTCTCATTTCGAAAGTAACTTAACGGGATTTCGGTCGCGTTGTCAATACGGATATTAATTCTTTATTATTAAGCAAAGTAGTTATTTCTCAAGTGACGAGTGACGTTACCTGAGAAAGAGAGAGCTTGAACTTCAAGATGAATCACTGTGATAGTTTCCACAAATTTTATTCATTATTTCTTAAGCCTGCGCATTCAATCGTTAATCAATATTCGATCATAAAAATAGGTAGCTTTGAACTCATTTAAGTCGGTCAGAGTAGTTGTGCGTGAGCTCCGACAAAAAGATAAACTCGATCCCAGATACGCTTCTGACGCAGTAATATCCATGTCATTAGATGGATAATAAGAGACTAATAGTAATAATTAGTAAGTCGATACTTTTTCCTTGATTTTTAAGGTGAATACTTCCTATAAATTTTGCATGTAAATTTGAAAATTTTAACGTTACGAAAATAGGGATAAATTTAAAGTATTGCAAAATATAAATTGGGCAGAGTACAGCTGATAAACGTGTACGTGTATCTGGCACTTATCCGTTAATAAGGATGATTTTTTAAAATATTCAAAGCCACAATGAATAATCGATGCTATCCATGCTTGATTTAAGTGACGCAGCCAGTCTCCTTTGAGGTTGCTGAATATGTGTATTCATAATTTAAATGGAATAAAAATAATTTTGTGTAGAATATAGTGAACTATTTAAAAATATATTTAGAACTATAACACTGTCGCTCTGTAATTATTCTTTGACGAAACTGCAAAGATTTGTGAATGTCGTGGCATATGACAAATTTAAACAAGCGGCATGTCAGAAAACGGCCAGTGAGAGAAGTAGTAACCCAAAATTTTAAATTCGAAGGACGACGACACGCCAGACATGGATATGTAGTATTAGAGCCTGTTGACCTTTTACTAATACAGACATACCCGACTGAGATAATATTTGTATTAGTGCCAACCAGTTTGGTACCAGTACACAATATTGGAATTACGATTTGATTAAAATTGCTATGTCTCCTTCAAGACGGAGAGTGTTGAAGAAGATGTATTCACGTAAAAAACTTGAGGCCATGTTTTCACACAGCTCATCCCATTTTTAACTTCTTGATGTCATAGTTAAGATGTCTTACTCACGTTCTAGGACTTTAATGCACATAACAGTGAAAGGTACATGTAAATTTAGTAAATATCTGAAAACACATAAGTATATATAAATATAGCGTCAGACAAAAACATCGACAAAAATTCCAGAAAACTTTCATTACCACATGTCCTTTCTCAGATTTATTACAACAATGAACCTCCTCTAAATCCATTCAACTGTTCTTAAATGATGTCTGGTAAAAGAAACATGCATGCAAACACACAAAAATTCCAAAAATGCTTGATTTCTTCTTATTAGGTTATTTTTAACAATATCGCGTTAGAGAAGACAGTGGAAGTGGACGAAGGGTATTGTAAGTGGATGTGATTAGGTACAATAATATGTATTATGTTTGTTTATGTGTACGTACGAGCGTGTGTGCCATTGAAGTTTTATGAAATTTGAGGGGAGCATTCGATTTGTTACGGATTTGTTTTATTTGATAGTGTCCAGTGAAACAAACAAAACGATAAGTTTTCTAGTTTGGAAATCCGTTTCATCCTTGGGTTAAGCGACGGAAAATTTTGTGTAACAAAAAAATTAATAATTATTTGGGTTGGAACCGGACGAATTGTAGACTATTCATATTAGTCCATAGATGGTGCCTATTGTATTAAGTTACGACCCAAAAAGTATTTCCGGATATAAAGGCAAAAAATTAAATTTTGTGGTAACAGTTATTCCGAAGTGACTACATCATTGCCGAATAACTGTTATTCTGTAACAGTGATGAGGAGTTTGAAACAGTTGTGGTAATAAAAATTAAGCAAAGACAGAATTTATTTTAAATTTAGTTTTAAAACGTTACTGAATACTATTTTGATGAAAATTTTGTTTAGCTCTACTCCAGACTGCTCCTTTCGATACACGGATATCGCTCAGTTACTATTTTATTACGCGTGTCGATATTCTATATATAAAAAGGTCGGACTTAATTTAATCTCTTGATGTTTCTTTCAGCTATTTAGGTTTTCTTTACCAACGTTTTGTGGTAGTCACGCTCTGCACTAGTCTAAATACCCTCAAAATAGTTTTTTTTCGTTTATCATAGACATATTATCTTTGGATAGGTCTTCAAAAATGTTGTGATGCGATATTTTATTTTAGTCGTATTATTCGTCAGATACGAGTCTGCGAAGTAGTTTGAATCTAACGTTAAAAATGGACAAAAAATGAAAGGATAGTATTTTGGAAAGTATCATCAGCAAAAATGAGTACGGTTAAGTTATTTTAGTTAATTTACGGGACACAAAAACTATTATAAAGTTAATCTACGAGGTTTAATTATGATTTTTAATAACAATTGAACAAGTATGAAATCGATATTTACCGTAAAATAATAGGATAACATAAGAAAAAGTAACAATTAATTATAGGTATATATGGTAGGATTTGAATCCTACATAATATATTTCAGATAGCAAGTATAATTTAGTTATCACTATGTCATATGGGTACGATTCAAACAAATTTCAACTTCAAATGTGCACCCGAAACGTATTTGTCACTTGAAATCAATTTTAATATCAATTTTTATTTTAATTCCCATTAATCATAGGCATATACTGCAGAATTTGAATCCTACATGATGTATTTCAGACAGCAAGAATAATGTATTTGTCACCGTATCATATGGGTACGATTCAAACAAATTTCAACTGCTAAGGATCCCTAACTTAATGCACATCCGAAACGTACTTGTCACTTGAAATCTATTTTAATATCAATTTTTATTTTAGTTCCCATCAATCATAGGCATATACTGCAGAATTTGAATCCTACATGATGTATTTCAGAAAGCAAGAATAATGTATTTGTCACCGTGTCATATGGATACGATTCAAACATTTCAAATAGGTGCAAACTTCAACTGCTAAGAATCCCTAACTTAATGCACATCCGAAACGTACTTGTTACTTGAAATCTATTTTAATATCAATTTTTATTTTAGTTCCCATCAATCATAGGCATATACTGCAGAATTTGAATCCTACATGATGTATTTCAGAAAGCAAGAATAATGTATTTGTCACCGTGTCATATGGATACGATTCAAACATTTCAAATAGGTGCAAACTTCAACTGCTAAGAATCCCTAACTTAATGCACATCCGAAACGTACTTGTCACTTGAAATCTATTTTAATATCAATTTTTATTTTAGTTCCCATCAATCATAGGCATATACTGCAGAATTTGAATCCTACATGATGTATTTCAGACAGCAAGAATAATGTATTTGTCACCGTATCATATGGGTACGATTCAAACAAATTTCAACTGCTAAGAATCCCTAACTTAATGCACATCCAAAACGTACTTGTCACTTGAAATCTATTTTAATATCAATTTTTATTTTAGTTCCCATCAATCATAGGCATATACTGCAGAATTTGAATCCTACATGATGTATTTCAGACAGCAAGAATAATGTATTTGTCACCGTATCATATGGGTACGATTCAAACAAATTTCAACTGCTAAGAATCCCTAACTTAATGCACATCCGAAACGTACTTGTCACTTGAAATCTATTTTAATATCAATTTTTATTTTAGTTCCCATCAATCATAGGCATATACTGCAGAATTTGAATCCTACATGATGTATTTCAGAAAGCAAGAATAATGTATTTGTCACCGTGTCATATGGATACGATTCAAACATTTCAAATAGGTGCAAACTTCAACTGCTAAGAATCCCTAACTTAATGCACATCCGAAACGTACTTGTTACTTGAAATCTATTTTAATATCAATTTTTATTTTAGTTCCCATCAATCATAGGCATATACTGCAGAATTTGAATCCTACATGATGTATTTCAGAAAGCAAGAATAATGTATTTGTCACCGTGTCATATGGATACGATTCAAACATTTCAAATAGGTGCAAACTTCAACTGCTAAGAATCCCTAACTTAATGCACATCCGAAACGTACTTGTCACTTGAAATCTATTTTAATATCAATTTTTATTTTAGTTCCCATCAATCATAGGCATATACTGCAGAATTTGAATCCTACATGATGTATTTCAGACAGCAAGAATAATGTATTTGTCACCGTATCATATGGGTACGATTCAAACAAATTTCAACTGCTAAGAATCCCTAACTTAATGCACATCCGAAACGTACTTGTCACTTGAAATCTATTTTAATATCAATTTTTATTTTAGTTCCCATCAATCATAGGCATATACTGCAGAATTTGAATCCTACATGATGTATTTCAGACAGCAAGAATAATGTATTTGTCACCGTATCATATGGGTACGATTCAAACAAATTTCAACTGCTAAGAATCCCTAACTTAATGCACATCCGAAACGTACTTGTCACTTGAAATCTATTTTAATATCAATTTTTATTTTAGTTCCCATCAATCATAGGCATATACTGCAGAATTTGAATCCTACATGATGTATTTCAGACAGCAAGAATAATGTATTTGTCACCGTATCATATGGGTACGATTCAAACAAATTTCAACTGCTAAGAATCCCTAACTTAATGCACATCCGAAACGTACTTGTCACTTGAAATCTATTTTAATATCAATTTTTAATCATAGGCATATACTGCAGAATTTGAATCCTACATGATGTATTTCAGAAAGCAAGAATAATGTATTTGTCACCGTGTCATATGGATACGATTCAAACATTTCAAATAGGTGCAAACTTCAACTGCTAAGAATCCCTAACTTAATGCACATCCGAAACGTACTTGTCACTTGAAATCTATTTTAATATCAATTTTTATTTTAATTCCCATCAATCATAGGCATATACTGCAGAATTTGAATCCTACATGATGTATTTCAGAAAGCAAGAATAATGTATTTGTCACCGTGTCATATGGATACGATTCAAACATTTCAAATAGGTGCAAACTTCAACTGCTAAGAATCCCTAACTTAATGCACATCCGAAACGTACTTGTTACTTGAAATCTATTTTAATATCAATTTTTATTTTAATTCCCATCAATATTCACTTCATTTTTATTTTAATTCATGCGTGAATGTTGAATCATAATGTTCGTTTGTGTTTTGACAAATTCGTGCATACAGAAATACGTACTAAATTTATAAATATTCATATTCAATACGCAATACATTGAATATTGAATATGAAACTTAAACACGCGCGAGACACGTCATCCAAACACACACACACCTATAATTATCAAGAAACTGGTTATGTTTATGTCTCAGGCGTTGTTATGTTTATGTCCCAGGTGTGTATATTTACAACTTGTCTCCCTAAATTCGAAAGATAAATTTGAATTATATGGTATTCATTCTAAGCGACTGTTCCATTAGTAATGTATGCATTTGTTACACAGGCGAAAGAGGGCACAAATGTGAACCGCTCGTTAAGTTTATGCAGCATTTCTTGTAGATTAACATCGAAATATTGCTGAGTCATCACACAGTCTATTCGACTTAATTATTTTCAAATAAGAATATCATATTACCTCGATGTAGCCACTACTTCAGTTTAATTGTAGTTTTGTCTGATACATATCTTTTTGGAGTTTACTCCTTAAGAAATTATTTTCATATATAGCGTCCGGTATGAAGTTTTATCAAAAGTAGATATATATAGAGCACAGGAATAAAATCAGAAGTTCAGTGCGTTAAACAAAGTATAACCGTTATGTGGAGTGAGATATCAATATGTTTATATGACGGAGTGTGACACACATAGTTTACTATCGTTTGCTTATATCTAGTAATCATTAAATGTCATTATGTGTGAATATTTAGTGTCTTCTATCCTTCAATATTAAAAAATCTCTTTTAATTTTAACTTCTCAGTTTGATATTACTAAATTATTTTAATTTTGTTGTGTAAATTTGATCTTGTTCATTTGTGTTTTACTTGAAAAAATCATAAAAAAATGCTGACAATATATTTAACATTGTCAGCATTTTTTTATTAAAGATTTTTCCATTTATATTTAATGATATTGATATTTATATTCAGTGTTATCTATTTTATACATTCCTAGACAATCGTACTTAAGAAGTAAACTCCAGTCGCGCGTCGGAGCTGATATGCACAATTTTTTTAAGAGAAAAACTGTTCACAGGTCTTTTTTTAAACTTTAAAATACACTGTAATGTATGGTTTGCTTAGGTAAGTTTTCTTGGTTTCAAAGGGCACTGTATAAAGATAATACGTTTATCTGCTGTGAACTGCAACACGGATCAGTCACACTGCGATTGTCCGTTTGTTCTATCGGCACCGTGAAGATAGCATTTCATGAAGTTGTATAAAAAAATAAATATATAAATCTAATAGATTAGGAATTGATAATAATTTGTTGGTTTGTCCCAATAACTGGTATAGGGATTATTATAAAAAGATGTTTTTAACAAACATTTTAGCTTTCAATTTTAGCATTAGAAAAATGAAATTAAAAGTAACTTTTGATCGAAATTTGAGCACCAGTAATTGGTCAGCTATAATTATTGTTTTGTCGAGCGTATTTATTTAAAAAAAATCTTCTAAAGTATGTAAAATAAATATTTGAAAAACTATCTGTAATTAGTCCATTTTAGGCTAAACAACGACGAGACAATCGATTTCATTTTGGGAACCACGTTTTTGATTCACGTTTTTGAATTTTGAGAAGCACTTCTCGCCTCTAGGTATTAATAGGTGAGCAATACATTTAAAAAGTGAAAAATGATATATAACATTTATAAATAGGTAAATAGAAATGTTTCACCTGTTCTATGTTTCTGCTTAAACCCGTACGGATCCCGTCGCAATACGAGTTCTACTCGTACGAAACAAGTTAGGCGAATTTATAAAAAAAATTGGTGTGTTTATGATCCAGCAGAAGTGAAAACATTGACAACCAATATAACCGTTCTGTGTATGTCGGAAATGTACAATACGAAATTAAAAATAAAATTATTACCATTAATAGTAAATTAATGCATACAAATACTCTCAAGTAATTTAGATCGGTTTAGCAATTACAGAAAAAAATGCCTCACAAAATAAATAAATATATTTCTCAAAATAGAAATCGTACGTCTTCATTATAAACTTGGGATTTGTATACTGAGTATTCCCGGAGCGCGTGAAAAAATGGGTTTAGTTGAACTATATTAATAAATAATATTTTTATAAAAAAATACTTAAAAAAATCAGAGAAGAAAAACACAAGCATTGAAATTCGAACATGGGTTTTTATCGCATTCTGTACGTAAACTAGTGACTCGCTGAATAAAGTGACAAACTGTCACGCTCTATATTCCTTTCGTTCGGCTGCAATCTGTCTAGAGTCGAGTTTACCCGAAGTTAACCGTTCGGCCATATTTGATCTACCGCTGAATACACCCGAAGCGCGTAATTACAAATATTTACCCCTTAAAATTTTTGGATGAGGTGAGTCAAAAAGAACTTTCACTAAACAAAATTATTTTTTTATTGCTATGTTATTTTATTTTATTTCTCGTACATTTCCAACTCTACAAATAAGACTCCAATAACTTAAAATACAGCGAGGTTCCTATTAAGTTATGAGGCTTTTCAGAAGATCTGGAATATAATTTGTTTTATTTTAATTTGATATAATATAACATTTTTCACATTTAATATTAAAATTTTATTAGATTCAAATAGAGATTTTTAAAAGTTTTTAACGATTCTAATATAAGGTACCCGAGGTAATTAACACCCACCTAACTTAAAATCATTTTTGGTTCCATAGTTCCTACTTAAATGGAACTGTTGATGCATACAAAGATTAAATATAGTTTTTAGAAACTATAGATGTTAGTTGTGAGATGTAACTATTTCCATGCTAAACTTGTTTTGGGCGGTATTAAAAATGCTATGTTTGTCAGCGCCTGCTTGCTAAATAAAATGCTGGACGTATAAAATATATTCTTACGTTACGAGTGATATATCTAATAAAACATAATAGTTATCTATAAAGTTCTCTATTGGAAATAAACAGAATGTAGCAAACCGAATAAACAGAATTTAGTATAAAACTATCATACTTTTTAATAAGAACAAAGTAACTTCAAACTTCTGGTCATAATAATTTTTAACAAAACCTTTTTAGCTTAGACATAATATTCATATAAAATAACAATATAAAGGCTGTTTTATAAAAAAAGATTATAGGTAATCCTACATTGAGTGTTATTAATTGACAAAGGACAATGGCAGCCTGAGTTAGTGGGATAATAAGGCACGTTACCAACAACAGGTATATATGAGTCATTAAGTACTTAATATGAATTGTGGTAATGCAACGCACAGAAGTTACAAAATCTAAATATATTATTTCTAAAAGGTGTTTTTTGGTCGAGCGGCTCGATCTCTTTAACTACTGCACCAAAAAAAATAAAAAAATAGCCACTTAAAGCTTATGTTTTCTACTTTGGGCGAAACATATAAAAAATTCGAAACAAATCGTTTTGTTAATAAAAAAATTAATTTTTATAACAATTGGCATGAGCGCCATCTGTGGGCGACACATCAAATATCTTAGCCAAATTGTATACTTGGAACACGCTAGATGGCGATAGTGCGAAGACTTCGCACGGGTCAGCTAGTATAATACTTATTTAATAATAACATAATTGTTAAATACCATTATTTTATTACTTTCGCGTTTAAGAATTGGTGTTAATTTAAAAATTTGACCAAATACATTTTTATCATTTTTTGTAAGATCTACACCCTCATGGTACTAATTCTTACAATTGCTACAATGTTCCATAGCTAACTATTCATTTTCTCAGTATGCGTGGCAGTACCATTCTTCTTTATCATCATTTGCTGTATTTTTATGTATCGTCTTCTTTCTTTTTTATTTGATTTTTTAAACTTTTTAGTTTTTTTTCATACTTTTTATCTTATCTCTTAAATCCTATTAGAGTTTAGAATTATTACTTATGTAATTAAGTACAGTTTTCCAACTGTATAAAAACACGCACATTTAGCCTAAAGATCATTTGACCGGGCGGTATTATCCGAGTGGACGTTATTGTTATTTTAAAAATTTTTTCATTATATTACATACGTTGCCGCAAAAATAATAACGAAATATAAAAGGTAGTTAACTATATTATAACACAAATATAAAATTATACGTAAAATAAATATAACAAAATAAATAGAAACTTAAAATTTTTGTCGAAGCAATTTTTATAGTAGCGACTTTCGCGACCGAGGTCCTTGAAGCACAGAAAATCACTGGCAAGATGGCGGCACTAGACACTTTCATTCAGGTTAGGCGTTTTCCTATTAGTGTATCCTTATTTGTACGTGGACCGTGTGGGGTCGACTCGAATAAAATTATGTTTTCTGTAGTTTGGGCGTTATTTAACATATAGCGTTAATTGCCATACCTACCTCATAACATTTTTAAAAATAAAAGTTTAAATTATAAGTATTGACGATAAGTTATTATTTAACTCACCCGCCTTATGTATTGCAATACATATAGTTGTTCTTAAATTTGTATAACAATTAGTTTCTATGGGTTTCTGAGTACAAATTACTATTATAGTCAATATATTTTTTCGTATGTTAAGCGTATTGTTGAGAATGCGTACGGAGCGTCACGCGGGATTAACGTAGCGACGCAGCATACACTTCGGCTGTGAATAATGAGTAAGGTTGCCACCTTTGCTAAACCCAAAACCCGGAGGTTAATAAAAACAAAAACAAAGCAAAGCCAGGTCTATAAAGCTTACATTAAATGACTTTACAGTGTTTATTTACTCATTTTTATAATAATGGTTAAATATTTACACTTATTGTAGCTTTAATATTCTATATTGTAGATTATAGATACAGTGGATTGGTATTCAACTCGTTTTTCACTGCAGACAGTTGTTTAAATAAATTAAGTGCATTTCGGTGGAAACCGGAGAATTACGATACTAAGCCAGAGCCAGAAGATAATTCATTAAAACCAGAGAATATCGGTGTAATCTAGAAGGGTGGCAGCCCTAATAATGAGCGATGAGTATTATTTCGCAGAAATAAAAAAAATAACGATTACGCAGGTAATTCAGTGTTTTGTTCAAATTTATTTTTCATGGTGTTTATGATAACGAAACCTTTAAATGTAATTATGATCGAGAAAATTATAGAAAACAAGAAATATGTATTCTTCGTAATAAAGACCCAAATCAAAGAATGTTATTTTAGTCTTATAATTTCGAGACGAGTGGAAATAATATTCTTGCCGTACAAATTAACCAATATCTTGTGTACTGTACTTTATGTAAGTACATTGTATGATTCTTTCTATACAAAACCAATCTTGTGTACGTGTTGTACTTTATATAAGTACAGTATATTATTATTTCTATACAAAACCAATCTTGTGTACGTTTTGTAATTTATCTAAGTAGGTATAGTACATGTTTCTCGTTAAACCAATTAACCAATATCTTGTATTCTGTACTTTATGTAAGTACAGTATATGATTCTTTGCATATAAAACCAATTTTGTGTACGTATTTTTCTTTACGTAAGTAGGTACAGTACATGCTTCTCGCTAAACCAATATCTTGTGCACTGCGCTTTATGTAAGTACAGCTTCATTTTATGTAAATTATATAAATGTATGGTAAATTGAAGAAAATTTAGAGTTCATATACAAACAAATTTCGATATTTTGGGAAAACTGCAAACTAATCAAATAACTCATGCATCGTACGCTTAGCATAACATAGAACAAATTTGCATGATGTAATAATAATAATAAGTCAATATTATATTAATATAACAATATTTTTCAGTTTATATCTATTGGCTTCGCGGTATTTCCGGTTTTGTCGTTAAATTGACATTGAATTAAATATTGTCGCTCGGACATCTAGCGGCAGGAAACAAAAGCGCGCTTAAACTATGTACTCAGTTTGAAACTTGGTTCTAATCTGAGCATGTTGAACGTTGATAAATTTGAAGCTTTAAATGTGGTTACAATATTTCTTTATAGATGTCTCTGTAAAACACATTTCTAATATTTTTATTTTATTGTTCCCTTATAGGTTATTCGAAAAGAAGATTTTACTTTCTAATAATGATGTTCTACGAGAATTGTGACTAAATAATGCCGACATTCTACGTGCATGTCAGAAGCAAACAAAAAGCTATATGCAGGTACATCTTACTTTTGAGCACTAGTAGAGTCAAGAATACGAATTCTTATATGAACGTTTAAGCTTTATGCTAGATGGATACCCCACAATTTATGTGAAGTACAAATATACCTTCATGAAAACTGGTGTTACTGAATCATTTTAAAACGGTATTCACCATAATGCGCGAAATTTGCTAACACTCCTATAAAACCTGACAACAGATAGTGAAATTCGACTCGTAGCATGGTGTTAAATTTTAAACAATTACAAACAAGTAAATAGAATGTAGTAAACAAATGGCGAAAACTCGCACCTGTAGTTTTCATTTATTGACGACGCATAAAGGAAAGTGAATGCTGTGCTCCATAAACGGTCATTTGGTGCTCCAACGAACTGAAAAGTGTAGTCATTGTAGCGAGAATATTTCAAAAATAAACGAATGATAAATTCTATACCTAAATGAATTTTTGAGAACACAAAATCTTTTAGTTTTGTCCTGTCATATAGTTCTGTCTTGAAGGCTATGGAACTAATTTCCGTAGATGTCATGCTTAATATCGATTAGGTACCAATCGGTTGAAGACTGTGATGTATATTTTGGTTCTTGGTCTTATTTTTTGGCTCACCTTAATAAGAATTTAAGGTGTTTGATAGTTTGGACTGGGCGTATTGTCGAAAATACACCAAAAATGTTTTACCATCGAACATGTATTGTTTGTAGACACTGAAATGTTAGTTTAAATATTATTTCAATAGTTCAGCAAGGCAGCGACCGTATATACACACACACACACACACACATATATATATATATATATATATATGTATATATATATATATATATGTATATATATATATACATATATATATATATATATATATATATATATATATATATATATATATATATATATATATATAACGAGCGGTTTGGATTTTGTCATATTATTAACAAAATATTATTTATCAAGAGGTTGTATTAATTGTAATTGTTACTGGCAAGTATAGTGTATTCTGGCACATAAAAACGAACGTTCTAAATTTGAAATTTATTCTTTCGAATGAAAATTCTCTTTCACTGACAAAAACGTATTTTTTGGCGGTAAATGAAATCCAACTCTTATTAAGTTCTTTTTCATTTGTTACGTTTTTATTTTAACGAATAAATTTTAATTAAATTTCGGCCGTTTGCGGCATTAGTTCACTTCTGTTTGCTGTTCTCAGAATGGTTGAAAAAACGATAAGAGCTAGTAAAATTATTGCGCTGCTTGAAGAAGGCTGTAGCCAATGTTATGTGTCTCAGCAGTATAATGTGAGCCGTTCCAGCGGCAAAGGTACATAACAGATGTTCTTATTCCTCATGCCCAACCCGCATTAACAGCAGTTGGAGGCGAGTACATTTTTATGGACGACAACGCTCCCGCTCTAGAGACGTTGATGCGTATGTGCAGGAGGCCGGAATTCGTCGGTTAGACTGACCAACTAGAAGTCCTAACCTCAATCCGATAGAACACATATGGGATAATCTCAAACGATGCGTCAGAGCCGTAAAACCAGCTCCAGAAAACATTCAGGCCCTTAAAAATGTGATCGTCGCTGAATAGGAACGTATTCCTCAGGAAATGATAAAAAACGTCGTCGAAAGCATGCCTAGCAAATTAAGCGCATTGATTTTAGCTACTCGTTCCTAAATATTCAAATTTTATGTTAAATTAATAAAAAATATGCAAAAATAAACTTTAGCCATTTTTAATGTACTAGTATGAAAACGCTCGTCTGTGGACTTTGCATCGTTTTTTTTATTTATTCGCATTTTTAATGACTGAAGCAGGTAAAAACGATATCTCAATAATAAATAAAAATATTCTCATCATATCGCCATATAAAATGCATCAAATAATAATAAAACAACTCTGATATGGTTTATTCCTATAAGTGCCCGTTTTAATTGCAAAAGAGTATATATATATATATATATATATATACATATACATACATACATACACACATATATATATATATATATATATATATATATATATATATATATATTTATATATATATAATTTTTTTTATATATACTTGTATTAATATGTGTATTTGGGCTGATACAATTTGAAGAGTGCTGTAGTATCAATGTTGTCTAATTATATTATGTGTAGAAGATATTAAGTATGGGTGATGATATTATATTTAGTTGTTCATTTAATATATTAACCTTGGTGTCTTTTTTATGTCTGTTTATTTCTAATGTTTCTAGGATATTAAGTTTATTACCTTTTGTATTTATTTGTAATATATAGGGGGCATTATCAGCATTAGGGTGATGGTTATTTTCAATGAGATGTTTAGCAAAGTGAGATGCGTTTGGTTTGTTATTTCGCCAGCTGGCAATCTGTTCTTTATATCTTGTAGTAAAATCTCTTCCTGTTTGACCTATGTATACACTATTACAGTCGTTACATTTTAGTTTATAGATACCACTCTTTTTATGTTTATCTATTTTTTCTTTATTATTAATAAGGGTTTTACCCAAGTTCATAGACTAGTTGAAAATTTTTTTATCGAATAAGAAATAATTTTGGTCCATGCATAATTTAAAGAGGTCTCTAATTTCCGATGCTTCAATAGGGTTTAACCGTTTCTTTTCTTTGATATCTGAAATACTATTTAGGCAATCTTTTAGTGGTATATTAGAAAATAAGTTTACTACGTCGAGTGATACTAATTCATAATTGGGTGTTAAATGTATATTTTTAATTTTATAACAGAGATCAAAAGAGTTTTTAATGGTATATTTAGGCGCAAATCCGGTTTTATTTCGAAAGATCTTATTAAGGTGAAAGGTTAATTTTTTTTGAGGGTGCGTTTGTGTATGAGACAACAGGTCGTATGAGTATATTTGGTTTATGAATTTTAGGTTGTCCATAGAGTATTGGGGGTCTAGGGTTCATTTCTGTAACTTTACGTTTCGCGAATTCGTTGGGAAATATGATATTACAGGTTTTAATTATTTGTTTTGGCCTGTTGTCTCATACACAAATAATACATTTAAAAAATACTAATATAATAGAAATATACCCGGTCGTACCAAATAATAATAACAGTTACTATAAATCTATGACATACATAGGTAATGTATCACAAAATCAAATTAAGAAAACTCTTAACTAATAATAAAAATATAAATAATACAACATATGCTTATAGTACTTTAAATAACTTGGGTAAAACCTTTATTAATAATAAAGAAAGTATAGACAAACATAAAAAGAGTGGTATCTATAAACTTAAATGTAACGACTGTAATAGTGTATATATAGGTCAAACAGGAAGAGATTTTACTACAAGACATAAAGAACATATTGCCAGCTGGCGAAGTAACAAACCAGATACATCTCACTTTGCTAAACATCTCATTGAAAATAACCGTGACCCCTATATATTACAAATAAATATAAAAGGTAATAAACTTAATATTCTAGAAACATTAGAAATAAACAGACATAAAAAAGGGACCAAGGTTAATATATTAAATGAACAACTAAATATAAAATCATCACCCATACTTAATATCTTCTCCACATAATATAATTGGACAACATTGATATTACAGTACTCTTCAAATTGTTTCAGCCCAAATACACATATAAATATAAGTATATATTAAAAGAAATACAAAGAAATAAATAAATTTAAAAAATAAATATAATATATATGTGTATATATATATATATATATATATATATATATATATATATATATATATATATATGTATACTTATTTATAAATAAATAAAACCGGAGATATGTAGAATTAGTGGTATAACCTTGTTCTAACTTTCAGATACCCTTGCTTTTGTATAAATATATTACCGAGAATAACTTCTATTTAATACATACACCGGAAGATTTGTATTGTACAACCTCATATAATAACAACAATTGAATTTATTACCCTCACTAAAATACTGGTATATCGTGTAACTCTCGGAAATATAATAAAACCTACACCGTTCCCCTACAATAAACTCATTAACATAAGCAGTGGGAAAACCCACATAAACCCGGGTTCTGCTATTGTGTTTGAAACATATAAATGCTGTTGGATGTTCCTAAGAGTTAATCTTTGCTAATAGCCCACCCAAAGATGTTGTAATACAATGAAACCTAGGTCGTGGTAAAGAACTTAAAGAAAATAGAAATAATACTACATCACATAGTTTCATTTAATTGTGAATTAAATTTAGTAGTAAACAATTAGAAACGGCACCTGAACATGTTGAGCATCAGCCTTAAGTAAATACTCCGGCAACAGAGTTTTGCCATTAGGGGTTATATATTTCAGGTAGCCAATCCCATCGCCTAAACTGATGAAGGAGATTTATGATGATAATTTAAATTCATTATTAAAAAAAGTTAGTAACGGCACCTGAACTTGTTGAGACTTGTTGAGCATCAGCCTTAAGTAAATTTCCGGCAACAGAGTTCTGCCATTAGGGGTTTTATATTTCAGTTAACCAATCTTATCGCCTAAACTGACGAAGCAAAATAATGACGATATTTTGACGTCTATGGGAGATGTGCTAGGCAATATTTATGTGGTAAAAATAATATTAGCAGTTGTAAATAATTCAATAGAAACACTGTGAAAGGTGCAGAGTATTTCTGCAGAGGCTTAAGCATATATAAATGTTTATATATGCTTAACCCTCTACTGAATCATAGTAGTGTGAGTTCATAATTTTAACACGAACCTTAAAAATACTATTATTTATATATATTTTTATAGTTTGTGTAATCAAGTTTGATATCTCGGCGTCACCCCCTAGTGACGCCATAGACGTTTTTGAATCGAACGCCCGAAGTGCGGCAACAATTAAAATTTGTTTAATCAAAGATTGAAAGAAAATCGTGTAATTATCTGGAAACTGAACATTTCGGTTGCCATCAATATACAACTATTAATAATCTTTTTATAAGACCGGACGTTATAATTGTATCATTGTTTTGTTTTATTGTGATTAGGGTTTGGATCCCGGGACGTATCGTGTCTCAAAGTCCCAGGCATTTATTAAAATTTATTTGTCTCGAATCCTGGTACTTTCAGATCGAGACTCGACGCACGCTGATTGAAATCATAGTGTTGTAATTTGATTTATAATCGGTTATAATAATCTTTATTGTCTCAAACTTCACGCACTGGGTCGCTGAGAGCGCCTCCTGTTAGTTTAACAAATAATTACTTGACATTAATATGCAGGTAACCGAGTGAGTATACTATACGTTCGCTGCAATGTACTTATTCTTATTTTGGGACGGGTGTATGTGATAACAGTGACATTTGTGACTCTCAGCGTGAATGTATTTATAAAATTCTTGGTATCAGGCAGCTCAGTGTTAGACCTTAGACTTGAGAGTGTTGCGATTGTGAAGTCTTTTGGAGAGGATGCTCATCACGTTAAGATTAAAAAAACACTGAAGGTTTCATTTACTTCTGTTAGATGCTAATATTTGTTGATATTTCTTATTTTAAAATGAACTAACATGGTAGTGATGTTCAATAGAGACTAAGGGTAAAAAATTAATTTTGGATTATTATTATTATTGCTATAGATTGACAAAAAACTTGAATAGAGTTCAATTTATTTAATATAAGAGAAACATAAAAAGTGTGCAAATATTACATATAAATAAATAAATGAACCGTACAGTCGTCATTATGCCTAAAAATCATTAAAAGCGTTGAATTTATGCCATAGACCTTAGCAGACACTTACAAGTGTCCAAAATATATTTTCAATCAAACAGAAGAATCAAAACAGGATGGGAAATATTGCGAAGAGGAATCGAAAAAAAAATCTTTAAAACATGAAAGCAATCTATAAAACTGGATATGCGGCAAAAGTCTTTATCTCATATAAATTTTCGCTTGATGCCAGAGGATTGACTTATACTAAGGACCGTCATAAAAAGCCAATTCATTCGTGAGTGTATTAGAGAGGTTACAAAATGCCTATAACCAAAACTGAAGTCCTGAAAATCATATTACTATGAAGGAAATAAGAAAAAATGGTTCTGACTTTTAAAGATTTTATCGCTTTTGGTATGTACCAATCGTATTTTTCAGCCTTTGGTTTGATGAATGGACAAGCTTTCGAAATCATAGGTACTTTGATTTGTATCTGCTTGGTGTGAACGGAACCCAGCTCAATTGGATTTTCAAAAAAAAATTATTGTACCCACCACCTGTGATGTACCACATGTAATGAAGAAATTTGAAAGAGAAAGCACCAGCAAGATCATTGTATGTTAAAGTCACGCGATACACGTGGGAGTTGTTGACATATTTTAATGATGAAATTATGGAGTACAAAAATCTCTTCTAAAGAAGACGAAGATTACAATTGGTGATATTAAAAAAAACTGCTTAATGAAACTCGATTTCTAATGAAATTCTTTAGAGAAACTCCTGAAAAGTAGACAAAAGTGAAAGTAAAATTTGGGAGAGAATACCATTTATTACTAGATGTCAAAATGGAGTGGAATTCAGATTAGGATGTGAGTATTTATAATTAATATGATTACTACGTCTGTCTTATAATTTTACAACCTAAAAATGGATCTGTGACTACGAGAAATATGATTCATGACTAGATATCAGGTTATTATTATTGATGATATATTTAAGACTTCGAGTATGAGAAATTTGTTGTATATTTTATTACCAAAACAATAATCCGTAGTTACGAGAATTAAATATACGAATTGTTTAGACTTTAATTAACGTTATATATATATATATATATATATATATATATATATATATATATATATATATATATATATATATATATATATAATAATTTTCTTCAATATACCTTAATTTTATTAAAACAGCGATTTCATTACACATCTAGATAAAAATGAACTCGATTCTTATTTTATTTAAAAAAGTTTCGAAGTCTCGTGATGTCCCGGGATATTAATTGTGATCAGAGAATATATAATATATTTTCTACTCAACATTAGGTTTTATAGCTATTGTAATCTTAATGCCAACCATATTTTGTAAAAGTAATATTTTACCGTGAAAAAAACTAAAGAAATGTTTCAATGTGCAGCCGAGTGTAGGGTTATATTGCGTCAAAAGAGATACTGTGACAGAAATATTGCGTCCATAATCTTGGCGGTTGACGAAAGCTATAATGAATGGGTTTTGTGCTGAAGTACCACGTGGGATGCGAAATAATTCAAGTAACAGACATTAAAAAAGGATTTACGATTCCTAATTAATCGATCTCAAAAAAGGAAATTATCAATCTGACCGGTAATTTTTTGACATAACGCGGAGAATCGTTGGCCGATTTTTATGATTTTTGATCATCAGGAAATGATTTCGGATAAGTCCTATGAAAATAATGTTAGGACGTGACGATGGATACTGAGATATCCTAAGATACTTCTCAATGGATAAGAGTACGAGGCCACTTTTGAGAAATTTGATGTCGAGTTTAAACTTATTTGGCATGTATTTTTAAGACTTTACACTTAAATAAGGTCATCGTCATAATCAGATCTTAATCACTACTTACGGGTAGTGATTAGGATCTGATTATGACATTGGAAGGGGTGACAGAACATCTCAATGGAGAAGAGTGGAATCATTAAATTTGGACTCATGAATTTGCCTTCATGGGTCCTTTGGTTACAAATGGTAATGAATTGGAAGTTGATGAAGCTGGAAGGTGATGAAAGAAACTCCCAATAGTGAGAAGTAGATTCATATGTTCATGCTCATTGAACATTTTTTGACGAGCATTTTGGTTGCAAGTAGCGGGCAAGGTCTGATATTAGAGCCAGAACGTAGCGATAAGAAATCCTCAATGTTGAAGGGCGTATTTAATCAGTTTGGGATTGTTCGATTTGTCTTAACGGGTGTTTTCGGAACATGTGATGGCCAAGTTCTGTTGATGGTGCTGGAAGGTGGTCACAGCAACTCCTCAGTAGTGAAGAATAGGTTCATCGAATCTAGGTATACTTGATGTGTCTGATGAGTTCTTTAGTCGCAACTGGCTGCTAAGGTCTCATGATGTAGGTAGAATATGATGATAGAAATTACTCAGTGGCCGGAATTAAACTCATAGAGTTTGAACTGGTTTAAATTTTCATGACATGAACTAGAAAATAACAAAGTAAATTGGTAGGTGAGTGTGTGCAGGTACACCCAAAGGCATGAAGCAACTAAGGTATTAATAGGTAAGCAGCTAAGTAAGGTATATACAAAGGTATGAAACAACTAACATAACCGTAAGTAAGTATGTAGATAGGTAAATAAGCATATACTTACATATCTACACTTAGTCAAGACTGTACAAATGTACGAAGCAACTAGGATATTATGTAAGTTGGTAGGTATGTAAGTATGAACATATATACGTGAAACCATGAAATAATTAGGATATCAAGTAGATAGGTAGATACATATATACAGGCATATATTAAGGCACGAAACAATGACCATGGCGAAGCCAAAAGAAGGAAATATTATTGATATATTCATTGGTAGAAATGAATGTATTTATGTTCATTACAAGCTGTAAACATCTGCTTAGATTAATTTATATAAGGTACTATGGAATTCTTCATGAAATCGTAATATTGTGGGAAACATAGGATATCATAAGAACTAAAATGATAAAATAATTTTTTTTTCATGTGATAGAAGTGTAAACTTAAAACTATGAAATAATTACAGCATGATTTGCTATAATAATCCTATTTTCAAAATTTAACATATAAATATAAGATTATTATACAATTTTACAGAATTTTTAATTTTAAAATCCGCGAGTAATATATTACCAAACAACTAGAAATCTCTTTTATCATGGTAGTAAGATAACTTCTAAGCCATAATGAAATATTCATTGCATCATGTATTTTAAATATTTGATGGAGAGGTCAAATTTTTAAAAATAAATAACATCAAATTTTTAAACGCCAATATTGATACGGAATTTAGAAATATTTGAAAATAAATGCTTCCTTTCTTTGTTTTTCATTTTTCTATTTAAAAATATTAACATATTTAGTCCTTACTGTTGTACTGAAGTAATCTTACAATTAAACATAAAATAATAATCAAACAAAAAACACAATTTAAACAATGCACAGTATACACGCATTGAACTTTCCACGTAGTCAATTTAACTTTACTTGCATAGATATACACAGCACTAATGTTGCATAACACACCGTCCTTACATCTACAGATATACTGCTATTACAGCATGTCGGTGACGCGATTTCACAAGAATTTACCCATCTAACGCGCACATTACACGTTAGATGGGTAAATTCTCACACACACAGTGGCGGCACAGTAAAAAATATGTTGGTGTATATATGTGTATATGTATACAAGGTCGCTGCGCGTGCGCCAGTCTGGTGCCAGAGCAGCAGATGTTATATATATATATATATATATATTTTTTTTTTAATTTTCCCCGACCAAAAATTGCTCAACGCGCCTAAAGAAGTTTTCATTTCAAACATTAACTGACTTCAAAAACTGTTCAATAAGACATGTTGAAAAATGCACTAAAAAGTATACAATAATAAAAGTAGCCGAAAATCTCGCTTATGTGCCTCTATGGAGATGTGTACATAAGAGAAACAGGAAGAGGCGTCGACTTGGCACTGATTACTGGACCCCGTAACGGCAGTAGTATTTCTTCAAATTGATATTTTGCTGTAAAATTCTAGAGAAAGACTCGTATTTTTATTACTTTATACTTTTCCGCATATTTCTTATTCAATTGTTAAGTAAAGTCGGTTAAATTTTTTTCTAAAAAGTTTTTTTTCTTGGCATTCCTAATGTAAGTTTATAGATTATTAGCTTTTTGCTCCCGTGAATTTCTTTATTTAGCCAGTTTTTAGCAACAGTGGACATTGTCTGAGCGTACTAAATACTTCTTTCATAGTTATTTTTAATTTTTCAACTTTTAAAAAAAAACTTAGATATAATACATTAATAAAATATAATAAATGAAGTATATCTCAAGTTTCTTTGTATCGGGCACTAAGTAACACAAGAAACAATAGAAAGAAGTAATGTTTCATATACGAAACATTCATAAGATCTATCTCAATATTTGGTTTAGAAACCTGGACGTTACCAACAAATAAACAAATTCAATTATTGAAAATAGATTCTCAATAGTTATTTTCAGTGGTATCACACGACGAAGGTATACATTTGAGAATTATAAATTATTTAAGAATATGGACATTGCGAAAAACACAAAAATTAATAGAACGAAACGAAACTCTCATTTAGAATAGAATAGTCCTGCGAAGAAAGTAGTTTCGGCAAAATCTTTTGAAAATGGTAGAAGAGCGACGTTAATATTAATATGAATAGATCCTATACAGTCAGATTTCCACTTCGAGAAGAAAATGCCTTACGTACAGATAGCTCTTGTTTAAGTGTATACAGAGTTTAACTTCGCGCACGACATCTCATTGCGTTTTCATAATGTAGTTTGTGTGAGCGTAAGTTGAATTCAAATACAAGACATAGTACTCTAATAGCAGTGAATTCAACATACTTTAATATCAGCCTTAACGAACTTATCTAATGGACAGATACCTCAGTGCGGCTAAATGACAATCGAATTGTTTAATCTGGAATTAATGATATTTTCATCAACGAGACGACATCCGGTGTACCAAGGTATTTTGTGTTAATAGGTACAAAATACCATCACCGCCATCTGGTGGCAAATAAATAAACATTTGGTTAGAGTAATGCCATTTTTACGTGTTAAGTTCCATATTGTCTATACATGTAATAAAGTTGATGAGAGTAAATACCGTACAAATACTGGAAAATATTTTTAAAATTGTGGTAGATTTGACATGTAGAAAGATAACAGAAGCCGAAAAAAATGTTCTTTAGAATTTTTGTCTGTCTGTATGTTATTTTGTGTGTCAATCACGCAAAATCTACTGTATGGATATTTATGAAATTCCGAAAATGTACGATGGAACTCCTTAACGAATGGCAGTAAATCAACTATGATTCAAAATATTTGCTAAGGATAGTTGTTACTTTGCAAAATAACTACACTACTTACCAGGTCAGAGTCTGTTGATGAGTTCTGGAGATGAACAATGGGACTCCTTAACGGATATTAGTAATTCAAGCATGATTCAAGGTATTTGCTACTAGTAGCCGTTACTTTGCAAAATAACTACATCGTCGACTAGATTAGGGATTGATGATGAGTTCTGTAGATTAACAATGGAACTCCATAACGGATGGTAGTGAATTAAATCTGATTTAAGATATTTGCTACTGGTAGTTGTTACTTTGAAAAATAAGTACATCATCGACCACGTCAAGAGTCTGATGATGCGCTTTGAAGACCAACAATGGAACTCCTTACTAGATGGTAGTAAATCCGCCGTGAATCAAGATATTTGCTACTGGTAGCTTTTACTTTGAAATTAACTACCTATCAACCAGGTTAGGGGCTGATGATGAGTTTTGAAGATGAATAATGCAACTCCTTAATGGATGGTAGTAAATCAATCGTGATTCAATATAATTGCTACTAATTAGTTGTTACTTAGTTATCACTTTACAAAATCTGGTATTGAATTTCGGATATGGAGAACGGAACCCGTCAAGTGGTGATTATTTTTTTGCAAAATCTGATGGAGAACGGAACACTTCAATGGTTAACAGCTAACCACTGGCGGCTACTACTTTCGCTTAGTTTCTCTGTTTTGTTGATAACCAACTTTAGACAAATCGAATATTATTATATACTAGCTTTTGCCCGTGACTTTTAATAATTATACAATATTCTAAGGAAGAAAGTAACTGAATGTTATTTATAGTGCAATGATTAATACTATTAGTCATTAAAAATTCTAAAATAACATATCTTTTAAAAACGCGACTTCAAAAAAAGTAGGTACTAAAAAGTAACAAATAATTAACTCAAAATAGGTAACTACTTATTCGCAATAAATAACTAAGTTACTTATTTTTGAAGTCGGTGCCAGTACCGCCGATCAACTTAAAGAAATGTGAAATTTGATATTTTAAATGGACCTTTTATGAATCGATTCCGTATTGTGAGTACATTAGAAGTTAGGGCTTTAATTTAAATTGTAAGTTAAATAAAATTATAAACTTGTCTAAGTTGGTCGACAGTGCTGGCACCCACCTGAAAAATAAGTTATTTAGTTATTTATTGCGGATAAGTAGTTACCTATTTGGAGTTAATTATTTGTTACTTTTTAGTACCTACTTTTTAAAACATATTTTGTATTTTCAATGACATTTATTATTTTCAGTCATGGATATAAGCCAAATGTGTCAAAGGTTGTATTTCAATCAAGATATCCATTGCTGTTTTTTAGAGAAAAACGTTTTTCTTTGTATTCGTCTTTGCTTTGTTACTCTCTTTACTTAATAAGACTTCTTATTTTCTTCTTCTTAATAAGTGTTTATCGTTGACATGACAACCACTTGACCAGATATTTAAAATTTTTATTCGGGAATTAAATTCTGCCACATTAACAATACGATCGGCATTAAGTAGATTCTTCATTTCACTCTTAAGTTGTCATATTTAGTTTTTGTTTTTAATTTATAATATTCACTGCTATTGAATATATTTGGTGTTAATTTTGTAGAAATTCATTATTGATAATTAAATGAAACTACGTGATGTAGTATTATTTCTACTTTCTTTGAGTTCTTGTTATATGTTATATATAGCCCATCTGCAGATGTTGTAATACAACGAAACATAGGTCGTGGTAAAGAACTTAAAGAAAATAGAAATAATACTACATCACGTAAACTACGTTATTAATTATCAATATTCACTGCCATAGACAGACTTGTAAACAAACTATTTTAGTTTTTATTTCTAACACTTATGGCGCTGTTTTGATACCTTTATGTTTCCGGTACCATCTCGATACAGTTTTACTCTTAATTTTAGTTATATTTTATGCAGGCTATGTCAACTGGCGTTACCCGGGACAAAATTAACTTCGTTGTATTTAATGAGTGTGATTACCAAAGGTATATCTGTTTCCATTATTGTCTAGATCTGATATAGATGTTGATTTACTTGTTAACAAATTAACCAGTGGCAAGGTTTCAATTTTGCGTCGTAAAATTGCTATATGTTATATTTTATTATCGACTAATTATATTAAAATGAATTAATTTGTATTAGATACTTTAGTTTAAACCTTTCTTAAAAAAAACTAACAAATAATATTTGTCCTATTACGTACATTAAACACTCATCTGATACTACTAGAATGGGAAACTTGTAACGATTCTTTTTGACGTGTGTGACTACGTCTATAAATTTTAATTGAATCTGTAGATAAACAAAGTAATAGAAAACGCGTCATCCGTATAGTTTATCTAGTTCTAGCAATGTGACTTTACATTTACATACTTAATAAAAATATATGGCCTTCAAGCTGTAATCGATATTTTGACGTAATTTGTAAACATTATATTTAATATTATCATGTAATAAATTGTATCATTCGCGCACGTTATCTCCATAAAATTCGATTCCGGGTACGTTATCGATATCCGTTTGAAATTATCATTGAAAAATAACATTTTGTTAGACACGCTTTGTGTTTAAAATAATAGCTTCTTACTACGATTCTGAACGCGTGGAGTACAGTAAGGTAGCCGCAGGTTATATTCATAGGTCTTGATCCGCATATACATATACATGTACTGACTGTTAATTAAGACTATAATTTATCTATATTCCAGTTTTTTTTTCAAAATTCGTTCGCGTTTAGTAGTAATATCGTGATCGTGTTAAAAAGAGATATAATTTTGTTATGCATACTTCACATTAAGAACGTTCAGATTTTGAAATTCAGGATATACTGTACAAGTATCCAACTTACAAAATTTTCTTTACAGATAATTTCCTTACTTATGTTTACGTGATTTAGTAGGAACCTAATAAATGTCATAAAAGATGGAGGTTATCCCTCAGGAGCCACTTTAGATTTCGTTCAGTAGCTTTTACGCGGTTAAATAGTAGAGAAATAAAGATAATTTCGATTATAAGTTTGATTAAAAAGTAAATAATAATTAAACACCTGTACATAATAATTATGTAAATAATAATTAATCGCCTGTATATAATAATTATGTAAATAATAATTGAACGCCTGTATATAATAATTATGTAAATAATAATTAAACGCCTGTATATAATAATTATGTAAATAATAATTAAACGCCTGTATATAATATTTATGTAAATAATAATTAAACGCCTGTTAAATAATAATTGAGGCCTTTTCAATTATTCTTAAAAAAAAATCACAAGCGAGCGGTGTTAAAACGAATAACAAATATTTTCTGTAGGTAGGTTTAGTAATAACTAGTAACAAAGGGTGTCAAAGTGGTCAACAAATATTTTATGTAGGTAGACTTAGCAAGAACTAGTAACAAACAGTGTCAAAGCGAATAATAAATCTTTATGTAGATATGCTTAGTGACAATTAGGAATAAACGGTGTCAAAGCAGACAACAAATCTTTTCTGTAAGTAGGCTTAGTAATGACTAGTGACAAAGGGTGTCAAAGTGGTCAACAAATATTTTATGTAGGTAGACTTAGCAAGAACTAGTAACAAACAGTGTCAAAGCGAATAATAAATCTTTATGTAGATATGCTTAGTGACAATTAGGAATAAACGGTGTCAAAGCAGACAACAAATCTTTTCTGTAAGTAGGCTTAGTAATGACTAGTGACAAAGGGTGTCAAAGTGGTCAACAAATATTTTATGTAGGTAGACTTAGCAAGAACTAGTAACAAACAGTGTCAAAGCGAATAATAAATCTTTATGTAGATATGCTTAGTGACAATTAGGAATAAACGGTGTCAAAGCAGACAACAAATCTTTTCTGTAAGTAGGCTTAGTAATGACTAGTGACAAAGGGTGTCAAAGTGGTCAACAAATATTTTATGTAGGTAGACTTAGCAAGAACTAGTAACAAACAGTGTCAAAGCGAATAATAAATCTTTATGTAGATATGCTTAGTGACAATTAGGAATAAACGGTGTCAGAGCAGACAACAAATCTTTTCTGTAAGTAGGCTTAGTAATGACTAGTGACAAAGGGTGTCAAAGTGGTCAACAAATATTTTATGTAGGTAGACTTAGCAAGAACTAGTAACAAACAGTGTCAAAGCGAATAATAAATCTTTATGTAGATATGCTTAGTGACAATTAGGAATAAACGGTGTCAAAGCAGACAACAAATCTTTTCTGTAAGTAGGCTTAGTAATGACTAGTGACAAAGGGTGTCAAAGTGGTCAACAAATATTTTATGTAGGTAGACTTAGCAAGAACTAGTAACAAACAGTGTCAAAGCGAATAATAAATCTTTATGTAGATATGCTTAGTGACAATTAGGAATAAACGGTGTCAAAGCAGACAACAAATCTTTTCTGTAAGTAGGCTTAGTAATGACTAGTGACAAAGGGTGTCAAAGTGGTCAACAAATATTTTATGTAGGTAGACTTAGCAAGAACTAGTAACAAACAGTGTCAAAGCGAATAATAAATCTTTATGTAGATATGCTTAGTGACAATTAGGAATAAACGGTGTCAAAGCAGACAACAAATCTTTTCTGTAAGTAGGCTTAGTAATGACTAGTGACAAAGGGTGTCAAAGTGGTCAACAAATATTTTATGTAGGTAGACTTAGCAAGAACTAGTAACAAACAGTGTCAAAGCGAATAATAAATCTTTATGTAGATATGCTTAGTGACAATTAGGAATAAACGGTGTCAAAGCAGACAACAAATCTTTTCTGTAAGTAGGCTTAGTAATGACTAGTGACAAAGGGTGTCAAAGTGGTCAACAAATATTTTATGTAGGTAGACTTAGCAAGAACTAGTAACAAACAGTGTCAAAGCGAATAATAAATCTTTATGTAGATATGCTTAGTGACAATTAGGAATAAACGGTGTCAAAGCAGACAACAAATCTTTTCTGTAAGTAGGCTTAGTAATGACTAGTGACAAAGGGTGTCAAAGTGGTCAACAAATATTTTATGTAGGTAGACTTAGCAAGAACTAGTAACAAACAGTGTCAAAGCGAATAATAAATCTTTATGTAGATATGCTTAGTGACAATTAGGAATAAACGGTGTCAAAGCAGACAACAAATCTTTTCTGTAAGTAGGCTTAGTAATGACTAGTGACAAAGGGTGTCAAAGTGGTCAACAAATATTTTATGTAGGTAGACTTAGCAAGAACTAGTAACAAACAGTGTCAAAGCGAATAATAAATCTTTATGTAGATATGCTTAGTGACAATTAGGAATAAACGGTGTCAAAGCAGACAACAAATCTTTTCTGTAAGTAGGCTTAGTAATGACTAGTGACAAAGGGTGTCAAAGTGGTCAACAAATATTTTATGTAGGTAGACTTAGCAAGAACTAGTAACAAACGGTGTCAATGCGGATAACAAATATTTTATCTAGGTGGGCTTAGTATCAACTGAAAGTTGCTTAATTTATGAAGTGTGCATAAATTTAATCATTTAATATATAGGATTATATATATATATATATATATGTATATATATATGTGTATATACAAATACGTAATTGTATAGTATAAGTTACGTTTAAACAGTGGTTATATGCATGTGATATGCGAGAGTGAGCCGTTCATTTTTAGTGCTCCGTACTTCAAAAGAAAAAGAAAGAACCTTTTTATATAATGGAACACTCACATCACGTGTCTCTCAGAAAGCATTTGACGAATATATTTTAATATATATTGATTACACGCACATGTTTTAATAGTTGAAACTCAATAATATTTATGTGCAATTTTTTAAAATTTAATTTCTCGTACGGGTATCAATCGAAAGAAAAGCGAGAATTATTACAAAACTATTATATATTATTTAGTATTTCATGAAATACAGCTCCACAGATATTGCTGAAACTGCCGACAAAAATACGTCCCGTTATCTGAAACTGCTAAACTCAAATGTATGTAAACAGCGTTACTAGAATTTTACTTAAAGTTTAAATAAACAATGGACCTAAATTTCATAGTATTGGAAAAATTAACAACATTTTTAATCTTGTTAAAGATATACTGGGCACAATATTTACATGATAAAAATAATATTACACACATTGATGAAAATTTTAATAGAACATTCATTGATTTATAAATTATCAATTGTGTGTGGAATCTTCGTAGGTTGAGTTTTAATCGTACTTAACTTTTTTTTGTAGATTACGTAATACAAGTCAGATGTTTAGATGCTGGATAGTATGAAGCGGTACTAAAAATTATATTCATAGAAAAATATAATTGCTAACTCAAATCGACAATTGTCTCCACGTATAGCAATGTAAGCTGTTATAAGGATAATTTAAAAATTCGGACTTGTTCATAAGGTACATGGGGCAAAGAAGACGCGCGTAATTTTATAGTTTAAATGCTTTGGATAATTATTATTCTGAAATTAGAAAACCAACATTAAAAATACATTTCGGATCATGGAGAAATTGAATAAATATGAAAATGTGATATAAGTATTTCGAACACTAAAACTATTAAAAAAAATTGATGGGCTTTATTGAAGTATAATAGTCTAATAAGGTCTGTAAACTAAATTACCTAAATATGAAAAAAAACACCGTACGGTACTTTTCTTTTACACCGAAGCTAAGTTAAAACTCATAAAAAATTCGTGAGTCTAATAAAGTCCAACTCTTATACTAGTAAATACATTCAATACTTCTTTTACAAATAAAATCTTTATAGTACAGTAAAATAAATTATAGTTTTTAAAAAAAGGAGCAGTATCATGAGAAAAAGAAGAGAGAAAAACTTTGAAGAAAATGAAAAATTACAGATAACTACACTTGCGAAATACAATGGCTGCACAGGTTCTGAAGACGAGCGCGGTGTCCCTAAGTATAATGCAGCGAATTGAGATACGGCTGTTATTTCTACCGTTACTTATTTACACACTTACATTTATCGATACAATACAGGTAACATATCCGTAACGATAAGCAATTAATGTTTTAACGGATTAAAACAAAAGTAGGAATATATTAAACATAAAGACAAAATACACAAGAACTACAAAAATTAACGACGACACATTTCGACAAATTTACTGTCACTCATCACAGACAAATCACACTTTGGTGCGACCGCGATCAGGTGGTTGAGTAATTATATATTACGGGAAAATTGACGATTCCGATATACTTCCGTTCTAGAGGGTAGTATAGCAAAAAGATGATGATTGCGTGAGCTCAGGAAATTATTAGATATTAAGAATGAAAAGTTACTAAATAATACAGGGCATAGAATTTTTTTTAATAGTTCGAAAATAAATTTTATAAGCGCAATGTATGTCTCTTCTGAGTTGCAAGAAATGGAAACCTAGAATACCTAGAATAACCTAGAAAGCGGTAGAAAATAGATAAGGGAAGTAACCATAGTGCCTCATATACATCTGTATCATCAGAGGAACTCCTTATGCGCATCAAGCTGTGCTTAGCTTCGTGTTGGCTCCAAATAATGGAGCCAGATTTTAATCGGCTCTGCACTAATGAAGTGTATAGCAGGCGATTTGATGAAACAGATTGAAAATACCTTGAATTATGCAACACGAATCCGAGTTTCTGAAACACGCTGACTGTATATTCGTATATAACAGGAGCGTGCGCTCGGCAGTAACTCACTATTGAACATTCGTTTGCGTTAAGCCGTGAGCTGCTTGCTGCGTTCCACTCAACGACTGTGCTGATGTCACGCTGCAACCATTCGCCATATGTTGCATCCTTTAAGACTGCAAAAAGTTTCCTGTCATACGTGAAACATAAACATCTTGCAGTCTTCACCGCGCAACCAACATCTTTTACCAGATTGGTGAAGAGTAGAAACACTGGCTTACTCCGGATCATGTAAAATTATATATATTTGCTATACGAGTGTGAGAAGTTAATTAATCCCAACTATCTTAAATATTTTTTGTCTTCCGCGCTTTATTTAGTTCTATATTTTTTATATACCGCATGTACCTTACGTTTGAATCGGACTAGATGCGCGGCATTCGATTGTGAAATTCATAGATTGCAGAATAACGCACAACACAATACAGTCAATAGTTATCGACTCGATGATAGTCATTGATAGTTCCTTCACCTTGAACCATGATTAAGTAAAGCGTTTACGATAGTTTCATTATTTTTAAGTAAATGTAATTGAAAATAATGGATGTAAAAATTACGCCTGTCAGCTCCGATGGGCCATTGGAGTTAACTCCTTAATTACGATTATCTTTGAGTGTATAAAATAGGTGACACTGTATGTAAATATAAATATCAATATCATCCATCGATATATCTCTTACCGTTAAGGTAGCGTTCGCATGAAACGCTTTCGTTCGACTGCTTTTTCTTTGACTTACATTGCAAAACTGATCTCCATAACATTTTTTTAACGTACGTTAATCTAAAACCTATGGCCATCCTGAAGGTCCTTTCTCAATATTAGTGAAAGAATTTTTGTAATCGGATGAGTAGTTTCGGAGATTACTCCTGCATCCAAATTTACAAAATTTAACTTTCTTATAACACATGAAATTTTTTTAACGGGATATTATACAACCTACATCCATCCTGAAGGTCCTTTCTAAATATTGATGAAAACAATTTTGAAATCGGATGAGTAGTTTCGGTGACTGCCTCCTACATCCAAACTTATAAAATTTAACTTTTTTATAATATATGAATTTTTTTTAACGGGATAATATGCAATTTATGTTCATCCTGAAGGTCTTTTCTAAATATTGGTTAAAGAATTTTTTAAATCGGGTGAGTAGTTTCGGTGAGTACCTTCTAGATCCAAACTTACAAAACTTATTTCTTTTGTAATATATGAAATTTTTTTAACGGCATGATATATAACCTATGTTCATCCTGAAGGAAGTAGTTTCGTAGATTACCCCCTACATCCAAACTTACAAACTGTTACACTTTTTTTAACGCTCTGAACTTCTGATTTTACTCCCCATAAAACTTCATACCGGGCGCTATATGTGAAAATCAATTCGTAAGGAGTAAACGCCAAAAAAATGTCGTGTTTATTACTTTAGATTTATTTGATAGCTCAGAATGCAAACGTATAAAAATTAATTACTCATTGATGTCTAAAAAGCATAAAGAAAAACTTTCATATCTTACATTTATATATTTTATTGGTAAGTCCAATTGTATGCCAAATAATTCAGCTTTTCCATTGTATGCTTTCTGAAAAAATAAGCTGTGACAGAAGTTAATACGTACCGACAGACACCGTTTTAATTTTTATTAATATTGGCTGTGCTCCGCCGGTTTCATTCGCACAATGATTATCTTGATTGTGTTGCTTACCCTCCGCGGTAACTAAACTCATCCGCCTCGTTCGCCAAACTACATCGGTCGTCAGGCTTAGGAGTATATCGTGTACATAATACTCGGTATGGTTAGTCAATAAATAAGTCGGCATCTCTCCGTTTAAGTTGAGTTCATTGACTTCTTTTACATTTTTTATCACAGCTCTACCCCTATGAATTTTCGCTCCATGATATATAGCCTATAATTTTTCACATTTTTTATAATTGTGCTTTTGGTTCCAGAGATTTTCGCGAACAAACAGATAAACGAACAAACTTTTCCGCTTTACATATTAGTATACCAAGCAGAAAAGTTTGTGAGTTCGTTCCTTCGAGGTGATTACAAAAACTACGTAGTGAATTTTATAAATTCTTTCACTTGCCTTCTAATATAGGCTACATTTTACATGGGGGAAAGAAGTGATGAAAGAATAAAAATTGTAGAAACTTGCAACTAGCAGCGCACGCATTGTTGAAGGACGTCAGCGCTTAATGACCACTTCCGCCGCCCCGAATTTCCAATTGTTAGTGGCGCGCTAATAACTTATAATCTCTGTATTTGAACTAAACGATTCCAATATTTACAAAATACCACCCGTGGAATATCGAAATCGTTTATAAATGACTTTTACATGAGCGAAGTTCCAGGCTTTACATATTTATTTATTTATTTTATCACCTTTTATGCATAGTACATATGGCGGACATATTTCTACATGTGCAATCTCTTCCACTCAACAAAAACAATTGGTGTTGAAA
Source organism: Druceiella hillmani (assembly GCA_039881145.1). Lineage (NCBI taxonomy): Eukaryota > Metazoa > Arthropoda > Insecta > Lepidoptera > Hepialidae > Druceiella > Druceiella hillmani. Next base: position 758,981 of record JAYKKI010000014.1, read on the forward strand.
TTTAGTCTGTAGACTGTAATAGATTTTACAACGAAAATTCTTTATAGTACATTAGACAAAAAAATTAAAAAATACAAAATATAAGCGATACAAACTGTTGACAAGCTTTGTGATGAGAAAGACAGGAAAGGGCAAGTGCCCAAAGGAAAAGGTTTCAGGAGGAGCAGGACATTTTCACTCGATCTATGAAAATGTTTAGGGTCGTGATTTTCCTGATGTCAGGATGCAAATGATTCCAAATATTTACTGCTTGGACAGTGACCGATTTTTCGTAAGTGGTAGAGGTATGTTTAGGAATAACTAGGGGAGATATAGATGTTTGGTTTTTAGTATTCAGAACTCAAAGGGTGCGAACAACAACTCTGTTCGTCGGTCAGAGGCTTCCAGCAAATTAAGTGATCGACCTGAATTTTACGCGTGTTATGTATTTTTTTTTGAGACAGGACCAACAATCGTATTTTGAATTATGTCAAATTTGATTTCAAGCTTTTTGTGTAGAGTACCAACATACTTTCAAGGTTCCGTACCTATAAGATCACTCATGAGTCCGTCTGTCCCTAGTCACAGTCGTTTTTTGACAGGGAACCCTGTTTTACATGGGCGATATGCGACCGGAGCGCTCTGAGCACGAGCGACCCCGAAAGTGTGAGTACGGGCGATCGCTTGCCATTCAGTCTGTCGCAGGCCGAGCACCATACCGCATGTATTTGTCGATAGAGGATAAATGCGCAACAACCAAAATTGAAATTATATCCGGTGGTGTTTTTGGACAAAAATTTCTTGCGAAAAAAATTTAAACGCTTATAAATGTTGCAACAAATTGTTGTACAGTTCTAAGTAAGGTGTCGTTGGATAGTGCCTGAAATAGTGAATCTTGTGATAGAAACGATTTATAAACATTTCGTTACCTTTGGAAATTCCGAGCCGCTGAAGTTTGGTAAGCAGCAATGGCGTGCACAAAATCTAAGAATGTGAAGCGTTTCTTTCACATTTATCTCCCTTAATTTTCAGGAGCTTTACAGCAGGATTGATGAATACGTCAATAAAAATTAGCTGATGTTTTTCTTTATTCAAAATTCAATTAAACAAAGTTAAACATAAAGAGGAGGTTAAGAAGCTTCGATTAAGCCAAACATTCACGAGATTTAGAGCCACACCCCAGTACAAGTGGAGTGGCGTCATCTTCGACTCGCATAACAATAATGAATAGTGAACGCATCATTTCATTTCGAACGTAAGTTGTAGTCCGCTCCCAATTTTCTCAATTGGGAGCGGACTACAACTTAACGCTATTTCCAAGTTTCACGAAAGATCCGCAATAGATCTTAGCTTTGTGCGCAATATGAATCCCGCAATAAGGGTCTATGCTAGTCACTTTAATTACCATACACCGATAGTTCATAAGTTAACGATGGAAAGAGAAAGAAATCCGCAATGAATATATTGAATAATGCAAAATGTGTTTCGTTTATTGTCATAAAGTAAACTTGTGTCATGAAATTCCCTCGTGTATAAAGAGAAAAAACTCCGGCACGACCCGCTCGTATAATAAGCATATTTACCCCTACATATCTCAATAGCTAACACTCAAAAGTATTTATAAGGAAATTTAGTTTAGGGGTGTTGGTTAATCGGCGAATTAAGTATTCGAAACAATAGTTTTAAATTAGGTGTTTTCATTTGAAAGGATTATAAAAAGGGTCCCAAAATATTATATATATATATATATATATATATATATATATATATATATATATATATATATATATATATATATATATATATATATTATATTAGACAGTATATCCTCAGGGACGTATACTGAAAAATGTTTGCCTCTTATTTCGGAAATTGCTGTGCTTTAAATTACTTGTTAAACGGTATGATGGTAACTTTAAATTATGATGTACTTAAAATATATTTTATTTAAATAACAGGCAATATAATTAAGTTTAACCATAACAGTAATAAGCTATGAGCAATAAAAAAGTTACATTTTTTGTTTAAACTTTAAAGACGGTTCGGCCATAAAATACAGTAAAATATCGTTATTTCCAAGTATACTTCTTTCTATATGTATCAACTCACTGTTTATGCTGCCAAGTTATGGAATAATCTCGATTCCAACTCCAGACATCCACTGTCAATTCAAGTATACAAAAGTCGTCTAGAAAAATCATACCTCCCATAACTAATATTCTACTTCCTTTCACATGTATCTCCCTTACTTTTCAGGAGCTTTACAGCAAGATTGATGGATACATCAATCGAAATTAGCTGATGTTTTTCTTTATTCAAAATTTTTTATAATATTTTGGTATCTTTGTATTTTTTTATCGCTCTGTCACAAACATTGTAAAAAGAAACTGCTATTAAAGAATTGACATTTGAAAATTTTGATTGACTGGAAGCGGTTACTCCTGTAGTAATAAGTTAACCAGATATGCGTATTCAAGGAACTAAATAACAAACAAATCAATCCCATTTTTACAAGCAGTTTTTTAATATAATTTTACTTTGTAAGCGTTGTAAATATGTATAACCAATTTAAGCTTTGTAGCAATAATAGTCTGCAAGTAATGCGGTTGCGACATACAGAACGACAAGCAGACGGATATGGCGAAACTATAAGGTTCCTTATTTGGTTACCGAACCCTAAAACATAAATAAAGTAATGATTAAAATAATAATCAGACTGACTTACTTTTTTCACCATTAGCATCGTTTGCAGCAACAAAACTTTCAGACATATCTCTATCACGAATCACAGTGCACTAGTTATTAAAAAATATACTGCGTCGCAGAGTGTTCACTCGCACCAAATCAAAACTGAAAAACGTTTCGTCGAGTCCGACTCCTTAAATATATATCGAACAATAAAATTTATCTACAATATCATTATTTCGTATTCATTATAATCGCATTTACCCATCTCAACTATCGGTTGCCTATGAATTATTTCACAATTCATCGTTAGAATAATTGGCATTAAGTGATGTGAGTGGTACTTGCTGCTGGGACGCACGCAATGTTGTATTTACACTTAGATAACATTAGCAGGGAGGAGAGGGTATTTTGTAACAACAAACAATAAGACGACAATATTATGAAAAGTAGTGACTGCTTTACGATTAAAACAGTATTTTCGATAGTCTTACTATACATGCTTAAAATTCAAAAAGGAAATGGTCAGAAATTCTCAATATTAAATAGTAAGAAATAACAACCCCCTTTCCTAAAAATATGGGTTGTTGCGCCATGTTTGGAGCTGGTTGTAACGGTCATGGGGTAGATAATAAACGATAAAATGGTGTTATATGACTAGCAGGATAGCGGCTTCGTCTTTTGTTAATAGAAATTCACATATTTATAAAGACCTTTGATTGTAACTTTTATTTATGCTAAAAACTCAGTCCCATTTCTTCTGGTATTTTCAGCAATAAATGGTGATTTTTACATATTAATTTCGAAACCAATCCAGTCCAGCCATGTTGTTCTTATGCCCGGAAGAAGAAATATTTTTTTGATAAGCAATACAATGCATTGGTAAGCTAACTTCCTCGCTTCTGTAGGAAAAACTTCAAAATAAATATCTTTTCTTCTTGGGTTTTTTTCTCTTTGGTGAATACTAACTTAGGTTTACAGAGGCGTTGACAGAGGCCGGATATCATAAGTTTTTGTATTTTTACATACAATAAAAGCACCCATGACATAGGTTAAAAATGTCGCTCGCTTTACGTGCAAATCTTGACTTTTCGATGACATCGTCGACTTGTTCTCATTTGAAAACTAGACGATGGAGTACATCAGGTTAGAATACAAAAGCTTAATGAATTCTTCTCGGCTGATTCGAGTTAATGTTGAAAGGGGTAGTGGTAACACGTTAGGACTCGACCCAACATTTCATTACAGCACAATTTTACTAGATTAATTAAGATTAGCATAAATTTACGCCGTTTGATGTGTAAACCAATAAAGAAAATTGACATTAACTACGTTGTCAAGTTTTCTGCAAAAAAACATGTAAATAAATCCATTAACGAGAGGCTGTTATCTGACCGAAATGAATTGCGTGCATACCGCCCTTTGCTGCATATTCTAACCAAATACTGAACGTGTTTAGATAATGCAATGTGTTAAAGATTCAAAGTCACGGCAAAATTCGGCGTTACTCCATACCCTACAAGTCTTGGTTTATAATAAGATAACATTTTTGTTATGAGTATCTACTCATAATAAACAAATTTTATCTAAGTGTAAACCAACATATATTTTCAATTGTATCTATTTAGTCGATATTACTTTATTAATTCTTTATTCAATATTTTGGACTGTTTATTAAACGGACTAAAATATTACCACCGGATAAAATATTAAAGTTTTGATTAAATATTTAAATTGAAATTTTATAATTGTGGTCCGATAATAAACCAATCTTAAAATATATTTGTGCAAGTTGTTGGGCTACTGTGGAATGGCAACGTAGACTACAATTAAAACGTCGTGCATTAATTAAATGTTTCCAATTTTACTTGTTTTCTCCTTATTATGTAACTTTAAATCCTTCTTTACGTCATATAGTCAGCATTTTACGTTGCGACAAATATTTAACATTTGTGCGCCACAACAGATACGAGCAATCAAGGAAATATTACAAAGACACATTGTAATATTTCTTGCGTAAGCAAAATATTTAATTAAGGCACGACATTATAATTAAAGGTAACCAGAAAGCAAATTAAGATTTAAAAAGAGACTTCCAACAAGATTTATCATTAAAGTAATTTAATGATCTTAATTTGCTTTCTGGTTACCTTTAATTATAATGTCGTGCCTTAATTAAATATTTTTCAATTTGCGTTGTTATCTCCTTATTCTATAACTTTAAATCCTTATTCATGTTAAATTGCATTTTACATTTACAAGTCGCTATAAAATTGTTATATGTATTTCTGCAATTACAACAGAAACGTAAAGTTTACGGTAGGTAATATTCTCTTAGGTCGCCATACGTCGAGTCTTGTTTGAAACTTCTGTTTAAATCTTAATCAGCTTTCTGGTTACATTTTTGTATGTTTTCATTGTCTCGGAAGAAGTGGTAGCGAGACGACTTTTTTATTTATTGTACGGAGACGATTGTACTTTATTTGTTGCGCTGAAAACTTCTAATAAATATTCAGAATGGATTCATTTGGTGCAACATAATAATTATTTTTATGAATACTTTATCTTGCATGTGTTCTTAAAAACGTGGAACTGATTAGACCCTGACAAAAAGCCTCGCTAATACTCACATCAGAGGTGGTGTCAAGCAGTTTTACTTTGGTAATTCTCTATTCTGCATTCTTTTTAAAAAATTATAAAATTTTTTATTTCTGTCTCATGCCATACTTCTTTTCTTTGTTAATAAAACTAGTTTGTTGTTGGCGTCTATGAATTTTTTATTGAAATTCTGTTTTATGCAATAGGCTATATATTTTGATATGGTGCTTTGGTTGAGGTTATTGTTTTATTGATATAATTTTTAATTGAAGAAATTAAATGAATATATAAAGAATACAAAATATAAAGAAATGCAAACTTCCAAACATAAGCAAAGTTAGGCTCGTGAACACTCAAAAAGTCAATTGGTTTACTATCGACGCTGTAAAAATATCTATGACTTTGGTCTATTGGTTTACGAATTGACTTTGGTCTATAGGTTTACGAATTGACTTTGGTCTATAGGTTTACGAATTGATTTATAAATTACTCTCATTTTTTTAATAAAGACGCTCCGAAGAGAAAAAAAATCAAGCATAAGGTAGCGCTTTCGGCGGCTTCTTAGCGGCGTTTTTGGCTAAAAAGCCTTAAAAAGAAATAAATTAAGAGATACATAGGAGCCTTGAAAGCGTTAAGAGTGCCATAGAATAGATGCTCTTAAATGAACAAAAACGTTGAAAAAACATTAAACCTAACTTAGATTATTTCCATTAACCAGGGTTTTCCTAACATTAGAAAATTCTTCGTTATTATGGATATTATTAGATCATTCGTGTAACTGTCTGCTTGTTCGATCTAAACATTTTTCTCTATGGATCCACACTCACTATCATTTCTAAGCGAGACAAAGTCTAAACTTGACCTTGACAAGTATAAACTTGACTGCTTTCTGAGCGCTCTTACACATTCGGAGTGACAAATAATAAATATTTACAAATATAGGGAAGTGCTAAAGATACCTTTATATCGATTGTGAATTTGCATTCTTACTTTGATACGAATATGTTAAATTCTTTGCTCGTCATGCCCTGCACTGTTTTTGGTCCAGTTGTTCTGTACAATATATATATAATGAACAATTTCAAAGTTTTTGACAAATGTGTATTTGAATCAAGGCTAATTTTCTTTCTGGAAAAGTCACATTTTACTGACAGTGATACTTTTACCGCCCCATTCTAGCATGATGAAGACATTTTTTTTTCACTGAAAAAACGGCGTGCACTTGTTTATGTATCCGTTTACGTTCAGTCTAAGTATGTTTATTCAACATTCGCTTTGAAATGTTTATTTGAAACTATTACACACACACATATGTCTAATTAGTGAGCTTATAAGTACGCAATAGTGTCTCAATTTTTTTCAATGGAATTTTAAATCAAGTCGCAATAAATCCTCTGCTTTAGTTATTAGTGGTCGTTTCATCTATTATATCAGTCCAGTCATGAATAATATTCAGCTCACCACTTTCATACCCAATTCATCATTAAATTCATTGACTTCATATTAGATGATATGAATCAATCATTATCTCGAAATATTTAATAAAAATTTCTAGTATTTGCTCTGAGAGAAATGGTTTAGTGATGAGTAGACAAACGTATTATTGAGATCCTCACAGCATGAAAATGTTCTTTTTTTAATATTCTTTCCACAATTATGTGACTTAACCATTGTATATTGAACTACAAGTAGTCATTTCTATTCTAATGCTACGTTACACTAAGTTTTTTTTATTGAAAATCCAATTAATGAATGCTTTACAACGCTTATGTAAGGCTAATAGGTTAACAGCTATTCATTTGGATATTGCCCCCAACTAGCCGCAAGGCACATTCCAGATGTCCGTGTCAGCTGAACTAATGGGATTTAACGCCACCATCTTTTATTAAGAGAGTCTATATTTTGTAATTTCTCTCAAAGCGAGTATACTATAAGTCATTACTGATTATGATAGACCCTAGTATAATATGGTCGTTACTGTGTGCGAGTCAAATACGTTACGTTTGGTTTGTCAACATGAACATTCTACCGTCGACAATAGTCAATATAAAGCATCAAAATAATTAACGTTGCATGAGCTTTCGAGCGGTTTACATTCACACGTTATAACATCCGCAGAGACGTGAATTTTTATAATCTGGTCAGTAGGTTGCGGTCGTTTATCAATACTGAATAAAACGCATTTGATTTTCCAGGTATTCAATGTCATCAGGTTGCTATTTAGCCATGTTTTGATTGCGTAACGTCCAATTAATTTTAAGAATAAAATTAGGCCACTTTTGTCTTTTAATGGTAGAACAGTATCATCAGCAATGGTAAACTGTAGAGCATAAGAAATTATTGATGTAAAATAAAAGAATGTCAGTCTCAGTGTGCTACTTTGTGGAACACCAAATGATGGTGACATTTTCTCGCTAACGGTGCAATTAATATTAACGGTCTGTATTTTGTCCTTCAAGTAGTTACTAAACCAATCCAATACGCCGTCATGTATATTTGTCGCATTTTTTTCAAAAGAAGGTCTTCTGATTTAGAGTCGAAAGCTTTAGAAATATCAAGGAATATAGCTAGGCATTTATCGTTTGCGTCTATGCGTAATATAGTAATATATTCGTTGACTATCCTTAGAGCATCGTATGTTCCTCTCCTTTTCCTAAAGTCGAATTGTTGGAGTACTTTATGGAGTTCTCTAAAAATTTGATCAGTCTATAGTTTACAAAACTTTTAATGATTTTACTCTCAAAATATTTAGTAGCGAAATAGGTCTGTAGTTGTTAGGGTTCATCATTCTTTAAATATTGGTACGATGCACTTTTGCATATCCATTAGTAGCTTAATTCCTAGCTTTCTATCTATAACGGCAGTGTTTGTTAAAGCTGTTTGATATGTTAGTCTGATCTGTAAATGTCTGTTTACTGCAAGACAGCGTGTCAATATTTGTTGTTTTATTTTTTTAGTTAATTTATTTTTTTCACCACCCTCCAAATGGTTTTAATGTTGTTACCATCGTCCTGAATTTGTTTTTTAAAATAGCTATTTTTTGTATCTCTGCTCTGTTGCAAATATTTTTGTATTTGTTATATTATTGAAGTACAGTCAAATTTGGTTTATGTTTAATAATTTGGCTGAGATTTGTGCAACTTACCAGGTTACTAGTAACCCAAATTTTCCTTTGACAAGTAAGCAATGTTGTAATTGATTTTAAACTTTGTCGTGTTAGTGTCAATAATGTTATATACTCAATCATTATAGAATCAAATAAATACTTTGTTATGGTCAGTTATGTATAGGAAGTCAGATCAGTTAAACAAATGTAATTTGGATTTTATTTTCCTGGAATCAGTTCTAATGTAGTGTTGTTTGAGGTAAGTTTCTGTGTTCGTGATCTATTGTATATAATATCTTACTGTACGTCACTCGATGTATATAAGTCACTCAATGTTATTTTAAAAAGTATTAAACGACTTGTGGATATTTATGAATGAAAGTTCACGAATGTTCTGTCATTCTCACACCCACCTTGATTGCTAGTCAGTATGATGTCATTTCGAATTATTGCATTTTTTCTGTCTTCTTTGTTTGTTATTTGTATCAGCTGAAGAAAAATTACTTTAATCTGGACTCAGTTATCATCGAGGTTGCATTGATCGATTGACATCACCGATCATGTTGACGTCGAATGGATGAAGTGTGTGTGTGTGTACGTGTGTGTTTATTTAATCGAACACTAGAGGTATGGAAATGTACACATTTAAGATGCCTTCGAAAAAATTCTTGATGCATGAACTGTAAAGAAGAAACCTACGATCTCTGTGATTTTTATTTGACTGCTTGCTTATATAAGCATCATACAAAAAAAAGTAAATAAATTTTCAATTTTTTTTATTTTTATTTATTTTATTTTCTTTCAAGAATGACTATTAAAATCTCTTTTGTCGTGTCACTTCTAATTGTGATTATCTATACGTATATCTACAAATAATCAATTAGTCCCTCTTTATGAGGATCAGAATGTGCATTTTACACTATAATGACCTCCGCACATATTTATCTTCAATATAGTCCCTGATGCTCTAATAAGGTTTTGAAATAAACAGGTGTTTAATATGCATTTTAAATTTCGCTATGGGAAGGTTCATTATATCCCCATGTATCTTGTTAAAAAATCGGACACCATCACCTAGGAAAGACTTATTAGTAATTTGTAATCTAAATTTAATATTATAAATTTTATTTTTATTTTTTGTATTAATAGTATGGATATCGGACCCTTTAACAAAGAAATTTAAATTCTTTTTAACATACAATAGGTTTTCATAGATATATAACGGCAAGATCAGAATAGTTTCCTCTTTAAATAGATCTACTGATTCTCGAGATTTCATATTATATACGACCCGGACTGCTCTCTTTTGCAGCATAAAATACTTTTAATATCTGCAGCACTGCAACACAGTATAATACCATATGTCGTGGAAATATACAAAATAAACTAACCTGGCCGTCACTACATCAGTCAGCTGCCTATTTTTTCTAACTGCAAACGCATGTAAACTTAACCTACTAGCTAGTGAATATATATGAGCAGCCCATTGATCTAAAGTTGTACCCAAGAAAATAGCAGTGATTAATAATTTCAGTATCTTGTTATTCAAAATTTCACTGCCATTAACCTGGGGTACATTAAACGGCAAAAATTTAATATATATTTTTTTCTCAGCATTTAAAGGCAAGTTATTGACTGAAAATAATTTTATGTTAAAAGATATTCAAAGATATTTAAATAAATATGTTTACAAGCAAGATCTTTATACATAAGTAATAAAATTAAATTGTCTCATAACAAAACTAAAATCACAAGGAAAATGATCTGTTCTGAAACTAGCAACATAAAAAATATCGAGAAAACATTGACATTAAAAATGAATGACGTGATAGTTTCAGATCCGAAATTGGTAGCCACTGACTTCGAAAACTAACAAAACTAACACTTTTATTTAATATATGCATTGACAAAGGTAAATTTCCCGAAACACAGTAAAATTCCTATTTTTAAGAAGGGTTGTACGCGCTAGCCTACCAATTATCTTCTAAGCAGTTGTTACTTGCTCTCAGTAAATTTTTTGAAAAACTTATATTAAATCAACTTCTCTATCACATAATTTACAGTTTGGATTTACCAGAGGAAATTCACCTCATTAAGACTATCTACACAACCTTGGAGAATTATCAGAATACTACAGGGGTATTCTGTGACCTCTGCAAGGCTTTTGATTGCGTGGATCACTTAGCAATAATCTACGTATAGATAGTACACGTGGAGCATTTAGCAATAAGCTAAGCTATTACGATATTGAGGGAATGGCAGTTGATATTATTAAGTCCTATTTGTCAAATCGGCAACAACAAGTCGAAATTAGTGGTACTAATTCGAAAGGATCTATTGTGAAATAATCGAAGTGCTTAGGGCTCTATACTGGGTCCATTTTTGTTTCTTGTCCATATTAATGACTTACCATTTATGGTAAGAGATATGTACGATATTGTTCTTTTTGCCGATGACACCTCGTTCATTTTCAAAGTGGATAGGAAAGAAACAGAACTAACAAATATTAATGAAACTCTAAATAAAGTGCATTAAATTTATAAATATTATTTGAATATTGCATGTATACTTCTTGTTGTCGTAAATACGAGTATTTGTTTATTACCTAATAATTTAGCAACTAGTTGATGAGTGGCAACCTAAAGTTTACAAATATTTAGACCGTATTAAAATTATATGTAATATATATTATTCTGAACAACAGACCGGGTTCTCAAATAATCAAAAATATTTTTTTTCCTCTAACCAATGTCGGTATAGGTATAAATATTTAATAATTGTGCAAATTGATTGAAATCGTTTCATGTTATTTAAAATTATTTTCTTGCAATTCATGTTATTTAAAATATCAATTTATAAATTAAGTGCAAACTTATTTATTAACTAATTGCGGTGGAAGTTTAAGACTATGGACCAGTTTTTAAGTCGTTCGGAGTCAGGGAGTCCGGCAAATATTTATATAGTGTTGCTAGACCTAACACTATATAAGAAGAATAAAAACGACATTTTTATTTAGGGAATTAAAACCAAAAGCCCTTAAAATTTTTATATAAATCGTCAATCAGACGAATGAGAAATCTTGTTTTTTTATGAAATGTCATATCATTTTTTGTAAAAGTTCTTAAACACCATTTCTACGAAACTCTTTGAAGTAGCAAAACGAAACAAGGAGTAAATTGTGTTCAGTTGTTTTATCTATACGTAAATGTAAAATGGAGAAAACAATATAAAGTTAGAAAAGCGCGAAAAAGATATTCATTTTGATAACACAGGACGTAGTCAATTAACAGTTTATTTTTAATTAATATTGGCAATGGTTATACATTAAAAAAAGAAATGGACAGTGATTATTTTTGTAATAATATCTAAAAATTTAATATGTACTTCCTTGAATGTTTATTGTTATTTTTATGGGAACATGTGCGGTTTAGTGAAAATATGAATTTTCCATTTTTTTTAAATGAAAGAAATAGTTAAAAAATGAAATACCTGCAAATTTTCGGGCTTGGTCGCGATTATTTTACTATGAAAGTGATTTGAAAAAGTTTCCATACAAAAGTGCGGTTTTCCAAGGAAGTGTAAGTTATAAATTTTCGACTTAATTGCCATTCTTAGTTACACTCAACAATGAATTTGCACATGCAAAGAGAAATTGATATAAAAAAAACGAACCCAACAAATAAAAATATTGAAACGCGCAAAAAAAGATCGCGTAAAGAGAGGATATGAAACATATGTTAAACGAACGAAAAGCGTTTCTCCATAAAAAGTGCATATTTTAAATCAATTTTTTATAGTGAAATAATTAAGTCCGAGCTCTAATTTTTTAAATACGTCATTTTTTATGCATACTTTTTTATTTAAAATTAAAAAAAGCTGGGAAATTCGTATTTTCGCTAAACTACGCTTATACCTGTTTTTTCCTTACTAACAATTCTTGATATGTTAAAATTATAATATATCCACGTTTATGAAGATAGCTTTTTCTGTTTTGTACTTTGGTTATAAACTGTGTTTTATTTTTTGTTCTTTCCTGATTGTTAATCGGCGAATCGTGTGATTTTTCATATTCTAAAAAACAACAGCATTTCTATTTCTGTAAGGTTAGGCCCATTTTCACCCGTATCTTTCCATAGAGGGAAATCTCATAAAAGGGAAGTCCTTCAACATACTTAATTTTAAACATCATAAGTATTTATTGTGAAAGATAATTATGCATTCATAATAGTCGACAGGCATAAGTTTTTTTTCCTTTTCAAGCGAAGTAAAATACGAACGAAATTAATTTTGTTATCTTGAGATATACAGAAGATTATATTAATTTTGATAAGTCTGATAATAATTTAATAACTTCGAGGCTTGACACTATATAGTTTTTTGCCGGTCTCTTGGTTTTTTGCGAGCGAAAGCTCAGGTAACGATCAGGAAGCTTGAAGATCTTTTTATTTAGATTTGTTTATCTTTGCAAATGGCCCACCTGAAGCTGTTTTCATACAACGAAACCTAGGTCGTGGTTAATAATTTAAATAAAATAGAAATAATACTATATCACTTAGTTTCATTTAGAAAAAAAACTAAAGCAGACCCACAAAAGTGGGTCTAACGTTACAGAAATAGAACATTATTTTAAGAAAGTTAATAATTTTAGAACATGACAAATCAAACAATTCAGCCACTGACAACTAGGAAAAGACAAAAACGTAGTTTCATTTAGTTGTTAATAAAAATGAACTGATAAATTTTTTTTACAAAATTAACGCCAAATATATTCAATAAAATGCAGAAGTCATCAATCATTCTCTTTTTGAGAACTGCTTTATGTTTAAACTGGCATTGATTAAAAGATACGGTGAAAGAAACGTTGTCATCCACCGATGGCAGAATGCGAGCACACACGTCGACTGGCACCTTACAATGACGCAATTAGGACGGAAGCATATTATTAGCGGAATGCGTAATCTGGGGGCCACGCGACCTTATATAAAATAAAATAAAGAGACGCCGGGAAAATATATTAGCCAGACGGTGCGGAGGAAATCTGTGAATCAACAGTTCGCCACTTATAGCTTAATGGGGCCGGCGCGCTAGGCCGCCGGACGTGCCGCCACATTTTTAAAAGGACTTTTTCCCGGGCGGCGCGCGCGCCGCGGATTAGGCGCGCGCCCGCCCGCCCGCGCGCCGCCAGCTTTGTGTTGGATCCCGCACCACTCGCCAGTGCAAATATTCACTTTTATTTCGTAATAAGCTGTCGCCACCCGCCGGTGTGCGCCTCTTCGCCGTGTCTAGGTTGCCTCGCGTGCCGCTCTGATGAGAATAACACGGCTGACAATATAACACTTTGGAAACACTCGTGTTTTTACGTTCGTTTCCTGTTAATCATTGTTGAAGTATTAAATATATCGCAACATTGATTGATTTATAAATTCGAGGCAACAATGTCATAAATGCAGAAAGAATTTGTCAAGCACGAGTAAAATTTGCACTACGAGGGTTCCGTAGACATTTCGACAGACAAACATTTTAAGATACATAGTATTTCAAGTGAAACTATTTAACAATATTAAGTTTTCATAACGTAAATATATTGCCTGCTACGTCTTTTACCGGGGTCAAAACAAACTAATTATAAAAAATGTGTAATTCCACATAGAATTAGAAATAATTGATTTTAGGATTTTTCCCTTCCCTTGTGCTGTAAGACCTTTCCTTGTGCTGTAAGACATTTCATTATGCGGACTTTCGAGATCGTAGGTAGACCGGAAGTACGTTATAGCTTTTGATGATCAATGTGTATGAGATTGTATGAATAAAAAAATACGTTTTAAAGGAACATATCTTTTTGTTGCGTAAAAAATTTATAGCAATGTAAATTTGTAGGCCTGAGTACACGGTATTAATTTATCATACGATATTAACTAACCGTTTCTGAGAAAAAGGGTTTTTACTTTACTTTTACTTTTTGACAGACGGATGGACAGAAGGATGGACAAGAAGATGGACAGAAGGATGGAAGCTTAAAAATTAAAAAGTAGATATATATTACAAAACTTAATTAAAATTCTTTTGAATCGATTTCGTTAGTGTCGTAAGCCTATTTCTTATTATATTCATCAATTATTGAAATATAATTGAATTATAAACCTCATCCGCTCTACCGAATTCGGAATTATTATCTTTTTAATTTTTAAATAATTGGAATAATTAAAATAGAAGAATTTTCCCTAGAACTATATGAGCAATTCTGGAAAAAGTAATTTCGTAACTTCTTGCAAAAGAATAAATATATATACACACACACACACACACACATATATATATATATATATATATATATATATATATACTGTTTGATTTTCCTCATTTAAAACCTCCATATGATTTTTTTTCTGCTAAGATATGTGTGGGTTAATATGCTTTAGGTATCAATATGCCAAATGATTCATAAGACATACAAACGATTCTACATAAAACGATTTCTGAGAATGACTGCGTGGAAATTTTCAACATCTCTATACCAAATTCTTTAAAAACAATGTTTTATAATCCTCATAATTTGTTCTGCGAATGGTTATACTTACAAGGTGTGAGCATTTAAAAAAAATGTTTTCGGTTGGTTTATTTATGCTCTTTTATATTTCAATAGGAATATGTTTGAGTGTCAGCGACTGAAGGTCACTATGATTAATTTCAAGTTTCTAAGTCAGTTTGTTTCTAAAGAAAACGGCTATCAGTGACGAATAGACGGACGGATACGTTAATAATTTTTGTAACCATTCTGCTTTTCAGGTATGGGATCAAGCAAACAACCTTTTTTGGTCGGTGAGGAGAGGTGCCGCAGTCATCCTCTGTACATTTTATGTGTACATTCAATTTAATAAGTAGATAAATAACAGGAAAACAACAGCTTTTTCGATTGATGAAATATGCAATATACAAAAAGAAAAAAAAATCGAGTATTTTTCTTGAGCCCCCACAAAATTATCACTATGGACATTTTTTTTATGTTATAATGAAAAATCAACCACGTGGAAAGTTCAAAGCATATCACTTAAAAAGATTTTGATAAGTCATATTAGAAAAATCTCCGAAATCAACGTTTCACTCTGGAAGAAGCCAAACCCGTCGACAAAGATCGTCAACTGTGGAAGAAGATAGTCAATGAGGCTCCAAACCGTGCGGCACCCACGGTAATGTATTGGCTAAGGAATAGCTTCCTCCGCCGGTCGTCAGTCAGGGATGAAAGAAAACAGAAGAAGAAATGTTAACTATTGAAATGTATGTGGATTAATATCCTTTATCACTATATCTAATTAAGATTTCCGCGTAATACGGTTTCTGAGACAAGCCTGTGACAGACAGTAAAATGGACGGATCTGTGAGAGTTCAATTTTTTCCTTTTTGGATTACGGATCGCCAAAAGTTATGCCTTCGACATTTTTAGGTACAATTGAAAAAAAAATTTTAAACCAATTTGATATTATCACCGGGAAACTATATTCATACGTAAGAACATATTCCGCGTGCATAGGCGATAAGAGTCTTACTTCAAAAAAATCTTACTTCAAAAACAATGAACCCAACATATATTCAAACAATTTAATGTTCAGTCGTTGAATTTATATTTACAAATGCCTAATTAATAAATTATTTCCATATGATACAAACATAAAAACATTTTTACGGTTATTTTGGTTAGAAATGGTTAAGAGTAAAATTCCTCTAAAAATACCGGCCAAGTACCAATCTGCTTGACTGTTCTGTACTTCGTTTGATGTGAAATTACTTTGTCTATGAAATTATGACATTTAAAATAATTGTAACTGTTTCTCTACAACCATCGCGTGGGACCGTCCTATGAATCCTGTCTTTCTCATAATTTTACGTTCAATAGTTTAGGAAATAATGGAAGATAATGAATATCTCTTTCGCGTATTTTTGAATATATCTCTGAATGTATACAAGGCCAAAAATTATGAAAAAAATATTTTCCCACTAGACTTTTCAAACGATACGCATACTCTATATGGAATTATATATTTTTTGCGACTAAAATTTTTATGTAAATATTTTTGAGTCAGAGATGAGAAATATGGTTCGACAGGCTTCATTGCCGTACTAATTTTCAAAGTTCTACGTGAAGCGGTTTGTGAGAAAACCGGCTGTGACCGACTAACAGATGAGCACAACTGTAAAAATCAGGATGAGAGATATTTCCCAGTTTCAAGACAGAGTTTCTCAATCCTACATAGATTTTCCAGTTGTTTTCCAGTTGTATAGTATAACGATTTAATTAATTATTTTAACTGTCCGACCCGTGACCTCCTACAACCTTAACATAAACCGAACCACGCTAGAGAGATGTATTAAATATCCATCGAAACAACATTCGACTGACCCCGTCGGAGTAAGGATGATTAGAATCAGTCCGTTCAATTATTACGAACCCGTTTCGAGTTTCAAAACGAAAGATTAACTGTAAAGCTGTGGAATTGTTTAAATTCACAACACATCGACAACAATGGCCACGGTTAGAAAGGATCGCCGTCTACTATTTTCAAATCGGCTTGTTTTTCTTAAGTCCACCGCTCGCGCGCTGTTTATATTAAGCGCCGCCGCCCCGAGCGGTCCTTTGTAAAAAGTACAACGGGGCGGCCGCCCGACCGCCCGGCGACCGTTCCCTTTTGTTAACATAACAAGTTACCTGCGAAATTATACTCTTACATTTGCTTTACTAGACTGAGATATCATTATTCCGCTACGCTTCAGCAGTCTGAAAACGTAATTGGTTAATGGCATTGGACACTCCATACTGATCTAGGACATAAAATCGAGTAGAATGTTTTTAATAGCTTTAGGAAAACAATAAGGTTGCTTTCAATTTGCGGAATACATTACATACGTTTGTAATAAATATGGAATCAATTTTTGTTTACATTGTGTTATGTATACAGTGTGTTATAGATTGTAACGTACAAAATAAGTACTTTTGTATTCGTATATTTAAGTTCTTTTGGCAGACTAGCAAACGTCCATATAGTCGTTGTATATTATATGCTCTTTGGATTCATGTAATATTACATAAAAAATACAATTATTTAGATATTCAATACAAGCCTTAAGTTAAAATAAATATTGATAAAAAATGGAAAACACAATTTTGTAACCAAAAGATTCATTAGAACATATCAAACCAGTTCAAATTCAATGCGTTTACTGTTAGCCAAGTTCTCACGATCACATCTTTCTTCCACTACAGACCTTCTCGGTTACAATGTATGACAAAAGGACTCACTGAGACAAGTCAAACGATGTCGGAGTCTGTGTGTGTACCTTTAACCATAGAAAAATACCCGTGACCCCCTACCTCTTTCACCGTAAGATCCTTCCAGTTACAGTATGTAAGCAAAAGACTCATTGAGACAAATCAAATGAGCACTAACTCAATATATTTAACGTTAGCCATTGCAAAGTTCCCATGAGCACCTCCCTCTTTCACCGTTAGATCCCTCCAGTTACAATATGTGACCAAAGAATTCGTTGAGACAAATCAAATGAGCACTAACTCGATGCACTTATTGTTAGCCATTGGGAAGTTTCAATGACCACTTTCCTCCTCCGTCATCAGACCTTCTTTGTTACAATATGTAACTAAGGACCCATTGAGATAAGTCACACAAGCCCCATTTCGACGTGTTTACCGTTAACCATTAAGAAATTCCAATAACACCCCCTTCCTCTACCATCATATCCGGGGGGTTACAATATGTAATCAATGGACTCGGAACAATGGAATTTTTTGAACAATTAAATAACCCACAAAATCTATGGAATTTGCATGCTTGATAAAGTCATAAAAAACCCATAAAATGTGAAAAGAATGGAGAACCCATTTGTTTCCACAAAATATGGAACAAATGTCAATGTCTGTTAACAAAATATGTTTTAATTAATTTAGGCAATTTTTGTTATTTTGGTAAAACTTTAGTTCCCAAAATGTCATCAGGTTCTTTGCGTGTTTATTGTTGTTTTTACTTCTTACTAATAATTCTCGATATGTTATACACGGTCATTTGTGAAGATAGAATTTATTTGTTTTCTACTATTATCACATATTGTTTTTTATTTTTGCCCTTTCCTGTAAATCGCTGAATTATTCGATAAGTATATCTAATAATATCTGCTTTAAAAATACATTTAAAAACACCAGCTTTTTTCTAAATTTTGTTTGTTTATGTTAACCACATTTTATTTGTTTATGTTAACAACATTTTGTTTACTTATCTTAACCACATTTTATTTGTTTATATTAACGACATTTTATTTGTTTATGTTAACTACATTTTATTTATTTATGTTGACTAGATTTTATTTGTTTATATAATTGGAATTTATATATACTTTAAAATTAAGCTTCCATTACTTGAATTTAAAGATTTGCGAAAAAATATAAATATTTATAGTTGTGTCATGTTCAAATTATACTGCGTATTCTATGAAATTTTAAAAATGTTAAGATCAAAAGCGCCTGTACATTTCCGATTTCTTTATTTCCAGCCCGTAACTTTAAGCAGTAAACACAATGCGAAGTTTGTGGGTCAAAAAGATTACTGAGAGAAATCATGACTGGAACAGTTATTAATGAGGGGCGTTTGCAGCGCGGCGGAGTGCAGCCAGGACGTGGGCGCGCCGCGGATGGGCGGGCGGGCGGCAGGTGGATACTCCGCGGCGTGTCGCGCGGTGTCACATTAATTTTTCAAGACGCTACAAGTTGAGAAAGCCGCGAGCCGCGCCCGCGCCACCGCGAGCACTCTGCGCCTTAATGGAATCGTCAAGTGGCGAGGCGCCACGCTAATGCTCTCCTCCGACTGCGACGAACAATACTTGATCCTTAAGAATAGCTTGAGCTGTTTCTTTCTTGGTTTTATTCAGTGCTACCGTGTTTTATGTTTTACGTTAAGAAATGTGGTTTATTTGGTTTATTCGATTCGATAATATTCTGGCAACTGTTATTTTACTGCGCGACAATTTGAAAAAAAAATTAAATTCGGAATAGGATGGATATATACAAAATGTGATTAAAATAAGTGGTTTTAACAAGTTAATAATAAACAGGTGTTTCTTTATCCCATAACACTTATGTGAATAATGCTTGTGCGACTAAAGTTTTTTTGCTAAAGATATTTGTGGTACCCAAATTGTTTTTTTTTAATTGTCGTTACCAGTTTTGATAGTTCAAAAGTTCTCATGTTTGTATATTTAATTTTTTTCGTGAGATTAGAATAATATAGTCGAAACAACTCGAAACTCTCGTTAATATTTATAAATTTGTTAAGCGTGATTAGAACATGCAGTACGAGGATTCTATACATCTATTAAATGTATACATAAAAATTTAAAAATTTAAAGGTACAAGGTAGTTTTATCAAACTATATATATATATATATATATATATATATATATATATATATATATAAATATTAATATTATTTTTAATCATGTATCATAAACCGAGATATTCCCTAGTACATATTTTACAGACTTAGAGAAACACCTTGTATGCTCTTTAATTTATTAATGTAAGATGGACCGAAGTAAATTTGATGGACCGAAGTAAATTGCCAGTAAAACCATGTGTCTTCACTTTGATGTTTTGGCAGTTTTTTGACACACGCAGAGTGAAAATGGGAAGGAGGTGACTTGCACAATAATTTCTCGTAAAGGAGCTGATCCATTAGAAAATGTCACTAAATATTTTCAATTATGTTTTAAAAGAACTCTTTAATGATATCCTATCCTATGAGATTTTTTCCTATCCATTTTCACACTCAAATTTGATGTAAGGACAGGTATTATTTAAAAAAATATTTTCTTTATTTTCATTTAATTGAACTATGTCATCCTGTGAAATTTCATCACAATGGATCTTAAAGTTAAAGAGTTATAATGCTGTGAGAAATGATGGGAAATACGGAGGTAAAGAAATTGTAAGACTTTCGTTTTTACCATTACGTTGGTAAGAACGGACCCATTATCTTCAACTCCTATACCCTATAGATTGAGTGTCAAACTTCTTTAATGAAATGTCATAACTCAATGGAAATACCATAATTCGTCAATTCGAAGACTTACATGTATAACTTTTTACATAGAATTACATGTATAACTTCTTACATAGAATTACATGTATAACTTCTTACATAGAATTACATGTATAACTTCTTACATAGAATTACATGTATAACTTCTTACATAAAATTACATGTATAACTTCTTACATAGAATTACATGTATAACTTCTTTCATAAAATTACATGTATAACTTCTTACATAGAATTACATGTATAACTTCTTACATAAAATTACATGTATAACTTCTTACATAGAATTACATGTATAACTTCTTACATAAAATTACATGTATAACTTCTTACATAGAATTACATGTATAACTTCTTACATAGAATTACATGTATAACTTCTTACATAGATTGGCTTACGGAACCCTAACATTAATTTAGATGATTTGAAGTAAAAAATATTAACGAGAAGTTATGTATATACAAATGACGCTCGATATTAAAATTACAGTGAACAACTTTTTTCCTGCGTTTTTTTTCGAAATTGAAGTCTTTATTGTACAAAACTGAGTATACATTTATAATTCAAAGTGTTATAATGATAGAAATATCATCGCCCACTACTTGTTCCTATCTTTCGAGCAGCATAAAAAAAACTAATCATCTTTTGACACGATCCACGAATCGATCCAATTTTTTACTTCTTCATAAGACCGAAAGTGCTGGTCAGCCAGGCTGTGTGCCATTAATCGAAACAAGTTATAGTAAAAGGGAGCAACGTTTGAAGAAGAGGGGGGTTGGGTAAGACTTCCCATTTCAACGTTTCCAAGCATGTCTTGACCAGTTGCGCGATATGGGATAGAGATTGTCATGCTGTAAAATCACTTTATCATGTCTCTTGTCGTATTGCAGCCGTTGTCTTTCAATGCTCGGCTCAAACGGATCAATTGAATTTGATACCGAATGCTTGTGATTGTTTCAGTCGGTTTTAAAAGCTCATAATACACTACAGCGAGCTGGTCCCACCGAACCCAGAGCGTGACTTTAAGCCGTGAAGATTCGATTTGAGCGTCGACGTGGAAGCATGGTTATAATGCGGTGCAGAAATCCCTTCCAATTTCCAGTATCCAATTTCCTTGCTTCTGAATCACTTTCATGGCTTTGAGGCGTTTTGAAATAGCTTGTTGAATTACTCTCATTAATCTTCCCAATTCTTACTGATTTTAACACGACTCTTCATCAAGTAATACCTTCAATTCTGCATCTTTGAAAATCTGCTCTCTTCCGCTGTTACACCGACTTTCGATGTCAAAATCACCGTACTTGAAGCGTTGAAACCACTCACAACACATTCTTTTACTAAAACCGGCCTTACCATAAGTATTTGGAAGCATTCGATGAGCCTCAGCAGCAGATTCCTTCACATTGAAACAGAAAATTAAGACTTTCTGAGAATGACGAGAATTTGGTTTGTACACTGTCATTTTATGATGCTGACACAAATCGATTAATAAATCAATCAGGTTACGTTGATCTCATCTGCCATTTACTACCAAAATCATCTATATGAAAACGATGGAAGCAAAGTCGTTACTTATTTCGGTTTTTTTCCTTATGACATTTGATACTATTTTTAGGGTTCGGTACTTTATAAAATGAGATACGTTTTTTTCTCAGAAACCTCTTGAGTAAAAACTTACAATTTGGCACAATAATAAGGCAAATGAAGCCGGTTATATTTCAATAGATAAAACTCAAAAATATTTATATGGAGATTTTAAGGGGAAAAATCGATTACTCGAAATAAATTGAAACTCCCATGTACGTGTAGGATCATTTGAAAGGGCTGTTATCAGGTTCTCAAATATAGTCTTATATTTATTTAATTAAAAATAACGACTTTAGTATAAAATAGCAATTTCTATTAAAATTATTTTTACAATAATTTAAAAAATAATCAGTTTACTTTCATATCAACTAGAAAATATTTGGAAAGAAATTAGATTTAACAATATGTAATAAAACAATTTAAAACGAAATAACTCACGTAACGAAAGTTAACAAATTAATTGACCATTAAATATACTTGATTTATTAAAATACTTATAAAAAGAAAACGAAGACTTTAAATATGTAGCATAATTGCTTATAGAGCGATTATGTCTCAGGCGATTATGTCTCGATTATGTATTATCGATTATATATTAGCGATTATGTCTCGATTATGTATTATTTAGTCTCAGGCCATCATTGTCGACAGTCAAAGACACAGATATTACTACAAAATTCTCCAACTTTCTAAAACCCAGACCAGTTGGTCGATTAAAATCTCAAATTGCTGGGCTTAACTACGGAGGTGTATGCTGTCTGGATCCGTTTGGGTATTGCATCAAAAAACAACATGGAGAAAAATATATTATAAATTAAACTTACCTAGTGTTAATTCCTCAATTCTGATACCAACATTAGGTTACTGCATATAAGTAATATGAAGAGTGAGTATCTGACTCCTCGGCAGCCTCGATAGCTCTCTTTGAAAAGCAACACTTTTCTTTGTGTACACCATGGTTTACTTTTAATAAGTAATCTAACAACTCTATTTCCTCAAATAGGAAATTTTTAATTCGTCAGTTAAATTAGATTGTAATGACTTTTTAACGACGTTTTTTTCTATTTCAGCGGTGTGCATGGCATCCTGGATGGTGCTATCTAAAGTAGATCAAATCTGGCCGGACCAACATTTTGGGCTTCGTTCTCGTGATCTTTTCCATTCTATCTTCTTAGTGACTATTAGTCTTTCCATTACTGATTGCCGATTGTTTTTAGGAATAGTATTTTTTAAAAGCAATGTCATATGGCTTCAGAGCTGTTCTGAACCTTTGAAGGGTTGATATTTATGGTTCTATGCGCTTTTCAAGGTAACTGTGGTATTATTTTAAAGTACTACAACTTGAAAGTCTGTCGTAGGCAAGTTTCAGTAAACAAGTTTCGGCACTATAAAGAAAAATAGAGATCACTAACTTTTGCATACGTCTGGTGTTAGTGTATCAAGGCTGTTTTATTACCAATTAATTAATTTGCGCCGGCTATAAGGTTTTATCTTAGTACTTAACGTTTCAAGTACCACTGTACGTTTTAAAATATTAAATTCAGTTACAATTGCAGTGATTTATAACCACCAAATAAAAGCTGTGGGGAGATTCAGATTCAACAAATTCTCAAAACACTTGGGTCAACATATCATCATGATATTATTGAAAGCTAATAGAACTGTATATCAATATTGAACGTGAAAGAAAATCTTTTTAAAATTACTTATAATGTAAGAATTGTTCACAGTAAGATAAATTTTGTAATTACGATCATTGAATGAAATAAGTTTTAGAAAAAGTTACTATAAACATTACTTATATAACCTTTTGCGAATTTTATTTTTATTAGGACTGGTAATTGTGGAAATTAAATTAAAAAAAGTAATATCACAGTTATGAGACTTCAGGATATTTTTATCTTTTTACTAGATCCGCCATTACACTGTTGTAGATTTTCTTCACGTGACGTGATACAGTTATTTTCCTTTGTTTTCTGCTTGTTTTCCCATTTCATCATGGGCTCACACTTTTTCCACGCAACCTATAAGAGCTATATTTTTAATAAATTGTTTATTAATGAATGAAAAGCCTTTCTTCTGTACATTGCCGACAAAACAACAAAACCAGAAATTCATTATAACCAGTAAAGTTCTGTGATCGTTCAGTCATCATCTTTTCGTAATTAGTTAATACAGTAAAAAACTTAAATTTCATATAATTCATTTTCACTGTATGTTTATCCAAATATTAATTAACAACGATATATAAAGTAATCGTTATACAAAGCAGAAATGAATTTCCCTGACCAAGCAATCGCGATCGCACTATACAGTTAATTGAAACAAATTGTGGTGTAGTAAAATGTCTCCGAGGCCATAAATCAGCGGCAGGTGGGGGCGGCGTCGCGGCGGCGTCGCGGCGCCCTCGCACGACGTGTTCACTAATGTCATTTGCATTACTTGCTATTACTTATCGCACTGTTCCGCGCTCATCTGCGCACTACAAATATTCACTTTGATTAATTAAGTTTTCGCTTTACGTGATTTGTTCAAACCGTTCAGGTGGCGCTTGCTGTTTCGTGTAGCGATGACGCGGCGGTGGTAAGTAAATTATGTCCATTGTCTCTCGGCGACACTCGAGCGTCATCGTTCGCCACGCTGCTCCCGACTCTCTTTTATAGAGCTGTGCCGAATGTGCGGTGAGATTAAACCTCTGAAGTGAATAGACTTGCAAAATATATATTGCTGTAGATTAACGATGTTACGATTCTCGCACGTTATAAATGAGAAATTAACTTAAGGTTACATATATGGTACTACATATATTAACATTGTCCAAGAAAAAATCTTATATTTTCGTTTCTTTCTTCTTTAATTTTAGTTTCTATTTCAATTTTGCTTTTAGTTTCTAAATTCGGTTAATCGCAGTGCGAGCTAAATCAGTTTTAACACATATTCTTTTCATGTTCCTTTCGTCGTACGATTTCGTAGTATTTTTGTTCTATGACGTATGTCTAGAAAGTGTTAATATTATCCAGACTAACTTTGTTATCAAATTTGTGGGGTTGTGCTGGGCGGGCGACTTGGTGATCGTAATAGTGGCACTGCTATGATGCTTCACGAATCAGTAGCACTGCTGCATGTGACTAGTATGTACCATTTTAGCTATGAAATTAAAAACATCATTCCAGTTCAGTTGCGGCCCGAAATCGAACCCGAGATCGTGCAGCGCGTCACGCCTTCAAATACAATAAGAATGTAATCAACCCAACACACCACGGCGGCGATGTTTCATTAAATCTGTGGTTAATTTATCAAAACAAGAGACCAATTTGCACTAAATACTAATTTAAAGCAATTGCTTATGAAGTTTATTTCAAAATTTCTGTTCGGATTTAAAGTGAAATCACGGGAATTATAGGTTTTATGCAGTATTTGTAAACAAAAAATATATTTTGAAATATTTTTAATAAAATACTAGTTTAAAAACGTATCTTTTGTTTTAATAATATATTTTTTGTAATACATAATTTCATTTTATATTTTGTTTTTATGCCATTTATTTTGCAGCCTGATATTGACGAAAATCCAGAGCAATAATATTAGCTATCTTAAGAGTTTGACCAAAAAACAACTCAAAATCAAAATCGTTGTGAAGAATCTCTTTTAACGTCTCAGAGATAAGTACGCGTAAGAAATTCATAATCCGGATATTACGTCATCATTTGTTCCAGTTCCTCGATGCAGAGAGAAGCTCGTGCACGCTGTTTTAAAAACCGAATCAATAATACACCCGTACCAGAAAAGTTATTTGCTACCCTTCATATGTCGAGTCATCTTGTAATTCATCGATTAAAATGATAAACAAAAACAATATTTTCGTAAAGCAAAAGAGTTCAACTATCTAATTAGAGATTTTAATTTATTGACAAAGTAGATCGAAATTTTTATTGTGGCATTTAATTGAATTGAGTGTTAAAACAATAGACTAAAGAACACGAAATGATATATTTCCCATCTATTTTACTAAGGACGATAAAATATAATTTCACCAATGGGATGGATTTGTTTGAAGTAATCGGAATCATTGTGTATTTTAAAGACATTTCAACAAAAAATGTGACAGATATTCTCATTCCTACATGAAATACGAATAGAAATAGATAAAAGATTAAAATATCTAGTATCTTTTAAATATACAGTTTCATAAAATATTCCCGTAGTTTTTACTCATGATGGAGTAGAGGCACCCAGGCGCATTTTATCGGATACAACTAGCTGGAACAAATAGAGTTTAATACGTGGAAAAATAATGTACCGCATGATACTGATTATTATTCATTGATCTTGAGTTGAAAAATGTTGAAACCTATTATTAAATACGGCGTATTTATGAAGCATTTTTCAAGGCCCATAACAAAGAATCCAAAGTTTTTCAGCATCTGACACGCTATTTTTTCAAAAATGTCTGAGGTTAAATAAAATAGATATATATATATATATATATATATATATATATACATATATAAATGTATAATTATTTTAATTCAGTTAATATTTAGGGAAGAACCAGGAATACTTTTAAAATTATAGTTTTTTCGGACACAGCAGAGCTGAATATTTTGCCGGACTAATATCCGACATGACAGGAAAAAATATTCGTTTGTCACTCAGTAGACATGACACAAATAAAACTTAATTGTTGATCTAAATCTCGATTTGTAAGTATATATAAGGAGGTAAAACTGCAGAAAGGGAGATAACTTCTTTCTTTTTCTCTGCAGTTTTAAATAATAATTAGGTTAATTTTAAGTAATTGATCAATCATAAATAGATAAATAAATCCAAATACGTACAGTATATGCGTATGCATACACTTCAAAGTTACAAACGTGTTTAAGGGCTGGATAAATTTTGAGTTAAATACTAATAAACGTTGAGTTAAATACTACAAAAATGTAAGTGTAAGTCCATAGTTTGTACTAAATCCCTATAAGATTTTAATACTAAATATTCAGAAAAATTAATAAACTGCAATTACAAATCGACATAAACATCTAGTAAAATCTTCATATGAATTAACATAGACGATTTAAAAAGAAACCGCGATGGCAGTATCAGTCCACGGCTGAAAGCAATTGAAGGAAGTCGGGATGTATTTCTCCTGTTGTAAATTATATTTAGGACCCTGTATGTGCGAGTTCATTGTGGATTTACAAATAAATTAAGTACATATGTTGTTAATCTTATAATGAATGAGTTACAGCAATTTCGTGAATCAAACATAAATAGATAAATAAATACATAAAATTTTGACAGTTTACTTTTGACTTACACTCGCTACGTGACGTACAGATCAGCTGATAGCAGTTGTGAGCGCCTTTTTGATTGTCTTCTCGTGCGTACACTTCTTCTTTTATTCTGTCATGTTCATCTATCTTTATCGGTTGTTAGATAAGTACCTATTTTCTGTTCTTCGTTGTAGTCTGATGTCAAAAAAACGTTGCAACTTAGAAAAGTTTACTCTCATAGTGTCCAAAGAAGTTTCATTTCAAACATTTCTGAAACCGCCTTAAGCAACAGCCCGTAACACGGGTTACATGATGTTCCTCAAGGCGGATGTGCTACATTCCCACATGGGAAAATTCGAAGATAACATGGTGTATTCGGAAGACCTAGGTGAGCGCTTCCATAAAGATGACATGTACGTTACCAGTATCAATAAAACAAAAGTATGGTAGTATCTGAAGATGTACGAAGTTATCGTTTTTATTTAAATTTTATAACTCCTGATCACAAAATGAAAGCTAAAAGAATACATTTTTCCTATTTCAAAATAAAAATAAAAAAGGATGGAACGCAAGCTATTCGGACTCAAAAATCGTGTTGAGCGGCTGATATTTGTTTATTAAAGAATTTATTTTATATAAAAGCAAAAATAATCCGAAATAACTTTATAATTTTGTAACTAAACACAACATTTTCAATTTTTTACACTACTGTGTGTAACACTGAATGATATTTGGTAATACGAGATCTTCTGAGTACACTTACGCACGATGTCTTCTGAGTACACTTTGGGGTGATTCTATTATGTGAGAAGTAATAGAGGCGTCTTATTATCTGTACTGCCCTGTCGATATTATTTTAAAAAGCACCTATTCGCGTCAATCATTCATTTAATTTTTAGCTGATTACTTTTAATTTTTAGCTGATTACTTATTTATATAAAAACAAATATATTTAGTGTCATTTCATTTTTAGCGGATTACTTTTCATTTTTAGCTGATTACTTATTTATATAGAAACAAATATATTTAGTGTCATTTCATTTTTAGCGGATTACTTTTCATTTTTAGCTGATTACTTATTTATATAAAAATAAATATATTTAGTGTCATTTCATTTTTAGCGGATTACTTTTCATTTTTAGCTGATTACTTATTTATATAGAAACAAATATATTTAGTGTCATTTCATTTTTAGAGGATTATTTTTCATTTTTAGCTGATTACTTATTTATATAAAAACAAATATATTTAGTGTCATTTCATTTTTAGCGGATTACTTTTCATTTTTAGCTGATTACTTATTTATATAGAAACAAATATATTTAGTGTCATTTCATTTTTAGCGGATTACTTTTCATTTTTAGCTGATTACTTATTTATATAAAAACAAATATATTTAGTGTCATTTCATTTTTAGCGGATTACTTTTCATTTTTAGCTGATTACTTATTTATATAGAAACAAATATATTTAGTGTCATTTCATTTTTAGCGGATTACTTTTCATTTTTAGCTGATTACTTATTTATATAGAAACAAATATATTTAGTGTCATTTCATTTTTAGCGGATTACTTTTCATTTTTAGCTGATTACTTATTTATATAAAAACAAATATATTTAGTGTCATTTCATTTTTAGCGGATTACTTTTCATTTTTAGCTGATTATTTATTTATATACAAACAAATATATTTAGTGTCATTTCATTTTTAGCGGATTACTTTTCATTTTTAGCTGATTACTTATTTATATAAAAACCAATATATTTAGGTCGATTCTATTATGTGACAAGTAATAGACGCGTCTTATTATCTGTACTGCCCCGTCGATATTATTTCAAAAAGGACCTATTCGCGTCAAACATTCATTTCACATTTAACTGATTACTTTTTTGTATAAAAACAAAGATATTTAGTGTCCTGTTATTTTCATGGTGGATTGAATTTCTGAGGGTGGCAAAGAGACAGGTTTTTCTATATGTACCCAAAATATATTTAAAAAATAATAAAATTGCGTAAGGACCGCGGGTGTGGAGCGCATATTGATCCTGCAAAAAAGGGCAGCGGTATTTCAACTTCATCTTCATATCCAAAATTTTGTAGGGAAAATTCACTGAAAAGAGTAGAGTATTCTGAAAATTGTGACTTTGAGCGGTGTATTTATTTACCGAATTGTTTTAAATGCCTACAAAAACGTACATAATACTTCCTGAATTCCGTAAAGCTATCAGTATAATACGAGACATGGTGACAGGTCGGTTAGTGTGAAATGCAGATTGGCTAACAATCAAACAGTTTTATCTGTAACAGCGTGCAAGAATATAAAGCGATTCAATTACGTTTCCTTTAAAAAATTTGTTAACATGTTTCAAATTGAAAAGTGTTTTATCCTATTTCCATATTTTGTATTATCCACACATAACAAGGAATCACCGTTTTCTTTCATTTACTTAATTTTATTTTATTTTCCGTACTGGACTTTGTTACTGCAACATTATCTTTATTGTACATGTTATGCTTATATTTAGATGAATTACTTGAGGATTGTGTAATTAATTTATTTTTATACTTAATTTAGTTTTTTTTAATAGTTCGTGTATTTTTAAGTTTTTACTTACATATATCGTTACTGATATTATTATTATTTTATATTTGTTGACTAACTTGCATTTTTCTTTTGTGTTACAGTAAGTAGTGTATCATATATTTGTTGACTAACTTGCATTTTGCTTTTGTGTTACAGTAAGTAGTGTATAGTTCGTGTATTTTTAAGTTTTTACTTACATATATCGTTACTGATATTATTATTATTTTATATTTGTTGACTAACTTGCATTTTTCTTTTGTGTTACAGTAAGTAGTGTATCATATATTTGTTGACTAACTTGCATTTTTCTTTTGTGTTACAGTAAGTAGTGTATAGTTCGTGTATTTTTAAGTTTTTACTTACATATATCGTTACTGATATTATTATTATTTTATATTTGTTGACTAACTTGCATTTTTCTTTCGTGTTACAGTAAGTAGTGTATCACCTATTTATCATTCATCAGTATTGATTCATGTATTTTGATCTTTATTTATTATATTTGACATTATCCTTTTCGTAACAGAATATTTATGAAAATGCATAAGAAGAGTCTTTGAAAAGTAACTGTAATATTTTGTCTTAAACATACCCATGATCAGTTTTACGTCTCTCAAATATTCTTGTACATTGATGAATTTTTATGCGTACTATAACATGTTATATATGGAGACTAGACGTACTTAAGTGGTATTTATGAGTCCTAAAAATGAATAAATAAAATATTAACCATTATATTATAAATATTATTTAAATAAACAAAAAATGTATGTTATGTAATATTTAATAATCGATACGCATATATTTTATATGTGTATAATTAATAACATAACAAACTATAATCTGTTCATCATACAACACTATTAGCTTTTATTTTGAACATCCACACACTTTGGATTAGTTGTCTCCTTGATTTTTACCGCATTGTGTATCTTGTTCTTTAGCCTTTTGCCTTAAGGCCTTTGCCGCATTTTATATATTTTTCTTGTTTGCAATTTGGATGAAGACTAAGAAATGTAGGAAATTAAGATTTACAGAAAACTTTGAAAGCCAGATTTTATAATCCGAACAGACGGCAAGTTAATGCTTGTTCCATCAAGAAAAAATAATGATAATGAAGTTTTTAACTGTTTGGAGGTACTGTTTGATGATTATTTAATACGTGTCTTTATTATTATTAAAATGTGCTCGGAAGACGATATTACAATCTGCGAACGTGTTTGGATGAATTTGTTATAAAACGTAAGACAAACATTTCATCTTTTAGTCAGAAAATAATATAAATTCACTGAGACCTAAATCCGATTTGACAATAGCACAAACTTCCAAACCATGTGAAATGTACGTATTATTATAGAATTATGGATAAAACATTTTGGAAAGCCGGTTGTTCATATTTGAATCAATTATTTGTCTATTATTTTCTAGAACGATGAAAACATTTAAAATACGCCCATTCAGTGTGATTTCTTTAGCATTTGTTTTAAATCACACATCTAAATAATTTGATGTAAGTATAATTAGAATAGCATTGCAAAAAGATGTTTATCCGATATATTCATTAAAGATAACACGGCGGTACATGTGCCAAACGTAATAAGTAAATTAGCGACTGTGAAAAAAGTTTATTTTATCACTAACCCCTAAATTTTACTTTGAAGAATAACAAAATTGTTCTCTTACTAGTAGCATCTATTAAACATTAAAAGAAAAATTCTAAATCATTTCCTTCGATCAAAAAAAAAAGTGCCCGTGTACAGCACTTAACGGGTATTTGACCTTCAGGTCTTATGATTTAACCCAGTCTGGGAAAAATCTGCCACTTCAAGTCGTCAGCCAGCGAAGAGGCGGCAAAAACCCAGACTCTTGCTTGGCACAACGGGCGGCACCGAGTCCGCCCGCCCAACCACAGCCTAGTTAGGCCCGGCCTAAGGCCCTAATATTATGAAATAATTTCCTAATTATTTCAAAATAGTTTGTAGAAAATGTTAGGTTCAAAAAACTACGTGATTTAGTATTATTTCTACTTTCTTTACCACGACCTAGGTTTCGTTGTATTATAACATCTTCAGGTGGCCTTTCAGCAAAGATTCTGATATCAAATCTTCTGATATCACTCGTCCTTCCTCATATCCACTTAATATATTATCGTCAAAATTGTATAGGTTTACAAAATTTAATACCGATATGATATTTGGAAATGGTTGAAAATCGACTTGCTAGGTTTGTTAACGTTCTTAGGTTTCACAAGCGAAGTTAACAAAAACATTTTAATAAGTTCTTAATTCACTAAAAATTAAATTTAATAACGATTTAAATATCAAAACAAAAGCATGTTAATAAGTTCTAAATTGAATAAAAATTCAGTTTAATAAGAATTAAAATATCAAAACAAAATCATGTTAATAACTTCTAAATTCACTAAAAATTCAGTTAATAACAATTAAAATATCAAAACAAACGCATGTCAATAAGTTCTATATTCATTAAAAATTAAGTTTAATAATAATTAAAATATCAAAACAAAAAATATTAATAAATTCTATATTCATTAAAAATTAAGTTTAATGACAATTAAAAGATCAAAACAAAAGCATGTTAATAAGTTCTAAATTCATTAAAAATTCAGTTTAATAACAATTAAAATATTAAAACAAAAGCATGTTAATAAATTTTTAATTCATCAAAAATTCAGTTTAATAACAATTAAAATATCAAAACAGAAGCATGTTAATAAGTTCTAAATTTACTAAAAATTCAATATAATAATGTTCAAAGAATAACTTAACAAAAGTGATTACGGCGGTATGAGTTATTTTTGCTTTAAAGTTAGGCGGGTTTGTTGGACTAATCGGTATATATTTTCATTTGGCAAAATTGCTATATTTATTGTATACTAATTTTGATATCATATTTATTATATTGCGTGAAAAAAATTAAAAATATTATGTTAATCCACTTTTTTTTAGGGTTCCGTTCCCCAAAACGAAAAAAAACTGTACGTTCATAGAATAATTTTGTTGTCCGTCCGTCCGTCTGTCTGTCAAAGCCCTTATTCTCGGAGACGGCTTGAGATATGAAGTTGAAATTAATATACGTATACTGGGGTCTGTGACCTTAAATTATAAAAATTCAGGTTGTTTGATTCACGTAACAAAAATATATATGGCCTTTTGAAGCGTATTTTTTTGTTATTTAAACCGTTATCCAAACTATACATATAGTATTTCCAATTTACCTACAATCTTAAAGGTTTCCAACCTTATAGCACAAATAAAGATAAAAACCAAAAATCAATGATTTGTAATTGTATCTGAAATTGTATATATTTTTTAAAAATTGCGCCTATAAAAGATATTATAGGCAATATATTGACGCTCTAGAAAATTACAATTTTGTAAATAGTTTAATAGAAATATTGAATACCATTAAATGTTTCTAAATGACTATATGTGTTCGGAACCGTCGTAGTGCGAGTTCTACTCGTGCTCGACAAGTCTTTTCCATGAAAAATAAAATGAGTAAAAGCTGTGTATAAATTAATTCAATGTACACGTATTAAACTCTTAGTATTGTAAATCTACGATGTTAAGACTTGATTTCGCATCTTATGGTAATATCACTGTTTTTTGATAGGGATATTTATATATTTAATTAATATGTGGGTACCTTCAAATAAGAAAATAAAAAGATTAAATCGATTAAAAATTAAAAAAGTACTAACTGTTACATAGGAACATCGTAATCAAATGTAATATTGATTTAATACAGCTCTCACCAAAGTATAGTCTCAGTAATAAATTCTAAACATCTATAAGTTTGGTCGCATAATAGGTTCAACCCCATTCGCGTTTTGTATAGAATGGGGGTCTAATAAATTAAAAACTCATAATGGAAGACATATGCTCGGCCGGTGGTGTAGAATCGCTCCACTCGACAACGCTCGACGCTTTCAATTTGTTAGTGCCCATTGTGATTTGATGTTTATTTAAAATTTGTAAAAGAAGGCGCGATCACGAGGCGTTTTTCTAACGACACGCGGTCATTCAAGTGTTTGTTTTAAAATTGAAATAGTGCTGACGCAACGTCAAATTATTTTTTTTTAGCAATAGATCAGATGAATTGTGTAGTTCCTGCCATGTTTGGAATACATATTTATTTCCTGTAATTACTTAGGTGAGTATATTCCTTAGGTTAGTATGTCGTCGTCGTGGTGTGTTGGGTTGATCACAAGGTATACGGCATTTGATGATGCAACGCACCGCGGGGACCCGGTTTCGATTCCCGGCCGTTCATCGAACGGGGTTGGACATGTGTTTTGGTTGGGTGTAAGAGATTACTCTCGTAGAAATAAGTCCGCCATATGTATCAATTAGATACATTAAAGTAGATAGATATATTTATTACAGCATTCTTCTCGATTGCACTGTACGCTTATTAAGTGGGAAAAAAATAAAGAATAAAAATAAAAATTAACAAAAATACACGTTTCCAAATTATATGAGTATAGAGACAGAATCAAATTAAAAAAAATACTATAACTGGTAAGATTTTTGACGAATTGTCGAATTATGTGCAACACGTCCCTTAAAATAAGAAGACAGTCCTCCTTATTGGTTTTCCTCTATCTTTATTTTCCCAGTCATTATTCATCATGTTACTAATTTTCTCTTTAATTATTTCAATTAATTATTAAACTATGTGATTAACTCACATCTTCCCAACAAATTGCTTAATGGCTTATTCCAAGTAAAATATTAATAGAATGTTAGCATACATATCCACAGACCTGGTAATAGGATACTCTTACAATTGCATTTGTGATAATTGCGTCAAGGATACGTGGAAAGTTTGTAAACATTTCCTCGCACAAATTTGGAGCTACTAGTGAAAAAAAAGAAAAAAAAAACCAGACGAGGGGTCTGGAGTAAATCCAGATAAAGCTTTAATCAAAATCAGACAATGCCTTAATTACACAAATAAAATTATTCACAGAAAGGAGAAATAATACTACATCATTTAATTCTTCTACTTTAGCAATGTTCTACCACATAGATGTAGGCCTCCTTCAATCCATACCACTCTTCTAGATCTTGTGCTTTCTCTAACCACTTCCCTCTAGCTGTTCTTTTGAAATGATCGCAACAACACTTATTTGGTCTTCCTTATGGATGTTTTTCATCCCAATATCTCTATGATTCCTGCATGCGTGGCTAACCCATTGCCATTTCAGCTTCGCAACACATTTTATGACGTCCGCGATCCTGCTCTTGACTTTAAGCCACACGTTCTTCTTTAGGTATTTCAGCGTGACCCCTACCAGTTTTTTTTTCAATCGCTCTCTGAACCACTCTGAGCTTGGTGAGGACTTATTTTGTAAATACCCAGGTTTAAACTCCATAGGTAAGTGTTTGTAGGATACACCGGTCCCATATGCGAATTCAATTCTGGAGTAGGCTGCCTACGCTAGTCTTATGGGCTGGTCTATTTCGTTGGTTTGGTTTTCTTTCCCATAGCCACCTCTTGATCAAGATATATATATTTCTGTATTTTTTCTATAACGGTTTGGTTTATTATGAACATTAAGTTCATAGAATTATTTGAGCAGTAATAATCTTGGTTTTGTTCAAGTTTATTTTCAATCCATCCCGCCTAGAAGCATTCTTTAGTTTTTGTACCATGGTTTTGGGGTCTCCTGGGTCGTCTGAGAAAATAACAATCTCGACAGCGAATCTTAGATTACTCAGTATGTGTCTTCTACATTAAAACCACGATGCTCAATCCAGCATTCTAAAGATGTCTTGTACATACCCACACACTTCACTGAAATTCGTGATTAACTATTAACATTTCTTTTGAAAACACCCCTCTTTCCTTACTTTCCTTAATTCCTGCTGGATTCTAAATTATTCTCAAAGCACCAAACACAAAAGTTAGTATAGTGTTGATTCATTCGTTAACATTGTTCCATTAGATTTTAAATTGTTATTTTGTAGGTCGACGTAGAATATACTTTGCAATGGGGCATCTTTTTCGACCGACCTAAACATTTTTTTCGCAACTAAAATAAATAAGTTTGAGGTTTGTATATATGTATTACATTATAGCAACCAAGTTTGGGTCTAGCTCAAGTTATACACCATATGCTTTCACATTTTGAAGTGGATAGCAACCTCGCTGGTGAAAAATAGTTTCAATTTACAGATTAACTTCTAATGCAAATTCTGCGTCGCGATATGGCACTGCAGCATTTATAATGCACGATGCACGTGATTAGCAGTGGCTGTTAGAGGTTAACATGCGAAATCGATTAGAAGTGGGTGCGTGACGGCTAATCGTGGGTAAGCTGCTGTTAGTCTCCAACGCCCCGCCGCCCGTCGCCGTATTGATTGCACTCGCGATGCATTTGTTGACAATATGCACTGGATGCTTCGGCGATGCTATGTTTGTTGGTGTAAATTGCAGTTTGAATTCATTAAATGTGTCAGATCTGCATCGAGGAACGCTGAAGTTATATAATTATTTATTTTACGACTGAATAGTATGGGGGAACTAGAATTTTATCTAGTCGGGAGTTATAAAAAAAATCCTTTAAAAGCAATCTTGTAAAGTAAAAATATATTTTATTAGCCTCCGAAAACATTTTTGAATAAAAACCTGTCAAATATAAGTAGAACCTCTACTAAGAAGGTGCATATAAAAATTTAAATATTTAGACGGGTACAGTGTTTCTGTTAAATTATTTATAAATGTTAATATTGTGGATAATAGGCGGTAGACGGGATGTGAATGATATTTTTGAGGATAATAGACGGTTCCAATATTACAATATTAGTATTATTTTATTTAACCTGATTCTGCTGTTTTTGCCAGAGAATTGGGACAGACAGTGAACTTAATTTGTTAGATCCCGATTTGACCATTTTGCAAGAACTTATTTTCGTCAACTAAGAATTTTACAAGGATTGTTTTAAAAAAAACCTTTTGGCTTTTTTGCCAATGGATTTTATTTTCCCCTAATCTATAATGAAACTAACTAATAAAATAAATAAAATAACTAAATTAGTTTAGTATTAAATTCCACCGTACGTACGTGAGAAATGGAACACTTAAGAAATCACTCACATGGCTGTCTGTCAGTACGTCTGTCACAGTCAAATTTTTCCAGAAAGTATGCGATGTAGAAAGTTGAAAGGCGTATTAATATATCTTATTAACCCATATATTTTGCGTTAGCTAACTTTTTAAAAATATTGATGTAAGAATAAAAGAAGGGATGAATAAAATAGGTATTTTTTTTTAAATATAATGTATCATGCGGATTATCATTTGAAAGGATTTATTATGAGGACAACAAAATTATCTTTTTTTTTAAGTTTTAAATTTCATATATAAAAAATTTCTAAAAAACATGCGAAAATAGGGCATCCTCTTTTCCGAAACTACCGAATTAAACATCATGATAAAATAGGGTTGGTCAAATTGTGATTATCTTAGATATTTGTTTAAATATGCGCCATGTTTTTACGTCTGTGAAAAATAGTTTAGGCAATATTTTAACTTTGTGAAAAATTTATTTTCTAAAGTTTTAAAAGAAATACTTTGTATGTTTAAAGTGCAGTAAATATGTATATAAATGTTTTTCTTAGGATTGTAAGTGCCTAAATGTGTATATAAATCTTTGTATAAGATGTAGTTTTATTCGTACTTGACAGGTTTTTCCAGTATGACGTAGTAATGAACATTAAATAATTTTTCCAGTATGACGTAGTAATGAACATTAAATAATTTTTCCAGTATGACGTAGTAATGTACATTAAATAATAAAAATAAATAATTAAATTCTTCTATCGGATTATTGTAATCCATCTTAATATTGGATTTATTTCTAATTCAAATTGTTAAAGCTAAACTCTAATTTCATGTTACAGAAATGCGATTACAGATTTACATAATCATATAGAGAGTACTTATCAGCGATATAGATTGCCTTCTTGCTATAGAAGAGAAGGCGATCGCGTTCGCGTACTACGCGGAGAAGGGAGCGCCACGAGGCACCCAGGACCGGGCGGGCGGCAAGAGGAGGGGGTGGCTCGTAATGAGAATGATGATCGGATCACATTAGCGCGCGAGCAAAAGCTAGGTGCGTTGTGCGGCGCGGGTGGTGCCGTTCGCACGCCGGCGCGCCCCCGCGATTAGAGCGTCACGCTCTACGGCTGACTAAACCGGTCGGCCGTGTTGTTTGTCCACACGCCACCATATACATTCGCGAATAAATGCGGAACGTAACGCATTTGACTTGACTGTGGAGTTGTTTATTACAAAAATAAAGTAAAGCCCATGAGCAAAATGGCAACATCTATGTTAATAAGTTTTACCTCGTGTTTTTTTTAACCGCTCGATTGAGATACATATCGTTCATTCGGAAAAAAGTGAAATTATTCAAAAAATCTACTCGGAACCTATTTTGGTATTCCTTGTGTCAATCAATATATGTTATTTTTCTTTCCAGTACACTAAATAAATCGCGTGAATCTTCTTTACCGACCGTCACAACTTTTCATTTATTCTGATTCCCACCAATATACAAAATTTCAAGAACTATAACTTTTTTTCCAAACGAATGATATCTCAGTTTTTTTGCAATACAACTACAAATTTGTTACATCATTTCAT
This sequence comes from Druceiella hillmani, assembly GCA_039881145.1. Classification (NCBI taxonomy): domain Eukaryota; kingdom Metazoa; phylum Arthropoda; class Insecta; order Lepidoptera; family Hepialidae; genus Druceiella; species Druceiella hillmani. The sequence continues at coordinate 797,571 of JAYKKI010000014.1, forward strand.
TTTTCCGGTTGAAGTAAATTGTGGTAAATAATTTCGCAGCCTTCAATCATATTTGCTTGCTTATTGTTATTAATATGACGTAATGGCTAGAATACCATCTCTACCTTATTACCCTAAATTACTTCAATGAAAGGTTTAACCACCTTCCTTAGATAAGTGCAGTTAGTACTTACCGAGTAGGTTAAGGATTTACGTACATTAAGTTAATTAATTAACAGAAAACATCCCCTCTAGTGTTGTGATGTATATCACACATATGCTACACCTATGTCAATAATATTACGCGTGAGGGTAAGTTTGTACAGAGCATGGACTCAAGACAAATAGTCTGACTTTGATACATAATATACCAACCAATTCATCTAATATTTTTATTTTCTACAACGCTTCCCTTTAATTTTTTTTATTTTAAATTACCAAAATATGAAAAAGAAAGCTCATTTTCAAAAATTCCCGTTTTCAATAGATTATTTTTAGTAATTAAACATATTGGATTATTCGAATTACTGGGAAAGGAATCTGGCGCAGGAATAGAATTAAATTTTTGAAGAAGCCGGTATTTTTCAAAATACAAAAAAAACGATTACGGTATTTACTGTTTGGGAAGAGCTAATAATAAAAATAGGGTTATTATTTGCTCTTCCCAGACTGCGTAGTCTTAACACAAAATAAAATTTTCATGAACGGGCGTATATTATATTTTTTTATATATTAAGAATTGTTATTGTGAAGTAAAAAAAAAGAAAAATTACTGTTTTTTAAAAATAAAAATATCTATTGTTTTTTTTTAATTTGTAGTCATTGCCTAAATTAATTAAAAATTAACCGTTAAAATTCGTTCGGTTGTTGGCAAAACGACTTCTGGTCTTTTTTGTTCTTTTTGAGTTTTACGTGGCCTTTTTTTGATTATTCGGTCTGATCTGCGAGTTTTGTGGATCAGTTTGTTACAACTGCATGTGAAGGATACAACGGGATCCAGTCTGTATCTTTGTTTCATCTTGCTGGATTCAAATATTTCTGTGGTAATACCATTTACAAAATACTTACTATTAAAAATAGCCTGACTTTTTATAAAAAAAACAAGATTTTTCATTTGTCTGATCGACGATTTATATAAAACTTTTAATGACCTTATTTTTTCATATTGTCTGTTTATGAGTGTCTTTTTTATTCTTGTAACATCTGGGCCCAATACTATATAGACTTTTATCCATATCGTTTAGTTACTTTTTAAATATATGGATTATTCCGACTCAAACAGGTTTTCACTTTCTTAAGGAAACAATCAGAAAAATTTCATTCACTTTTGACGCAGTACAGTTTTATATTAATTACAACAGTAGGATAGTTTCATACATTTTTGAAATTAATTTTTACACTTTTGAATCTTTTGCACAAAAATAGTTCTAAATACTACCGATGCACAAACGCTTTACAATTTTGTTGAAAGTTATGTTGATGATTGAAGAGTTACATTGTCATAGAACCCGACTTCGTAAACAACGTTGGTTTGGACCAAATTTTATTTCAAAATTTCTTAAGTTTTGAAGTGCTTTGCGAACTAGAACTTAGCGGAGATAATTTATTAGAAATTTTAGGTTAGTTTGTTACATATATTACGAGTCTTTTTTGACGTAAAACGCCTCTCATTTCGGTCACTTATCTCTTATCTATCGGATACTTGCGAAAACTATATGTAACGAAATATGTTATGGCAAGATCTCTTATAATTTAGAAAGCATCAACCGCCATTATTTTAGTATCACAATTTAGAGAATAGAAGCCATTACTCGGTAGTGCAAATGTCGCTGGCGTAAATGGCGCTGCAGTCGTGTGGCGCACGACTCAGTCGGAACTAAATTTACCATCGCGCGCTGTGTTTAATTAGTGATAACTCAGCAGTACATTGATCGATTCCAGCTGGAGTTGTCGCATTTGACAGAGCTCACGACGTTATGATGGATGTGATACATAAAACTCATAGTAATGACCATTAGAATTTGTAGATTTAAAAAAAAGTGTTATTTTTTGAAGAAATGCGACGACTGCTCTATTATGGCGCCAACGCTTGCGGTATGTAACGTACAAAACTGGCATGCAAGGGCTCGGGTAGCATTAGAAAAATATTTCGGGCCCGATTAGAAAAATATTTCGGGCCTAATTAGAAAAATATTTCGGCTTTGGCATTAGCGGAACGTGTTCGTCTCCACAAGGAACGTGTTCGATTGAGTCAAGAGATGGAACCACAGCCGTCTAAGAGTGCGGCGGGTTCATGCGGCGTAAGGTAGTCTCGAGCACCACTATTTGATGTAACTGTGGCTACAATGGTGGCAGAGAAAGAGATCACCTCCTTGATATCTACAAGAAAGAGCTAGGCTATACCCGACAGTAACAGTATCAGGCCACAATTAGAGCAGATTACGCCGCGCCGGATTACCGTAGGCGCTGGAATTTGGCTACAGCTCGGCTCAAGTCCGTGTGGGACAAGTAATTAATATTCCGGATGACGTAACAAGTACTAGTGCTTACTATATTACACATTCTCTAATACGCTCAAGACGTTTCACGTACTACGCTGCGTTTTTTTTTAAATTTACCTACTATTTCCCAATTGTATCTATAGCTGCTTTGTTTTAATCTGTTTCTAGAATTATCAATTTTATTTTTCTACCTTCTCGCAGCTTTTATTTATTTTAAAGCATTCAGGATAACGATGTTTGCTGATTTAGTTTATCTCAACCTAATTACCAGTAATTAGGTCCAATAGTTCATAACTGTATTATCCAATGGCATCTATCGGTGTAATCATTACCATGATTATATAAACAGGATTTTTGGTTTAAAAACCGATTTTTATTTGTTTTTTCGTATTAATTAGAATTAGCATGATTTAATTTATAATGAGAGTATCTCTCTAGTAGTTTCTGTCAAAAAGAAAGTAAAGTGTAGAAAGTTCTCTACACTTTACCTTCTTTTTCATAGAAACTAGCTAGGAGTTGAATTCGCACGTCGCGAGTATGATTTATGAAGGTACATATAGACATTCGGCAATTGCAAGCCGCAAGCGCGCCTCGTGACAGCCCTATGAGTAGTGCCGAGGGCGGCAGCGAGCAGGTCGAAGGTGTCGGACGCGCGAACATTGTCAACAAATGAGGAAGCTGTTTGTCGCGCGGCACGTGGCTGCGCTCGCACGCGCGTCTCCAGGGTTGCCACAGAACGACCCCAACAAATTTTTTGAAACCTCTTTCGAGTCTGTCACCTTTCCCGTAAATTAGAGAATATTCGTTACTATAACTCCATTATAAATACCTAAGGAAAGTTTAGTTAGAGTGTACAGCTCCTGCTAACAGCATAACAGCATTTATTTTTATAGTGTATTTGTTGTAGACACTGAATCTTTTTATGGCTTGGCGTGAGAATATACCGGAGATTTATAGTCAGGTTATTGACAATATCTTTAAATAAATAAAATAAAATTTTAATATATTAAATGAGGAATTGAAATAATTTTCAACAGTTTCACGTCCAATCATGATTTTTAAAAATTTTTTTCTTTTCAGTGACAATGTGAATGAAGAAAATATTGTAATAGATAAAAATAATGAGAAGAGTTTTCCATGTAAATCCTTTACAAAGCTTAAACAGATCATAAAAAACTTAAAATTATTGAATATCTCTGCGTTGTTTTTGCCTGCGTACAGTTTAGCGCATTAAATCGTTGGATCGATTTCGATGAAAGAAGATAGGCGAAAACGAATCTGGCATCACACAAATAGAATACAATTTAAAAAAAGCTGGCATTTTGTAATAGTCTATACGTCTCTCTGTTAATTTGTTTTTCAATCGCGCGGAATCTACTGGGCGGATTTAGTTGTATAGAATGTATGTAGAATACTTATATGTAGTCTTTAAAAACGCTGGCTCGGTGAATATTACGATATTGGTACTGCCAACGCCACCTATTAGCGTTTTTAGTAAACAATATGCTCATAGATATATTAGAATATGGTACTGCCAACGCCATTTATTAGCATTTTTAATACACTTTATGATCGTATAGTTCTGAGAAAAAAATAAAAAAAAACAAAAACATTCCTAATAAATTTTCCTATTTCGAATTCTACGAGAATGAAGTCGCGGACACAGATAGTTGTTAATAACCAATACAAATATAACGAAATATATAGTAATTTTTGATAAACTATAACCAATATTGATCGTTTTGTTTTTAAATGTGCCTAAATTAATTAAAAGCAATATGTTAACTCTCTTTGATATTCATACTGTGTTGTCAAAGTGAATATTTTTTGGCCCTTTTCGAGTTTTTTTTTTATAAACTTGTCGGGCCGGCGAGTTTCGTGGACTAACATTTTACACCTGTGTATGGAGAATATAATGGCATATACGCTATACTTTGTTTAGTCTTGTTAGTTTAAACAGTTCCGTAGATATAGCATTTACAACTTGTTATGAAAAATAAATTAAATTAATTATTTCTGATTTGCTTGATTATAAGGGTGCCATTTTATTTTTGGATTCGACACAACATGGATTGGTGCTGTTTCCTTTGGGAGTTTTTTGTAAATATGTTCAGATATTCTTATGACTATGATATTTTTGGTGTCAGGATATTACAGCAACGTCGTCTGCCTATTCGTTCGTCCGTCAGTGGCCAAAAGTTGAATAACCTGTAGGCCTGAATTTTTCAAAGGTCATATAATTGGCTGCTTGATCGTTGTAACAATAAAGTATGAAATATCTTGGTTAAGGTAGCTTATTGGTAAACAATAATTATTAGAAAATTTTTTAAGATAAATTTTAAATATTTCAATTTTTCCAAAATTAATTTGCGATTTTTTATCTGTCGATTACGAGAACCGAAATGCGGCCGCCATGACTGTGACGTCACATTTTACAAAACAAAACGTTAAACACGTCTGCTGCTGTGAAAATAAAGTTAAGTATTTTGGTTTGGCTGAGCGTTATTAAAACTACACGAATATTTCGACTGGTGCTTGTGAAAGGTTTCAAAGAACTAATTTATTAGTTGCTCCAGGGCATACTTGTGTCGACTGATCTTGAAAAATAGTAAAGCATTCATCCTTCTTAGTAGTAGACTGAAAATCTGAAACAATCAGAATACTTATATTACGGGTATCACATACGTATGTACGTAATGGTGCTATGTATGACAACAAGCTACTTAAATACTACGACAAATGAAACCATCCTATTTTTAAACCATTTTAACTGAAAAATTATAACTATTTTACTCTCCACTATTGCTTGTCATGACTGATGTTGCTGGAACTTCAGTTTCCATAGAAACTATATCTTGTATTACATCCATACGTCTTGTATTATATCCTTTTGCTTACGGCTGGTCGAGGTTGTGGAGGTCCCGTACGTTTTTCTCTGTCTGGTTGACGTTTAAATTCCGATTGCAAACAGTCTGGCTTCATTATTATTTCGCCGATCGAACCCGTTCCACTGTTTTGAACATAATTTTCGATGTCATTAGGCAACTATGAAGAGACAGATATTAAATACTTTTAGATAGATGCCAATTATTTATATACCTGAAAAATTTTAGGTTAGGTTTAATATACTCTGAGAGATTGGAATTTAAATTAGTTTCTAGATAAATACTTAAATCCAAGTGGTCTTCACAAAAGAAAATCGCAGATTTATCAGATGTAAACTTCGGGTCTCGGCGTGCTAACTGTAATCACAGTTTTCGACGTTTTGGACACTTAGAAATGTGTTTAAACAGTTTGTCAGGGTATTTATTGGTCGTATTTCTACACATTGGCACGGGACACGTCATGTTGGATGTCATTTTCACAGTTCCAGTGAAAAAGTTATTTAAATTTCAAAACTATCCTTTGAAATACGTTTAGAGCGTTGTGGTGCCGTATTTAGTTTCTGTCAGTTTCCGTTTATAAACATATCATGTCACAGCTCAAAATATCACATGACCGACCGTTTTCACGCGCATTTTAAATTAATGAAGAAAAAAATATGTTTATTTCTATTGAAAAACGCTTTTCCGAGAAAAATAAATTGTAAGAGGCATAAAATAAACATTTGAAAATTTTAAAATACTTTTCCAAAGACTGTCAAGTAGCTAATTGTTTGATCCGAAATCGGAAATAGTTTTCAATCAGTTGAGGGGATATCAAATTTTTTGTTTTTGGAATCTATTTCTGAATAGGCCCATCTGGATAGATTTGATAGCTAGGCGCTTGGAATTTATAATTGATCTTGAAAATGTCTTTATTCAGGTGTAACAAAGAAAGTTTATGTTATTTTTGTTGGTGATACTGTACCTAAAACTGCTGTAAGAGAACACAAGGGCAAAACATTTCCTTGTACTTAACATTCGGCAAAAATCGGCTGTCTCCCAACAATCGGCGTCGTACTCCATAATGTGCACCGTTTTATAAAAAAGCTGTTTTTTAAAGGTATATATAGTTTTAAAAGTTAAAAAAAACAAAAAAATCATGGCAATGGTTATGGTATTGGTTTTATTGAAAACATAATTTTATGTCATTTGTGTTTAAATACGATTTCAGGCATATGAGCACCGCGGCTGGCTCAAACGAAGTGCAATCTGGATGTCCAATTCTTAACCACTTTTTGGAGCAGTTAAGGTCGTATTTTAGCAGTAATGCAGCGAATGATAATGAAAATAGTCCATAAAGCACATCAAACAGTGACTTTTTGTGGATGTAACGGAGTTTCAATAATGGCACATGGATTTTACCCACTATAAATCTGACAACTTTGTTCATTGGTGTAGTGATTCAGTAAAAAGTTAACTGAACTAATTATTGTTCGAAAAAGTGGTTGAGAACTGACCTTCCAGATTGCGCTTCGTTCGAGCCAGGACCTGCACCCATATGCCGGAAATCGTATTTAATCACAAATGGCTCATAATTACCTTTTCAATAAAGTCAATATTATGGCCATATTAGCATAAAATTTATGTGTTTTTTATTTTAAAGTTGTATACCTTTAAAAAAATACCTGCACTTACTCTATCATGTTTAGTAAGATTAAACTGTTTGCGGGGATCGATGTGCAAACCAAGCATGCGCTTAGTTGGTTTTTTTATTGTGTTGGCACTTATTGATGTTTTCTAACACTTATACCTCATCCGCTGAATGTTTGTTTTACTATCGTTTCCGAATTGCAGTTTTAGTATTCGCAATAACTTCCTAGAATCTACCTCTAGCGAATAACATTGGCTCACTGTGAAGCTACTATTCGGTTTTAAATATATTCATACGATATCTTTATTACATATCTCAAAAACATTTTTCGACAATCATCCTTTTGTCTTTTTTTTGCGAAGGAAATATTTTTTGGAAAAGCTTCTTTATAGGTGCCGCTATTTTTTATAATTTCTTACCAATCGAAGGGTATGTTCCTAATTTTGTTGGCGAACTACGTCGTATATATTACAGTATTTCAAAATTAGAACTTAGGAACATTTTCTTTCTTTCGAACTAACTTTTCTTATCAAAGTCATTAATTGACCTGTTTACGTGACTGCATGCTTAATATACCTGAACATATATTTTATTACCTTTATTTCTGTGATTGTTTTATGTTGTCTTCTTCGTTACTCTAGAATAAGATGGGATCGTATATTTATGTCGTTCTTTTTGAATCCAGTAATTATTTGTGGCAACCCTGCCAGATCCCCCTGCGGTACGCTCGGCCACTATTACCTTCGACGTCTTCGCGTCCCCTCTCCGTACTTATCCCGCCCTCCGCACTGCGCCGACAACCAAACTTCTTCACCTAATTTGTAACTTAAACTTCTCCATAGCTACCGCAACGGTGGTAACTACTTACTTGCCTACTAACTTGTTTTGATGCGTGTGATGATGCTTATAGCACTTAAATGAGCGTCTCTATCTAATGACAAACTAAGAAACATACAATTGTAAAACAGCATGAGTAAAAAAATTCTGGACATTAAAGATATTGTAAAAAAAAGTTTGGTGATAAGTAGACTATAAGTACACAATAAGTAGAATATAACTAAGACTGTAGAGGATTTAGACGATTTGTGGAATTTTCGTTTGTCTCTCTAATCACGTAAAAGCTACTGAAAGGAATTAGAAAGAGATTTCAATGCATAGTTAAATCTTCAGAAAAAAATATAATGTCTAGTACCTTATATTATTTCCTGCAGTTTAATACGCAGATAATTATCTTAATTATGTTGCTTTCCCCCGTGGTCATCAAATGCTCCGCGCTATCTACTTAAATATTCATAAACCAAAACCATTGCATCATTTTCTAAAGTGTTTTATGTAGACTTTTAAAGTACGCGTTGCCTGCTTCTTAGATCCCTTTATTTAATGCAAGCTTTTGTCTATCTAAACATTTGTAAACTAAAGCCATTCGGTTGTGAATATTTAGATAGAAAGAATCTAGGCCCTTAAGATACGCGTTGACTGCTGCTTCGACCTCTTTTTTTAATGCAAACTTCTGTCCACCTAAATATTTATAAATCAAAGCCATTGGACCATTTTTAAAAAAATTTTCATCAACGGCCTTTAAAACACGCATTGACTGGTGCTTCGAATTCTTTATTTAATGTAAACTACTGTCTACCTAAATATTTTTTTATGTGGTGGGATAGCAACTCGAACAAAAATTATAAATTTCAATAATTGGTTAAAAAAGATGTATGAGGGCGCGTTGTCCTAATGAAGCAAAACTTTTCTTTTTGTTAGCATTTCTTCTGTTAAGATTTTCATTGTCCCTGTGCAAGATATTTTCATATGAGGTCGCGAACTTTCCAATCCGTACTACATTATTATAGATTGTATAGTATTTTCAAAATATTTGTCAGTTTTTATGTTGGTACATTTGTATGTTTATACGTATTTACATTACTTAAAAACTACTTAGCAAATTCATTTGAAACTTTTATCGAAAAAGGAAAATTGAAATATTTTGTTAAGACCTCATTATGTTGAGAAATCAAGAAAAAACAAAGGTTTATTAGCAATCACATTATGATTAACTGTTGCGTACACGTCTCCTTCTCACGGACACTGATATTGAGTGAACCAAACACTTGGTTCACACAAGCGAAGTTGCGGTAAGAAGCTAATGCCTATAATAAGCAAAAAGACTGTTCTGCAAATGTTTCATAGAACGAAAGCGAGAGATTTAACTCAATAATTTTCTCGGACTTTTAGGTCGTTATAATGATACTTCCAAGTATATATACATCAAGCAAATTTATCGTTACACGGGAAATCTCTCCTAAACAACCAAAATAGTACATATTGAAAACTTAGTATTGTGGAGGACTGCATTATCTGTTTGTGATAATTTTAAATTTAACAACTTACCATATGTAAAAGAAGCAATTTAACAATTAAATCTAAATAGGGCAAGAAATAGGGTAGAACACGACAGAAAAGGAAGAGATAAAGAAATGATAAGCAATCAAGACGAGACAAAGAATTTATATGTAATCAATAAGATATATATAAGTGACGAACAATGAAGAAGAGATAAAGAAATGATAAGCAATCAAGACGAGACAAAGAATTTATATGTAATCAATAAGATATATATAAGTGACGAACAATGAAGAAGAGATAAAGAAGTGACAAGCAAGTGATAAGTAAGAAAACAAACAATTTTTAGGATGACTTAAAAACGCAAATAGACGATGCGTTTTGGATGTCAGAGTCAAGTTTGTTCCAGAGTTTGGCATCGTACGGCAGGGGAGGAGTGCTCATAGAAATGGTAGTAACTTTGGGAACAAGGAGGATAAGGATGGATTCGGGAAGTAACGTTAGGCCTTGTGACGTTAAAACCTTGAATTTTTAATTAAGATAAGACTGATTGCATGGTTTCTTCGAAATTAAAAGAAGACATAGAAGTAGAAGTCTTCGAGTGAAAAGAAGACATAGAATATGTAAACTGAGTAGGTCACATGTTATCATGTAGTTAAAATGTGACATAAACAAAACATTGTAAATCGTAAACTATAAATTTATAATAAATGTTATAAATTAGCATTTGTATCTGAGAATATCTAATATTAGCCACCAGTTCCGGTTTTACCCAGAGAAAGACAGATCATGAGAGTATTTTATTTAATTTGCTTCTTTCGGTTATGCTTAGCGATTTTCCAAAAATATTTAGCTTAAATACAAATTTTCAAGTCTCCGTAAAATGCCCATGAAATATTCCGTCCCAAATTTTTACTTTTTGAGGTTGGATTTAAAAAAAATCATCTAAAACCCAAGAGAAACATGCCTACCAAATTTCAAGTGTGTAGGCTTTGAAGTTAAAGATTTCATGATGAGTCAGTGGATAACTGGTTTTTCACTAAACAAATTAATTCAAATTACAACTTTAATTATGTGGTGTAAAATATAGATAACGTATATGAAGTAAAAATTTATCATCTCTATTATCGACATACCCAAGGAAGTATAATCCGTAACTCAATTTTTGCCACATTATAGGAAAGCGAGACAATGTTTCAAAGCAACATAAAAAATACTTGGAATGGTTGAGTGCAAGTTTGCGGTAGTTCTGCGTTTTTGCTAATGAATACAACGGTTTCCATGTCAATATAATAATGTCAAAATAAAACTCCACTATCTTTTTAAAACCACTTTAAGTGCACAGGTTTACTTCTTTTCGAGCGTTATAATACTATAGATGAAGATATATTTTATTTTCATAAATGTTTACATGATAAATCATACTACTCATTTTAATTATATGTGTTTGAAAATTAACTGCCATATAAAAATACACGAAAAATACACTGTATACATATCCAACTACATCACAATGAATCTGGGCTTCACCTCCATATCCAAAGATGATGGGATGCTAGTGCCAGTGAGGCCGCCTTTCGCCAATATCACTAAGAAATAGCATTGAAGAACATATCATATCTATTACAGAACATATTCGTCATAAATCTATCTATTACATCGTGTATCAACATTAACAATGTTTTGTCAGTCATGCCCCGGGCTTATTAAATGACATTGTTGTAAGTAGAAATCTTTTGGCATCGTTTAATTTAAAAGTAGTGTTTTCTTTCGCCACGTATCATTTCTTTTGTATCTAGATCATATAGATTGTGTTTATTTTACACAGAAATGACAGCAATCTTAGTATTTTACAGTGATATGTATTCTCGAACAGTTGTATACACACTATCCGTAGAACAACATTCGCCATTTTAATTACACTCGTACTTAAAAATATTACACGATTAGCACAACGAACTTAATATTACAAAATACATAATCATATAACGGTTTCCATATTGATATTATTATAGGAATAATAAGAATATTATCGTAAAAAAAGAGAGTTTCAATGTTCTTACTCGGAGTTAGACCAGAAATGTAATTATTTTCAGTTATGTTTTAGTGTCTATTTGCCATTACTTATCAGTATGTACTATTTGCCATAAAATGCATGAATTTAAAGCTTTCAAAGTTCATTTTAAATAAATGCTTTTAAATAAAGTGCTTTTTATATTGTTCGTAATTTTTAGGGTTACGCACCTAAAAAATAAAAACTGAACCCTTATCAGATCACACACGTGTCTGTCTGTCACTGCCGTTTTTCTCAGAAACTGCTTGACGTAACAACTTGAAATTTGGTATAGGAATAAACATATTAACCCGGACATGTCTTAATTATAAGTTAAACTCAAAAATTAGTCAAGCTAACACTCAAAAATTCGTATGGAACTTTTAATGGTGGCAAATTAATTAGTAAATTTTTTTTCATTCCATAGGTAGTCTAGGATTTCCTCTGAAAGGGCTAATCAGTAACATTTATTTCCCAATTTTACATAATTTATGTTCAGAGACTTACTGACTAATAAGTAAATAATGTATTCTGTCCCATATTTCTAAAACTACTCGACTTAAATTTATGAAAAAATATCAGGGTTTTTAGAGAACTACGTAAAGGCTGAAAAAAAGTAGTGTTACGTCTAGATGTAAACATTTTTGTAATATTTACACCATGTTTTACACCTGTAAAAGATATAATAGGCAATATATTTGTGTTGTAAAAAATGAATTCTTATTAAATAGTAATACTATTTACCACTGAATATTCATAAGTGCCAAAATGTGTACGTATCCCTCGAGCGGGTTCTATTCGTGCTTCTCGGTCACGTTTAGGAACATTTCGTTACATGAGAGAGAAGAAAGATATGACGTATGGAGAACGAGAAATAGAGCTGTATATTCCGACGCCATGGAAGTGGAGCAAAAGAGACCGACGTAAACACAACAATAAAAAGCAACTGAACAAGATAGAGTCGCCCTTGCACGCGTTGTAGACGTACGCCTCAAGCGCTATATATGAACAGCTGAGGTATTGTGGTATTTCTTTTGAGTTGTTTTCTCTCTTTTTCTCTCTCCTCCCCCCACCTCTCCTCTCCTCTCTCTCTCGCCTCCCCTTCTCTCTCTCTATCTCTCACACTAAATCTTTCATATCGTTATGTTTTAAGAAGTTTCACTTCTGTCACATGTACGGTGCTGCACGCGCAATTTTTTTTATTTTATTGTTATTTTATAAAGTATTTGTATTGCTGGGCCTCTAACTAAGCACAGTTAATTACGTAGTGTAGCGTAAACGTGAAAGAAATATGTATACATAAAGACTCCGTAAATAAAATTTTAACGGATGCCTTTAACCTATGTTAGGTGTATTAGTTGTCACATATGAAATAATAATTTCTGTTTGAAAATAAATACAAAAAGGGCTTTTTTTATAAATTTTTTAACTTGTAAAATATATATAGTGCCACGATCAAGAACAGGACACATCACCATTGATAAATTATTTTTACAATATAATAAAGGATAAATTCAAAACACAGCGAACCCATTTTCCGCTTGTCTCCAAGTGTCTCTTGCGTTGCAAAAAACGTTTCTAACAGTTTTTATTTCGCTATCACTTTCTAATACATATAATCGCTGCTATGCGTCGTCTCACCTTTGTTCGTCTATCTAGTTTAATAAGTCTATGATCTATATATACCTACACCATTTTCTCAGTTATACGAATTTATTTCAATTTTCAAAAGGGGCTACCATGATTAGGTTTTTTACGGGAAAACTAAACACAACGTATTATTTAGCTTATAAAGTATTTACAATGTGGAAAAAGCGAAGAAAACAGTTTGAGTCGTTTTGGAGAAAAAAATGTTATATAATTTCTTTTTTATATCGCAGGTACCCGAATTTCAAAGTTAGGAAAGAAATAAAGAGTCTAGAATCGTCATTATTATTTTCTTCTTCTAAAAACCATAATTTTTGGATAATTTCAGGTTCCATAGTTTCAGAAATAAAGGAGGGAGAAAACATTTTTTGGATATTTTTCAGTGTAACTCTGAAAAGGTACTAAATATAATTATGAAAAAAAACTTGGAGATCCTTGTATTAACCACTTTAAACGATATTCCACACTATGTTTGGTATTAAAAAAATTGAGTGGTTAATTTAACCCCATCCCCCCTGCTCTACAATTTTTTAAATCAAGTATTAGCAATTCAAATATATGCGGATTAATATGTTTAAATGTTACGCCAAGTTTCAAGTTTTTACATGAAACTATTTCTGAGAAAAACGGCTTGATGTTACAGGGATTCCGTTTTTCCTCTTGAGATACGAAATACTGAAAATTACTAGATTCCTAGTTTGACGTTAATAGTTATGATATATGTATAGCATTATATGCATCAAGGTTAACGTGTACGAAGAGTTTTATTAGAAAAGCCACATTTTATACATATATACATATTATAGGTAACCACATATTACGTATTAGAGATGAGCACATATTTTGGGTAATCGTACCAAATAAGAGCGACGAACGTGGATGAAGTTTTCAGTTGTTTCACTGTTCCATGTTAATGTCTAAAACTTTGTAACAGAAAAATAAATGTTTATAGAGAGTGATAATCCATCCAAATTGACGAAATCTTTTAAAATATGGAAATAACACCTAATGGAAATATTAGCTAATTTACAACTAATTACGACTAACTCAAAATTACAGCAATTAGTTTTCGGTCGTTTTACTATTTCGATTCAACATTTGTGTTTTTCTGTTAAAGAGTTTTAATAACAATTTGATCTAAATAATAATTAGCATTCAATAGAGGACTGCTATCAGAAACAATAAATGAGAGTTCTTTAAAAAAATAACAGCTAAACATTGAAATGGCAATTTTCTGATAATACAACTAAAACTTCATACATAGTAAGAAAGACAAATAGGCAGTGGCCTGGTATTAATACAGCACGTATGCAAAGTTGAAAAAAGTTTTTTCACGGAATATTCATGTGTTCAATATATTATTCGGCACGAACCAAGTAACATGATGAGAACAATGAGTTTTTTTATCAATATTAATGCATATTTTATAATAAAGTGTCCTGTCCAGCCTGTTTCACTGTGCCATAGATTTATTTTATGGACCCCATTTTCAAGACTTGGTGTCACCTAAATTGAATTGTGTGCCTAGATTTATGATAGTGTAAATTTAGTGGTGTCCAATAATAAAGATAAGGATGTCTAGAGACTTTATTTATATTCAATAGATTCTAGTTTTAAAACTTTAAATTTACATTTGAAACTACACTAAAACAATTTTTTAAAATGTTAAAAATAACGAAGAAGAACTAAGTTTTATTTAAGTATTTCATTTACGTTGAGAAGAGTCTGTTAAGTGAAACAATTTAAAAAAAATAATTAATGTTATTATAATAATAATATTTTATAATCAGTATGCGGGATATTTTAAAACCAAACAATTATAAAATAAAGTAAGTTAGAATTGCGTAAGAAATTTGAATTAATTTGAAGAGTTATCTTATTTACGGTCAATTCAATTTATGATATCTCTCGATTCACATTTTTATAATGAATTTTATAAAATATTTCACAATTTACTGTACATTATACATATTTTGAAGGCTAAACCTTAAAAAATATTAAATAAATGATTTAATTTAACTGAAATCTAATATTATTAATAGTTTATGTTTTAATATATTACTAGTAATAATTAAGGCGAAGAAAGCAAGCCAAGCAACGATCGATAAATTTTCGTGGTACATTTTATCGGAAAACTATAACACATCTGGATATGATATTAAAAACATAGTTATTTACAGTCATATCTAGATATGACATCTGTCATTATTTTAATAAAAAAATATTTTCTAATAAAAAACTGATGAATAATCTATGTGTAATAATTTAATATTATCTAAACGGTTTTACTAACGCTATGTGTTAGATATTAAAGGAATTAATGAGAATATATTGTGCTGCAGAAGAAACCGTCATTGAGTTGATTCTTGATATTTCTAGATGTCACTAGTTATCACACTTTATATTTTTGATAAGTTTCTAGGACACATGACAGAGTATATAAATTAAACAAGAGAACTAAATAAGAAATGTTGATATAAGTTTGTGAATTATTTAAAATTATTAGTAATTGAAATAATTTAAGTGACTTTGTTCGTGAAATATTGGAAGTTGTTATTAATAAAAAAAAGTCAAAGTGTATTTATTTAGTGATATATATGTTTAACTGGCTCTAGGGTAAATCCTATTAGAGCATCTATGAAGTGTAATCTTAATAATTGATAGATAAGATTTCTTTTTTTGGGTTTAAAAAATATTCAAGTTCTAAATTAACTAATACATTGTTACTATTATTAAAACCATTTTACAATTTGTATTATTACAGCGAAATACCACGAAATCGTACATTAACTGGTTTTAAAGAAAGCGAATATTTCCATTTTTTGATGCGTGATGCAAGAGAACGAAAAGCAATAGAGATAATGAATTGCGTTGCTATTGATATGACACTCGTAATTTTGAATATGCAAGTAGTTTTAAAACTCTCCAGAAACATTTGGAATTTCAATTTTTTATACTCTTTGTCAAAAATTTGAAGTACGAAATGAAGTGAATATATTTTCCATAGACAAAAATATAGATCGTGCACCACAGTTTGATATATTGAAAAAAAAAAATAAAAAATATATATATATATATAAAAGTTTTTTGAATATATATATATATATATATATATATATTTACCGATAAAGTATATATATAAGTTTATTGAAGAACAATTAATCATCAATTTTCATTAAGACTTTATGAACTTTAGTACTGCCTTATCTCATTCTGTTGATACTACTTCAAAATATATTTTTGTTACAAGATGTTATGGTGAAGGGTATAAAGATTTTATTGTATTCAACAACGACGTCTACCCTCATGCGTCTGCCCGCGTTCAGATTAGGTACATACTTAAGCATCTATCCTTTCCTCTGCACTTCATACGTCATCTGTCATATTACGCGAATTAAAATACGCGTAGCGCCATCTATTGATGTAGGGGAGAGTCGGTTATATCGTACCACTTTTCACTTTAACTCAAATATTTAGTTACTAATGAGATTTACAGTAATGATTGTATATGTTAAGTCAAGTTTAACATTTTGGCTACCACGTACATCGAAATCAGTTCTATTTCTGTTCCTTAACAACCTATAAAACTATTTTTTTTCGGAGGGCTGCCATCAGTACGATTTAGCCGACCAGTTGTTTTAATCGTACCACTAGTATTTAAATCGTACCATAGGTGCTTAAATCGTACCGTTGGATAAAATAACAAAAAAAAATCTTGAAAGTATTTATTAAAGATACTTTAATGAACATTTTACAATTAATAAGGAAAACATGATTAATAAAATACTAAATCAACAAAACAAAACCATGTTTACATGTAATCAAGGGTAAATGGTTATAAACATATTTATCTTTAATAATAAACTTAGAAAACAGGAATAATATCTTTAACTAACAGTTATATTATATACTAAATGACAAGCAATAGGTATATCTTAATGATTTAAGTTTGAGATCAATCAAATAAGTAGATAGGTACTTATAAGATTACCTATACCTACATTTATATTAACCAAATAAAAATCTAATAATGATAAGTGAAATATTTGTAATGACTGTCTCAAATAATTTACACAGTAACTTTATTGGAGACAACCATCACAAATATCTGGATTAGAGGTACATGTCTCATGAACCCACCTCTGGCAGCGAACACATTGGATTCATTCTACCTTTGGACCCTTTTTATCGTAATAAGAACGATTGCAGTTTGCACATATATTTTCGAGGTGAGAATCAGTATCGGCATCGTCATCTGATTCCAGAATAATTTTATCATCGCTGTCGTCGCTGGTGGTTGTGGAAGACGATCGCTTCCTTTTACAACTTTTGTTTCGTCCTTTGGTCTTCTTTAATACCTTACTTTCTTTCTCTACTTCTTAGTTTTACAAATATTTTCTTTTTTGACATTTATTTTCTTTTTCTTTGATGTCTTTTCTTCCAGTTGATTTTTATATGGACTTGATGTGATTTCGGCAGCTTTTTGAATAGTGGTCTTTCTCTTTAATATATTTTTAGGTAGTGGCGACAACATTTTTATTGTTTTTGGTATAGATGTAGTGTCCAATTCTGTATTTGTTTTCGACGTAGTTGGTTGTACATGTATTTCAGCTGCGGTAGAAATGGAAGGTTTATTTTCGTCATTTGCCTTTTGTACAACAGATTTCTTTTTTTGTTTGGGTTCATTTATTTTTTCTAAATTTTACAACCCTGATACGCTTTCATTGCTAGAATTCAACGTATTAGCATTTAGTAAATTATCAGCTGCCTCAAACATATGCTCAGGAAAAGTGTGTCTATTAATTGGCCAAACTCCGCTTGTCTTGAACCCATTCACAATGTTGTCAATTACTGCTGTCCATTCATAAGCTTCACCAAACAATTTAGCCCCTTGATATTGCGTTACTTGTCGCCCAGGATTTGTCCTTAACCATTTTTCTGTACTTTAGATATAATAAGTACTTAGCGGTTTGAAAAAGGAAACGTCGAGAGGTGGGAGTCGATTTGTAGTATGACCTGGAAGTTGTAACATAATTATTCCGTGAGCTTTCGCCAAATACAAAGCTTCAATATTTTTCGAATGCGTTGTATGGCCATCGAGAAGCAGAAGAACTTTGTTCTCCAGTGAGGGCTTTACAGTTTTTATAAAGTGCTTCAACCATTCGACGAAAAGAATTGTATTGATGTAACCACTTTCAGACACAGTAACGATACTGCCAAAAGGGGCACCATCTGCCAGTTCAAGATTTTGTCTCATTCTTTTAAATATAACATTAGTGGAACAAACTAGCCTGATACGCTAGCGCAGCATACAGCAGTGGTATTCACACCTCGTTCTCCACTAGTGGTCGCACCGATTTGCTTTTTTTCCTTTAACCCAACAATTTTTTGAGCTTTTTTTTGAACTGTGGAAAACCCACTTTCATCCACATTGAATATGTTAGTGGGTGCTATGTTATTTTCATCAACAATCTTTTCTAACAAATCAAAAAAATTGAAAACATTTTCTTTGTCAAATCCTTTTATTCTATTTAGTGATGTGTTCTATGGTTGTCTAACACTAAGCTCTGGGTGTCTTTTCATAAATTTGTAGAACCATCCATTACCAACTGTGCGCTTCTCTTTATTAAAGTTGTTCGGAATTTTGTGGATTTCCGCAATTTCGTATGCAAGATGACGAATGTTATTTATCGTTAGACCAAACATGTGTCTTTCTGTAAATGTGTTGAGCTAACTTATTTTCAATATCAAGATCAAAAACGGCAGGTCTACCTTTTTGAATTGTATCAAATATATATATATATATATATATATATATATATATATATATATATATATGTATTTGTGTAATTACTCGCGTCGAGTAGTTGTTGTTTCTTTGCTGCTGTTGTATTAATGTAATATACCTACATAAACAGATAAAAATTCCAAAAACAATATTTGATAAAAACAATATTGTTTTTATGACTTGTATTACGTGCTCGTTAATAATTTTTTTCGTAAATATTTCTAATGTACACTCAGGCCAATTATACAGTTTTATTATACGTGTAAATTTTTTTTGGATATTAACTTGACACTTTGAACGGATATTGAATATATTTGGTGTTAATTTTGTAGAAATTCGTTATTCAAAATTAAATGGAACTACGTGATGTAGTATTATTTCTACTTTAAATTCTTTACCACGACCTAGGTTTCGTTGTATTACATCTTTGCCCACCTGAAGATGTTGTAATACAACGAAACCTAGGTTGTGGTAAAGAATTTAAATGTAGTAGAAATAATACTACATCAAGTAGTTTCATTCAATTTTGAACTGTGAATTAGACGTGGGCGTCATTTCACGTCACTAGATACAATAACTAGCTACGCGACATGTAACCGAATCACTAGTTTCGAGTCAAATTACAAGTAGTGATTTTTGTAAATGCGTTATTACTGTTAACTGTGATTGTTGGGTGGGACCAGTCGAGTGAGCGTTACAATGTAACGCTCGCTCGCTGTTAATTAATTTTCAAAAATTGATAATAAATTAAAAAAGTTATATTTTTAAAATTTTTTTTGATTAAAAATAATTTTATTTTGCCTTTAACTATTGAAAGACATGTTTACTAGTGAAAAAAATGTTCAGCGATTTTTTATTGACGAAAAACATGAAAATTTTTAATTTTCGCATTTATGAATGTTTGAAAATTCATATAAATTTTGGAAGTTTACTTTTTTGGCCAAATTTTTTAAATTACTCTATTTTTAATAAACTTTTAGAAAAAAATAATGCTTTTATTGTGAAAAAATTTTATCATGTCAATTTCAAACGAAAATGTCCAAAGTGTATTTTTTCAATTTTAAATTGATTTCTCTCATTGAAATATCGATTTTTATGAATCGTGTTGTATATATTCTTCAATCCGATGAAAAGTAGAATATTTTTAAAAAAAAGTTTATGCGAATATCTCAATTTTTCGATTTTTTATGGCCAAAAATAGGCGGAGCCGCGATTCTAAACAATTACCAATCATAGTTTCACACTAAACACTAATCAACAATAAATACATTTAACGCAGTCAGCCCTGAGCCTGAATAAAGTATGAAGGGAAGTTAATTTATAGATTTAACTGTATAGCTGCAAGCATTTAGATGTATTATTGTATAGTTGGTGGAGGTATTTATGCAAACAATCACAGTAGCTGAATAAAAATAGCTAGTTACAAAAATTATCAGTTTTGAAACAGGTGACACCGATCAAGTCACTGGGTTTCGTTACGTTTCTTGAAAATGACGTAACGACCCACGTCTACTGTGAATGGAATAAATTTATGTAAATCATAATTTGTCTAGAAAATTGTGTTCTGCGGAAGTTGTAACATGTTACAGAACGCCCCTTTCTCCCCCGAATCAACCGAAGACAATTCATTATGTTTTTGTATCTTCATCTCACCTATTCCTTCGTTTTCTTCTAACATGAAAAAAAATCCAAGAAGAAGTCATCCAAAAGTCAAAGTATGAAGTTAGTCGCAACCGAAATTTTAGAAAGTACTATTGAAAGATGTTATCATAATCGTAAAGCCATCAGTAATTTTAATAATATATCAAGACTTAATATCTTCGTAAAATATGCTCAAATTAAAATTCTAATTAAAAAATTAAGGGTTGGTATATTTTTCATTGCAATTTGTTTTATTTAATTTTCAAATAAATATATAAAATTGCGATAATAGATTTTTGTAAAAACAATAAACCTACTCGAGCATAAATATAGAAATGAAGCAAGCCGGCACACAGGTGTGTTGCCATCGTCTGGGTTTAATCTTTGTATCGAATTCAAGTTATCTAGTTGGACGCGGGCGTGCGCCCATAAATATAAATAGATGTTTATTTACATTCCGCCCACGCCTCGAGGAAAAACAATTCCCGGGAGCGGGGTGAAGACAAAAGAACGTTTGTTGACTGTCGCATTTGGCGCGGCGCCGATCGGGTATAATCCGCGCGGTCCGGACTAGTCGGCCGGAAGGCGCGAATCAATCGAAGGCGGCTCGCGGACCGAGATCAAAGGGCGACCAAAACAAACATCAAACGAGTGTTTGCCGCTACGCGGCGCCGCCGCGAGTGGGGCGCGCGGGAAGAGGGGCGCGCGGGGCTCCCGTAGCCGGCCACGCCCACTGACTCCGATATGTGGCTTTCCATTGGCCCGGTGTTAAATTACGCCCATTCCAGCGGATATTGTAACAGTCGGCGGGCGTCGTTCTCGTTCGCTCCTTCGGCTTCCTGGCTCGCGGGGGCGCGCGCCTCGCGTCGAGATTGCGTCCGCTCTGCGTGTGTGCGCGCGCGAGCGACACGCCGTTGCCACCTTCTTTATGTAATTAGTCGATCCGCTTTTGCGTGCGTGCCGCGCACGTTCGGATTGCAAAAGGCACATGCTAATCAGTATTTTTTTTCGTTATCTTAACCGAGTACAGTATTTGTTATCTCGTAAATTTAAATTTAGGTTTATTTATATACTTATTGTTAGAAATCACAGTTTTTTTTAATTGCCTTATCATTGAAAATGGTCAATCACGTTCCCCTATTTAGTTTATCTTCTCAATATTTTTACATATGTAAATTTTGATAAAGCAATTTCATTGAATTATCAGCCAATGTTTCCTTATTAAACACTTCGATATGCCTATTTCATACATACCTAGAACCTTACAAAGATTAAATAAAATACAAAATTTTACACCAATAAATTATTTTTAATTATTAAGTGCTAGCGAATGACGCGAAAAATACAGATTAAAGAAAATACAAAATTTTACACCAATAAATCATTCTATAAATTATTTTTAATTATAAAGTGGTAGCGAATGATGCGATAAATGCAAAAATACTTATTCATTCGAATAAGTATTTTCGCATTTACCATAAACTAGCGATATTGCTCGCTCCTCGACCGGAATAAATTGTGCTGCTGCACATCTCTTGATCTTCAAAAATTCTGCAGCTGCGAAGCACCCAAGTGACTGCTCTAGGTTCTGATAAATACTGACGATGCTTCAATTACTAATAAGTAAATATAAATGAGTTTCGAAATTTAAAAAACATCGCCATCTAGTGGAGAATTACAAAACTGCGGTGCAAATAAAGTAATTATTGAAGTTATGATGTTAGGTTAATGATAGTTAAAGGGGAGTATGCATTAACAGATTTTATCTCACGCGTGTTTCTAATGCTCGAGACGTCGGTGTAGTCGTGTATAGTCGATTCTTGTTAAAAAATTAAATAAATGCTGTCATCTAGTGGAAAATCATAAAACTACGAGGTTATAACGTCAGATTAATGAATGTCGTAGGATGAGCATGCATTAGCACTATTTTATTACAGGCATGTTTCTAATGCGTGACACCTCGGTGTAGTCATGGATAGTCGGTTCTCGTTAAAAAATTAAATAAACGCCACCATCTAGTGGAGAATCATAAAACTACCAGGTAATGGCGTTATATTAATGATGGTCGAAGGATGAGCATGCAGTAGCAGATTTTTACCTCAGGCATGTTTCTGATGCTTGAGACCTCGATGTAGTGGTGAACAGTTGTCTCTCGTTAAAAATTAAATAAACGCCACCATCTAGTGGAAAAATATAACACTACGTTTCAGATAAAGTATTATTGAGATTATGATGTTAGGTTAACGTTGGTTGGCGGATGAGTACGCATTAGCAGGCTTCTATTTCACGTGTGTTTCTAATCTTTGAAACCTTGGTGTAGTCTTGTACAGTCGGCTCTCGTTTCCCAGTTGCGTTATTGATATTTTTAAGATAGAATTCAGTATACTCAGATTTGTCTTCTGGCAGATTTGTCCAGCGAATTCCATGACAACTACTGTATTAATGTTTTATATAGCACTTTCGCACGTAGCAAATTGGAAATGAATTCAGCCATTTGGTTTTAGTATGAAATGACTTAGGTCTTTATGTTGTAGAAAATATAGAAAAAACTCACTTTTAAATTTGTGGCTATTATCTTCACCTCTCACTTTTGCAGATGTTTGTTGTGAACGAGTACGGAGTCCGTTACTATTTCGTATATCGCATGCAAGTACCAACATCCTATTGCGATCTCTGATTATTGGAGGATGTCATTTGCTTAGAGGCATCGTCTTATTGCAATTTGTTTACCTGTTCAATTCACTACTTCAGGGTCGAGACGGAGAAGTATCTACTTGGGTGGTTTAAGGTCAAATTATTGTATTTGACTGCAGATAACTTTGTTAATTTTAAATATATTTATTTTACTGTTTTTTGTTAACTCGCTCAATATGTTGGCACTAAACAATAAAATATTTCTGATTAAGTAAATTAATAAAATTCTTAGCATTACGATTTCTAGATTCTTAGTAAATTTTTGATGGCAAGTCATCATGGAGCGTGATAAATTGTATCTCACATTTTGACTTAGTACACGAGCTATAATTGCACCAAGCTACGATACAATTAGTTTATAAGTTTTAGTGTAATATATTTTCAGAAAGATAGACAGATAGACAGGTCAAAATAAAAGAAAAACACTGTCGTTTTGGTTTGTTTTAGTTTCAACTACTTAACAAAATATCCCTCATTCATTGTGCCAAAATATTGTCATTATACAGACTACAATTTTATTATACGAACAAGCTATTTGTCATATCTTACTCATTTTCGATTGAGTTCTATTTATGTTCCGACTGTTTTCAATCGCGGCTTTGAAGTACGCTTGACGACTTTCGAACTTTAAATTCTATCAGCGCTTAAAAATATCTGTTCATGAGAAAACAATAGCAATTTCCGCATACAAACAGTTTAGTAATTTATATTAGTTTCTGTAGGCACCCTTATTTTATCATAGCTTTAAGTCTACGGCGATGCAGAAAGCGCGTAAGGCAACGGGCGGCGTAGCGGGGCAAGTTGCAAGTCAACGGCTCGACGCGCGCCACTACTCGCACGCGACGAGATCCCACCCCTGCCTGACAAAATGGCCTGTGGACCGGGGGCGCGGGCCGCGAGACGCAACGCTCGCCGTCCCTCTCCCGCCCGGATCCCGCGCCCTCTTATCAGGGGGCGAGGCGGCCGCGCGCTATCAGTGCTACGTCGCCGCTCGCCGCCCGCGCACCTCGCGCCTCTCCCGTCGCACTCGCGCTTGACCGTTCTACGACGCGATTTATATCATGTGTAAAAATAACGTGAACTGAAATAATTGCCTCACGTCGGAATAATCGTATTGTACGCCTTTGTACTTAGCGGAAAGCGTAAATCAGTAATTATAATTAACTTTAACAAGACTCTGACGTTATGATGTTGCCTGAGTACAGAAACAGGCAGTTAGTATTTCCTTAGTGGTGAATTTGAAACACGTTTTAAATTAATACGATCGTATTATCGACGGGGTCGGTGAGTGTGTGCACTGTTTCAGTCGGTCGGTGGCAAGGTAATTCGAGCTGACTACTCTTTGGGATAAACATCGGGCCTCGACCGTCCGAAGGATGGGCACAGGTTTGTTTCTCTTTGTAATTATTTTTAATTTGTATATTCTTAACTCAGTTCTCCAATTTATTTCCCCGTTAAATGAGAAAGTAATAAATAAAATGATGTCGAATGTTTAAAATAAACGTTTAAATGAAATGTTTTAACTGTAGCTTTTTAACTTGTTGACGTAATACAAAAAATTGAAGAATTTACAATTAATATTTGATAGTTAATGAAAAATTTATAAATAATACAAAAAAGTAAGTAAAGTATCATGTACTATTGTAATGGTAAATTACGTACTTTATTTCGACGCAGTATGTACCTATATGTATATTCTATTAGGAAAATTCGAGGTGGCCACTCGTTTATGATAACCTGCTGAAAAATAATTTTCAGCAAAAAGTTTATAATTTTTCGGTTAATTATATCTTTATATCAGAAGAAGATGGAAAATTTGATCAATAAACTAATATTTAACCTAAATCTATGCTATGATTAAAGTTTTCCTTGTTAAAAATGAACAATTCATGAGGTAACGATGAACAGTTTGACTTCACAACTGATAGGAGTTATAAGCTATCTGTGAATTCGTTTATGACGTATATCAAAAATACTTGCTTCCTTAGCATGCTTTTAAAATCCATATAAATAATTTAAGGACTCGCAATGTTTTCAGCGTGCAGCAAAACGGACATTCTAATTTCATTTTCCTCCCTAATTTTCCCTTCAGTTTTTCTTTGAAATTGATTAGCTATGTAAAATTAACACTGTATAGAACACTGTCTTCGATGGATCCCATAAATTGAAATTTAGAGGTTGCGTCAGGATGGACATGATCACATCGACGCGTAGCTAATTTTTCAGCTAAAACTTTTTATTTATTAAATGATCATATCCTAATACTCTGGCAATCTTTTATAAAGAATTGTGGAACAAAAACAATGACTAGAAACGAAAATAAACTATAATATATAAATGTTCACGTAATTTACTATTAATAGATCACACAAGAAGTTATAAAACAGAACATAGAATCGAACTCATTATTAAGAATACATTCTTAATCGAAAGGTTTAAAAAATGTTCGTCTCAAAAGCACATTTTTCTTTCAACAAACAGCTTGCAGGGCGTGTGTTGTCTTACAAGTGTCGTTTTGTAGAAACACGGAGAAGGGAACATATGTAGGACATCGTTTGTATTACTACCGAGTTAGCACTTAAGGTTTTACATTTCATATGAAATTTAAAAATAAATCGTTCACAAACTTAATTTTTGGTAAAAGAAAAATGTAAATGATAAATTATGAAAAATATAAATTGTAAGTTTTAACGTTTCCCAAAAAAAAAAAAGAAATATTTAAAACCTTCCTTTTAAAAAGTACAATATTTGTAATTTTGACTATATCGATTAGAGATTACCTTAATTGATAAATATCTTTATTTTTACAATATATTCGAAAAAAAACGATTGCTTCATTACCTACACTGCTGTATTTTCTTAATACACTGCCTCATTACTGTGTAACGAACAATTTATGTACTATTTCATTACGTGAAAAGTAAAAGCTCTTAATCTGTCATTGAGATACAGATTTTCCAACCCATTTCCAAGATTTACGGATTAAATTTATGCAAGAATTCTATTTATATTATAATGAAATCTAATATTTATTATTATGCGTGGTTATTTTAAAAGAAATTGCAACTAATTGCAATAAAGCTTTAATTTTAAGCTGGAAAGAGCTTTCATATCGTAAATATTATTAATTTACAATATAATTATAATATAATCTCGGACCGACTATAGAATATATTTAAATCTAAAGAAAATAAAATCGAATCTCCAAAAATATTAGCTTATATTAATGCTAATATTATAATAAAGGAAAATAAATAAATTGTACGAGAAAATAATTTCGTTACAATCTCCCGGTTGAAATGAAATCGTTGCAAATATTTGCCGATAGAGTTTAAGCAATTGAATTTATTTTCTTCAAGATTTTATGCTCTAGACTTAATTTTCTGCAAGAGTTAACACAAAATAATCAAAAACGCAGATACTCGACGAAAAATGGCGTGGATGGAAATACAATTGTGAATATATAAGCAGACACTTTGAAATGGTTTGGTATTCTTATAGACAAATTCCGTTAAAAATTGATTAGGTAAAATAAATGAATAGGGGAAGAAAAGTGAACGAATGAGGAATACCTAAATGAGGGTAAAGTAAGGAGTCATAAAAATAGAAGAACTCGTTGGATAATTAGACGGAGATTCAACTGGATAGAGAATCATGATCGACATAATTTTTTCATCCTTTTGATGATTTACAATGTTTAAAAAAATCCTTTTTGTCTTGCAGATAGATTTACAGTTGCATCTGCCCAATACCTGTTCTTCATTACGCAGATCTTCTCATGCTTCCTGTCCCCAAAGATAGTACTTCTTTTTATAAGCATTCATTCAAAGATTGGAATAAACTAGATTCCATCAACAAATTTTTGATATCCATTCAAATATTCAAAAGGATTCATATCCCACTCCATTAATCCTCCTTTAACTCCTGCCTTGCAGTCCCTCCTTTCATATCAATATTAGGTTATTTTTATTTTTTTCAAAAATTAATTTGTCTTGTTGTCACCGTCACATTTTGTTATTTAACTGTAACATTAAAAAATAACACTGTAATTTTACTTGATTAAAAGAGATTGCTCCTGTAGTAAAGTTTATCAGATGTGCATATTTATCGACGTAAATAATTAATAAATAAAATTACTGAAGTAAACGAAATGTACCAACATAGCGGAGTAACGCCTTCCATCATCATTGCTTGCCTTTCTGGATGGGAGATGACACAAAGGTAAAAAAAGGATGAATATTTAAAAAAAGGCTTGCAAGGGGAAATCAAATCTTGATATCGGTGATATCATCGTTCAGGAGATTTCCTCGAGTAAGAAACTATGAGAGGCAGGGGAAAGCAGTGCTAAATTAATTTGTACAAGACGTAACATGGTTTTTTTGTACTCTAAATTCTACTTGTATTTTTTTTTGTAATAGTTTAATTCCGTCATCGTCATAGTGTGTCGGGTTGACCGCGAGGCATACGGCCTTTGGCGGCGCAGCGCATCGCGAGGACTCGTGTTCGATTCCCGGCCGTTCGTCGAGCGGAGCTGGACTGGTGTTATGGTTGGCTGTAAGAGATTATTCTCGTAGCAATAAGTCCGCCATATGTATCCATTATATATACATAAAGTAGCTAAATATATAGATAAACGTAAATAATTAGTGGTTATGATAATTAAACAAGCGTGTTTTGGGATTATGAATGAAATAGGTAAATCGAGCAAAATCATTTTTCAATATTTATCGCCTATGATGAGGAATATGAAAATATAGTAAAAAAATTATTCATATTATATATCTACTTAATTATTGAAAGAGACGAAAGGTATCACTAGTTAATATAATTATATTTTTTAATTCTTCTCCTAGAATTTTAGGCAAGTATTCGAATCTGTTAAAAAGATAACTCAGAAAAAATTATACATAATTTTGGAGTAATTGTAATGAATTAATTTCATTTATATAAGTCGTTTGCACATTTGGCAATGTTTACTTGGCTGCCGAAGCTTCTAGATTAACATTTACGTTAGTTATTAACTGGAGATTACTTTGAATATCCTAATTTTGGAAAAAAATACTTTTTTAAGGTATAATACACAAAGGGTCCGTTATACCTAATACTCTATTGTTGTGACTACAATATATACTTAAGTCCCTATACTCGTAGGTAAGATTGGTGTAGGTATTGATAGAGTGACAGAACCTTAAAAGGTGTTAATCTGGTTTATACCACTTCTTTTCGTGTTTATTTTCATTTGACAAGCAGATGGAGTTTGGATAAGAAAAGACCCATTTAAAAATTGTTTATCGAGACAACGAAGTTACACGTTGATTTTATATATTCTTGCTTTAAATAATCTGTTAAGTGCGAGTAAAATTGTATTGAGAGGGTTCCGTAGATAGTTAGATACCAACGTATTAGAGTTTAAATATTTAAGGGTAAAATGTGTTTCTATTAAACTAAATGTTTATAAATGTTAATATTATAAGAATTTCGTATTTCAAAAGGAAACAAAAGAAATTTTTATGGGATCACTTGTTTACCGTCTATCGGTTTGTCAAGAGCCTTTTTCTCAGGAACGCGTAGAGGTATCAAGTGGAAATTAATATCAAATACTAAGGTATATGGTCCCTTGGAGCTATGAAAAGAATCAAGCTTCTAAGTCAAGGCAATCAAGAGGAACCTTTTATGCCGCATATTTTGACATTTTCAAATAAATCAAAACCTATAGGGTACTTCCCGTCGACCTAGAATCATGACATTTGGTAAGAACCAAGGTCTTACAGAACAAGTACCTAAAGAAAGAAATCCGAAAATCGTTAATTTGTAGTTATTTTATCTAAAAAGTATTTTTTTTAAATATCCGCTTGTGAAAGACATAGTAGGCAATATATTGAAATACTCGTCATAGTTTCACGCATTTGATAGATATAGTTAATATTTGTAAATAGTTTTATAGGAATACTATGTATCCTTAAATGTTTATAAGTACCTAAAGATGTAAGGAACTCTGGTAGTGCGAGTTCGACTCGTATTTGACAGGTTTTTAATGTAATATGTCTTTCATAGGAAAACGAATATAGTGAGTTTTTCAAAAACTATAAGACTTGGAATAATCGCCATAGTTTTCCTGTAATCTTCTGGTTACATTTTATCAAATTTGTTTATTCACGATTTTTGGTTTATCGGTTCCGGAACAGAGGGGACTAGATGCACCTTTTGGTTCATATCTGTGAGGGTATGTCACATAAAATTCTGAAGAAAATATCATTTAGTTCTTTATAAGCCTCATTTTCATACAAGACATATAAAATTTAAAAAAATCAAGTACTTAATTTGGCCCCCCTAAAATTAAACTCAATTTAAGAATATTTATTCAGATATTCTGCAATGATGGGGACTGATACCACTCTTTTCTCATTACTAAACAATACAATCAATTTTAGTTTAATTTAAATGATTAAATTGAATTCTTTTTTATTTAACACGTTGAGGGTACAACCAAAATGTATTTTTTGTTCTTTTTCTACTGGCCTGGATTAACATGTAGGAAATAAAGTTTTTTAATAACCCATTCGTTATCATTTAGATTATTACGCCACAGAACCTTTTGATTTCTGTCGGTTTTCTGTGTAGATTGAAAAGGCATAGCTATTTCCTGCTAATAGCTACATGCTAGCTAAACGAAGTAAAATCGTGTTTCTAATTACTTAAATTAAAAAAAATAACGTCCCAATTATTAAAATGATCATTCACACTTTGATATATTTCCATTTCAAGCATTATTTAAAATATGTGAATGTCGCAATGCGAATAACTGTTGAATAAATATTTATGTTCGATATCACGTTGACTGTCAGAACATTTTAAACTACTTATGACAGACAGGCCAGGCAACGCAACCTGAGCAAAAACTACAAAACTTCTGAAAGGTACAATTAGATTTTCGCAATTTTTTTTGTGCATAATTGCATTCTCGTCGCACGTCCCTCTGTTTACTTAATCAGATCAAGTAAATTTTTGGTACCTAATCAAGACTTCCGATTATCATGATGACCTCCAAAAGCCGGACTCATTTGATAATCGAGAAAATATTTTGGTCTAATTTTATATTTAGATGTACCACTGGTTTTGCACACCACTAACATTGTTACCTAATCATTTTGCAATCATGAAGCGAACCATTACCAAATTTGGCGTATTTCGTGTGGCGAAGTAACACATAGGCTATGCTAGGCTAAGGTACCTGCGGATAATAAAGCCTGTCGGCATACTTGACAAAAATGCGTAATTCTTAATGCCGCCATTAAGGATTACGTGAAGTATGTTTTATCGATTAATTTATTTAGTGATCGTTGATTTAATTAACTCAAAATTTATTAAACATTTTATTGACTAACTCCATTGCTGCCTATTTATTGAATTTAATATAATTAATTGAAATGTGTGTTATTTGGAATAATATTATATTATATTAATAACACCTAATTAATCACGTTGTGCTCACTATTTTTAAACAAATATTTTAGTATCGCATCATGCCAATTAGCGGATAAGCCTATATGTAAAAAATTGTATATCTATATAATTGTGTATCTATATGTAAAAAATTGTAAATCTATATAATTGTGTATCTATATATAAAAAATTGTATATCTATATAATTATATAGATATACAATTTTTTATATATAGATACACAATTATATAGATTTACAATTTTTTACATATAGATACACAATTATATAGATATACAATTTTTTATATATAGGCTTATCCGCTAATTATATGTATGTGTATCTATATATAAAAAATTGTATATCTATATAATTGTGTATCTATATATAAAAAATTAAAACTACTTACAGATAGATGTTGCGATGTTTTCATTAGACTAGACTCAAACTAACTTCACAAAGAGCTTGTAATACAGCTCTGTTATACTTGTTCTGTTGTAAAATAAGTGTATAAGGTGGCCTTTTTCGTTTGTTACATAACGATAAAAGAGAAGAAATGTTTTTCGTTGCACCTTTTTGTTAATATAAATCTATGCAGACTTGATTCCTGTTTACGTGTTTACACAGTTGATTTTTGTGCGTTTTTAGACATTTACGCTTATTTCCATAAATCTATACTTTTTGTAGCACACGTCTGGTAAATTAGGTAATTATTTATTAATTTTAAGACAAAGATCCTTTAATGTTCGCCGACTTGATAAAGACGGTTTATTTATGTCGGTATTATGCATTTTCTTTACATCTTGTTTTAATAATCTTAATATCCTTAACAACATTTAGTACGAGATTCATTCGTAGTGAAGACTTAACAGTATACATACACGCAAATATATTAGATCACGACATAAGCATATCTCATCAAATGTTTTTTAACGCCTTTACTTAACATGCTTTGCTGCTTGCCTATCTGCTAAAAATGTTGTAATCTATATCGAATCCACTGTTCCATGGGCTAGAGATTTGAAACTCGGCATACATACTTCTTATCGATGGCAACACATGATGCTATAGAGATCTGATGACGGAAATGGAAGACGGGCAATGGATCGCCTTAAAGGTGAACAGTAGAACTATCGAGTCTAGGCTCGTTTCACTTGTCTTGATATATTCTTTTTATTTTTTACTTTTATGTACATTGAAAATAAAAGATTTAAAAAAAAAGTAATAAATATTTTATTTCAATCACGCTTGAAATTGGCAGATTATAAAAAAGAAAATTATAATTGACGAATTTTTATTTATAAAAATATTGCTTTTTCCGCCCTTCGCATCGCCTCATAATATTAGACAATCTAATTGTATGCTGTTTAATGGACGGTTTTGTTAATGAGATAATATAATATAATAAAAAAAACTGGTGGAAATTGCGGTCTTATCTTCTAGACCCACTTAATTGGGCATTAGTATAACATAATGATAAAAGTTGTTTCGTAAAACTTTAAATTTATCAAGAAAGAAAATAAATCACAAACAAAATCTTGAGGAGTTTAACAATGTAAATAGCGAAGGAGAGAGGCAGAAAGCGAGAAGGAGGTGGGACGACAGTCGATCCCTTGAACCCTTTCCGAGTACGGTGTAAGTTACAAATTGTGTATCGCGCCCTTCAAAACTTACTTAATTTCGAGGAGGCGCGCGGTGCGCGCGTGTGCGTGAGGTCGGCCCACGCACACGCGCGCACCTAACTACTTAAGCTAAACTTGGCGCGGCGATGAGTGCATAGGTTCACACGGCCGATTATGTGACTAAGTATTTGAACGCACCCAGTCGATCTGAGGGCGGGAGCTTTCTGATATACTTTGAATGTTAATGTGCGAGGCAATAACCCAGAAATGTGTGTACCGCTTCACCCCCAGGGGCGTATTGTCCTCCGTCGCGCTAATACTGCTACGCACGCTGTCGGCAACGAACGGTTAGTTGACTTGATTATATTCGCGTAGTGTGTGACGTGTGTCAAGCATAGAACCTGATAGTTGAACTTGAGGATAGTTTATTATCTATTCTAGGTACTAAAAACATACTGAAGTCTTTCGAGTTTAATGCTACTTGTGATAGACTGACATTCATCTACATATGAATTGATCTATCTGTACATTGAAGATATTTGCGAAAATAATAGGTCAGAAAATTAAAAGCAACAGAACACAGAACTGTTGTTTTTGGAATATTTCTGTGTATGCTAATCAAGTAAAAACTGCTGATTCACTTTAGATGAAATTTTTCGAAAATATGGATGTCGACTCGAAGTGAAATCATCATCATCATATATATTAATACGCTAAGGTTAAGATGTTATTCTACCTTTTTAGAAAAAACCTCACAACTAATCCACATAAATTATATATCATTTTATAGATAATTGCTTGCTCTACCGGCATCCACAACTAAAAAAATGATTATTGCTATTGTTTTTGCAAATTAATTAATTATTAAAATTATATACACAAAACAGCAATGCTGCCATCTAACGGCTCAACTTCAATATGATTGACGGTCGGTAAAATTTTTGTTTAATTTCAAATCCACTCACGTATAAATAAAGTGGCGCTTTAGCTCAATGTTTTTGATATTTGCGCCTCTATATGTCAATTTTAGTAAAATATTTGTTTGATCTGTCATCTGAGCTTCATAATGGAATAAAAACGTAATAAGCAGTGTGCAAAATTAGAAATGAATTGAATACCTGCAATCAATTTTGATTTATTAAATTGAGTTGAATAATTTATAATGCGAAGACTTCGCACGGGTCACGCTAGTTATTTTTTATTATTGTGCAGCTATTGCCTAAACGAATTAAAAATAAATTGTTAACCGACATTGGCAATGGATGTATCACTGTCGAAATAAATATCTTATCGAGGGTTACTTGGGTTTTTTCAACGACTCTATCGAGCTTGTGGTTGTCATGAATTAATATGGTACATCTATGGCTGGAGGAAACAACGAGGCACAATCTGCATGTTGTTTTTTCTCCAATTCAAAGAATTCTCGAAAGAAAATTCTGTAGAAATAACATTTACAAACTATCACGAAAGATAACCTAACTTTTCATAAAAAAATACAAGATTTTTCATTTGTCTAATTGATGACTTTAGATAAAATTTTCAAGGAGCTTGTTTCTATAATTTCCTCTACATAACAGTATAATTTTTATTCTTGTAATAACTGGATTTAATATTATGTGGGTTTTTGCCAAAATTGAACAAAATTGGAGTATTTCTTCGGTGGAGACTTTAGAACACGTTTTTTTTTAAACTTGAATGTACAGACTTTTTATCATGATTCATTTTATTACATGTATTGATAATACAGAATAAGAGTGTAATGTTTACTTACTTTTATTGCAAAGTTCACCTTGTGATTAGTAAATAAGAAAAAGGTTGAGAAGTGCGCATTGTACACAAAGTGTGTGTCATCAGTGAGTCTGGCCCCTAATATGATAGATCCTATATTTTAATTTAGTGAAAATAAAATTAATTCAGAGACGTAATACACAATTCCATTAAACTGTTTACATATCTCGATCGAAATCCCGTTCCTCCACTACTTATTACCCCAGTGATAATGGACGAAGACGTGTTGTATCTTATTATTTATTTTGTTTTCACTTATTATTGTGCATGTTGTAAGAGATAGTCCTCTATTTTATGGCACCTTACCTTACTACCTTCCAAACATTCATCTATTTGGTTTGCCTCAGTCTTTCTTAGCTTTTCTCGTTTTCTTTTCCCAATGTTTTAAAAATTGACTTAATTAGTTATAATTATACGTCATAGTTTTTGACGGGACATTGTGCTTTCCGCGTGAATCTATATCGTTTTGAATTGAGAGCTAGTTTTGATCGAGAGCATGCATCAGTACAACAGCAGAGAAGAACTAGGTGAATCGTTCAGACTTGGTTGAGTGTGAACCGACCTCTAGAAAGTTTGCTAAAAGCGTTCTAGGAAAAATGGAGTTACTAAATGGCTCGCTGAGTAGTAACAGTACTTAACCCTGCTGGGTGGAAGCGTTTGATGACAGATACAGGACACTATTAGGGGGCTTTCCAAGGGTACCATTTTTGTGTGAGGCGGGTCATTACGGGCCCTAGGAGGAGCTCTGAGACAATCCGGGCGGTGGCTTGGGCATAGTGCTTCTTTATGTAGATACTTTATGATTTTTCCCTGTTCATTTTCATTTAATTTTTCCCCGTTCAACACGGCCGTATTATCTATTTGAAAGGTCATTTATTTTTACAATAATATTTTCTTCGATATCGTTCTTTTCTGCAAGTATATCGTAAATATTTTTTCCAATCTCATTTTCCTAAAATATTTTGGTACTCCTTTCTAAAAAAACATATCGATTGAGTTTCATGGAAACAAGCTCTTTTTAGGTTATATTTTCATTCTTTTATTTCGATTTGTCCTTCTTTTTAGAATTGTTTTTAAGTATGAGATCGGTATTTTTGAATTTGCATAACGAGGAACACTGGTTTTCATAAATTATCGAAGACTATAAAAACACTTAAGAAGACGAGAGGAATACATACCTCTACAGCTATTTCCCTTGTCCACAGTTCACAGTAAATATATGGTTAACAATAATAATAAAGATATTTTTATACTGACTGTAAGCTTTGGAGTTGATTTTAAGCATTGATTTAGTTTATCCTATCGGCGTTCACGATTAACTGATATTACATTTATCATTTTACATAAACGCGTTTGAACTCATCGGTTGACCCTTTATCACGAAAACGAGTTTACCACAAAACTTTGCGCATCATTTCATTTTATATTGTTTGAGAAAACGAGCCATTTTCAATCCAATTATTGAAGTTAACACGACCCTTTGCAGCTTAACAGCTTTAATGTTTTAGTTCGTGAAAGTTTAATTTAAACCATGGGTCGTAAAGTAAAACTAAAAATATCGATTTGTCGTAAAATCGACCTTAATATGACTTAATAATTCCTTCATCAACCGTATAATAGAAGGTTCATTTTATTTGTTTTAGTATTAAAACCGGCACTGGCCATCGACAGTCTTTGCTCCATCTTTCGTTTCCTAATTTCAAACAACGCTCTTGGATATAAAATTTAGGGGTAAGGCTTGAAGCTTATTGTGTTTATTCAATTGTCTTAAACTGTAAAAATATAAAAAGAATATAAAATTATCAAAGATCTTCCTACTCATCTTTTCTTTTAATCGCAGTGGGTCTAATCTATATTGAAATTCTACAAACGTTACCGAAATGAATACAAATAATAAACTTTTTAATTTTTAGATTTTTCCTGAGATACATTAGTTCACATTTGCATGCAACTACGTTCATTTCCAGATTGTTTATAGGAAATTATAAATCTTTCATATTACTAAAGCTTTCGACATGTTTGAACACTTTGTGCATTTGTAAATACGATTTTCTTGTTGGCACGTAAAATACGACAAGGATTATTGTTACAATTTTCGTATTTGATGTTACTAATAAGAAAATCTCATTAATGTGT
The DNA here is from genome assembly GCA_039881145.1 of Druceiella hillmani. Taxonomy (NCBI): domain Eukaryota; kingdom Metazoa; phylum Arthropoda; class Insecta; order Lepidoptera; family Hepialidae; genus Druceiella; species Druceiella hillmani. The sequence goes on from JAYKKI010000014.1 coordinate 833,713, forward strand.
TTTGGAATATTCAGGAATTATTAGAGATTATACTAAATAAGTGTACTGGTTTATTTAAAAATAAAATAAAGTAAATTAAAGACTTGAATTTTTAAACAAAATTAGTATAAACAAAAGGTAAGAAATAATAGAGTAAACAAAAGGTGAGATTGGGGTTTTATAATGTTTACAATAAGTTAATATGATTTAACGCACCAAAATATTTTCTTTCAGATTTAAGTGTTTGTGTGACTGATTTAGTGATTGATATAATGTATGAGCAACATTATATCAATCACTAAATCAGTCACTAACACAGCTATGGATCAATATAGGGCTATACTCAATTGGCAAAAGCTGTACCCCTTAAAGTTGTCTGTCTGTATGCTACATTCTTGCGTTTTCAACAGTCACACTTTTTAGTTTCTAAGTATTAAATCTAAATAAGTACATACTTCTCATGGAGATTTTAATTAACATGTAGCAAAATATTAAAAAAATATTTTGTAATGTACCATCCTGTACAGGAAAAATGGGGTTAAATTTTTCTTTCGCCTATTCCATTGAGTATCGGCATAGCAAAGGTAATTTAAAATATAGTTTTAATCTTTAGACTGTACCATTTTAATCTTCAGACCTCATAAATATTAAAATTCAAAATGACATACAATATGTAAAGAATTTTCATCTTTCAAATCTTTAATAATTTTCCATTCCCCTGAATTTTTCATTCATGGGCCAAATAAATGAGACAAAATTCTAAACACTAGTAATTGACTAAAATTTTTCAGTTAACTTTTATTTCAGTTAATACGCAACAACATTTTCAAGAGATTTTACCTAGGCAACTACGGAACCCTACTTTACACGTTTTTCGATTCATGGTTGACAGGTTTTTATATTTTAATCGGTTCAGTGATAAAACAATCGGGAAACGAAATTGCAAAAATGGCGTCATTATAGGCGTAAAGTGGGTCCTAAAGTTTTGCATATAATTAAAGTGGTGTCGGGCTCCACATATTTATATCCTGGATAAATTGTAGCTTCGGATCCTTTATAAGATTCCCTCAACACCTAACCGAATGTTGGGTAATATACCGCCATTAGCTGCATAAATAAATGCCGGGTAGCGATTATCATATGCTCGTTAAAGAATCACATTATGTGTTTTAAAATAAATATTTATTCAATGTGGGTACTGCGTTATAACGAACGTAAGTACTTCATCTCAGCATCCAGACGGCGTCGTCAGCGTTGAGTACCGCGTAGTGCTTTTCGCAGCAGGTCTTAAGCCATTAATCGGTGTGCAAAAACTAAACGATAACGAACGTGCGAGTGTAATTCGAGCGACGGCCACGGTTCGCGGCGCGGCAACTGCGAGGCGCCGTCGGCGGTAAATGCGGATGTAGACGCGTAGTAAGTTACGACATCAAAGCGTCTGCCGCCGCATCCGCTTCCGAGCGGGCGCCCCGCTTCCGCAGATTAAAGGGATTACGCCAATCTCGCTAATTTCCTTAACGTTTTTGCGGCGTTTACTCGCCGCGCGCCCGGCGCCATCTCGGCCCCTCTCCCGTCGGGGGGCTTTCAGATTCATTTTGTCTTCTTCTTAAGTGTTTACCCCTTACTTTCACACTTTTTTGTTTGTTTTTTTCACTTCGACACTTTTAACGGGGTGGCGTCACTCGGTGCTGTCTATAATCTATCTGCGTTTTTGTCGTAAGTGGGTGACGTAAGGTACTTTTCTTACGTTGCTCGTTTGTTTCATGGAATTGTCGAAGTGAAAAACCTTTCTTTGACCGACGTTCAAATTGTTAAATGTTGTATTGTTAATCGTATTTCGTTTCTTTTTCATTTTTGTTGCATTTTCTTAGCATGAACTTATTGAATGGAATCACTTTTATGAAAGTATTACTCTCCAAATGGGTTTTTAGCGTTTTGTAAAAGTTTTTAACACTCTAACTTTAAAATAATAGAGATAATCTAAGTCAACGTTGCCGCAGTAAATAAAGAGTATGTGATATTGTTTTATTTTAATTTTTATTTTAACTAATGGTGTGTTATGAGTAGTCGATAAATTATGAAGACTCGGAACGCGACCCCCGAGGCTAGTAAGAAATTCCGATAAGAACTATAATTATTTAATCTAATTATAATCTAAATATCGCGGACAGCTTGTCTCGGTTCATCGTTGGACAAAGGCCTCTCTAAGTCTCTCGAGCTTATTTATTGGAGGTAATTTCCATAACCGTCACGCTGGGCATGCGGGTTGGCGATCCAAGTGTGTAGCTTCTCGTACTTTTGGCATTTTAGCTACTCAATTACAAACGCCATTCCAGCCCAGTTCGATGAGTGGCTGAAAATCGCACCCAGTAATAAACAAAATAATGTTTATATAATTTAAAAAAAACCATGCGACATGTTTTGCAGTTTAAGTAGGAATACTTTTCTTTTGACTAAAATGTCATTCCAACAGACGACTTTATTATTACTTTATATTACAAGACTTTTTATTTTCTAGGATTTAGGTGAAACCTTATTACCGACATCCTTAATATCGTCCGTACGTCCATGAACTTTTACAAGTATCAGATTAATATGTGATGATTAACGCCTGTCTATCTTTTCAACCGTGGATTTGGAAATACACTAGGTAATTGGTTAATATCATCAGAATTTAGAACTTTCAACCAGTAAAGGTAGACCGAAATATATGGAAAATCGAGACTAGGGCCTTCTGAGTCCATTCGCTGATTGTAGTCTGGGCCGTATACGTACTTGCATCAACAATTGCAACCTTAGTTTATTTCTCAATTTACAAATATATATATATATATATATACATATATATATATATATGTATATATATATACATATATATATATATATATATATATATGTATATATATATATGAAAATATATTCATGTATTTAAACATAAAAGAGACCGGCAAAAGTCCATGTGGTTAACATTTGTGGTTAGTGTTGGTTCTATCTTTAATAAGAATAAAAAATATAATCATATATAGAGAAATGAAAAAATAAAAAATCTTGTGAAAAACAAATATCTTTATAAATATTCATGAAAATAAGATTATTTTTCTTAACAATTTGTAATTGCTATTTCTACAGAACTCTTTGAACCTGCGAGTTAAAACTAAGTGCAGTTTGTGTTCCTCCTCATGCGAATGCAGCATAATAATCCATGAAACACCAAGTTCGATTGAGCTGTTCAAAAAAGCTAGGCAAAATTGAAAACAGCGGAAAAGATATTCATTTCGACAACACCGAGCGAACGTCAATGTCAGTAAAAAGTTTATTTTTTATTAATTTAGGCAATGGCTACATAATAAAAAGAACGATCGGCACTGATTGATTTTTGTATAATTTCTAAATACTTTATACTTATTTCGTTAGATTTTTATGATTTTTATTGTTATTTTTATTTCTTATCAACAATTATTTATAGGTATAATAAACACATAATATACGCGCGTTTATGAAAATAACTTTTTCCTTTTGTATTATGGTTTCAAGTTGTGTTTTACAATTTGCTCGTTTCTGATTGTCAATCGCCGAATTGTTTAGCTTCAGATATTCTAAAAAATACCAAAATTTTTAAATATTTTATTCTATTTCTTTAACATCAGGCCCATTCCGCCAGTTTCATTTTATATGTACGCAAAAGTAAAATTGTAGGGTTGATTGTTTAAAAGCCACTTCAATTCTATTGGCCCCTGTAGAAGCATAGAGGAAACGTATTTTTAGCAGAATATCTATTTTGTATCATTACATGTATATACCTTGCATCACATATTAATTTTATAACAATGCAATAGTTGAAAAACCTATAAGTGATTTAATTTATTTGACTGCTTTAGTTACTTACAACCGAGATTATTTAGTTGCGACAAAAGCTTCATTATATGATAGCTACGGTTGTAGCCAACAGTATAAATCGTAGAGGCTATGTAGGTCGATGTGCACACAAGGCGGGCTGTATATAGACGGTTAGGTGTGTGAAGCTCTCGGCGCGGAGCAGAGCGCTGTGCGGGTAGACATAAATAATGCTCTGAGGCCGCAACAGCTTCTTGCTGAAGTGCTCGCGGCGTGGCGGGGTGCCGCCCCGCCCGCGACCGTCTCGCCTCCAGCTTTCATTACTTGATCTTGCGAAAGCTTTGTACATCGCGCGAGTCTTGAACGCCTTTTTGCGGGTAGCGCGACGAGTTTAAGGCCAACTTTATGCGCGTGACGGAGTCGTTGTACGTGCCGAGTTGCAGAATGCGCACGGAGTACAGTAAATGGAGAAATCGTCGATAAGATTTACGTTACCAAACTTCTTTTTTTTGTTTTCGTGTTGCCTTTGTGAATGAAAAGTTTATATTATATTTTTTAAATATCCGGTACCGAAAAGCTAATATTAGGTAATTATAAAAGTACTAACGATATACAACTTATACCAAAAATTAGTATTCCACCCGTTTGAGTATTTTTCCCTAATTTATTTTTATCGTGATGCAATCCCAATACCTAAAGTTTAAGAAAATACCATAATTAAACCTTTTATTAATTTAAATTTTAGTATAGGTAATCAGCAACGTTTTTAGTTGGAGTTAATTCCTTAACAGTCGAGAAAAAGATTCTTTAGAATAACATTTAAAAATACAATTGTGTTTTCGAAGTTTCCTCCTCAAGAATCGATATTCACATATAGCGCCCGGTATAAAGTTTTATGAGGAATAAACTCAGAAGTTCAGAGCGTACGAAGTTCAGAGCATTAAAAAAGTGTAACCATTAGGTTCTGATCGTACGAAGTTTAGAGCGTTAAAAAAGTGTAACTGTTAGGTGGCCTAACGGCGCAACATTTCTGCACATCTTTAGAGTGGAATATCAACATGTTTATTTGACATGATTTCTATCTTCTTCTATCTGTTATAAATACTGTCGTTCAAATATATTTTATGTAAAACATGACATTTTTATAGACTTTATGTGATTTGTAGGCATATGCCTCTATATTTAATTCTGTAATGGAAATTTTTGCATGAATTTAATGAAGTATTTAATCATTATGCATATGTAAATACTATGACTTAAATATATTATATCAATTAACAGCATTTAAGTCCACTGGTTTAAAGCATGGGAAATATTATGTTTGAGAAACCACTACTTTGAAGTATTTCTCGTGGCGTTGCTAATCAATTTGTGTAATATTAATATGTCGCTTCGTTTCACCAGGTGATCGTCTGTTAGACATCCCGTGCAACGTCTGTGGGGATCGCAGCTCCGGGAAGCACTATGGCATATACAGCTGTGACGGTACCTTGACTTGCACTTTACTGTCGTGTGTTTGTTAGCTTTATATGTACGTATTTAGTGGTTGTGTGTTCATTTATGTGTAGTGTAATGCCAGTAAACAAGAGAGTAGTTTTCAGATAAATAAAATCGATGTTTGTAAAATCTTGGTATTTTATGTTTTCCTTGGTGTTTTATGCAAGACTATTGTATAAACAAAATTATTGCTTGATTCTTTCAAACAATAAGGTAGTGCACTTTTCATTTTCGTACATATATAGAGATTTGCAAAATGATGTAATGACCATGTAAGATATTAAGAAATTATTAAAAAAGATGGGCAAAAGTTCAAGTAGCGTCAGGCCCAGTTGTTACAAGATTCAAAATTATATTTTTACGAAGATTAAATTAAAAAATAAACTCCTTAAAAGATTTACATTAAGCATCAACGTCAAAGTCAGAGAAATGAACATCTTTATTTTTTTCTGAAAAATCGGGTTATTGGACTTTACCACTTAAGAGTCAATTTTCATATAAGGTGCAAAATCAGAAGTTTAGAGCGTTAAAAAAAGTGTAAATGTTAGGTTCTGATTGTACGCAGTTTAGAGCGTAAAATAAGTTCTGCGTTCTGCGCATCTTTAGAGTGAGATATCAATATGTTTATTTGGCATTATCTCATAGCGTAATCGCAATGATCTGACACACATAGGTTACTATCGTTCGCTTATATCAAGATGTAATCATTAAATATGATTATGTGTGAGTATTTGGTGTCTTCTATCATAAAAATTAAAAAGTCTCATTTAACTGCTTAGTCTGACGTTACTAAAAGTTTTTAATTTTGTTGTGTAAATTTGATCCTGTTCATTTGTGTTTTACTTGAAAATAATTATATTGTCAGCATTTTTTTATTAAAGAATTTTCTATTTACATTTCTGATATTTATATACAGTGTTACCTATTTTATATATTCGTATTTAAGGAGTAAACTCCGGTCGCGCATCGGAGCTTGTCAGCTCACACAATGTTTTTATAATAACTTCTAAATGGCATTTCTATGGAATGAGCAAGATGAAACAAAGGTTCTGAATTTGTGTCCCGTTGTAGCTCCTATATGCAGATGTAACATACTAAATCACGAAACTCATAGACCCAAAAGGGTCGTTGAAAAAAGACACGTAGAACTCGAAAAGAGCAAAAAGGACATTTCTTTTGAAAGCACAGAGCCAGTACTATTGTCAATAACAGTTTGCTCTTAATTAAGTTAGGCAATGGCTACACATTGAAAAAAGCGATCGACACTGTTTATCCTTTGTAATCATTTCTAAAAAATTACTATGTACTTTATTATATTCATATTTCAATTTTTATCAATTATAATTCTATAATAGTAATATAATATGCGCATGTTTATGAAGGTTGTTTTTTCTTTTGTGTTATGGTTATAAATTATATTTTATTTTTTGTTCTTTCCGAATTATCGATCATTGAATTGTTTGATTTTTTATAATCCTTTTAAAAAAAGTTATATTCTATTTCTGTAACGCCATGCACATTGGTAGGTAGAAATTACTTTCTCTTTTCATCTTAGAAGTGTGATAATTATTTTACGGTAGGTAGAAATTATAGGTAGGTAGAAATTACTTTCTCTTTTCATGTTATAATTGTGATAATTATTTTACGGTAGGTAGAAATTATAGGTAGGTAGAAATTACTTTCTCTTTTCATCTTATAAGTGTGATAATTATTTTACGGTAGGTAGAAATTATAGGTAGGTAGAAATTACTTTCTCTTTTCATCTTATAAGTGTGATAATTACTTTACGGTAAGGCTATAATGTAGATATTCGACTTTGTTGATTGCTCGTCATGTATGTTAAAAAAGTACGAGTTATTTGTTAAAAATGATGTGTTAATAAAGAAATGAATACCACGTTACTGATTATAAGTAATGCCACCTGCTTCAATTACCCACATAAAAATTAACAAGGTTCATTACTGATGACTGCCTTGTCATCTGTTAGACCGTGGATAACTTACAATTCGCTATGCGGAGACGGCATATCGTTCAAGTAATGTAATTTTCTGACAAACAAACTTTGGTGCAGACTTGTCGCGCTGTGCCTAATTCAATTTATTTTGTCGTAAATTTCTGCTGATTTTCTAATTAATCTCAAATATTTTTTGAGAGAAATGTATGAATTCTTTTTAAAATTTCAATCGCCATAAAATTTCTTGACATTTCATATAATTATTGAGGTCAAACTTATTTGATTTCATTTATAAAGGAAGTCGACAATTATTTCCCAGTTAAAATTGTTTCTGAGGAAATGACCCGAATTAGGTTCGTCTCACTGTTAATCTTTATTAGTAAAAGGTATATCAAATAAAACACGTGTTGTACGCTTTAGCACAGCAACACGTTTAATTAGTTACAAAAAGAACTCTAAAGACATCACTAATTTCCAAAAGTGCGTATATTATATTGTACAATATATTTGAAATTAAATGTTAGTTATAGCATTGAAAGCTTACAAGAAATTGACGAAAATAAAAAATACAATACATTTTGAGGTGGAATTGCGATAATAGATGGGGGTCATCTCGAGTGTACAATTTGTGAAAATATACCACACTAGCATTGCATATTTGTGTCTCCGAGAGTATGATTCATGAAAATATACTTGTAACTACAACTTGTAAATATACTTGTAACAAACTACACTTGAACCGCAAATATACATCTCCGAGAATATTGTGGGTGGAAATATGCCATACCTACTTGGATCTTATGCATGTATCTCCGAGAGCATGATGCATGAAAATATGTCAGATTTGTCTCGTATATATTACAAAACGAATATTGGTAATTAAAAATAAAGATTCTTATAAAATGTCGATTGAATAAAAATGAACATGTATTTTCCTGACTATTTATATACTATTGCAAATATGGAAAAAGATTCGCAGGAAAACGATGCCATCTATTATTGATTTAATAAACTTAATTAAAGAGACCGCGGTATCGGCGACGTACTACGTTAAAAGTTCCGGTAAAGTTGCTACTGTATAACTTACGATTTTTTCCGACTTAAATTTTTTATAAATTTATTGGACATCGACGAGTACAGATCTTGTAAACTGCTGCTTACTTTTCCGGACGTGAAGGAATATACCTGTTCACAAGTCCATTAAAAACTCAACAAACAAGTCCACTTTGTTCATTTATGCACTGTTTGAAGCAAGTTGGTTTTCCCTTTGCAGGCTTTGTAATAGGAAGGGAATAAATACAATAATATTAATTTTCTTATTTTAATAAGTCCTACGTGACATCAAATGGAACTCATTGGCATATACAAAATAATTGTATTTTATTTTTCTGTTCCAAATTTAAATAATGAAATAAAAAATATAAAATAAAAATGGTGACATTTATATTTAAATGAATAAAAAACTATGTACGTGACAGCAGTTAACGATAATCTAAATTTTATATTTGGGCCTTTATTACTGAGAAAGAAGTTATTTTTTTGTAACGAGAATATTTTTTAAATTCAACCTTTTCTGAATCATAATTACATTTAAATACATGTTTTTTTATTATCACAAAAAGAACCTCAAAGAAAAAACAAGTTAAGGAAAACATTGAATTGCCAGTATAATCGATTTTCTTTCTGCTAAATAACGCTTGTTTCGTTCAATATTCACAAGCCGTTCACAACGTCTCTTTGATGATAGTGCTCGAGTTGAACCCTTGCGTTAACGTTTAAATGGTGGATTCCGAGATCGGGATAATATACGGAAACAATTTATTGATTATAATCGTTTTGTTTTGTACTCAAAAATCACAAAAACCGGTTTGCTATTCCAATTTAACAATATTTCTTTTACGTTTTCATACGATGCATGAAAATATGCCACACTTGGATCGTACAGACGGACATATATCTCCAAAATAAAGAGAATAGTGACAAGAAATATAGATTAATAAACAATTTCCCTTGAGAAACAACTAACATTATATTTTTCTTACATTTCATACGCTATCGCAAACATGGAAAAAGAAACATTATATTTTTCTTACCATTCATATGCTATTGCAAACATGGAAAAAGAAACATTATATTTTTCTTACCATTCATATGCTATTGCAAACATGGAAAAAGAAACATTATATTTTTCATACCCTTCATATGCTATTGCAAACATGGAAAAAGAGACATTATATTTTTCTTACCATTCATATGCTATTGCAAACACGGAAAAAGATCGCAGGAAATTGACGCCATCTATTATTGATTTAATAAATTTAATTACAGACGCGGTAGAGGCGTAGTGCTATGTTAAAAGACGCAGTAAAGTAGGTACTGTGGAGCTAACGATTTTTTGACCTAAATTTTTGACAAATTTTAAGAATTTACCGTAACCCTACATGCACTATTTCACATTTTCTTAGTTATTAAACATCCTTAATTGTAAAGGGATTGTTTTTAAATTCTAGTTTTATTCGGTATACGCTTTTTTTTAGTTCACAAACCTTGGAAGGCTGTTTTGTAATTTTAGTTGATCGTTCTGTCTTTCCCAGACTAAAAAAGGAATCCATAATTGGACTTTATTTTAATAGCTTTTTTATTTACAATCTGCGACTAACTGACAATCTCCGACTGACAATGCCTCCGACTTTACTTAAATCATTATTGACCATTTCCCGCACAAACTGTAAAGATATAAAATGTCTTGATGATCCTAAGAAAACAAAACTTTCTCTTATTTTTTTATATTGTAGCTATTCTAGCTACAATTTTTATTACCATATTATATATTTTTTTAATTACTACTTATTAACAAAATTATGTTACGTTCGATGATGTTACGATGTTATATTAATTTTTATTAACATTATAATCATGTCATATACGTGGATAGATCAGAAAAACTTACACAATACGGTTCTCTGTCAAATTGGTCGAGAAGTTCAATTACCCGGGTTAACTCCCAACGGGAATCATAAAAAAAAATCTTCCCGCCTCGCGATAGCGTTAAGAGTCGCTGTTAGCAAAGATAAGGAGAGACAGAAATATACGGTCGAATATCAAAATGAACTTTGCATAAATATTAGAGTTTTTCATATATTTCTACGGATTTGTAAACTGAATTTTAAAAACACATCGACGCTTTCAATATTCTTTACTAGCAACACAAGCTTTTGGCGTCTACTACACTAATGAGTTCATTATTAAATAATAGTCCTTCTACAATCACTCGATGGGTTCTCAGATATTTTGGCCACTAATCAGAAAATCTTTGACAACCAAAAGCAAATCGTTCCACTAGGAAGGGTCGGGTACACAAGATTTCATAGTCATATCACCGTCTCGTTGACCCAACTATATTACAAGCACCTCAAAGGCATTGTATCGTATTGTACCTATTACAGCTTTTGACAAGCATCTTATCAATGGCCATTTATGAGGCTGTAATGTAAGTCTAAGATTACAAGAACCAACACTAAACAATTTACGCTAAGATGTACTATCATTGTGGGTTACGATCGTCTGAAGTGGGGAATTGGTTAAAGAAGAAGAATAAGACTAGTTAATTTTGTACAAATTCGATAGTTATCACAAAAGAATAATGTCATGTTCTGCCTGGTTTTTTTATAACACTTATATTTAGGTAAGTTCTGTAAAGATACGCTAGAATTACTTGTTACAGATATGTTACTAAATTAATTATAGAATCAAGAGATAGTCTAGATATATCTATATTCATTGCTTCTCATAGATTAATTAATGCCTGCCTTTAATCTTAGTTCTTTAGAGTAATTTGAGTTTGTTAAATGTTTCTTTGCATATATTGTACGTTCTTGATTTCCAATATATGATTTGGTTCTGTCTATTGTGAGTGAGCAATATGATTGACATTTGATTATACGAGACGACCTACGACAGGTTGCTCGGGTTTCTTCAAGCGGTCGATCCACCGGAATCGCGTGTACACGTGCAAAGCGGGCGGTGAGCTGAAGGGCCGTTGCCCTGTGGACAAGACGCACCGCAATCAATGCCGCGCCTGCCGCCTCGCCAAGTGCTTCCACGCCAACATGAACAAAGACGGTATGTACGAATTATTTGTTCACTGAAGATATTCCCTTATATAACGTACTTAATGCGGTTTACAATAGGATTTTAACTGTATTGACTGTCGAAAGGTTTCAAATATTTCTAAACATAAACTTGGTTAATATAGAAATATGTCTTCCTCGGTATTAGATCGTGATTTAGAGTAAGCGCAATGAAAACATGCACATACTCCAAGCGGGTATATCTGCGAAACTAATAATCGTAAAGTAATTCTACATATAATAAAATTGTATACTTTGGTGACTGTATTTCAGAAATATTTGCAAAATAATATTTGTTTGTCTTTTTGTATGTCTGTTCATGCATGCACTTCGTAAAAACTACCGATTCAATTCGGACGAAGTTTTTAAAATAATGAATCGTGAAGTAACATTTAATATCATTTCTACATATTTTATGTCATCGCGACCGGTTCACTCAATCAACTCATCTTTAATTTACATTGCATTAGTACAGCAAATAAAGGAGTAGTAATTACGCAAATATAAATTATAATTTGTACTTTAATAGATGACGTTACGTGTATTTTAAATCGCTAGATGAAATTTTTCACCCGGCGATACATTGGCAAAATGGTCGTTGCTAGACGTGAAGTGTGGAAGTGTTTATAAAAAAGGTCATTTGTACGTTTTTCAATGTTATGCGCATACGAAGTCGTGGGTACAGCTAATAAAAAATATGTATATACCTTTTCTGAAGAAATTTTTAACATTATATGGTTATAAGAAATATATAATATATTTTCAAGTAGACGCGATTTTGTTTACGTACAATTATGTATTATCTAATAAGAAAAACTATACAAAAAATGAAATTTGTAGCCTATGGCAGAGTATGATGGAAGAAAGTTTTATTTCTTAAGAATCAAAGTGGGATTCATTTTCTTTTAAACATTCTGAGTCTTGAAATGTTCATTTATACGTCATTGCTGAAACTGAGATCCTTCTTTTTAGTTTTAATGGGAGGTGAAACAATCTCCAAAAAACCCAATTTGGATCGATGAGTCGTGTGGGATTTTTATCCTATAAAAATCACCACATTAATTACGACCAGCCTAAAGCAAACCCATTAGCGACTTTTATTTCATTTTTGTTATTATCTCGTGGATGGAGCGCTTATACACCACAGAATAGACCTCCTGCTGGGATTCAGACCATCAATTCATGAGGTTTAGTTCTCTTTAAACGTCGTCGTTTATAAACCACATTTATGATCTCTTCCATTTCAGTATTTTCAACAGCATGATATGTTTGGTTGCATACTTTTTATCACTTCTAGGACTGATTCAATATGTAAGGTCCCGGTACAAATAATTCTTTCAAATCATTCGTACCAGGAGACACTAACAATTTTCCGCAACACTTTATTTTGGAAGGTTTGTAGGTTCGAAGTTTGGAGATTTACTGAATGCTTTTTTACCTACTACATCCCCAAATCTAAACGGAACGTAGAATTATTCTTGGACATTTTGCCCTGTTAGCATAGGGGATAACTCTGTTATTGATAAATAAGGGAAGTGAAAATTTGATACGAGTGGATTTGGTTTAATTTTTGTATCCATTACTACGCCATTTCACCATTTAATACACCATTTTTGTGTTCATTTACTTATTTTATTTGTCACCCCTTTCAGTCTTTTTGGGAATTGTTATATATGCCTGGTCATTGCAATGATGATACGGCATAGTTTTCAGGATCCGGTACTTTATATTTAATTTCAAATAAATATACAAAAAAATATGCTCCCTCCCTTTATTTCCATAAGTACTGAATCCAAAAAAATGGGGTTTGTAGAATTCTTCGCAACTATTGCAGAAAAACGATAATAATGATTCTAGATTTGATCGTTTTTTGAATATTCCCAATAGTATATATAGCACTACTAAATTAAATTAGGTATTATTAAATATTTTTACGCTAGGGAGTCCATATCAGTGAGTAATTTCAATCAATAAAATAATTCAATTTAAACGAAGTACAGAACTCTCGAAACGCGATTCAGACTCGCACTTGACTAGCTAATTTTCTCTAAAAAGAAACATTAATTTAATTCTTGTCCAAATGTGAAGATTATTTAATAAAGTTTACTTTACGCAATATTTGGTAAATCGGCATAAATATGAAATATAATACAATAATTCATTTATAGATATTGTAAAAATATAATACAATAATTCATTTATAGATATTGTAAAAATATAATACAATAATTCATTTATAGATATTGTAAAAATATAATACAATAATTCATTTATAGATATTGTAAAAAACTATTATTTCAATTTTAAATGGGCGACCATGCGGCCACCCCTCTAATGCCATTTAATGCCATGTATCATAAACGAAGGTCGCTGCCATTATTTCTTCGGTGATAATCAAGTTCCTTGTGTAAAGGAGGTACAACACTGAACTCAGCACGTTTTCCTGTAGAACACCCTCAAGAATCTGCTCCGGTTCTGTGTATTGTTTACCATAACGTATTTTAAAGGTAAGATTTAATAAACTCGTAATATGGTTTTGGTCAATCTCTGTGAACTTTGTATTCCAAGCCTTTATAAGATTACGGCTGTGCATACCTTTTTTCTTCAAACGCCTTTCTAATCTTGTTTGTAGCCATAGCTTAAAAGACTTAAAAATAAAATGGTCCCAATTAATATTCGTTCCATATTCTGGTCAAAACGAATACCCTTTTCAATCTTTAAGAATTTTATGTAACATTTCTCGACGACCTTGTTGAACCTACGAATTTAGTACGATAGATTTATGCACAGAGGATACAAAAGGTCACAACTTGTCATTTGTTTCATCATGCGGGTCAAAATATTTAGGAGAATTTCATTTATTGACAATTATGGAAAATAACTTGACTTTTCACAAAAATACACGATCTCTCTGACTGATAATTTAGTTAGAGCATCATTTTTAACGTTAAAACATTTGGGTAGGATACTATATCGACGTTTGCCGGTCTGCTTTATAGCTATTCTCACCTTCCGCCCGGGTTGTCTCGGGGTCCCTCTTGGGACCCTTAACGACCCACCTCGTACAAAAAAGGGGACCTTTGAAAGTCCCCTAATAGTGTCCCGTATCTACAGTCTCAGCGCTTCTATCCAATAGGGTTAGAGTCTGTCCCTTCTCAATGAATTATTTAGGACCTCTATTTTTTCAAGAACGCATTTAGCGAACACTCTAAATGACTCAAAGATCGGTCTACTTTCAACCAATTCCTGGTGATTAAAAATATCACGATCTAAGATCTAAGATTCTACGTTAATATATTAGACCCATACTCTCTAACAAAACTCTACGCGCATCGTCATGCTCACTGCAGTGGAACAAAAGATGATTCATGTCCCGCGTCCCAAATCCGCAGGTACACGCTGGGCTGTCTCTAAGTGCTAATCTATACAAAGTTCTAACTACGCCATGTCCCGTTAAAAATTGTGAAATATAATAGTCGGGAACGAACTTATTATTTAACCGCTCTGACACATGGAGGAAGAACAACTTGGTCGTTTCCCCCTTGGTATCAGGGAAAGACCACCTGGACTGTCGATGAGCAGTGCGATCTTTAAAATACGTCTCTTTCTATCAACAAGGGATTCATTAGTCAAAAACTCGAAATGCAACGGACCCGCATCGAAATTCTTACCTTGTTCCATGATGAACTTCGCCGCGCGTTCTGCAATCGTGAGGTCGAAAAACCCATCAAAACCAGCAAACCATCCGTTGAGCAGGTTCTATAAGCTTTGGTCAGTAGCGGCGCACGCAACGATCTTAGCACCACCCGTCTAACCTGGTGAACCCGGACTTACCACTGAGCCCAAACCGATGGCGCATAGGTCAATATACCAAGGTATATTGCTGTATACATCAGTTTGAGGGTGGAGTTCTCCTTTATGACTAGTTAAAACACTGGTTAACTTCTTATAAAATATATTAGCATTAATTTTATTTAAGAAACTGGTTTGCAAAACTTACCAGCTCTGGTTTGCAAAACTTGCCAGCTCTTTGATGCTATCCTATCTAAACTACCTATCTAAACTAACCATATCTAACCTAACTATTTCCTATCTAAACTACCTCCTTCTTTTTCTTAAACTTGAATATATTTGACTAGTTTATTACGAAATTATGGAAGGTAGAATATTTTTCCTTATTGCTCTTTACGTAAAACTGCTACGCTGGTATTAGTACATATACTGAGAAATGAGATGGTAAAGAGAAATGAAACTAATCGATAGTGTGGAGTTTGAGCGATTCGTAGTTTCCCCTTCCGTATTCAGTGAAGTAGGTTTGATATACTTATTGTAATGCCCTTAATCGTAGTAAGGCGCATATTAATTTTCATTTGTTAAAAATATCGATACAATTAGAGTTAACACTTTCAGTCGTGCCAATGCATTGTAATAAATCTTTAGAAAAATAATATAAAAATAATTTTCACGTCTACTGTACATGACAGCCACACAATCATATCATAATCATCATCATCATATATTAATACGCTAAGGTTAAGATGTTACACTCCCTTTTTAGAAACAACCTCACAACTAATCCACATAAATTATAAATCATTTTATAGATAATTGCTTGCTCTACCGGCATCCACAAATAAAAAATTTATTATTGCTATTGTTTTTGCAAATTAATTAATTATTAAAATTATATACACAAAACAGCAATGCTACCATCTAACGGCTCAACGTCATTATGATTGACGGTCGGTAAAATTTTTGTTTAATTTCAAATCCACTCACGTATAAATAAAGTGGCGTTTTAGCTCAATGCTTTTGATACTTGCGCCTCTATATGTCAATTTTAGTAAAATATTTGTTTGATCTGTCATCTGAGCTTCATAATGGAATAAATAATGCGAAGACTTCGCACGGGTCACGCTAGTTTTTTTTTATTTGAGAGTGATAATAAAATCAGAATCAAGGTCAGTGAAAGTAATTATGTCTTTCGTATGTTATTACAACTTAGTTTGGTATTCAAATGCAAACGTTCGAAACATTCGTTTCAAATGTCAAAGTGTTGCCTTGTGTTCTTAATGACGAAACAAAGATTTGAAATCATTTTGATGATTTTGTAATGTTACCCGTATTTGGATATCCAATATGGGGATAATGCCAAAACTTACTTTGGGTCATTTCGGTCATCGCTGCGTTGGTCAGTGAATGTTACGGTGTTGACGAACGGCGGCCCGCGGGCGGGGCGGAGGCGCTGTGAGGGCTCACGCTGCGTCCCGAATTACGTCGAGTGACACCTGTCGGCGCCGCACTCGCGCGCCATTATGCGACTCGTGATTTACAGGCTGCAATATCCTCGCGGGATAGCTCGCGTCGCGTCATAAGTTATCGTTGGCCCCGCAACGTCCGCGGATTTCAATAAATATATTTCATTTCCCGATGTCCGACCGCGTTGTTGGGGGTGGGCTTTCGATTCCTATTCCACCTTTGTGATATTTATTATACAACGATAGATCGAAATATCAAAACTTGTTTTGGTAAAACTTTGCAAATATTAAGTTTTTATTACAATCCATAACCACTATACCGAAATTTAAAACGAAGGTATTATTTTTGGAGTTTATTCCTTAATAATATATAACATTTTCATATATAGCGCCCGGTATGAAGTTTTACGATGAGTAAAATCAAAAGTTCAGAGCGTTAAAAAGTGTAACCGTTAGGTGGCCTTTGCGCGAAATTTTCTGCACATCTATAGAGTGAGATATCAATATATTTATTTGGTATTTTCTTATGGCGTAATCGCAATGACATAGTGTGACACACGTAGTTTACTGTCGCTCGCTTATATCAAGATATAATCATTAAATGTCATTATGTGTGAATATTTGGTGTCTTCTATGCTACAAAATTAAAAAATCTCTTTAAGTTTTAACTTTTTACTTTGATGTTACTAAATGTTTTTAATTTTTTGGTGTAAATTTGAACTTGTTCAATTGAAAATAATTATGTTGTCAGCATTTTTTTATTAAAGAATTTTCCATTTATTTTTGATGAAATTAATATTCATATCTATATATAGTGTTACCTATTTTCTACATTATAAAGGAGTAAACTCCAGTCGCGCGTCAGAGCTGATACGCACAATGTTTTTATTTAGAAACGTTATTATTTATAAATACAACACATAGCTTGGTAAATACAACGTTTTGTGAATGTTCTAATCTGACATTGTGATGGTACTAGTTTTCTTATGTGGAAACAAAATATCATTTAGTGTAATTTCAAAGAAAAA
The DNA here is from genome assembly GCA_039881145.1 of Druceiella hillmani. Lineage (NCBI taxonomy): Eukaryota > Metazoa > Arthropoda > Insecta > Lepidoptera > Hepialidae > Druceiella > Druceiella hillmani. Next base: position 851,393 of record JAYKKI010000014.1, read on the forward strand.
ATAAATTACTAATTTCGTTTTTTGATGAAATGTTGTGTTTTTTAATTTTTCCCAAGAATAATATTTTGTTTGTATCGGGAGTTAATTATTTGAAACAATTAATTAAAATTATCTTAGGATATTAATAAGCTACATTCAAATAAAATAACATTTGTTATGTAATTGTGTCTTATGATACTAACATACACATTACATGAAATCACAACAATATTGGTTACGTGTATATCTAACAATTTATATTAAAGAATATATATATATATATATATATATATTTGTTAATATGTCTCGTGACGCTAACAAGTCAGGTTTGTTAGAAAGCATCTATAATACACTTATAATACACTGAATACACTTTAAATTACCTATACTTGCTGAAGCTATGGATGGGGATAATATTTGTTTAATATATTTTTAAAACTTGTAAAGTACACAAATGAAATTTAAATAAAAACAAAATAACATTTTCACGATTTCAAAATGCTTTCAATTTTCGAAGTAAGCCTTCTGTATTAATTGATGAAATGTTGTGAAGTTATTCTTAAGCGTTTCACTCATGTGATACGATCTTAACGCCATCTGTAGATCAATTTATTTGAGAAGTTTCATAATACTGTCTGTGATTTTTATTAAAATGTTTATTCATATCAGAACTACAGTTTGTACATGAGGCTGTTCGTCATATTTATAACAAGAAAAAAATATTGTTTGTAATTATATCTTGAAGTCATATTAAGTACTTTCATCAAAATAATAATAGTATGTTTCGTTAGCATCCAGGAGAGGAGTCAATAAAAGTAGGAGAATCAAAAGAAACATTAAAAGTAGGTGCTTTCAAAAGAAACATTACTGAAAAAGTACAAATCATATCGAAGTCTATTTTTATGTATGCTCATATGTACGTATTTACCTAAATATGTGTATTTTCAAAAGCTTAAAAAATCAGAAGGAAGCTTCCGATTTATTAAGAACTTTTTTATTTGTTTTGCCTATTTATGGGCACAGTACCCAGCGATAAGTTTCCAAGTTCATAAATTCATTTCGCCCTTGAGTATTGCAACGAAAAATTTAGACCCATGTCCTAGGAAAATTAAAGAAAAACTAATTGAGTTGAAACTGGATAAAATGCAGGCTATCCCTTTTGGCCATAGGTAGTAACTGTTGGTGTTTGGTTATAATCGGATAAGCAAAACGATAAGTTTCCATGCCCGTAAATTCATTTCATCTTTGAGTAGTGCCCTCGAAAAATTAAGACCCATGTCCTAGGAAAATTAAAGAAAAACTAATTGAGTTGAAACCGGACAAATTTCAGGCTATCCCTATTGGTCTTTAGGTAGTAACTGTTGTGGTTGGTTATAACCGGGTAAGCAAAACGATAAGTTTCCAAGCTAATAAATTCATTCCGCCCTTCAGTACAACCACTGAAAATTTAGATCTATACCTAGGAAAATTTAAGAAAAACTAATTGAGTTGAAACCGGACAAATTGCAGACTATCCCTATTGGTCCATAGTAGTAACTGTTATTGTTGGTTATAATCGGAAAAGTATTTCCGGAAGTAAAGGCAACAAATTGTTTTTTTTTCTACACTAGAAAGTTACTAGAAGGCTCCATGCGTTCAGTATAGAAAGATGACTGCAGCATTAAAATTGTTGCTGTGGTAACGATGTAGGAAAGCTCACATTCTAGGTTATGTGTATATAACTCGATCGGTATAATCTCTTAATGTGACATCATTCAACCACGTTTACGACCTAATACGAGATGGTTGATTTAGTATCAAATTGTGACTGTGTCACATTTTTATTAATGGGATTTGCACATTACCTCATTCTGAGTAAAATTATTAGTTTGGTAGAATCTTCGCCAGACTACTTATTTTTGTATATTTACCATAAATAAATTACGTTTATAATAACAAAACTGCGTTAATAAAGTTTGCATTATGTAATATAAATAATTGCTGTTTTACATAGTGCATATATTTTAACATATAACAACATATATTTAACTGCGATTAAATCATTTATAAATAAATCTTTCACAATAAAGATTTTTTTTCGCAAGTAGACTTCAAACGATTGCGTTGGAAACCCTGCAAACATTTAACTTTTTCACGAGGTTCGTATTGATTTTCCTTAATTATTCCATGACAGGAAAGGTATATTTTCCAGATTTTTAAACGGAAGATGAGTGGTCCTATGGGAAGAAGTGTTATTTGAACCTTATTATTTTCCTCAAGTAGAATTGGAATAGTTAATCTTTCCAACAATTTTCGACTTGCTTTATCGCATTAGAGCAACTGTTGTATTAGAGCATTGTAGCTATTTATTTATGTGGAGTTTAAATAATCGTTATATCGCTGTCATTATCAGCAGAGAGCTACATGCAGCTATTCATAAATTGGACGTTTGCTATTCTGTAGTACTTATGTTGTAAGTTATTTGTTTAATTTTTTACATAGTTAAGTGTAGTCTTTCTGACACTTTAAACCTATGTATTTACCATGTAGATAAGTATCTAACGTACGCGTTAGTTATACGTATAATTATTGAATTGGTTGGAAGCTTTTCAGAGAAAATATAATTTTTGTTATTATCACTGTTAAATGATAATTAATTAGTAAAGATGTAGAGACTTCATATTATTTTGTTCTACTTTAATTTCTACTTAATCTGTGAGTCTGACGATACGATAATCGTTTAAAAATGTACGAAGTATTATGCGTTTTATCAAATTACATTTCGTTATTTGGCGCTAAGCCTTTTAAATCAAGAAAGTTAAAGCAAGAGAGAAGTCGCACATTTAAACCTAATTATTTTTAGCAATAAGAAGCAACATTTTATACGAAGAACATCAAACTTTTTTGGATCTCATCCAGCTGATTCCAATTGTCGATCTATTAAATGAAACCAAATTGGAACAGATCCAGTGAGTTTCAAGGAGTGATGCAGTGGAACTCACATCGATGATGCATTGGAACTCACATCGGTTAACCCATTGGGACATTATATGGGCTAATTTGTTAATTATTTACAGGAATTACTAATACCTATCTAAAATGAAGCCAACGCCGCGTATATGCAGCTAGTATTTAATGAAGAAATAGGTAATCTCCCGATCTATAATTTTGCAAGAGTTTGCAAATTGAGCTTTAAACTAGGATTTAAACACACTTTCTGACATATTAAACCAAATAGTTACGCTTATTAGAGATTTCTGGGTTGATTTCAGTTAAGAGCTGTTTGTAGATATAAAATCTCGGCTAGATGAGGCACGTGCGAATTGGTCAAAGTTTTCTACGTGAATATGCGAAGTCACGCGCGGCGCATTAACTTTGCAGGAGCTCGCGTGGGTGCGGCCAATCAGCCAAGTTCAATACACGTGTGCAAACGAGCGCGTCCTTATGCAAATACCTTCTACTCGAAACTCTCTTCGACTAGGGCGAGCATTGAAAAGTCCCTTGTTACAATTGTGGTTCATTGAGGGTAGTTGGTTAAATTAAAGTATATTTTGTTAAGAATTCGGTAAGTGAATTGCTAAAGTTATATTTTTTCTTACCATTGTACTACATATTGTAAACGTTTTAAGTTCTTAATATTACGCAATGCTTAAGCGGTCGTGATAAGTAAATATTATATTGTTGTTAACCAATAAAGCTGGATAAATAAATATTTAAATCTAAACTCCGTTTACTAAGTGGGGCAGGGAGTTCCTCTGTTTGTTTCTAATTATACATTTCTCTTTACAATACATAGAAAGTACAAATGTTGAGTTAGAAACTCAACATTGCTTCATAATTAAAAAGAAATATTGTTTCTATGAAATTTATAATTGATTGTTAAAAAGAAAAAAAATATGTTTTATGTTATAGAAAAAGATGGGGTGTGGCTGTGTCATGGACACGGCCGTGTGTCGTGCGTGAATACGTCTATGTAACGGGTTATATTGAAACGTGTACTAGCTGCGGCCCAATGTGTCTTTATAATCGACGATCGAACACAATATATGCCTATAGAGACCGTTGTCGATGTAGAAGCGATTTCATCATCCACTTGCATAATTTCAACCGCCCCAGCTGCAGATGTACTGGCACCGTCGTTGATCCGCTCAGCCGCATTTATTCTTTTACGTTCCCGGCACTGCTTGACTCGGTCATATGGTGTTTTATTATTACCATTCGATTGTTCTTGAGAAGCCCTTTCCAGCCGTATACGATCTCTGTATTTGGTTTTGGCTTTTCGACGCGTATAGGCCGACATTATATATTTTTCATAATATTTTTTATTCTAATACATTATTATATTCACTGTCACTACTTTAAACTAATGTTTTATATGCAATCGATAGATTTTGACGACAGCTGATGATTAAAACTTAAACGAACATCGTAGCTTTTCCGAATCAAAAGTTATACTAATTGCAAAACTCGATACGCAGCAAAATAACCTCAAAATGGCGGCGCTTCCCTCTACACCGCGCGCGATGTGTCACTGTTCTCGCTTATCGTAATGAATTCCTTGATCCTTTAGCTATCCAGTGGTTTATTTTTTTATGTAGAGGATAGATTCGAAACTGCACCGCCAAACTGTATCCCCTGATTTTGTTATCATTAGGTTTTTTGGATTGCTCCCGGGTTATGGTAGCAAATTTAAAGACGTATTCACGTCAAAAAAATCTCATCTTTGGTAATTGTCATCTTTTTACGGAAAAATTGTTCAAAGTACTGGAAGTTTTCAATTTCCCATAGCAATGAGCTGCTCTATAACCCCATTGTACTATAAAACGGAAGATTTATTTTTTTTCGTTATTTGTATCATAATAATTATACAATCGGATTACTTAAAAATTTATAGTGGGCTCTTGAATACAATTCCCAATGTGCAACATTACTTTTACTGCTCCTAGTACTTAGTACGTATTGTGCTTTGTGCTTACCACTCGAGTTGATTGGACATCGCAATAAATAAACGTTATAATAGTTTAAAACCTTCAACATTTATTATCGTTTTGTATATTTTTTTAAAAATAATTCTTCTTTGGTTCAATGTTACCTTTTACTTTTTTACTTGACAATATAATATTTAATAAAAAATTGTTTAAAAACTCGCTAAGAAATATTTTTTTAAAAATGAAAAGCTGGTTTTCAAACTTAAATTAGCCCTGGTGATTTTACACACCGAGGCTCCCATACTCACATTAAAGGCTATCACTTCAAAAACACATGTGTCTTATAGGAGAAGTATAATATATCTGAATCCATAATATAGAGTATTATAAAAGACGTGTTGAAAGAGTATTATAAAAATTATGTAATTACGCAAGGTGGCAAAATTTTTTTTGAACTTATAAACTTCTTAATATGTTATTATAGGCGAGTTTTTTCTATTAAAGGGTATAATTTGTTTTGATTTTCACTTCCTTCACATCCTAACACTTTTCTTATTCGCGTAAAGGAAATTCTAAATTTTGTTTCGAATTAACAAAATTTAGAATTTCTTTTACGTTTTTTATAATTGAGTATTTAGTATTAAAAAGGATATTTCATTTCTTTTTAAATCTTAACCTTATATTTCAGCTATGTATTTTTTCTAGATTTTGACATCATCAGCCAATCGAAAGAATTTTTCGAAATATAACTCCCAAAGAACTGAAAATGGGGTGAAAGATTGTATAAAAATTCTGAAATTATTAATATTTGAGACATGAAAATTGTATTAGACTTAGTTGTACTTAGACTCTATCATAGAAATAAAGAAACACCTCTTTCGACGTTTTCAGAAAATTCCTAAATAATTATTGTCTAAAAAGCGAATAAAACAAATTGGATATGTTGTGTCTTTTTGTCCAGTTAAAACCAGAAATGCAGCTAGTTTTATATAAAATAACAAAAAAGTGTATTACACAATCTGCATTTAAGCCTAAAAGGATGAGTTGCAAAAAATGTGGGTTCTTGATTTTTAATTTAAAACTGCGGGTAGAAAGCAAACTCAAATGAATAAATCTTGAAATTTGGATCAAATTCCGTCTCAAATGTCTTCAAGACGGGGCTTTCGAAGTCGTGATGCAAAATATCGGCCGGTCGCGGGCTTAAGACTGGCACGAAAATAATCCGCGATCTACCCCGAGAGCAGCGCGCCGCCGTCGCTGTTAAACTCTAAGTTAACAAAGCGCTCGCCGGCGCATCTGGCAATTGAACTTTTTAATAGCTGTCATCAATATTTGATTTGGGCGAGTGACGCGCGAGTGAGGCACTTAAAAAGTCTTAAAGTAACCTACGAGCGACAAAACTTTGTACGTACTGCTTACTCCGGTTATGTTCTTGTTTGTAGTGACTGAACGAAGTTTCGATTTCGGTTTTGGTTTCGGTCAAATTTCGCCCAAAAAAGAGATTTCGGCCGAAGTTTCTGTTTCGAACACAAAACAGCCGAACATTTCGGCTTGGCCGAAATGGACTTTTGTGAACTCTCAGGTTGCGTTCAGCTATACTCGGGCGTTTGCATCGCAGGCGTTTCGTAACAACTTGGCCTTCAGTACGTCAACGAGCCGCGTCTGACATGTCACATTTTTTTTGTGTTGCGCGATAATGCCGCAAATATGGCTATAAATCACATACCCTGCAATTGGTGATCAAGCACTCGTTATTTGAAGATGAAGATACCAAAGATATAATAAAAAATGCCTAAACATTGTAGGCCACTTCCACCACAATGAGCCAGCGAAAGAAAAATAAAGGAATGCCAAAACCAATGCTGTCTGCCAGAACTTACTTTAATTAAGATATTGATATAAAGTGGAGCAATACCTATTTGATGTTCCAGAGGCTTTTAGACCAGATAAATTCAATAAACTTGTGCACTGTCCAACATGGTAAAACAGATACATTTTGCCCTACCAAATGGGACATTATGAAAAATCTCACAGAAGTATTTAAATTCTTTTATAAAGCCACCATTGATTTGTCATTAAATGGCGCTTGCATTTCGATAGTTATACCTTTAATATTATTACTTAATCGGAAATTACAAGTTCAATTGGAAAACGAAAATGAGCGTATGACAATCATGAAAAATTCTGTACATGAAATCTTGAGTAAAAAATGTCTGTCTTAAAAGAGCATCCGTCATTAGTTGCAGCAACGTTACTGGACTCACGTTTTAAACGCAAGTATCTAACTTCCGATGCAGTTGATATTGCAATCAGAGAATATATCTTTCTTCTTGGTGCAATGATAACAGAGCGGTAAATAGAAACATTATTCCTTCATCTTCCACAGAACCGCAGAATGCTGCTTACATCCAATATCCAGAAACAAGAAGAAAGTCTGTGGGATACCCACGACAATACCCCATGTGAGACTCAAACAAATACAAATGAAACAGAATATGATAAAATTTCGGTATTGATACAAACAATCCAGTGTTATTAGTCCGAGCCACGACTACAACGTAATGCTGACATATTTTCCTATTGGAACTCCAGTCCATACCTAACGCTGAGAAAAGCAGTGTTAAAATACCTTTTCTCACCATCGACTAGGGTTGCTAATCGGCTAGCGGCAGCCAAATTTTCAGTGCTGCTGGATAAATATGCACAGATCGACGCAGTAATTTGTTAGGCGAAAATGTAGAAAAATTACTTTTTCAACTTACAATATGAGACGTTTCAATTATGATTGTTGACTGATTGATTACTGAAACAATTTTTATTTACAACAAAAAAGTATTTTTAGTTAGGTACTATTTCAAAAATTTTTATTTTCGCGATAGTTATTGAAAACTTGCTAAACTGTTAATGGTTACAAAGAAGTTACACTATTTTGTTTTGGTTGTAATTATAAACATGATAGACTGATAGATATAGTTACCAGTTACTATTTCCTTTCAAATTTTTATTGATGGCTATTACGAGATTGAGAGAAGTAGATGTGTATAGAGAAATTTAATGTTTTAGTTATTCTTTTATTATTGTAATATAGGCCATACGAAAAGTGCAAAGGCATCAGCTAATATAATTTTTTGTTTAAGAGTTGTTTTGTTATGTAAGTATTGTAACTACTTACATATTAAAATTGCATTAAGATACTCAATGAAGGAGTATTGAAATGAAAACTAGACTGATTTAAAAAAATAGTACTACTAATTTAGTACTAGAAGTAAAATATATTTTTTTATTTCACATATTAACTATAGTATTTCATTTCATGTAACCCTATTGAACAAGAATAACATACATTATGAGACGTAAGTTTTCCAAGTGCTCTTATAAGTCTGTAAACCTTTAATATCCAGGAAATTTTCAAAAGTCTAAAAAAGTTTCGGTTTCGGTTAAGGTTTTGGGCGAAATTAGGAAAGAAACCAAACGTTCGGTTTCGACTGAAAATTCAGTTTCGGTCGGTTACTATTTGATAATGTTGTTTATGATCACGTAGACCTAAAGTAATTATTTGAAATGACAAAAACCCTGTTTAATTTTTAGCCGTTATGGAAAAAATAGGTGAAGTGCAAGTCGGACCAATAAATTCCGACACTTCAAACAACCGTTCCACCTGTGCTCCGGCCTGGCAGCTCAGCTTAGCAGCTCAGCCTGTCAGCCAGGCTTAGCGATCCTGTCTAACAGCCAGCCTAGCAACAAAGCCTAGCAGGCCGTTTAATAGCCTGGCCCAGCAAGCTGAACTAGCAGGCCGTTCTAGTAAGCAGGCAAAGTAGCCCGGCCTAGAATTCTAGCTAGTTAGCCTAGCCTAGGTTTAAATTTTCTTTTTTATAACAAATTTGCATTTTTCAGAACATCTTCATATTTTGGAAAATAAAATCATTTATTGTTAGTTAGAATTCATTAAAAATGGTTTGACTTTTGAATTCTGTACCTGTAAAAGAAAACGGAACTTTTATAAGTTCACTCACGTCTCTGTCCGTCGGTCAAAGCCAATTTTCTAACACAAAACTACACGAACGTAGAAGTCAGAAATTTAGCGTACTAATATATCTTAATAATGTACATAGACATACATTCAGAGGGCTTGTTATGAGAAACACATAAATATATTTAATAATTTTATATTTGTTATGAGATTATTACACATAATACACATAATTATAACTTAAGGTTTTTTTGACAATTTTGAAAAAAATTAAGTTGGATTTCGCGAAATAATTACATATAATTGAACTCAGCAAACTTATTTTCAGTATTTTATACAATTTTGTTTGAGAATGGGAGAAAGAGGACGGGGGGGAGGGAGGGTGTATGGCTTATTTTAAACGACTTTAAAGATTAATATTTCGTAAACGACTCTAAAAATGTATAAACGAAACTGAAAAATGTAAATAAATGAAATTTAAACTTCGTTTTAAAAGATCTCTGTGGCGATGTCCTCACAATGGAGTATGCTAACTTTCGTTTCATCCCCGCGTCTTAACTATTACTGGGTTTGGAAAATATACCAAAAAGTGGAAAAATTCTTTCTTGCTATATTTTTGGTCTAAAATTATAGAAACGTCGATGGTGTGACAGACGGATAAACACACGTAAAAATATGACGAAATTATGGGGGTTCCGTGTTTGACTACTGCACCAGATTAATTGAACTTTCACGATCGCGATTAAAGTTATGTTAACTTAACATGAATTTATTAAAAATTACAAGATCTGGAATTGGCGATGTACATTACCTGTAAACTTTAACACTGTTACTAATAAACTAGGAATGGAAAGTTATACCTTGCATAAGTAGGGATTAGATGAAAACGCTAGAAATAAATACAGTTTATGACAGGCTCGTCATAACTTCATCTTTCAAACATATTCCGACCTCGACCTAAGTTGGACTTTAGTATAACCTAAAAAAGTTGACATTTCGGTAAGTACACTTAACAGCACGTCAGTTTTTACAATTCGATTGCGTTTATAATTATTTTAAAGAAAATGACTTTACACAATTTAATTCGTACAATCGGAACTATCATAATGTATGTACACAGTTATGCTGTACACAGTTTCATGTGGGCCCCAAATAATTGACTAATAACTGAGGAGTAGTATTACTTAATTTATTGGGTGCAGCTGCACCAAAGATCAATATTTTTTGATGACAATTTTTATATTAAATAAGACTGAAATAATACCCTTCTAATTGTGACATTTCTCAAAAACTTTGATGCTAAATTTTCAATTAATGACTATTTGTTCATGCCGTTCTAATGATGCTTCCGTGTTCTTTTTGCAGCATCTCATGCTGCTTCTAACTAGAAACAAAGAATTATATAATTATTAATGATGAGCTAAAAGCACTGTCTGTTGCGAAACATGTAATTTTTATTCACAATCATAGATACAATGTCATATTTTACGTGTTTGTCTATGAAATGCGATGTTGCCACATTGCGTTTTTGAAATAACTTCGGAATAGTTATTCTGTCGTTTTACTGAGTTTATTAGTAGTAATTGATAGCTTCATTATATCAACCTTTTGAACGTTATAAGTATTCTCAGAATGAAAGTTGTGTAACTAAAGTTGAATATTTTTTTATTAGTAACAGTATTAGTAAATTTCTAATAACAATGTTTTTTTTCATCATTTTAAAATTATCAATTTCGTAAAGGGATGAAATTGATAATGTTAAATTAATAAAAAAAAAACACCGTTACTAAGAATTGTTTCAACAATATCTCTTAGTACTTTGTCATAGAATATAGTAAAAAATAATAACTATTTTTTTATGTTTATGCTATACAAAATATCCGGGTCAATGAACTATATAAGGTCAACTTTCAGTTTTGGTTTCTGTACCTCGGTTACTACTTATTCTTGACATGTTTTTCCGATTTTTATTATTTATTGTTTTCCAAATAGTGACACTTTCGAACTTACTTAAGTGATACATTATATATTTGTGTACTCGTGTTTTAGTAAGTTTGCGTATTACAAAAAGCTATATCTTCACATCCTGTCACTTTCCAAATTTATAGGACAGTTCTAATAATTTGGAAAGTGACAGGATTATGAAGAAACTCTCTCATTTTAGAAGAACTCTCATTTTAATTAATGAGAGTTCAATAAACACAAAGTCTATACTTAGAATACTATTTCCTACTACTGTGAAATATTTTAATTGTCTACGTCCAATAGTTTTGGAATAATCGAAAGAAAAAGTTGTAAAATGACATTTGACAAATAGAAGCGCAAAAGTATAGGCAGACAGACCGACATATAAGTGATACCATAAGTGTTCCTCCTTTTTAAAATATATTAAAAACAAAACAAATCCACGCATAAAATATATTCACGTTTATGTATAGATTTTAAATACAACAAATATTCATTTTTACCGTCTTTACTTTCTTAATACCACTCAATTTTAATTATAAAGATTAAAAAAAATAAACAGAAAACCCGTCCAGAATTCACCCTCCACTATTAAAATAATAAAGTAAAGAAATTAAATTGAAAATATCCTTAAATGTTTCATTTATTATTACTGTAATAAATTATCTAGTTTCGAGTGTTGAAAATTAGTTCATTAGTTAATTAATTACAATTGATTGTTAAAGAAAAGTCACGCAGAATTTTATTTTTATTAAGGGACTTTTTAATTGACTGGAAGATTCATCAAACCTAATAAATAATGTATAGATTGAGTAACATTTCAATGATTATCGACGATTCATATTATTGGCATAATATTCTCTCGGTTCTTTGAAAAATTCTACTCAAAAGTCATAATTAAAAAAATCTAGGTTGTCCAATTATTTGAAGCCACATGAAACTGTGTAAAGACTTATGATTGAAAGTATCGTTTGATTTTTTCCTTTTTAATTTCTCACTGATGTCTGACGTGAAAGTCTCTAAAATTGATGCTGGATGTGGGGAGGTAATCACGCCCAAATGAGTCCCTAGTTCTATTGAAGTAACTTCAAATGTCAATAACTGGGCTAAAGTGTGCTTGTTTTAATTCCTATCTTGGTAGTTTTAAAAAGGAGGGATGAAAGTTTGTAGGACGTATTAGTACCATCCTGATACTCATGGCGGCGGGATATCGCCAAACTGCACACTTGCAACCCACGATTTTCGATCGATTAATTTCGCATTTGGAAGAGGTGTTCAAATAATTTCAAAGTCGTTTGTATACATAGCCCATGTTCAATAAACGTAAGTTGCAAAGGAATTAAATGATTCAAAACTAAATTTTCGTTTAGTTTTAACTTGCTGTATACAATTGACGTTTTCATGAAAATAACTGCGGTAATGTCGGACAATGCAATTCCTTTTTTGCTCAAATGATACGTCTTATTTGTGAAATTTATTTTTCGTTTGTTGAACGTGAAGATTTTGCGGCCTGTTTGGTTGAGGAGAGTCCTGAACTTTCCGCACGTAGTATTTTAATCTTTTTACAATATTTAGAACCAAATTACATTGGTATTCTCCAAATTTCCACGGTATTTTACATCTCTATCACCCGAACACGGTTTCGTGAGTCGATGGTGACAAATAAGAACAGAGTTCTTCAAATATGTCATGTTTATTTATTGTTAGATACCTAGTTAATTAAGTTATATTTACCATAAACTCATCTTGATAAAGTGAAAACTTTATCAAGATGACTTTAGGCGCGTTGAGCTATTTTTGGTAGGGGAAAATCTTAACATCTACTGCTCTAGCACCAGACTGGCGCACTTGCAGTGACCTGTTCACACGTATACACGTATACACACCAACACATTGTATATACCCGACTGTATGATGTGTGCGTTGGACGATTTTTGGATCGGTAAAAGCTTGTAAGTTCGCGTCACCAACATGCCGTAATAGCAGTGTATATATATATATATATATATATATATATATATATATATATATATAGCTATAAGGGTGACGTGTTGTGCAGCTTTAGTGCTGTATATATCTATACAAGTAAAGTTAGATTGACTATGTGGAAAGTTCAATGTGTGTATGCTATGCGTTGTTTAAATTGTGTTTTAGTTTCATTATTACTTTAAATGTTTAATTGTAGGATCACTGCGCAGTACAATAGTGAGTACTAAATATGATAAAATTTTTATACAGAAAAATGAACAACAAAATATTTATTTTCAATGTTCGTGTCAATATTTGTGTTTACAAATTTGATATTATTTATCTTTTCAATATTTGGACTCTGCAATATATCATGAGTATTTCATAGTGGCTTAGGAGTTATATTGTTAGCGTGGTAAAAAAGATTTCTAGTTGTTCGATAATATTTTTGTGGCGGATTTGAAAATTAAAAGTTCTATAAATTTTATAAAACCATGTTTTTTCCTAGTTTTAAGTTTTCACTTCTGTGGGCAGAATCCATATCTGCCTATGTTGTCAGAAATAAGAGGCGGAGGATATTTTGAAGTGTATTTTTCAATATACCGTTGAAGACGTAGGTACAACATAAAATTAGAAAATTTTTTGAATCCTTTAAAATTAGCCTTTTAAAAATAAAATAAGGAGCGTATGTACTGTAATCTGTATAGATACGAAATATTTGCGTGGAATGGATATAATAACGTATCACATTCCGCATACACCTGTTGCTAAATACGCTTAGCGTTTTGTCTATTTTCGTAATAACTCAATTACTACAAGAGCAAAAGACAAACGACAGAACGAGATGGAAAACGTTTACTCGTAATAGACTCGGATTCGTAACACGGCATACTCTTGAAGAATGTGGTATTCTATACACTTTGTGCTTCCTTAATTCTTGGTAGTCTCCAGTCCATCTAATTCCATTGCGTATCGACTTTTGGCGTGCATATGTTTATTCAGAGTTTCAAAACTTTTATAATAAATAGAAATGATGGGTAAATGGTAAAATTAAAACATTCGTTTTTCAGCAAAAATTCGTAATATTGTATTTCTTCTGCATCGTCGTCATCACCAGCACAATGTGACCAACGAACATAAAGCTAGCAGCCCACCCGACCGTCCAAAGATTTAAATAGGTGTGGTTCACGCCCATACAATAGATACATATGGTATCCTCGTCTTTATTTTTTGTCTCGCAACGAGCTTTTTGGGTCTTCCGTTTCTTGATGGTTTTCTTCAACTAAGGATCATTTGGATCTGAACACTTCTTGATATCATCATGGGTGGCATATAAGTCCCGACTACATTAAAATACATCTCAACCGTAACAGTCTGCCCTCGTTCCCCTATCCGTTTTCTTCCTTTTTTGCAATAATTTTGCTTTTTGTTTTAGAAACACTCGGTGTGCCAGTCTCATTGCAATTACATATACTATCTGATGTCAATTTATATTTTTCATTTATGTTCCCGAGAAAAGTATCGAATTTATCCACAGCTACTTTGTTAAAGCCCATCGCTCGAGGCTTGAGGATGGATAAATCTGGATGACGCTTGATAAACCCTTTTGCAAAATCAACGCGAGGTATCATTTTATTATGGTTGAAATTGTATGCCTTGTGATTTTTACTGCTATATTTTATATGCTATATTTCGTGGATTAAGGGTGGTCAATCCAAAAATACGTTTTTCCGTATCTTTAAGGTATTTCACTAGTTCTTCTTCTTTGGAAAACACAGTTTTAAAGTTACCTGCAATTGAGTCAATAGACATCTCATCCTTCTTTATTTTGAGCATGTGACGCTCTAATGTGGTCTGTGGACTGAAGGAGCTGTGTCGTTTAGTTGAACTGCTTTTCTGCAGGTTGATGTTTTGCTTAGGGCTGCATCAATGGCTTGCTTCATGCTTTCTACAGACCAACTGCCTCGTGGAGTTACTCTCGTACGTTCGTACCATTTTTCACAACTAAAACAAAATACATTTAATTATCAAATGACCTACGCGCAAATACAGACTATCTACATAAAACAGGGTATAACGGAGACAGGGGAGACGGATTACGACGGAGTACCTCATCACGCTCCGTAGCCATGTCCCCGTTATGCCCCACGCTTTAACGTATTGTTTGCAATCATAAATGAAAAAAAAAAAATAAAAAGAAATTGTTAGATTGATTATGATCAAAACATATCGATATGTAATGTCTATAGAAAAAAAAACAAAAGGCTCAATAAGAACATATACCTTTTTTAAATACGTTTTCGTAATCAGACTAAATTAGATGAAATGACGTCAAAAAGATTTTCTGTCGTAAAAAACGAACACACGTCCAGCGCCGGTCACTACCGAACTGAACGCCGATCCAAAATGACCGCTAATTGATGAAAACAAAACACAAATAGCATTTCTAGTTATTTGTATGTGTGAGTGGCCTCGTCCTGCATCGCGACCCCTTTATGCCCCCCTTCCCCTATACAGATTTTGTTAAATTGGTACAGTAAGCCGACTTGAATACAGTATTGGTACAGTAAGCCGACTGAGAACAAGGTAAAACGATTATAATCAATAAATTTTCGTTTCTTACCCGATCTTCGAGATACACTATGTCAACTTTAATTCAAGGTTTCAGTATACTCGCAGTGTTTACATAGGTGAATTATTACGAAACATATTTAAAAGATAAAAAAATTATAACCGTTGCGGCTAACGATAACGTTATGGAGTTATTAGCCTTTAAGAAAACGCCCTTAAACGTTACGGAGTTATTAGCCTTTAAGCAGACGTTGTATCATTGGAAATTTTGACAGTTTTATTTTGACAACTACATATGTTAAAATGACGCCTTATTAATTTTACGTAAATGTAGCTAAAACAATGAACGTTACGGCGAACTATAGTTTATTTAAATATTTTTTTCGATAATTTAGTAACTTTAGCCTTACTAGTAGAATTAATTGGGCGAACTGAAAAGTAAAACGACTAATTTTATTATATTAGGTACCAACCAACATCTTTTATGTCAAAAAAACTATATTGAATTTTCAGAAACGCCGATAAAACCCGTACTCAAGAATTGAGGGTTGTCTCAGATCTATATACGTTAGCAAATAATAATTTCGTAAAATACTTACGACTATAAAAATATCAAAATTTATAATTGACAGTTTCAGGCAAATGTCGAAAGTGATACGATGAATAAACATACTTGATATGCAACAAAACAAAATAGCCTATAAAAACGCGTCTCCTATCATCCATAAACAAAATGCAAAACTGTTATCGTCCACGAAATATTTTCATTTTGCTCATAAATTTATATGCTATCCTCTTTTCTCCACTTAACGATTATTTTAATAAAGAATAAAGGTTAGAACATAACTGAACATAGCCACTTAACGATTATTTTAATAAAGAATAAAGGTTAGAACATAGCTAGTGGTTAGAACATAGCTGAACATAGCCACTTAACGATTGTTTTAATAAATGATAAAGGTTAGAACATAGCTGAACATAGCCACTTAACGATTATTTTAATAAAGAATAAAGGTTAGAACATAGCTAGTGGTTAGAACATAGCTAAACATAGCCACTTAACGATTATTTTAGTAAATAATAAAGGTTAGAACATAGCTACAGCATACTGAATTTTAAAGCGAACGTTAAGACAACGTTAGCTACCGTAGAGAAAATGAGGGCACAACCGTCTCCATAAGGTTAAATCAATAAAATAACATGGCAATTATGACAAATTGGGAACGAAATATCTATACGCTATTTCTTCAAACATACAAATGTATATGTCGTAAAACACTTTAAAAATAAAAATACTCCTGTAAACATTTACAATATAAATGAAAAAAAGATGAAAAAAACGATTATGCCCCTATACGGGGCACGTTCGACCCATGTAATTTTGTTTAAGGCACAACCGTTTACTGGAAAAAATCACATCGTCATCTTCATTTATATCTGCGCTTGCCTAGTGATCTCCTAGATATTTAGTACATTTAATCGAGCCATCATTTGACTTGGACGTGGATTAATTTTCAAGGTAATAGACGTACTCACAGTCACAATCTTCATTTCGCTTGAATCACATTTTGTCGGTTTTTTTTATTAGTTTTCACTGTTAGCTTGTTTTCCTTAAGTTTTTTTGAAGTAAAACTTCTTTATGCACGCTCGACTTGGGAAGTAAGCTAGTGAATGAGTGACGAGAGCGTTACGAAAAGTGTGATGAAGTTGAGAGGGAGGATATAAGTTAGTGAAGACAGAAAGAGAGAAAGTTACGTTTCGTATATTCCTGTAGGGAAAAGAGAGAGAGGTGCGAGCACATATTTTCTTTCTCTCATAGCCAGTTATGTTTCGTATATCTAAGACACAGTGCAAGCCTGTTGTCTGTATCACACTGTAGGAGCAAGAGAGCAGTGTGCGCGCACATTTTCTTTCTCTCTTCATCTCATAGCCAGTGCATGAAATATATATATGCGTGTTTTCTAGCGTTACGCGAACGGTGTAATTTCATTTCGTTCTTGAACAATTTTATAAATTATTATTTTCTTCAATACATTAAATATTCTACGTTTAAAGTGAATAAAATTGTAAATTCATTTTAAAGTTCATATTTAGTGAATTTGAAGTTTTACTTCAGTCGTATGGTCTAAAGCACACTCGTTTTTTTCTTTTTAGTAGGTGACGATTCTGCTGGCTTTACCTTTTTTTAGATTCGATCTTTTCTTTCTCTCTAACAATCGCTTCTAGATCTCTTTTATAGGTAGGACAGGTTAAGGCCTTTCCTTTTATGTAGGGAATTTCATGGTTTTTCACCTCCAGGAAATTTATTAAGGTCTTTGGGTGATGTAAATTGTAATGAATAACTAGGTAATGATAGATGTGAAAGAGTTTGTTGGGTAGGCTTTGAATCATCTAATGTTTGATGAGCTTCCGGCTGAATGGGGTTATTTGTGAGTCTTGATTTGGTTCTACTGAAATCTTTTTATTGAATATATTTGGCGTTAATTTTGTAGAAATGCATTATTCACAATTAAATGAAACTACGTGATGTAGTATTATTTTTGCTAATATCCCACCTGAAGATGTTGTAATACAATGAAACCTAGCTCGTGGTAAAGAAATTAAAGAAAGTAGAAATAATACTACATCACGTAGTTTCATTTAATTGTGAAGTTTTCTACAGTTATTTCGTCAATAGTTCCTTAATCTCAGCACTAATTCACTAGAGTTCAATACATCAAAAGGGAATACGAAATCCTTATAAGTTCACTCACGTGTCTTTTTGTCTGTCTGTCGCAGCCGTTTTTATAGAACCTTGAAATTTAGTATAATTATGAACTATCCCGCACATATGTCAATACTTAACACTCAAAAATATTTATTTTTTATGAAATTTTTGAAATTTTTTTAGAGGTGAAAATTAAGTAATTGAAGACAAATTCAAAATGTCATGCACAGTGTGAGATATCATTTGAAAGGACTAGTTTTAAGGCTCTCAAAAATATTTTTTTTCGTAATCTTAAGTGGTGTATCTTCAGAGTTATATAAACAATATGTTTCCATCCCCCTTATTTCCAAAATTACCAAACTTAAAATTATGAAAAAAAATATAAAACTTTTAGAAGCTTTTACAAAGGTTATTGCAATAATATCACGAATATTTTAAATGTCATAATTGTTAAAATATTCACGATAATATTAATGTCGTCCTTAATTGATTAAATTAGGTATTATTAAATATTTATTGAGCTAGAAAGTCCACATAAGTGATGACTTATGTTAAATAAAGTGACTTCACTTCAAACAAGGTAGGAAACTCTCGATGTGCGAGTCAGACTCGTAATTGGCCAGTTTTTGACAATCATGAACAATTTAAGTTGTCCCAAGTGTTAGTGATATTCAATTTATTTCTATAACAAAGGCCTATATCAAGACAGAATAGTCTTTAATATACATATATTTATATTCATATATACATACATACATATATATATATATATATATATATATATATATATATATATATATCATCATCATCATATCATCATCATCATCATGTATATTAATACGCTAAGGTTTTAAGATGTTACTCTCCCTTTTTAGAAAAAACCTCACAACTAATCCACATAAATTATATATCATTTTATAGATAATTGCTTGCTCTACCGGCATCCACAACTAAAAAATTTATTATTGCTATTGTTTTTGCAAATTAATTTATTATTAAAATTATATACACAAAACAGCAATGCTGCCATCTAACGGCTCAACGTCAATATGATTGACGGTCGGTAAAATTTTTGTTTAATTTCAAATCCACTCACGTATAAATAAAGTGGCGCTTTAGCTCAATGCTTTTGATACTTGCGCCTCTATATGTCAATTTTAGTAAAATATTTGTTTGATCTGTCATCTGAGCTTCATAATGGAATAAATAATGCGAAGACTTCGCACGGGTCACGCTAGTATATATATATATATATATATATATATAGTCATACTGATATAAACCAAAAGTAGAACGGGCACAGAAAATCACTATTAAACAAACACCGTTATTACGCGAGTTGCTGTTCATAAACTCAAAGATACATCAGTCAATTAGATATTAGGATTATTTCAGTTCTGTCTAAAATCAAAAATACATTTTTTTTAATTTTTTCGCAGGCTATTTCAAAATTGACTTTGAAAATTTAATTTCATTTTTTCTGTCGCGTCTCATAATTCGAAAATTCCAAACAGTCTAACAATTTGTAAAGAACTATTTTATGTGCTCTTCGGAAATCATTCATTCATAGAGTAGAAAAATTATGACATGACCCACGAAAATTAAAACTTTTTGTAAGACAATATTTAATACAAACAATGCTGGTTAAACAAAATTTAATATTAAAGTTTTAATGTGACAAAACTTTCGTTGTGCATAGATAACTTAATGTTAACGGTCGCTTGACATTAATACTTATCTGCGAGATTTAATGGAGTCCAACGAGACGATATTCAGCGGGTAAGTTGGTCCTAATTAAAATGAATAAGAGTCGTAATAATTATTGTTCTTTTGTTGTAGAGTTGGTAAGTGTAACAAACAGCCAGGGGAGCCAGCGGGGGTAGAACTTTTCAATTATGTACAGCGGCGCCCGGCGGCGGTGCCGCCCTTCTATTAATTCGCGTCAAATCACGAAACTCTTTCCCCGTCCGATGGTTTTTTGCGGGCGGCGAAAAGCTCCCGCGACCCCGCCGCTGTCTACTGTCTTCTCGGAGTGCGACGCTATATTAAGAGCTGTATTTCGTTTTATGGTTGATTGTAAATAATGCCTTTATAGTTTAGTGCTTTATATTAAGAGCTGTATTTCGTTTCATGGTTGATTGTAAATAATGCCTTTATAGTTTAGTGCTGCGCTTGTTATTTGTCTGATAATTGAATTAGTGGAAACATCAATTAGTCATATAGTATAATTCCCTTAATTTCATTACGCATCAAGTACGCGAATGTAATCGGCGTTTATATCGTGTTACAAAGAAATAACCTGCTTAATGTTGGAAGTTCGGTTCGGTACGTATTTAATTACGTAGAAAATTGCAGATTTCAATTAGTTTTTCTAGTAAAATATTTAATTATAATTTTTCCTAATGTAAATATATTATAAAATACACATTTCCTAGACCTAACCTAAAATATTTTTCTGACAATTTGAATACATCTTCTGGTATTTTATTATAGAAGCATATACTCCGCCCTACAAATGAACTACCAACCTTTGTGAGTCTGAAATTGGGAATATCCAGTTTATTTTTGTTTTTACAGTGAAGTAATCGTTTCTTCCTTACATATGAAATATTTTCAAAAATGTATTGTAAAGGTAAAGTGAATATATTAATTACTTTAAATAGTTCTCTAAGCGAATCTCGAGAACTTCATTTATGCATTGTGCGAATAGCTCTTTTCGCAAAATAAAAATGGATTCAATATTAGCAGTCCCACCCTACAAAAATATACCGTAAGAAATTATACTTTGAAAGTAGCTAAATCAAACAATTCTTGCAGTTTCAATATTTGTTAAATCTCTGATTATTTTGACGGCGTATACAGCGGACGTAAGTTATCCCGCCAATTGTGAAATGTGAGCTTGTAGTTTGCTGTCTACAGTAATACAAGAAAGAGTGTGGTACTAACAAAATCCATTTTATTATAATCAAATACTAAGTTAGTGTCAACTAGTCTTACATTTGGAAGAGTAAATTTAACGCACTTAGTCTTTTTTTGCATTGAGTAGTAAATTATTAACCATAAACCAATTAAATATTTGTGACATTGCTTTATTAGCGTCATCTAATCGTTCAACACACCTATTTATTTTAAATATGAGAGATGTACAGTCAGCAAACAATATTATTTAAGCAAACTTTTCAACCAAAAACGGTAGATCATTAATGTATAAAAAATAAGTGATTATGGAGATGTGTGCTATACTGATCTTAATGAAGAATATTTGTACAAGTTGGACAGTGTTCAAAAGTTATGCATCCGGTAGATCTTCGTCTCAGAAAATACAATCATTTTTCTGAATACAGGTCACTTCTCAAATGGCTGAAGATCCGTGATCGGTGTCAACTTCACATACTTACACTTTTTTTAATATATTAAAAAAATCTTCAGTGCCAAAATTATCTTACTGGCACATTAAAAGATTTGTCTGCTCACGGCCTTCGGCTACGATCTGAAAGTTTACTCACCCTACTTATTCCTAAACATACCTCTACGTCTTACGAAAAATTCTTCACTGTCCTAACAGCAAAAATTTGGAATAACCTGGATCCTGACACCAGGAAAATCACGTCCCTAAATATTTTCAAAGATCGAGTGAAAAAGTGTTACCTCTCCTGAAACCTTTTCCTTTGTGCCCTTGTCATTTCCTGCCTTGCCCATCCCTAATCATGTCAATAGTTTGTATTATTAATACTTTTGTATTTTTTTATTTTGTTTTTTCCTGTCAAATGTATTATAAATAATTTTCATTTAAAATCTTTTACAGTCTACCAACTAAATTTCAACACCAGTTATCACGGTTCGCTGAAAGAGATTGCTCATGTAGCAATAAGTCCGCCATATGTGTTATGCATAAAAGTAATAAAGAAATAAATAAAATAAAAAGAAAGGGTCATAATATAGAGCCTTGGCCTAACACCTATCTTTACTGAAGCTCCTGTTGATTTAACTTCCCCCATCTGTATTTTTGTAATCTATTTACAAGATACGAATGAACTAAGCTTCTTATCTTTTAACCCGTTTTATACACGTACATGAACTATTAAATTTACTAAAAAAATCTAAATAAAGTTTAATTAATAACGAAAATAAATGAATATGTTGAAAATCTATTTTAATTTATTAATTATAATTACTCGATAAATGATAAATTAATAATTCATAATGCAAATAAAAACATGCCAAAACTTAACCTCACTTAGAGAAATACACTTAAAATATACTTTAATAACTATATTGAATATAGTATCAATCACTATACAGTCAGGATATAAATATATTTTAGTGAGCAACTTCATCCTGCCGATTTTTGTTGTATTGTGCGCGCGCATCGTGACCAACTTCATACAGTTGATTTTTGTTGCCATTTTTGTATCCTAAATTTTCTTTCATAATGCGTCACATTTTCGTCAGTCCGTTCGTTCATCCACCTCTCTGTTGAAGCCCTTTTTCTCTTAAGAGATGGCTTGAGATATCAAGTCGGAATATCTTATAACTCACTGATTATGGAAACCTATGGGGTGCTTGAGGTTGAACTGCAATTTTGAAAGTGGGCATAGAGGCAGCTCTTACAGCACAAGTAAAGGGAAAAATCAATTCAAAAAACAATGATTTCTAATTCTATTTAGAATTACACATTTTTCTAATTTGTTTGTTTGCTCTGAAAGATTTTGTAGGCAATATATTGGCATTATGAAAAGTTGATAATTGTCAACAGTTTAATTAGAAATACTATATACCCTTAAATATCTATAAGTACCTAAATGTGTACGAAACCCCCGTAGTGCGAGTTCTACTCGCGCTTGAAGTTTTTTAGCTCTCAATTTATTTTATCAACTAAAGAAGATTTTTTATACTTTCGAAGGAGAAATTTCTACAATCTAAAGTTTTTTTCTTCACTGTAAAATTTGATAACTTAATTAACGCAGTTCACAATTAAATGAAACTACGTGATGTAGTATTATTTCTACTTTCTTTATGTTCTTTACCACGACCTAGGTTTCGTTGTATTACAACATCTTTAGGTGGGCTATTAGCAAAGATCTTTGCTAATAGCCCACCTGAAGATGTTGTAATACAACGAGACCTAGGTTTTGACAAAGACCTTAAATGAAGTAGAAATAATACTACATCACGTAGTTTCATTTAATTGTGAATAATGAATTTCTACTAAATTAACGCCAAATATATTCAATAACGTAGTTTAATTTTAATCGTAATTAAAAAATACATTGAGCCGTCACAGGACGCCTGGCAGATGTGAAACATCGTGTTCGTACAAGTAATATGCATAAAAGACAAGATTATTACAGGAACTAAATATAGCATAATGAAAAAAATAAAGTATTACGAATTTCTTACAGAAAATGGTGACTTTATTTATTAAACATTTATTTACAATTAATACAAAAATAATAAAGCACAGGTTATGTGTACCGTAGTAAACAACAGCGTCGAACTGAGTGAGGAGGGGGTCGCGTAGTCGGTTGCGCATGGCCACACGTCGCCATACCGTACTACTCTACTACATATAGACTATATATATATATATATATATATATATATATATATATATATAGTATAACGTGGCGCCCTTAGTATAACGTGGCGACCCGTCGCCACGGCAAGCGTCGCCACGCCAACGATCCGGTTTATACCTGCGCCTGTAGATGTTTCACATCAAAAATATGCCTTGTAAACAATATACAGCAGGAGGAAAAAAAAGATTTGGCATTCGTATATATAAAATTGGCTAACACTCTGAAATGACTCATGATTATTTTGAGAATCGCTCTCGACTACTTTGCACACCAAACTTACATGCTCTCATTTATCCCTGATGAACTTGCGCGGTGGCTCATTGTGCTTCACTTCAATAAACCGCCCATGGCGCCACACGAATCACGCGCCGGAGGGCGCGAGAGACGCTCCCGATTCGGCGCGCAACAGCTGCTCAAGCGACCCGATGTCCCACTCGAGGGCACCTTTTTGCCGGAGCGCTCGCGCACGCGATCGCCCACTGTGGCGAATGACCTCGCCGCTGGCTGTTTAGAAACCTATTCATTTTTAATTACCTGCCAGAGATTGCTCTTTACGTGGGGGCGCCGATAATGAGAAATTTACATCGGCGTAATTCAGCAGAACTAATATGTCGAAAGCGAGCACAGTAGGTATCGTTTTGATAATGAATCTGAGAGTGCATCCAAATGTATTTTGTTCGATGCAAGAGGGGAGGTTTTTGAAAATCTACCGGAACCGGATGCATTTGCAGTACTGATATTGGGTATTCACTAGTAACAAATGAGCGTAAGTTTTATATTACATCGGCGTGAAATACACGCATATTTACACCCTTACTTTAACCCAGCGATATTTATTTTTAAGGACAAGTTAAAAATATTTTTTTTTATATATTAAAAATTCTCAGAGCCTAAATTATGTTACTGGCAAATTTAAAGATTTGTCTGCTACGGCCCCGAGTTACGATCTGAAAATTCACTCACTCTACTTATTCCTAAACATACCTCTACCACTTACGAAAAATCCTTCACTGTCCAAGCAGTAACAATTTGGAATCATCTGGATCCTGCCATCAGGAAAAGCACGTCCCTAAACATAACAAAGATCGAGTGAAAAAGTCCTACCTCTCCTGAAACCTTTTCCTTTGTACCCTTATACTTTCCTGTCTTCCCATTGTAAATCATGTCAATAGTTTGTATTACTTATACTTTTGTAATTGTTTTTGTTTTTTAATTGTTTTTATCTAATGTACTATAAAGAATTTTCGTTGCAAATTCTTTTACAGTCTACCTACTAAATTTCAACACCAATTATTATGGTTGACTGGAAGAGATTGCTCATATAGCAATAAGTCCGCGATATATACCATGCACAAAAGGTGATAAATAAATAAATAAATAAAAAATTACATAAATTGATTTCTGCAATCTAATTGGACAGAATAACGAAATTAAATTCAGCGAAGATTATATTAATACACACTCGATCGTTTTTTTGTTATAAATACCTCAAAAACTACTACACCTGTATTGTCCTTATAATTTTCTCACAATCTTTGCATAGGCTTCTAAAAATCTTGTTTTTTCATCATTTCAAAAGCAGTGGTATCGGAAATAAGGAGATGGGGGAATATTTTTTATATGATTTTAAGCATATTTCAGAAGATGTACTAGTACTTTCAAACGATAAGGGCTATCGTTTGAATTTTGTTATGTTACATATGGAATTGTAAAAATAATTTTCGCTTAATTTGCCCCTCCTAAAATTTCCATATAAATATTTTAGCGCTAGCAATTGAGATATATGCGAGTTGATACTCTTTATTAATATGCCAAATTTCAGGTCAAGCGGTATTTGAAAAAAAGTGCTGTGACAAACGGACACATCAGTAATCTTATAAGGATTTCGTTGTTCCTTTTAAGGTACGGAACCCTAATTACGAAACCCTTTCTCATTAAAAATAAGACATAAGATACTGTTCTAATTTTGAACGTCACCTTAACTAATATCGTAAAAATGCAAGTGTTTTGTTTGTTATTCAATAGCTCTTTAAGGAATGAATCAATATTGTGCAAAATTTTGTAGTTCTTATGTCAATAAATAGGAGTGTAAAATCAATCAATTAAAATAAGACATACGATATTTGCTTTATTTTGAAATTGGACATAATATAATAAATATGAACGTTTTTTTGTTTGTTATTCAATAGCTCATCAACAAATGAACCAATCTTTACTAAATTTTTCACATTAATAAAATGTATTACGGGTTTAAAATATGACAGGTTTCCGGTTAATAAAACATATAGTACCTTAAATAACAAGAAAAACCTTTCGCAGGGCGAGCTAATGGCGTCGTTGCAGCTATGCTCAAGTAAACAACTTCATTAAATATTAATTACGTAAAAGCTGTGTATTTTTAATAGACGCTTCTAATAAATGAAAAATGTCATCTACAGAATATGAAATTCGGTCACAATTCAATTTTTACACGGACGATGGTGCAGACAAAAGTTTAAAATATTTATAAATATGTTCAAATAAATATATTAGACAGTTAAAGGTAATTCTCTCTATTAGTCCACGAGTCTATAAGTATTTTTTATCCTTAAAACTAAGCAAGTAATCGACCAAATTGAAAATTTAGGCTTGTGATACCCTGCTAACTTTTATCAGTTAGATTTATTGCGAGCGAAGCCGTGCATAACCACAGGTGGTTTTATAATTTTCCGAAATTATACAAGCCTTTTGCTTAACAATTTGAAACTTGTTTTGTTACGCTTTCAAATTAGTGCATACTTAGCTATATGAAGGTTATCATATTACATGTCAGTGTATATTTAATTGTATGTAATTTGTCGTAATTATATAAACAAATCTGTAGTGATATTATTAACAACAATTGTTTATTTTCAAAAGTTATATACCGCAAATAACCAAAGTTAATAATTGTTGTTCAAATATCATATGATATATTCATTAATTCTAGCTTTGCACATATATATTTTATGTCAAAGACAAATGTCCATAATGTCAGTTTACATTTATTTTATTTACATAAGGTATGTAAAACTTTATGTAAATAATAATTTTCATACAGAAGAGTTACCATTTCACCACATTAAATCACGTTTGCAGATATGTACGTGCAAAAGATATACGTTATTTGTTTTATGTTGTGATCCGCGGTTTTGTTTACGTAGAAACGAGAAACGGTAGGAAATAGGTGCACAATTTAATTTCTTTGAAATAAAACGTTGACCATTTACCATATAATTATACACATATTGTTGTGATTACATTTTCCTTCCTTTCCTTAACGGGATGATATTTTAATTACCAAAAAAAGAAGTTCTATTTGGAGTCAAAACTTAACCTCCACGATACATCAGTTGAGTAATCGAGGCGCGACAGTGAGACAAACTGTTTCACTTTTGCGTTTGTAATTTTAATAATACAATACTGTAGCTAACCAAGACCAATTTATTAATACCAAAACCCTACAATCAGAGATCCAAAGAAAACCGAAATTAACTGCCGCAAATGCTACACACACGTCACTAAGCCTTATCGCACACAAATATATTATAAGGAATAGCATAACCAAATAGCTAACAAGTGTCATCCATCAGAAACGAGCACTCAAACATAACCTCATACATAGTTGAAACGACCGCACACTCTAATACAAATTTATATTTAATCCTATCCTATAAAACTATGTCCATAAACTTTATTACGATCGGAGCCTACTGACAGATAGAACCATCACTATAATAAATCTGATATAACTTTGCAGGACAAAATAAACGGAACTACACACTTGATCGATACCGCAGTATCAAACACACATAATTTAACAAATACAATAACCGAGGAAAGATACAAATTTGAATATTTAAATGAAACTAGAGTTTGGGGGCGGGTTAAGTTTATACAGTCCCCATTGTTTTATCTACAACAGGTGTAATCTTCACTCATTTACACCACTCATTAAAAATCTAAAATCTTTGCCGCATTGAGAGAAAGTTCACAATCCGGCAAGGCTATTTGAATATTGATATAAGTGGTGAGCGAACAAACATTTAACTAACAGACGCACTGATATTTCCAGAGATACTTTAAATTAACCGATGATACCTACTAGACTTTGGCCCGCCAATATCATTTAAAAAATTGCCAGGTCTAGCTGAGAAAAATATATAAATTAAAAAACAATAATAACATAACAGTATATTATTGTATTTTTATAAATGTACCATAAATTAATGTCCTAATATACGAGTTTATACTGATAATTCACCTCTTTATTACTAAAAAAGTCTTATTGGGCTCTATATATCTGTACTGTATTTGGTTTTAGCAAAATTTATATTATTAAACGGTTCGCTTGATGTTATTTGGCAAATTGTAACGCGCCCGCCCGCCCTCACCTGCCCAAAGTTGCGCCAGGCGCGTGGAATTAAATAATTTGTGAACATTTCAAAAAGTGAAACGTTACACGTACACGTAACTCCACTTTTATTCGGTGTGAAATTATCCGGCGCGGTGGAATGAAAAATCACGTTTGTAAATTAATGGAAAAAACAGCCGCCGGCGTAGCGCCGCCCCGCGCCGTGCCCCCGCTCGCAGCCAACTTGGGTGGGCACATATCGCATCTACCTCGTTTACTAGTGAGCTGCGCGCCTCAGCTAAACATAGTTTGAACAAAAGAATAACCATTCATTATTTACAAATTTTTATATTTATATTTAGAACATCATTTAAAATATCGAGAAATATCCTCAGGTATGTTCATTCAAGTATATAGTTTAGTGCAATTGTTCTCAAAATTTGTTACAAACATAGAAGTAAGAATAGTTACAACCTTGACATTTTTTGGCTTGTACGAAATTATTATCGTTGTTTCTAAAACATATTTAACATTATGTCTTAATAAAAATATTGAATATACGAAGCCTAGTCAATGCCTTATAACGCAGCAAAATTCAAAAATATCGTATGTACTTAAGAGGCAGACAGTGACTTATCGAGATAGACTATCCGTTACGGGAAAGTAAATGAAAAAAAGAAAAAACTATGTATATATGGAAAACTATGTATGTATATATAGCGATAATATTTGAAACCAATTAATATTAGCTTTACATGTCAATATGTCAATGTTCACTGATAATACTCAAGTAAATAAACGAGATTACTGTAAAAATATTTGGATTCACAATGAAATGAAACTTCGTGATGTGGTACTATTTCTACTTTTTTAAAAGTTATTTACCACGGCGTAGGTTTCGTTGTATTACAACATCTTCAGGTGGGCTATTAGCAAAGATTGTATCAATAACTTATTATATGTATTAATAAATTAATCTTTGCTAATAGCCCACCACAAGATGTTGTAATACAACGAAATCTAGGCCGTGCTAATGAACTTAAAGAAAGTAGAAATAATACTACATTACGTAGTTTCATTTATTGTGAATAATGAATTTCAACAAAATTAACCCCAAATATATTCAATATTTGGATTCTTTACGTTCTTATCATGGTTTGCGTATGATCAAGCTTAGCAAGCTTGCTTTAACAAGACGTAGTAAATCGGTCGATAAATTATAATTTAGTCATGTACAAACTTTAACTTAATCTGCAACACTGATAACAAAACACTGATAAACCTTTTCCATATATATATTTAAATTCTCTTTAAATTGTCTGATTGACAGATGTTTAATTCTGCATAATATAAATAATCGAAAATTAATATCTCCTAATGGTAACATCACTAGATTAATTTTAACAGGATAGGTTAGTAGATAGCTGAGGAAGTTTTATAAATAACTTAAACTCAAATAACTTGACATTTCTACTATGGAATACAATATTTTCGTTAAAATTTTTTGCATAATTTTTCCCTTAAAACAATAAAATAATTAAAAATATTATACACAATTTAAGGAAAATCTATTGAAGAATATTCTTCGGTAGCATTTTTTGCAAATCCGAAATGATCAAGGCGTAGTGTGTGATGAAGCAATGTTTTGCCATAATTAAGAATTAAATTCGCAATAGTGTTTAAGTGTATGCTGTGTATAAATCTTCATTGTAATAATGACTCATTAGAGAGACACAAACGATGTTATCAGCGCATCTGAATGTGTCAAATGCCGTCGGCTAAACGCGAGGCCGTATCGCGTTTGTCGCCGGGACGCGACCGGGCGAGGTGGGAGGGGAGACGGAAACACGGTGTAATGGCACGGGTGAGTTGGCGCGGCTGGAAGCGCTCATTCACACGGCCGCGGACCGCGAGCAGGTCGGCCGGATAAAAACGTGCGATACCGCGCGCCT
Organism: Druceiella hillmani; assembly: GCA_039881145.1. Classification (NCBI taxonomy): domain Eukaryota; kingdom Metazoa; phylum Arthropoda; class Insecta; order Lepidoptera; family Hepialidae; genus Druceiella; species Druceiella hillmani. Next base: position 881,363 of record JAYKKI010000014.1, read on the forward strand.
ATAGCTACTCGTGTGGTGCAGCGGGCGCGCGGGCCCCGTGAGAGCGGGCGCACCTGCGCCGACCTCTCTCCCTCGCCCCCGCGCCGACTGGCTCGCTAATGATGATGTGCTCAGCCAGCAGACTATTTCACTTCTCAATACATCTTTCTCACTTTTCAATGTGAGTGCGTCCCGTTCGCACGGGAGCCGGGGCCGGGTACAATGTTGCCCGTTCGTTCGACTGCCTCCGCTCGGGCCGCATCTATCATCCGGCGGCCGCGCTGCCTCCCCGTCTACGTGTGCGCTACACGCCACTAGCCACCTACCTCCGCACATTTGTCACATGACATTTATTTGATGGCTAATATTTGCCCGTGATTGCTATCTACCCTTACAATTTTACCATATATAAAATGAGTCTGGTTAAAATGTCACGTAGAGTTCCTCCAGCTCTCATAGTACGCATTAAACGATGTTCAATATGTAGGCCGTAACGCTCAATACATAAAAATTTCGCGTTTGACAACTATGGAACAGAGTTAGGTTACAATAATTTTGTCTCTTTCTTTTTAATCTTGTTAAACTTCCAATGACTACAAGCCAATTTTAGCCATCAAAAATTTTACATCTAATCTGTAGGAGCAAAATATTAGCTCTGTGGTATTATATATAACTTTATAATTTAGAGTACACATAGGTATACTTGTATCATAATCAATATAATATTTAAAACATTTTTTAACTCAGTTGAAAAAAACTTATATTTTTATAAATGTATCTTGAGTATATACATACTCACTAAAATACGGAGACTACAAACGACAAATTAGACTACAGATTAGAACGATTCATGACTTGCTTTCTGCACAATTCAGGTTTCTTAATTTCTAATTATTTAAAAAATCAGTCAAGTGCAAGATACACTTGCACAATTAGCATTTATTGCTATCAAATCCCCTACGCTACTTTCGAGTTTGTATGCCGGAAAAACTAAATGTCAACATCCAAGGATGACCTAATACAGAAAATTGGACAAAAGTTTTCCTTAGATCGTGTGAAATATTTTTGTCGAACAACTTTCTCTGCAACCAATTATTCAGCAGGTATAAGGGAATAAACAATTAAATGATTAATAACACTTTAAATCGCGCTAGAATTTTTCATTCCGCGATAATTTTGATTTAATCTGTACCTCATTCTGAATTACCACGATTTTTTTCAGATTATTTTGGTAATAAGGGCGGGGAAAAACAGTTTTCAAGCATGTTCGCCGAAAAATGTTCTAAAAACCTTATGAAAGAATATATTACATGTTGCAATAAATTTCAATCATGCTACAATAAATTTTAAACCAACAACCTACACGACCTCTTTGAAATATTTTTTAATTTGGCGCTACATTTCAATTTTTTACATTGAATAGTTTCCAAAAAAATCGTCTGTCTGACATACTGACTGACGGATAGACATTGAAATGATTCCGTAATTGTTCCGTTTCGGCAATTTTGTCACGGAGCACTGAGAAGAAACGAAGGATATCGTCTAAGGATACGGCCTAAGTGAACTCATAGGTAGCGGCGATACCTAGTAAGAGAGCATTGCATTTTTATTACGTTTTGTATAAAATGTGAGTCGTTTTGGGAGGATCGCCGAGTGCGCCGCGGAGCGCCCGAACCGGAAGATTGAAAGGTAAATGCCGTTTCACGTCTCCCCCCGGGCGGCTGTTTGCTTTATATCAGCGCATTACGACCTGCCTAGATTCCTCCTCTCGAGCGCACCACTCCGTCGGGCGCCTTTGCTTATTCGTTCTGAATTAATTTTGGATAGATACATTCGAATGGCTTTTCATTAGGTCTGGTGACGCGCGGCCTTTGATGAACTTATTATATTTAAATTTGATTTGTCGACAGAAGGCTATAAAACACATTTTTAATTTTAAAATGAGTACTATTGTACTAAGCGATACAAATACGGATTGATGCGATATAATCATATTTGCTGTCTTAAGAAATGAATCGTTATTTCATTACATTGAACAATGTAATCTCATACTCGCTTGCCTCTGGCGATTTACTTACAACGTATAAAGATATTAACACAGTGTAAAGAAAAAAATACATTTGACCATTTTTCTTTAAGTAGAATAATGTTCAAGTTATATTATAATTACAATTTCAACGTTACGTTTTACCATTGAATACATTTGGCGTTAATTTTGTAGAAATTCATTATTCACAACTAAATGAAACTACGTGATGTAGTATTATTTCACTTTCTTTATGTTCTTTACCACGACCTAGGTTTCGTTGTATTACAACATCTTCAGGTTGGCTATTAGCAAAGATCTTTGCTAATAGTCTAAATAGCCCAAATATTAGCAAAGAAGAATCGTATAAAGGAGAAAGAAGAAGAGACTACATCACGTGGTTTCATTGTGAGTTAGGTTAGGTTATTCATTACATTTACATTCATTTAATGGAGTCTAGTGAAAAGAGGAAGAAAGGATATTGTAAAAGAATTTAAGGATTAGTTCTTTTTCACATAATTTTAGTATTGAATATATTTGGCGTTAATTTTGCAGAAATTCATTATCACTTAATGTTTAATCACAACTAAATGAAACTACGTGATGTAGCTAGTATTATTTCTACTTTATTTAAATTCTTAAGCACGACCTGGGTTTCGTTGTATTACTATATTTTCAGGTGGACAATTTGTCAGGTAGGAAATTTGTCAATCTTACAAATAGCCCACCTGAAGATGTTGTAATACATCGAAACCGAATACGCGTGGTTAAGAATTTAAATAAAGTAAAATTAATACTACATCACGTAGTTTCATTTAGTTGTGAATAAATATTAAATAATCTTAGCGTAAAATTAATTTGAAATGCCACAGTGCGTAAGATGTATTTATTATGAAGCTCTTCCACGCCATTTTTTTTGCATAAACTAAGTAATCGTTTAATAAATGAGACATTAAAATTACGCTGATAAAATTATATAAAAATACATTATTAGCGATATTAAGTATACATATTTTTTCAAAGAGTGGCACCGTACATATTTTAGGTTGACTCGCGTACCTTTATAAAGAACGGTGTGATTAACCAGTAACAAATTGTACCCAAGTTATAGAAAACTAAAGTAATTAGCTAAATTAACGAAAAAAATGTTCGCACTTTCACTCGCCATTAAATTCTTTAAAATATTTTCTTTAAGTAATGTCTAAATTACTCTGACCAATGACTTGTTGCCATGACCGCGTAGATTCTCATCGTGTTTATAGATGCTTTACATTATTTCATGTTTATTAGTACTGCACCTTAAAGTCGTCTTTATAAATGTTTAATTAGTTCGTCGATATACGTACATGCTACAAAGTGATGTAATCGCATAAAATTAATGTCACAAACCGCCGGAATAGCGTCGATCTCATTTTGAATTACGCGGCACAAACAATTTTTCCCTTAACCTTCCTCCGTCCCCCGACATCGAGCCAGTATCTACCCTCTCGCACCGGGGGAGGCGGGTAAATATGTATTATACATAGGCACGCTGGCAAAGGCTTCTTTCGCTTAGCGGAAAGCCTCTAAGCTTCGTGACGGTATTAATAGAATAGGATGTTGTCGGTGAGAAGGTAAATTGTTAGGTCGGCTCCGGGATTCCGCCCCGTCACGGCGCCGCCCCGGATTAGGACGTCGCCGCCCGCGAGCCGCATTCATCGAGCCGCCGCCGCCGCCTCGCGCGGCCACTTAATTATTGCGCGCACTCGTCGTGACATTTTGCTACCGTCCATTCAATGCGGCCTGCGTACGGCGGCCGCCTAACGACTCGGCGCACGGCGTGTCGCCATTCACATTTTTAGATCATAATATAATTACTAGCCGGCGGTCAGTTAAACGTAACTCTTCGAACTCAAGAGTAGTAATTATTATAATCCCTTGTGATTATTAGTAATTGATTGTAATTGCTAACTTTAACTAGGTACCCCTATTTAAGGCTTTTGTGTTTATTTGTTATTTGTCCTTTTATCCATTGTAGTTAGCAAAATTTACGTAAAAAACTGACAAAGTGCAATTGAAATTTATACTATTAGTAGGTATTGCGCGTGATTGTGAAGATATTCATACATATATATATATATATATATATATATATATATATATATATATATATATACATATATATATATATATATATATATATATATATATATATATATATATGTATGTATACATTCATAAACGCATGTTAACTGTAAATGTGAAAGTAATTTTGTTTATTCATAATAAATCAATTTGTTTGCAATAGTATATAAAAATATATTGTTGGTAATATTTAGAAAATATAATTGTTTTAAAATACCGTAAACACATTAATTTGACGCACTTATCGAATGAACTATAAAAAAGTGTTTATAAATGCTTTACATCACTTCCTATTTATTAGTTCTATGATTTATAATCTCAATCTTTAATTAGTTCGTCGACATACATACATCCTATAAAATACTATATCCGTATAAAAGTAAACGATCTTGACCGATTATTAGTTCGTCGACATACGTTTATGTCATAAAGTGCTGTAACCATATAAAAGTAAACGGTCTTGATCCCTAATTAATTTATCGATATAGGTGCATGTTCTAAAGAGCTGTAACCGTGTGAAAATAAATGATCTTGATCTTTAATTAGTTTGTCGATATACGTGTATGTTATAAAGAGCTGTAACCGTGTAAAAGTAAATGATGTTGATCCTTAATTAGTTTGTCTGCATATGTGCATCTTATAAAGAGCTGTAACCGTGTAAAAGTAAATTATCTTGATCCTTAATTAGTTTATCGATATACGTGGATGTTATAAAGCGCTTTAACAGTGTAAAAGTAAACGATCTTGATCCTGAATTAATTTGTCGACATACGTGCATATTATAAAGTGCTGTAACAGTGTAAAAGTAAATGATCTTGATCCTTATTTCGTTTGTCCACATAGGTGCATGTTATAAAGTGCTGTAACCATGTAAAAGTAAATGATCTTGACCCATCATTTGTTCGTCGACATACGTGCATGTTATAAAGTGCTGTAACCGTGTAAAATTAAATGATCTTGATCCCTAATTAGTTTGTCGATATACGTTCATTTTATAAAATGCTGCAACCGTCTAAATTAAACAATCTTGATCCTTAATTAGTTCGTCGACATACGTGCATGTTATAAAGTGCTATAACCGTATAAAAGTAAACGATCTTGACCCATCATTAGTGTGTTGAAATACGTGCATGTTATAAACTGCTGTAACCATGTAAACGTAAATGATCTTGATATTTAAATAGTTCATCAATATACGTGCATGTTATAAAGAGCTGTAACCGTGTAAAAGTAAATGATCTTGATCTTTAATTAGTTCATCCATATACGTGCATGTTATAAAGTGAGGAAAGAGTAAATGATCTTGATCTTGAATATATGCACAAAGTGAGGAAGGAAAATATTTCCCTTATTCCTATATTTTTAGTCCCTCTCTCCTATTCCATTATATATTTTCCGCAAAGTTCCTTGTTAGTGACATCATGGATGTTTAAAGTTACTTATTATTGATTATTTCCAAATAATGCAACTAAGTGTCAAACTGAAAGATACGTTACTACGTTATTTTTTATGAGCGTTCTTATTATTTTTCCATAATTATAAAAGTGGCAATCCGTATTTAAAGCAATAATAGTTAATCGAATGAGGCAATTACTTCGGCAGAAGCTGTCGCTCATTTGGGCGTAATTATCTCCCTACACCCGGGTTAGACTTTAAAGAAGTTTTCACTTTAAAAATCGGTTTTGTATGTCACTAAGTTATGCTGAAAATAAAAATTGAAGGATGCACGCCAGAACCTATGTCCGATCTTCGATATAAATCTATACAATTACTTCATTTCTTTGATCTTTTTTAGACATACCTTTTTTAAAACTATTTAATAGAATTTAGTACGTAGAACATCGCAGAGGTGGTGTTAATTTTTTACAATACAGTATATTTATTCTGTAGAGGAAAATTCCATGAAAAATGACCCTAAAAATGGTGATTTTTGGCCCCTGGAGCATCAACAATATTTAATTAAATTGTGGTGTATATGATACCTTATGATGAGACATTCATCACTAAAAGTTTCCAATGCGAGCAAAAGAATCGTTTCAGAGATACGAAAGGACACAATAGCAGACATGGGCTTACGCATTGCAAAGTTTGCAAAAATATTAATTAACTTAATAAATATGGGTTTCTGGGTATTTTTGATTTTTAAATGCTTACCAATTCACAAAACGGAATTCGTTCTCAATTTGCTACGCAATCATAAATTAATTTGTTATCATTTCGTAGTATCAATCTAAATACATATTTAGATAAAAAAAACTAAAGAATTCCAGAAATTGATTTAGCAATTCGTTTAACTGTTGTGAATTCGTTTAACTGTTGTGGACGATTAGGTTAAAGCTGTCGGCGCGATCGCTGCCGGGTGAACGCGCACGTGCTGTTTGCTTTCAATTGGGAATTGCGCGTAGGTGCCCGAGGCCTGGCTCCTCGCTGTTTGTAAAACTTCACATCGACAAACAATCGGCTGCAAGCGAAAGGGGGCGCCCGCCTCGAGTCCACTAGCAGTTGCTACAAAATCTAATGAGCTCACTTTTATAATCATGTATTAACAGTGAAACAAAGAAAAGAAAGCGGAGGATTTCTTTTTAATAGATATTTGATAGATTGGCAGGCATATCGATAAACACCACTCCGACTAATTAGAGTACCGAAACTAGACCATCGAAAACCATTTAAGAGGTATACTTTTCACAATTAAATGAAACTACGTAATGTAGTACTTTCTACTTTCTGTGAGTTCTTTACCACGACGTAGGTTTCGTTGTATTACAACATCTTCAGGTGGTATACTTTTATTTATTTTTTTATTTATACATACACACATACTCACTCACATTTATCGATAAATTACAGGTAGCCTATTCGTAACGATAAGAAATTAATGGTATAACAAAATTTAAACCTTTAGATTAAACATGAATACAAAATACACAAGAACTACAAAAAATAACGACGACACATTTCGAAAAATGTATTTTCACTCATCGTACACTATTCATACTTTGGTGCGATCGCGATCAGGTGGTTGAGCAGTTGAATATCGTGGGAAACTGGAGAGTTCCGACATACATAATTCGGTTCTAGAAAGTGGTATAGTAAAAAGGTTTAAGGATTGCTTGAGCGCAGGAAATTGTCAGGTGCTGATGAGGCCGCATGGCGTTCAGCGTGCGTACACTGCAGCAAGTTTAACCCTTGTAGTGTTGTTGCAATAACGTATTTCAAGGTTGCGATGAGATATGAAATACATTTATTGAATACAATCGTGTGTGTGATTTTGTACTCAGGAGCTCTTAAAAACCGGTTTGCTATACTAATTTAACAACACCTATATAAAATTTATAGGTCTTTTTTCAACGACATTTAAAGATTTTTCTGAAAAGTTCTCGTTAGAAAAGTAAAATAATAAAACCGTTTTGAATCTCATTTTTCTTTGAGATTCAAAACAATTACTAAGTAAAATACGGCTTCATTAAACTTGAGATTTTAATGAAGCCGTATTTTACTTAGTAATAAGTGCTTTTTGTTTGTGGATCGGCGTTTATCATAGATCATGTGTTGCACTCGTTCCTGCTTAGCTGTTATCAGCAAAGCTTCGATTGGACCTGGGTATGGTCATGTTTTTATTTTCTACAAGATTACCGTGAAGAATTACCTTGACTTATCATAAAGGCTCTTCCATTAATATGCGATAATAGTACATTAAACCGGAACTTGTTCCATTTACCATAAATTATTTCAATAGGTACGTGTTATTATGGTCCTCGAAGAAATACATGTTGGTTTAATTAATTAGGTTTAATTTATTCATATCAATAAGACAGTTATTTTTTCAAAGAAATTTTTATGTCATAATTTCATCCACTTTAAAGCTGAGTTGTGTAAGATGGCTGAAAAAAAATTCAACACTAATGACCTTGTGATCACCAATGTGAGCTTTTTAATAATACTTGCACCATTATTCTTTGGATTCATCCAATATCATTGAAATAATTATTTTGACAGTTATTTGCCTACAAAATATTGATATTGAAATCCCCCTCTGTAAATGATCTTCACCTGTATTTAGAAGTGTCTATTAATATCAATATATATAAATATTTAAATGTTAATTCAGGAATTACTGAGGAACATTAATGTAGCATTTAAATTATAGCTAGTGCTAATATTATTGCGTTTAATTTCTTTAACATATTATTAATTAATATCATACGATAAAACGTTCACCTCTTGTGAAGACCCACGTAAACTTTCAACAGATGTCTCCAACGCTCTGAACACATTCCGTGAAAAATATTAAAAACTGTTTTATATTAAGCCTTCACGTTTAATTTTTGACAATCCGTATTTAATACGTTGTAGGGATAGTGATTACTTACATGCAAAAATCAAAATACACGCGTACAAACTCGCACGCATAGGTGAGAACCAAGAATATGTAACATTTCCAACGTATGAAAGTGTAGTAGTACTATACGATTTTTGTATCTTAATTATTTCATTTTGATGTAACATAATATGGTTACATATCTTGAACTGATTGTTATAAGAGCGATTTTTTACATTCGACCACACATTTTGTCATGGAGAGGTTTACATAGTCAGTACCGCGGTGAATTGCAAAAGATACATTTACAATTGAAACATGGAAAGGATGAAACATGACACCCAATTTTAAACTTCCATAACTCTGCTAAAACGGACAGAGGGCCGTCATCTTTTTAAATGAAAGATGAAAGTTTATGTACGTCACATTTATTTACATCATATTCATAAAACGTATTCAAATAATTTCAGAGCCATATGTATTCTACGTATCGTAAACACGTGTGTGTTTAGTCAATTAAATGATTCAAAACGACGATTTTCTGTAATTTCAATTCACTTATGTTCAATTTCTTTTATTTCAATAGGTATACTGCACCCTGACGTTTTCACAAAAATAACTGCGGCAGTGTTCAACACTGCAATTTTGCAATTAAATGAAATTACGTGATGTAGTATTGTTTCTACTTATTTAAATTCTTTACCATGGCCTAGGTTTCGTCGTATTACAACATCTCCAGGTGGGCTATTAGCAAAGATTTATATGTAGATGTTGTCATACAACGAAACCTAGGTCGTGGTAAAGAATTTAAATAAAGTAGAAATAATAGTACATCACGTAGTTTTATTTAATTTTGAGTAATTAATTTCTACAAAATTAACGCCAAAATTTATATTCAATAATTGCAATTTCGGTTTTTTCGATGAATTTTGAAAGAATATACTTTGGGTGTATTTCTGACGTTACTATCCATTAAATTCCATAACTTGACAGCGTAAATCAGTGAAGGATATTCATAAGACGTTAAACAATATTTAGGAAGGAGGAGCACGCGAAAGTTTTCTGAACGTAAGTCCAGATCACGAACAAGTAAGTCCGTGAATCCAACACCAAGATAAGATCTGCGCAGACTGTATTTTATATATATATATATATATATATATATATATATATATATATATATATATATATATGTTATTTTTGTGAAAACGTCAGGGTATTTTAGGGTGGCAAGAATTATAGCGGTCACAAATTACCCCCTTATTGAACCCTGATCTGGAACAGTAACATTATTACTGTTACCTTTAAGTATATAAGAATACGACCCAATTTTAATTGGAGAAAAGTGGAAAATCTTCTTAATTGTCGGAGAGAACAAATAGGAAGAGCTATAAACGAAATCATCATCCTATTACAAAAGTGAGAAACGATAAAGGAAAAATATTTGACATGAAATTGTAACAAAAATTAGAGCACGAGAGTACAGTGAAAATAAAAAGCAAATCCCTTGAAAATTTTGTTCCAATCCAAGTGTTGTGTTCTTTTTAGGTTTTTAAGGTTATTTTTAATGAAAAGTAAGACCTTATAAATAGCATTTACAAACTGTAAATGCTATTTTTACAGAATCCGTCGGAACTGTAAGATTTAACGAAATGCAGATTGCATCCCGTTGTATCCTCCATACACCTATGTAAGCCGTAAAACTTCGAAGAATCTAAGTAACAAAATCGTAACAAAAATTAGAGTATGTTCTGAATTGTAGACATGCAACAGTAAGTACAGTTTTACTTTCATTTAACCGAGATCTAATCGTGATTAACTGATTACATTTACTCTTTTACTAAAATACCATCCTATTAAACTGGCAACTTTGAATCACACCTGAAAAAGTTACGACCCGCATATCTAGTCTCATGGAAGCGTACCAGCGAGGAGTTGATTATACGCGTACTTACGAAAGTAGGTTGAAAAAAGACTCACGCAAAAAGGCACGGTGCAAGTTTGACCGCAGCACGCTAGCGGCGTGTAATTAACTCAAATCCCGCGGCGGATGTTGGCATATAATTAAAAGTATCGGCCGGTGGGAGCGAGCACGTGCCGCCGTGGATTACGTGCGCCCCATCAACAAAGGGCTTACATCGCGTTAGAGGCGCGCGCTAACACGCGAGCCGATGCGGTCATCCGGTCGCTGTCTGCCTCGCATCGCCCGCCCCGCCCGCCCGGCCTCCGCCCAATATGTCCTTCCTCTCGTGTGACTCGTCCTCGTGATTCTATTGCGTATTTATCGTCGTATGAAAACGTAGAACTAATGTCTATTAGTTCTACGTTTTCATAAAATACGTTTTAGATAACTTTTTTAAATTTTGAAACGAGTTCCATTTAGTATTGGGTTTAGGCGTCGTAAGAATAAAAATGGCACTCTCGTATAGAGAAAATAAAAAAAACCCCTTAAGAGTTTTATTGAAATCTTCAATCACATAAATGAGAAATCTCGTGTTCCTTTACGAAAAACAAGGTTAATTTTTATTGAAAAGTAAAAGTTCCGTAGAAATAGAATTCATAAGCTATAAATGCTATTCCTATAGAACTCTGAACAATTAAAATTCAAAGAGTACAATGAAATGGTAGGCAATAATCAGAAAAACAATGCAGAATGTGTCTCGTTCTATTTTCCGTAAAGAGCCGTGAAAAAGCTAAGTAAAACTCGAATAGTGAAATAAAACTCACGTTGACAATTCAGAATGTATATCTGATTTTTGTTTTGCTCTTTAGTTTATTTTTCTTATTAAGAAATAGTGACAGATATTCGGAGTGTAATCTAGTCAGTGTTGCCTAACCAACAAATTTATACTTGACAGTGGCAAAAGTTCTCTCTGGAGAGAATAATCGCCACAAAATAAAAGAAAGAAAGAATGAATGTCAATGTCAGTTAATAGTTTTTTTTTTAAATTAATTTAGACAATGGCTACATACTAAAAAAAACTACCGACGTTCATAATTGTTTGCAATTGTTCCTGAAATATTTTTGTACTTTGTTAGATTTCTATTTTTATTTTTATTTCTAATCAACAATTCTTGATATATAAAGAAATAATATTTGGAAATTTATAAAGATAGTTATTTTTCTTTTGTATTATGACAAAACTGTTGTATTATGACAAAGATGTATTTTTTAAATTTTTTGTCCCTTCCTGATTTTTAATCTATGAATCGTTTTTGTGTAACCGAAAAATATTAGCTTTAACAAACAAATAAAATTCGCTCGTGATTCTTTAAAAAAATAATATAAAAAGTGCTCTTTTTGTAAAGAAATTTATAACCTCTGTTTACGCTACATATTTTTTTATTTAAATTTTTTAAAGGCACTCTATGTTTGTTTTTTTTACTTCGAGTTTTTATTTGCCTTTAAAAGTTAGTGTTACTAAGAATGGAAATTTAGTCGAAAAAATGATAACAAGCAGTTCATTTGAAAAGTGCGCAATATAATGGCGAGCAGAAATTATTTTTGTTAAATATATATTCTTTCATTCAATAATCAATAAACAATACAATTTTCATTGTATCTAAACTGTATTTGTTCTATATGTTATTCTAATCAAAAGAATGAACAAGGTTTGTTATAACTTATCAAATTTATCAATACAAGACAATTGACAAGTTGACTGGCTAGGCGATGATAACCATTACTTCGTGGTTGCTTCGCTCAAAGTTACATATTCCTCAAAGTATTGCGATATAGAAATATAAAAATAACAATATGGTTACTGAGGCGCATAGTCTTTTCTGAATTATTATGGCAATCGCGAAAACTTGGAAAATATTGGTTACTACTTTGGGTAAATACTCGATTAAAAGCAATGCTAAAATTGTTAACTGCGTATGAAGCCATCATCTAATAAAATGGTTTATGAAATTATTGAATAAATAACTTATTTTTTTACGTAAATATTTGAGTGCTTTAAAAAAAAATAATACTTATATTTATCAATGGAATATAGAAATGTTCATTTATGCAAAAGCATTTAAAAAAATCTTTCCGATATTTCCATGCCACAGAGCTATTTTATCATCCGTCTTCTGGTAGAAAAGAAAAGATTGGTCAAGTGTGAGTCGAATGTGATCAATCAGTTTTTCGTATTGTTATATATATATCTGTTGGTAGTTCCAACAGAAACATACATAACGATACGAAAAAGGTAGGTAGTCATCCAAGGTAGGTGTTAAAAATATCGTTTAAGAAAATTTTCGATACATACATATATATATATATATATATATATATATATATATATATATATACATATGTATATATATATAGGTTTAAGTGACAAGTTTTTCGAAGATCAAGAAATCGATTAACGATTCTTTTTACCTATTTGCTAGTGCTATTAAATTATTATTTAAAACTTAATCCATTATCAACAATTTAAAAACTTACCTCTTAACTTACACTTTGTGCCGGGAGGTAATCGATGTAAAGTTTTTTGGTCAATCACAGGCTTCCACAAACTGTAATAAAATTAACAACACAAACCTACACACAACTCGCTGTGGCGGCACGTTATTGCAAATTTTATTCCAGTGTTTGTTGTCTACTTAGCTCGAACAGTGAAAGGAGCACCTCTCGGAGACGAGTAGCCACGAAATCGTATGTGTGCGAGTGGGTTTGTGTGCGTGGAGCGCCATGTGCGCGGACAATGGTCACATTCACAGGCGCGGGTGGTAAGCCGATTGCTTCGTGTCACAACAGCTTCCCCCTCGGTCCCACCCCTTCGTCAGAGTCCTTCCCGCAACACCACCTCCACCCCACCGCCGCTTTCTTTATAGGAACGCGGTGAGTTTTAATCTACTGACGTCCCCTTTCTGTTTTGTGATCTGTAACTACACACCTTTGACCTTCGACTTCTATAAAAAGAAATTGAAACCTTGTCGATTTTCCTAGTTTTAGAGAAATTCCGATATACAAATGCAAAGTTATTGTTAATATACAAAAACAAAGTTATTGTGAAATAACAAGTTATCGTTTCATTTGTAAGGGCCGGGGAGGTATTTGGCTTATCATAAAGAGGTAAAGTAACAATTGTTTAAAGAGGTAAAGTAACATGTAACGCATGTATATTTATGGTGTACTTGTTGCTATGAGAGCGATTTCTGTCAGTCAATAACAGCTAAAGACTTTAAACGATGAGTTTCGTGATTGATTTAAAAAAGTATGATGAATAAATAATATAGCCGAGTTCAGAAAGCAGTTATCAACCGCTTTGGATGATCTTTCTTTGGATAGATATAACTCCAGTGGACCATACTGAAAATTTGGTTAAAATTTAACCAAGGAAATTGAAAGTACACCATAGAATACCTCAACATTGAACAGCGTAGGTGCCGTGGTTGTTTTTGGATGGTAAAGGTCTAATGATATAGATTATCATAGGGCATTTAGCCTCTAGAGTTTTGACAACAAACTTGCCTTTAGTAAAATCAGGTACAATGATGGAGTCAGAAGGTGTTGACAGGAGTTATTCAGTAAATCATTGAGTTTGAACTCATTCCAATTGTTTTGACGTAAATAAGATAGTGACAAAGTAAATAGGCAAGTGGATGCATATTCAAAGGCATGTACATTCAAAGTAAATGTACATTCAAAAGTATACATGTACATTCAAAGACATGAAGCAATTAAGCTATTAGTGATACAAATTCATGAAGTATGTAAAAATTTGTAGAAATAGTAGTAGAGTTTCCGAAAATCTATGGTAGTAGCAGTATTTTTCAAATTTGTTATAAAATATTGAATATATTTGGCGTTAATTTTGTCGAAATTCATTATTCATAATTAAATGAAACTACGTGATGTAGTATTATTTCTACTTTCTTTAAGTTCTTTATCAAAACCTAGGCCCAAAGATCTTTGCTAATAGCCCACCTGAAGATGTAATACAACGAAACCTAGGTGGTAAAGAACTTAAAGAAAGTAGAAATAATACTACACCATGTAGTTTCATTTAATTGCAAATTTGTAATATTCGGAAACGATATTTTACCGCAAAAGTTCCTACTAACTAGGTACCATATATTTTTTGTTTTATATTTTTAGCGCGGTGCCTATTGCGAAAAGTTTTATTTTAAGCTTCATATTAGGCAGACTTGTATCTTAATATTTCCACATTAAGGTACCGTTCTATGTCGGTATTTGGTTCTATATAAATAAGTTGAAGATATGAACTTTGAGCTATAAATTAAATTATAAGCATTCAATTCAAATTGATTAATACGACAATGTTATACTAAATAATAGTAACAAATAACTGAATTACGTAAATAATAATTAGTCAGCTCAAGCATGATTTTTTCAGATGGCTTTTGAAAAGTTTATGTGTGGGGAGCGCAGTTCTGATGCTGAGATCCAATGAATTCTATCACTCGGTAGCTTGAACAGAAAAGGATTATTTATAAACAATGTTTACAAAGAGGAGAGAATATAAGTTTTTTGAACGCCGTGTGGTAATTAGGTATTTTTTTATAATTTTTGTGCTGGATGCTTTCATAGTTACAGTCAAGTAATTTGTTTAACATAATATCTTCAAAAAAAAATAAAAAATAACTATCCAGCACGAGTAGACCTCGCACAACAGGGACTTCGTACTCATTAAGGCCCTTATAAACATCTAACGTACATAGTATTTCTATTAAACTATTTAAAAATAATACTTTTTCACAACCTAAATATGTCTACTACGTTTCAACAATATACAATATACCCACTACGTTTCAATAAGTTTTGAAATCTTGTATATACTTTAAAGTTGAGTAGAGTAATACTATTACTGATGTAGAGTAATAGCTATAGTTTTTCTACAGCCGCTGCACAGGTTTCTATAAATCTAATTTTTCCATAATTTTAGGTCGAGTACTTTCAGAAATAAGGGGAAGACGAAAGATAAATATATTTTTTGAATATTTTTAATATACCTCTAAAAATATATACCACTTAAAATAATGAAAGAATGTTTTTGAGATCCTTATTATAAGCCGTTTTAAACGACATACCGAACTACATATGGAATTTAAAAAAATGTTGTGTATTCAATATTATGCCACGTTTCAGGCGTCTAGGACAAGCGTTTCAGAAACGAAACGCTTAAAGTGATATTTTAAGTGCATTGTTTTTCCTTTCGAGGTACGGGATCTTAAAAACACGATACGTGAAGGTTTTTATAAATAAGATAAGTTTCATGGTTAAGGTAGTTATAGTAGTGAACTTTAATATTGTAAATTAGATTGAAAGCTAAATTTCATGATAAAGATCAGATATTTATGAAGATAATGGAAATACTGATATCTGCTATTTACTCAAGTATACCCGAGCGTTTTCAGTACTACATATATCTGTCCAACTTACCCAAAATCGTTAACATGTTACATCGTCTAGGCTCCGAACCCAAGCCCGCGCGTTAAACGACCAAAGCGAATCGTCCCGACAACTTTACCTACGCCCTTAATAACTTCCAATTCCGACCTAGCGATATGTTTATCTGACACTTTTACTGCGATCGTAAAGGTTATTCACGGTGCTAATGCCCAGCGGAGTGCGAGGGCGGGGCGCGCGCTCGCGTTATTTGTGTATCATTATACAAAACCACTGATCTTTTTACTTGAGCCATTGATTCCGAGGGGGCGCCATCGATACGGCAAATCCCATATAATCTTAGCGCGGCCTCAGCTGCCGCCCGCCCTCCGACGCGGCCTTTTCAAAACAATTTTGTCGACAATTTTATTTAAAATGCTTTTATGTAGCTTCTTACTTATTCGAAGTGAAGGGTCTAGATTACAATTCGAGCGAGACATTTGGTTTTATTAAATATGTATTGTTTATCGGTTGATTGGAAATAATATTTTTAAAACAGGTTTGCGTCGATTTTCAATTATTTAGGTATACTAATTATTTACGGTCGAAGCGGAAGCGAGCTTTATCTAATTATCAGTGACATTGACACAATTATTTAGTCAAAGGTCAACCGATAAGTTACTGCCGGTATCCTGACCCTCTACTTCAAATCACAGCTCGCTGTTTTGTTGTTTTGATCGCAAGTTGTGTTGATTTGATAATTAAATTAATATACCTCAATTTTTTACGGTTTTGTAATTCAAAAGGAAACCTTGTACGATTAATCACGTGTCCGTTTGTCCATCTGTCGTAGCTGTTTTTCTCAGAAATGGCTTGACGTAGACACTTGACATAGCAATGAAGCATATTAAACCGTACAGAGCTCAATGGCTAAAACTTAATAATATTTATATGGAACTACGTGATGTAGTATTATTTCTTTTTTATTTAAGTTTTTTACTACGACAATATCTTCGGGTGGGCTATTAGCAAAGATCTTTGCTAATAGCACACCTGAAGATAATGTAATACAACGAAACCTGGTCGCGGTAAAGAACTTAAATAAAGTAGAAATAATACTACATCCCGTAGTTTCATTTAATTGTGAATAATTAATTTCTACACAATTGATGCCAAATATGTTCATTATTTACTTGGACATTTTAGAAGAGACAAATTAAATACCCGAAAACAAAATTCAAAATTCCACATTCTGTACCTATCGTTTGAAAGGGCTGATTAATTAGTTTCTCAATTTTTTTTCGTAACTATAGATAATTCTTCAGAAATATACTGAAATATATACAAAAATATGGAAATCCCTTGTTTACGAAGCTACGGAAGTTAAATTTATAAAAACAGGGATTTTAGAAACTTACACGAAATCTGTTTTAAAACTGTAACAACGATTTCAGATATAGTCATAGTTTATCAGATATGCACGATTAAATACATAGGAGACATATAGTTTAATCTTAAATATATTAAATATTTTTTACTGCACGATATATATAAATATAGTTCAGAGTTCTTTCTTTGCACGTGGGTTGCGTGATTTTATTCTTTTTTTGTTTGTACAGTAACAATTTTTACTTTATTCTAACTAAATAAATCGTAACAAATTAAATTCTCCCTTTATATTTTATCAGTTTAATCCTAACCACAGATTATATACTAAATAGATGGTCAACTGCAAGCAATTGTGCGAGCGAGATAGCACTTTCGCGTTTCCAAGTACTATGCCTCTATATGCCCCTGTTGCCCAATCTAATGAAGTTGCAGCGAGTGCCCATTTGCTGAGCACTCGCTGCAACTTCGTACTTTCGCTGCAACTCGTATTTTTGACAGCTGTACTTTTCTTACATTTTAGGTTACAATTGAAACAATTCTGAAATTAAAAAACTTTATTAGAAAAAAATTCGCCAGTTCGAGCGACATAACTAAAAAGAACTAACAAAAAACTTAGTGGCCACATACAAACACATTGAATGAACGTTTCTATTTTACAAAATATCTGCCGCTTTTACAAATCAAGATGTACTTAACTAGCTTCTATCATTAAAATAATATACTAATACTTTCAATTTTAATATGAATTTTCATTAAATAAATTGTTAACTCTCCTTTTACTGTTTACTGTGTTATAACTCTTAGAGTTTTTAACATCGATTAATTTATTTAATTCGACGTTTACATTATTCGTATAACTCATAACCTTTATAGTGAAAAAATATCAATATTCTATATCTTACAGCTTTATTCTATAACCTTCCTACTATTTTGAATTTAACAATTAATCTATGAAATGAATAAAATATACTCACTATGGAAATTATACTTTACAAAGAGAAAAAATGCTGTTATCGTGCCAATTACACTTCAGTTTTGTGCTACTAAATGTAAAAAAATGCTAAATCAGGGGGATAATTTCTATTTTTTAAACTATTTCAAAGAAATTGGAAACTATGTGCTGAATAAAAAGAAATAAAAAGGATACGGTTCTGGCACAATCGTTGATTTAAAAGATTTTTGTACTCATCGTAGGCTAATTTCTATATCCTACTTAACCTAATTTATACATTCAGTTTAATATCCCCAATGTAAATAGTCGACAACAAAGTTAATAAAGAATCAAATACAAAAAGTAGAATATAAGAATGTCATAATTATTCCTGTGATATTTACACAATTACAAAAATTTCTAAAAAACAAATCTAACCTAATACATATGAATAAATTATTTTACATTGACTGCATCTTCAGCTGAACAAAGCACTTGGATGCAGTAACAACTTATTTTTACCTTTTAAATCAATATGCTCGTAGTTGTTGTATATTATATGTTAGCATCATTACCAAAAATTTCATTTTCACAATCTTTTGTTTTAATCAGAAGGCTACGCGCAATCTAATACACATGCAGTATTTGGTATAAATTAACAAATTTGGAAGCGAATGCAATATACCCATCAATGGTACAGCGAACAACTTTTGAAGGAACTTGTAATTCGGAGCAATTCTTAAATATTGACAAACAACTTTGCATCCATACTAAATCTGTGCCATTTCTTCTTCAAGTTCTGATTCAATAATTACCTTTTAACAAATATTCTCTAAATTACTTAAATCTTCCAATGACTTATAAAAAAAAATTTAATCTCTTCGTTAAATTTTCGTGCCACATTCTGTTTTGGTTGTTTTTACCACCTCCAACTGCAAATAAAAGAACAAATTATTTAACCGACAATGTACATATATAATATTGTAAATTTATAAATGGATTCGTTTTGCTTTGTAATAATTGCTTCATCATAATTACATAATGCGTATGACGGTGATGTTTTTTTGAGAGTGTTGGCGGCTAGGTCTGCTATTCTCCACATGCCGTAACTTCTTAAATCCGCTTGTCTAAAAAGAAAATTAAATTATTAGCAACTTCTTTGTTGTTGATTATTAAAACGCGAATGTAACTTTGATGATAAGTTTGAACAATATTATCAATAAAATGTATAATTGATTCGATGCTATTTTAAAATTAATAATTTTCCGTGAAATGTTTACTTACCGTGAAATGTTTACGGCTACAACCCAATGTACAAGAACGATCTTTAAAATAATTTCCTCTTATTACGAACAAATGTAACAAATACAACAAAATTTGAATTAAAAGTGAAAATATTACAGATATTATAACCAAATGTAAAACTGAACTATAAAATAATGTTAAGTTACAAATTTGCAGTTTGACAAACCAATTCAAATAAAGTTAACGATTTTAAATTTCGTATCATAGTCTTTTTTTTCTTTGATTATATAGCATTCGTTATCGCTGCTCTATGTTCCATAGACAACATTTTATGTATTTTGTGTGTGCGAAAGAGATAGGGCTTTCGCGTTCCAATCGAAATATTTGTATGAAGTAACTACTGATCCTAACCACATTTTATTCTTAAACGTCAAAATCTTTTTTTACCCGGCAATCAACTTTTAGTTGCCAGTTAATTGAGTATTTTATAAAAATTAAAATTGTTCAATTTCGTTCCTAAATATTTATTTCATCACGAAGTTATTGTTAATGATGACTTATGATAAAGTAATGTTATTACGAAATTCTAGATTCGTCGCGCTTGGTCGATTCATTTCCTTAACTCTAAGCAATGCAGCAATGAAAACGTTATCCAAAAATAGACGCGTTTAAAGAATCAATAATTTTTCATTAGATTATATTCTAAATATTATCATATGATCTAAATTTATTATTCATATATTAAACTAAATAAAACTTATTTTTATATTATACGTATCATACGTATAATATAAAAATAAGTTTTATTTAGTTTAATATATGAATAATAAATTTAGATTATTACTAAAAAAAATTTTAATTGATCGACGGAATGGTTTCACAGATAAAACCAAACAAAGTAGTCAGGGGTAGTAGGCAAGGGAAAACTCATGAACGTAAGCGGATAAGTAAAGCCTTATATACACGTGTTCCTGGTTAATTTAAATTAAAATATTTTAAAGTTGTCTTTGATATTTTGAGTTTTAAAATGTTGATCTATGTTCAAAACTCAACATGGTGTATCTGATATGATCGTCCGAAACTGTCACAAGACCGATCATCAGTTTGATCTCGTTTAAATAGAAAAATACAAGTTTTAATCAATTTATTTTAAATGCATTTGAAATATATTTATACTAATATATAAAGCAAAAAATATTGTTTTTATTTGTTTGCTTGGGCTGGTTTTTTTTGCTTGAATTGAAAAGCCCATACTTGGAGAAAAATAGCTGGCGAATGGAGCAGAGGCTGGTGGTAACGGCAGAATGGGGCAGGAGGGGTAGTTAGGCATAACCGCTGAGTTTTATAGTAATATTAAAAGGATCGAGCAATACTTCCGTGACCTTAGCTCGCCCTTTTTAATTCGACCTTCTAAGGCTGGTATGATGCATAATTTATTCTCAACCAATTTGATGGATCATATCTGAAAAAAAATACCGCCCATGCTCACCTAAAAATCTTTTTTATGTATCATTATAGATTAAAATTTAAAATAAAATTCAATTAAAATATTTCGAATCCCCAAACGAGCAAAAATCAACAAACCAATATTTTTGGATCACCATTGCTCGAACGTTTGTAAGTATTGTGTATACACACAAACACAAAAAAGAACAATTATAATTATATGTTGTATCTTGTTTCTTTATGAATAGCGTAAAAGTTACGGAGTTATTAACCTTTAAGCAGACGTCCGCATGTATCACCGCGAGACTTTTATTTTGACAGCCACGTACTTCAAAATAGCGCCTTATTTCATTTTACGTAAAGGTAACTAAAACAGTGACGTTACGGCGGACTATATATAGGTTATTTAAAGATTTCTTTCGATAATTTAGTAAATTCAGCCATAATTGTGGAACTAATTGGGTGAAATGAAAAGTAAAACGACTAATTTTTATAGTCACTTCAAAACCATTATGTTATGTATTTAAATAGGTACTAATGAACATCATTATATATTTAATGTTATAAAAATTATATTGCATTTGCAGAAACGTCGTACTTGAAAATTGAGGAATATCTCAGATTGATAAACGTTACCAAAATATACTTTCGACTATCTAAAGAAATAATAAAATTTATAATTGACAATTTGAGATGAATGTTGAAAGTGACAGGACGAATAAATATTACTTGACGCATAACAAAACAAAATAATCTATAAAAACGCATTTTTTGTCATCCCCAGATAACGTATAGAACTGTCACTGTCGTCGTTGATGAAATAGCTCAGTCCTTTTCTTTCTGCTCTTAAAATTGTACGATGCTATTCTATTCCCTCAAGCCAAACGCAAAATTGTGTTACTTTAATGAACGATAAAGCTTAAGACAAAACCACTGCGGTACAGCATGTCGATTTTTAAAATGAACGTAAAGACAACCAGTATTGTGGTGCGTTAGTTAATGTAGAGTTTAAGTAAAATGAATGAGACAACATAGGACTGATTATGTTTCAAGTTCTCTATGGTGTATCGAGGCGATACTATTTACTTCTATTACTATAGTCCATGTGATAGCTCGATCCATTATAATACATGATTTCACTCCTACAACCGCGCTTTGCGCAGTTATTTGTACATAATTAATAAAATCTTTGAAATATAAATCATGGATAAAGCTTGAGAAAAAATTTTATCTTTTTTAAAAATAAATTTTGAATTATATTCTCACGTTCAGTTTTGAGTCAATAATTTATTTAAACTTCAAAATAAATATTAAAGATATATGATATTATATAATTAATAGTTAAGTTTAGGAAAGTCAACAGAAATATTTCCCAAGGTCAGTTAAACTGGTTTAAAAAAAGTTTCTTTAAATTTTATCGTACTTATGTCAATTAAGATAAAAGCAGGCGAAGAACTAGTTAGGTTTCGTGTCAATAGAAATTAAAAAAATCTAAGAATTCCGTTAGGGTTGAAAGAACTCGCAAATTAATTATAATATTTTATACCCCCAATCAAGTTTGTTGTATTCTTATTGATAAAGGCGGCACCGCGTATTCCGCCCTGCGTCTAATTTTTAATCATTGTTTTATTTAACTCGCATTCGTGCAACGGTGCTCTTTATCGACTGTCATTAATTAAATTGTGTACACACATTTTTGATTAGGACTAATTAGCGATAATTTAGCTTGCATTTTCTCACGGCTTATCGCAGTTTTAAAAAAATCTAAAGGTTATTAAACTCATTTAAACAATTTAAAATTGTTAATATCAAAATTTAGTTTAGTTAAATTGGAATTTTACATTAAACGCCATAGTCAAATTATTGTATTTTACTAGTTGACTTTCGGTTATAACCTTGAAAAGATGCTCGTTTTTTTCTCTGTGATAACTATTATGTGTTAAAGATATTTCTGATATACAAAAGTACTCTATTTTATTGGATATTATTATAATAATTCTGAATGAATCTTATTTCAGTGCCAAATGTATCTACACTCTAGATACGTAGATAACGTTGCTAATTATGTTAGCCCTAGAGGACGCCGTATTATTTCGTCACTTAAAAATTTCCTTTTTTCATTAAGTAAATATCAAATATTTCTTCTCTATTCAACGTTTTTCATCATTATTTTTGACGTGAAAACTATACTACTTTTTCACTAAAAGATAACTGAGAAAATTCTATCTTAATCTTATAGTCATCAGAGCAACTTTCTGTTGTCGCCATTGTTTGTTTACTTTTACGACGAAAAGGCACGTTTACAAAAAAATTAATTTTACAAAAATATTATAACAAGATATTAATTTTAACACACAGAGGAAACGGGTGACACAATAGATAATTTAGTGACAAAATATAATACATTTATCTAAAAACCGGAAAACGATTAAAATTATTTTCGAACAAAATAGTAGAAAAAGTGACAGCAAAAATCGTTATAATAACGCAATGATTCTTTGTATGTAAGCGCATGTGATGAAACACGGGATTACTTCACTCTGAACATAGCCGAAGCTAAGCAAATTGTAGCTTGCTTTCTTGCTATATATCGGTGGCTTGAAATAACGCAATTAATTTTAATTTTTTAAAATACTTCTGAGCCGAAGAGTTTTTGTAATTTTATACTATAGAGGAATTAACTTTATACGTTTTACCTATAATTCCACTTACTGGTAACTTTCGCTTTGTGGGTGCGAACTGCAAATCAAATATTGAAGTGCAGACTTGGCTTGCATAACATAAATTAAATATGTTTAAATTTCCGTAAATGTGTGATGTGTATACATAATGTTTAGAGCAATCTACGTGTAATTGCTTATAAGGAACTGCGCGCCACTGCTCTCCATCAAATGACATCATTGACATCATAATTTCAATAATAAATTATGATTTTTGGTGATCATAACTCTATATTCTAATCAATAACTCCTCTTTTATAAATTATATTTAATAATAAAACATTTAATTTTGAGTCTTGTGCAATTATTATAAACATTGAATGATGTTTGAACCCATATACCCGACGAATGTACATATAGGCATAGTATTACCTCTTCCGCATGACCAGTTAACATATCTCATTATTTATTTGTTATTCATCTGTCTCTTAAAACCTCAAAGTGAACTTACAATTAATGTGACAATTTAATCTGGCTTACTATTTATTTATTATATTTGTTTATTTCTAAAAAAATTATTATATTTGTTTATTTCGTGAAAGCTAGACATGCGTAGAGTATTACGTCAAAAGGTAATGCAACATCGCTCATCACTTCCGAAAAAGTAATATCACTTCGTAACATCACTCATCACCTTAAACATTACTCGACGTGTGGCATTATATGTATCACTTTGTACGAAATATTACTCGATATAATCACCTATTACTATTTAAGAATATAATATAATACTATTTCTATTATTATATATTTAAGAATATATATAATAGAATACTAAGGTATTCTATTCTATTCTACTATTTCTTAGACGGTACACAAGATCGTGAATTGAATATATTATTTTTAACGGAATATTAGGTACACGAATGAAAGCAATGTATACCTAGTACGAATAAAAAATCTGATGTAATAATTTGATGTTTCCTCATACTTAAGCCCGATTATAGATAGATAATAAATTCCGACAATTTAACTTTGTTTTTAAAACAGTTACCAAAAGAAATTTATTTACATTCTTATTTTCAATACACATGTATTCGTAACTTTTGCCTATTCGTAACTTATGAACATAACTAAACAAAGTTAACACGTAGTAATTTACTCAAACGCTCCAGATATGACGCGAATATAATAAACAAATGTTTAATTACTTTGTTTACTTGACCTTATCAGGTAAAAGTTTCGCACCATACTAGTGAGATGTGTACAAAGAAAAATGAACCGTACTTATCACCTCATACGTCTCAAATTCTAAATGTTCGAACCTATTCTCTCATTCTTAGTCCTCTGTTGCTTTCGCGTAATGCGCACGGTCGGCTGTTCAACAGCATCGCATTACGTCGTGAGTCGCGCATCACCTCATCACTCATCATCGGTGATGATTAGAACTCTGGCAATGTTGCATCACCTCTCCGAGTGATGCATCACCTACCCATGTCTATTATACGCTTGTTAAGTACGACGATAACCGGTCAAACTTGTGTTGTAAAATACCGTCAGATTTCAATCGCTAATAATTACGAGACTAATAATGCGTTAACAATGATTGAGCTCACAGCGGTTAGAGCATATGTGTATATGCGTCTCGTGTAATATATATTTTGCCTATGATGTCATCGGAGTAATGTACATCCATGCGCGTGGCTGTTGCGTATTAGAGTTGTGTAAAGTTATAAATTAGTGTAGCGTAAAAATTAGTTTAGCTAGGATTTGATATGGGTGTCATTGTGAAGAGGTTGCAGAGCACTACTAGAATCCAAAGTGAGACATTGAAAATATTGACGGAATATATGTTAAAACAGTATTAAATGAAAAATCTCAAAAAAATATAAGATGGCGTCTCATATGAATGGTAAATATGCTTGGAATTATAGAAAACGTAAATCAAAGGAAATCTAAAAGGTCTAGGGCTGAGCAAATATGAGAGCTGCGACAGGATCAAAAAGAAAATGAAAAACGACGCAAAGCAATTTAGTTCGCTATTAAGTATCGCCAGGCCCGATGGGCACACGCCGTCTAGGGATAGTCCAAGTTATAGTACTTTGTGTAACCGTTGTATTAAAGAGATGGGTAATTAAATAACATATTAATAGGAAATACTTGTTATGATTTTATCTCAACGTTTTCATGAAAAATATTCAGCGCGGACCCGCATTTCGGTATTTTTTTATAATGTAACGAGCACAGATCATCAAAAAAATGCGCAATTCCCTTTTACGACCGACGTCTGCTATCAGTTATATTGTATTATGTAAATGACGGAAAGTTTGTGCAGAAAGTAAAGTCCGGTTTTGTGATCTACAAAAAAAAAATAAAGTGCACGTGAAGCAGTTTTAACATTTTCAACAGAGATATAATTCTTAAAATCGGCATAAATTTCAAAAACAAACATTTCTTTGTTGAAAGAGATGGTGTTTTTTTCTTAAGTTTTTGAATAAAGCAATATGCCAGTGAAACGCTTTGGAATTACCCTTCAGCGTTTCATTCATCAGCATATAAGAAGCTTTACTTCAAATGCTTGGAACTGTCTGAATATAATCAATGCACATAGCACTCATATTCCATATGGTACGTATTAGAAAATCGGCTACTTTTGCTAATCATCAGAAATGGCAATTTTTAAATAAAAAGTAGTTCATGTGACTTATTTCGTCTAAAACTTTTATTTTATACTAATAATGGCTCAAATTACTTAACAAATAAAATAAATTTATTAAAACTAATTTATACTGTAAAGTTGTAGAATTTGAACGACTGAACGACTGAATTTGAACGACTGAACTTTAACGTCTAAAAAGAATTAAGCAGAATATAATAAAATTAACAGAATATAAAAATATTATTTTCCGAATTATTTTCAGTCTACTTGTAAGGACATCAAGCAATTATCACTGAAGGGATTCTAATGGGACTTTAACTGGTCGGTTTTGTAGGACATGAGGTAACATATATCGCCCTGGAAAAGAAGATATGGTTATTTGAAATTTCGATACAAAGCGCACTTTAATTAATTTTATTTTGCAGTAAAAACTATATACATGTTAAATCATTCAATCTGATAATTTTCACATCAAATTTTTTATTCATAATCTGAATTAAATAATAGTTAAAACTGAATAAAATTAAAGGGAAAATAACTTATTAAAACATTTACTTGTGTTTTATGAGAAACGTGCTTTGTTTACAGCGGTGCAGCACGAGCGGGGGCCGCGCAAACCGAAGCTGAGCGCGCTGGGCGGGCACGCGCTGCCGCCGCACCTGGCACCGCCGCACATGGCGCACAAACTGGACCCGCTTAAGTTGGAGTCCACCTACGCGCCGCATCAGCTTAAATTCCCCTTCGCCGTCTCCGCCGAAACGGTACGCGTGCTCTGTGTAAGCATACCGAGTTGACCCGCTGGCGTAGCACTCGCTATAAAATAATTTACATTTACTTCAACCGTAAAGATTTTTATAATAAAGTCATTATAAATTAACGTCATTTCTAAAATTCCATGTAGTCTAATACTCCATATATTCTTTTATCTAAACAAGTTCAATCAGAAAAAGATATAGCAAGAGAGGTTGGATGGGCAGATCCGTAATTATGATTCGCTTAGTGTCGGTGGTTCCGGTATCACGAAGACAAGATTGTCAGAAAAGTTTGAATACTTGATTTGAACTGATTATTATTTTGTGATTGTGTTATTATTGTTTATGTTGCTGTTACGTCACAGCGACATTAATTTAATTTATGATAAGTGATAAATTAGGGCTTAAAGTTTAATTCTACGACTGGTCTTAAGTTAAAAACATTGTTGAATATATTTGGCGTTAATTTTGTAGAAATCATTATTCACAATTAAATGAAACTACGTGATGTAGTATTATTCCTACTTTCTTTAAGTTCTTTACGACGACCTATGTTTCGTTGTATTACAACATCTTCAGGTGGGCAGTTAGCAAAGATCTTTGCTAATAACTTAAAGAAAGTAGAGATAATACTACATCACGTAGTTTCAGTTAGTTGTAAAAAAATTGTGATGAGTCTGCATAATCGGCAGCAACAGCCGGCGAAGACGTTGAGTGTGGGCAGCCTGGGTTCGTCGAGCGCGGGCTCGTCGGCGGCGGCGGGCCCTGCGGCCCTGTCGCCCGGCGCCCCGGAGCCCTTCTACGCGCCTGCGCCCCCACATCCTGGTCTATTACACATACTCATGTCCACCGAGAAATGTCAGGTGAGATAGCTCACTGCGTTCTTTGATTCATTTTGTGAAAGCGTTCACTAAAAATATACTTATGGTTCTCTACTTATGATTCACTAAAAATATACTTATGATTCTCTACTTATGATTCACTAAAAATATACTTATGATTCTCTACTTATAATTCACTAAAAACATACTTATGATTCTCTTTTGGAAAGCAGCGATTCTTTAAGAAAGTAAATTTCATTTTTCTTCCTTTTTTCTTAAATTATTCACTTTAAAGTTATTATGTAGATATACAAAAAATATGACGGGATAACTGCTAGACAAGCAATCTGTTTTAGGCAACCATAACAATCAGTTTTGAAAAATTGGTTGTTTGATAGACTGTAAGGCTTGTTACAATGTAAAAAAAGCGTCTATAGAAAAAGAAAAAAGCTTGTTAATTATAATAATAGTAGGCCACACGTAAAAAGAACACAAGAAATTACTGTTATAAACAGGTGAATGTTCAGATACAAAAAAAAATGTATGTATATGTATATATATATATATATATATATACATAGGTACTATTAAGGAAAGTTAAAATATCATGTGGCAGAAAAGTATTTTAAACATGTAATTTTATTAATATACAGAATGTAATAAAAATATATCTATTATTCGTACAGAACATTCTGTACATCAAGCTGAGAGTATTTGATGCGTGTTTCTAAAAATAATAATAAAAGTGAGGTTTCGTGCGACAACCGAGAGAAGCGAAACGTCTCACATACCTCATATAAAATTCAGTTTCTAATTATTAATTAATACTCGTATATTATACTATCGATACAGTAATAAATATTAGACATTATTATAAATAATATTCTAATTATCTATGCCAATAGAAAACACTTAACAGAAAACGAAAATACATAAACAGGTTAAGTATTTGGTACAGATAATATATTATTAAGTATTTGGTATAACTGTCCTGTGAGAGTATGAGTTCTTTTTATTACACATGCGCACGCGTGTTGTTCTCTCGTTGGGATACACACACACACACACATATGGCTATTTAAAGATAACGAAAGTGGGAGAGAGGCAGCGCTACGCGCTGCCTGTTGCATTTTGTCTCTCTTTTACTTCATCTCGCTTATTCATTTGAACACCAATACGCGCTGCCCAGCCAATGAGGAGCGTTTTATCGCCGCATTCGTAACTTTTAAATTTTTCTCTATTAGCTCCCCATCCAAAGTACCTAAACATCCGTTCATAAGTTTCGCTTCAAAGTTTAATTTGTTTTATAGGAATCGCAACTTTAACAGTGATTTTTTTTCAGAAATCGTTAAGAATTTTAATTATATTTTAAATTCAGTTTGATACACAGAATCATATGTATGGATAAAGGACACGTTTTTGCAACATTTAGTATACTTTGATATATCGATATAAACTTATTTTTAGGACAGTCTTATGTTAATTAATACGACAACCGTGCAGGAGTTGATTTGGAGCGCAAAACAGCTGCAACTGCAGGGTGATCCAGCGCAGCTGCGGCCGCCGCCCAGCCCGCTCGGCATCTCGCTCACGCCCACCTGGGAGATGCTCCAAGTCAGTATATAAGTAGAACAAAGACGAACAACCAAAATGTGTATATGCAATATTCTTTCCGGACGCTCATATTTAAAATAATATACCTATTATGCTGCGCTCAAATTTATTTTATTTTTGGCTTATACAAATATCTTCCTCACTTTAAGAGATCTTAGTCCAGAGATGTTGGTAGTTGCTAAAAATGTTCAGTCTCAAATACAAAACTTGCATTACCATTACGTATAATAGATTGATTACAAATTATATTTAAAAGCAGATTAGTATCAAATAAACAAAAACATTAATAATATTTATACAAACCATAAAATAGGGCGAGGCAGAACCATTGACAGATCAAAACAAGGGATGATTTTATGAGCATAGTCAAGGTGGGCAAATGGGGTATTTGCTTACTCCCTTCTGGCCTTTGCGATATCTGATCTCAGTTTAAGGATAGAACAATTCTAATTCAATTTTTTTTCTAAAGAGCTTACATAATCCTCTCTTACTTACGCAAATGTTGAAATTATGGTTTAATGATTTTTTGTATCTGAACATTCACCTGTTACAGCTAATTTTTTTTTGATTGGGGATTTAATTTCACACATTAATTTCGAAATAGGTAAGAACTCGAAGAACAATAATGTGTATAATATATAAAGTGTATAAAAATTCGAAAAAACGAAATTATCAGGAAATGGGAAGCTGTAAATTAAAAATATTTTTGTATAGATAGAAGAACAATGGTCACAGGCGACTCACGTACACATGTTAATAATGTGTACAATATGTAATGTGTATATAAATTCCGATTAAAGAAATAAAACGAAATTATCAGGAAATGGGAAGCTGTAAATTAAAAATATTTTTGTATAGATAGAAGAACAATGGTCACAGGCGACTCACGTACACATGTTAATAATGTGTACAATATGTAATGTGTATATAAATTCCGATTAAAGAAATAAAACGAAATTATCAGGAAATGGGAAGCTGTAAATTAAAAATATTTTTGTATTTTCTCTTATATTCCCAAATTATTTCAGCTACACATTTCCATCCCTCAAAGCTTACCATATCGTATCCTGAGCACATTTTTAATAAAAGCAGTGTTTTTAATAAACTAGAACAGGTATTTTTGAAATATTTCCAGCCTTCATACTCATATATAAATACGAAGACTATGTTACAATTTATTTGATACGAAGTCCATGTTAAAAAATGTAAACTTCGTTAAAATGTAAATAGAGCGTAAACTGATTGAAATATTGCTTCTCCTCTAGTCGAATTTATGTTAAATTCTTCCTGCGTATATAATAAATATCTAGTATGTCTATCACCAAATTAATTTACGGAACAGTTTCATAAAAAACTGTATATCTAGAGACATGCTGCTTTTTGGGCCAACCAAAGTTTTTGCGTAACATTAGCCACTAGAACGGAGACTAACCTGAAGTGACAGCAAAAAGCACACAAGGAAGCCACGCCCAGACGTCAAAAGGAAGAGCCGTGATTGGTCGCAACGCGGGGTTGACTTCCTGGCGGCCCGCCCGTAAACGACGCGTCGCATCGCCGCTACATTACAAGTCGCGAGCTCCCAGATGTCTATTGGCGGAACAATCAACCAACGGCCGGCACAATTCCCCTTTGCAACGTTTTAAACATTTATTTGCTGGTTTCACTGTCGTCTTGACGTCACTAATTAGTAAAACGACACTTGAAGCACTCAGTCGGCTATAATTACCGATACTTAACCATAGACATATCTAGTCATTTGTAAAGCGTAATAGTGAGGCCGCGATTGCGGGAGTAATCGTAGTTTCCAGAAATTAGAAGGAGATTTACCGTCATTTTAATGAATTTTAACATAATTAACTACCTACAGAAAAAATAGAAACGGGACCGTGCAAAATGCTTTCAGCGTCGTCTATGGAAAGATAAATAAACTTTTTGTTACGCTACTTTCATTTAAGCATTTATGGTTGACGTAATGTTAATGTAACCTACATTTTCGGCGATAGCGTAGGTACAGGTACATTATAATTATATTAAAGGTGCGCTGTAATGTAACTTTACAAATTCGAGCATTACATCAGTGAGGGAGGAGAACAGAGCATTACAGTGGGCAACCTGTAATGATACAATCTGTAATATTTTGATACAACTTGTAACATCAATGCGCACCACTTGTAATTGACCATGTCGCGGACGTTACACAGGTGTGCATTGTAACATGTTAATGTCACATTAGGTACAGGCGAATGTTCGTCAGTCAGGGAGGCAGCATTGTAACGTTCAAAATCGAATCTGAAATGTTACATTACAGTCAGAATACAATATAGTTCTTTTACTAGTATTTTTAAGCGGCATTTTGTTTCATGCACGTTTTCATATAGTTAAGGTATTTACCTAGTTTCTTATTTAGCAATACCTATTTTGGAAAATTATCGTATTTACCGATACAGCTGGCTTAATGATGAAGCTAGAGAAAAGTTTAATGATTTTTAAACTGCATCGTTCTGCTATTAATGATTGTTAGGTTAAATATTACAATTAGTTGTGTTTAATCCTTACCGACGAATTTAAACAACCTTAATCACAATAATAAGAAAGAAAGTAACTGAAAGCATTTTTAAATTATTCATTATTGGAGAAGAATGCAATAATGAATATATTAATGGGCGCTTGTCGTACCAATTTTATAAATTGTGCGATAATTCTTTTTTTCAGCGAAGTTAAACCTTTTTCTCTTATCTTCCCAAATTATTTCAGCTACACATTTTCATCCCTCAAAGCTTACCATATCGTATCCTGAGCACATTTTTAATAAAAGCAGTGTTTTTAATAAACTAGAACAGGTATTTTTGAAATATTTCCAGCCTTCATACTCATACATAAACCTGACTTTTTGTCACCGTACCTAGTTGCGTCAGTGACGTTGTCGTAAATGAATTTCCAGTCTTTTATCTTTTAGGTACCTCTTATTATCTTGATTTACTTTTTGACTACCACGTGTACCCACTATATGTACCCACGAATACCTAATACCAGGTTCGTGCCGTATATAAATCATGTGACATTAGGGTTACCACCCGTACTATATTTCAGATAGTATTAATATACAATATACGGAAAAATTATGGTACGCAAAAGACTATATTTTCACCGTTAATTAAATTGTACATCGACATGCTTAGAAATATTATAATGATAGAACTTTAATACACTTATTTATTTTATTTCATTTATTTATACGTATACGTTTATCGTTACATTACAGGTAACCTATTCGTAACGATGAGAAATTAACGGTTTAACAAAATTTAAACCTTTAGATTAAACATTAATACAAAAGTATTTAGGAGCTACAAAAGATAACGACTCACATTTCGACAAATTTACTTTCACTCATCATAAATAAATCACGATCTGGCGCGACCGCGATTGAGCAGTTGAACACCGGCGGAAATAACGGAACCGTATTCTATATTAGTACTAATGAACTATATTAGTACTAATGAACTATATAGTTATTTATTACTATGTAGACGAATTGATGTCGATTAAAAATTAAATTAAATGGTTTAGTGTTGATAGGCGATGTGATACATATTTGAATAATGTTGGTAATTTGTAATAACAATCAAAAATGGAAATTAATAGCGACATCTATCTGAATCATCATATTTTACCTTGGCTGGCAGTGAATTAATGGTCTAGCATTCATTTCACGATCCGATTGTGCCTCTTGTCTGAATTGTCAAGTGTCTCGTAATTGCGCAAAAATAAAATTTGTTTGTGACCACTTTTAGGCTTTGTTTTTCACTTAACTTTTGTCACAAAAGGCTTCATATTGAAAAGGTAAGTCTTATAAATGTTGATGTTAATGCTGTTGTCTGTTATTTCGTTATAAAATAAGACTTGATCTTTGTGTTTTTTTTGGAGTTAAAAACCCGAGTGGTTTATTTGAATTCCGATATTGTTAGTATTTCGAAATATTCCAAGTTACCTACCGAACATATATCTATCTCTATATTTTATTATAACCATGCCTTTGCCGCATCAATATATGAAACGGAAGAAGTACCATCTGGATGCCATGAATGATGTGATTGCTGCAGTGCGCCAAAACAAAACGGGATATTTAAAAGCATTCATGCACTTTCAAGTGTCACATACATCTTTATTCAGGCTGGCTTCGGAGATATAGAAGCGAAAATATAATTTCTAAGAGAATAGGCAGGAAATCTTTGGTGGTTTTTACTAGCTTATTATATAAAATGTTTTATAATTTAAAATTGTGAATATAATTTTGAATATCCTTTTCCAAATTATATTCACACTGATTCAAAGGACATTTTTCTGATTTTTCAAAAAAAAGATTTAGCAAAAAATATGCACAAAAAGAAAAAGTTTTAATACATGATATTATTCCTGAAAAGTGACAATTATTTCAGGAATACAGATTTTGTATTCCTTTTTCCAATATTTTAAAAATTATTTCGTTTTTCCAAGTTTATCCAATATTTTAAAAATTATTTCCTTCTTACGTTCCATTCCTACGATATCCGTTAACAAAATAATTTTTTCAATGGTGGATTTGAAATCGAGAAAGAAAGAATTAAATCTTCTACAAAGTTAATGGAACGTGAAATGTCAATTTACATTTACGTAAATTTGAAATATTCGGACCCAAATAATAATTTTGTTAAAGTGAAACAAAAAATATTCCAAAATATGTGTGGACAATTAAAGAAAAGTTAAAAATTAACCCGTACTCTTACTTCTAAGATTTTCACAAAAAATACAAAAAAATGAAATAACGAAAAATGAAATAATAAAAAAATCCCATACTTCTCCAAAAAAAGGTGGTTACCCTAAGTTACGCGCGACGGCGCAGGGGCGCCGTGTGTATCGAAAGGTCGTCAAATACTAACACTAAGTTTAAACTGGCACTAAGTTTAAAGTTTGAACATTTAAGAGAATTTAATATTTCTCTTAAACTATTGATATAATTGTTCACTATGTAAAGATATTGTCTTTACCTTTCACAAGCCTAAGTAAAATAACTTGGGTATTCATCTCTTTAACTTGATAATGTAAAGTACTTATTAAAAGTTAGTATCTTAAATACTTTTTTCAGATTTGTTATATGCGTGGTTAAAAATTGGAAGGGTAGGTACACTGCAAAACGCTTTGAAGACTCGTATGTATAGAAGAAGATGCCACATCAAAAAGTTTTACTGAACATGTTTGGTTGTATTTTAAAACCCCTCTGAAATTATATGCCACTTGATGAAAAAAAATGTTTCAACCCCAAACTTGATAAAGATACAAGGGTAGCATTGGAACTTTAAAGCACAACATTTGTAATAAAGGTAATAAAAAAAAATTAAATTCAAATTTTGGAAATCGATCTCTTTGATTATCCATTGTAGTACTTTGCTTGAATTTTTTATTTATATTTAAAATTTGCCACCAATTTAAATATTGTATGCATGACGTGAAGACGAATTTAACACGAAAAAATGTCGTTCTATAATTTTTTATGACTTTAGTCGCGGTTTCAAACAACAACAAAGTTACGATCGACTTCGATTGACATTTTATGAACAAGAACCATGTCGCGATACTGTTAACAACTGAATTAACGAGTCCAAGCGTGGTCGTATCAATCGCAGTAATGATTTCTGTGGGGGACGTCCCTCAACAGCGACAACTGAAGATAACAGCAATACTTTGCGGTTTAAGAAAAATATTTACAAGAGAAAAGTTTAAAGGATCAGCAGATTCAGACAAACTTACGCATTGGTACGAGTCATGTATAAACATTTCTACGCGTACGTTTAGGCACCAGGGAGCTTTATATTAGGAATCGTCGTATTGATGGGTGTCGCGCCATGTTAGAAACATTCGACATGTTAGAAACCCACAAAAGCCAACATTATAATGGCTACTTGCGCAAATGACGCTGCTATACTGTCAGTAAATAAAAATGCAGATATACCCTCAGCAAATCTGCAATAATATCAGACTGAAGTCGAAAAGTGGCTAAAGTACCTAATCGATAATAAAGGCAGAGGAAAGCAAATTTGTTCACATTCCGTTTACTTTCAGAAAGTGAATTGTCATCCAATCATAGTGAATGGCAAACAAATATCGCAGGGCGGTAGCGTCCAATATTTCGTAATGCATCTGGATAGGAGATTGACTTGGCAGTTTCTGCCATCTGAAGTAAACATCTACTCAAAGTGCAGAAGCATGTACTGTCTTATACAGAAAAAATCGCAGCTATCAAATCAAAGTAAAATGGCAGTATACAAAACTATACGCAAACCGATTTGAACTAACGGAATCGAACTCTGGGAACCAGTTAGCAACAGTAACGTCGAAATCCTTTCTAGAACTCCGTTACTGTTGCTAACAAAGAATAATGGGATTCATGTTAAATGTATGTCATGTTAAATGTATCTAATTGCATAAATAACAAGTACATTCTTCAATATCTGAAGGGAAAAACTGTTAAGCAAGTTATTTTTCAGCAAAGCTATCGGGCAAAGCTAACTAAACATGTGAACGTTCTGGCCTCGAAATTATTAGGATCTGGAAGCATCCATTAACTAGGCTGAAGAAGAATGGCGTACTTAACATTCTAGATAGATCCCTCAACCGATGGTGAGAGAAGGTTAATGGACATTTTTCTGTAAAACCAGACGACAAGTTCAAAAAAAGTCAGACAAAAGTGCAGCTAAATGTTGTCGAACAATTTTTGTTTTACCTAGGAGATAGCCAAAAAGCTGCATAGATCGATTTGAAATCTGTTCGCCTTAGTTATGAATGTGGTTACGATTTGAGTGAATATTTAAATATCCATTAAAAGAGTAAATTACATATATAAAATATTTTAAATTGGTAGATCTGTCAATTTTAAAGAAGCCAAACACTGGCATTCTCAGTATAGAAAGTGCGAAATAGGATATTAAAGAAATAATTTTCTACATATTTTAGTTTCTAACTGAGAAAAACTTAGTTATCCGTGGAAGCAGCATTAAATTTTTAAAAAAGTGACAATGACTTTTTGAAATGTATGTGTAATAGTAATTAGTTTCTAATTTGAGCCGATTATGTCAGAATATATAAAGGTGTCTCAAATACATAACGACAACAATTATTTTGAAAGCAAAAAAAATAAAATAAAATAACCGACTTGGCTGATGAAAATATAAAGTCCAAAATTACAAAATTATGACGAAATATTTTTCAAAATTATTTAACTGCACTCCCGGCTCTATTTCCCATGAATTAATTCAATTTTTGTATAAGATTTGTTAATGTAATAAGTACAGGAGTTAGCAGAGAAAAACAATTTTTATTATTTATCCCAAAGATACTTGTCAAGCGAGGGCTTGACTAATTCTTTGTGCTGACGTTAGAGAAAGAAGTTATAAACAATAAAAATATCTGCGATTTACGGGGTCAGTGCTATGATAACGGGTCAAATAAGTAGGTGGAAAGTGACCTACGAGAAAATGGATTTAAATCCACGAGTTTTCTTCGTTCCTTGTTGCAAACATAACTTAAATTTAGTGGTTAATGAATCCAAAAAAATTAATATGTTTTACCATAATGGTTTTATTTAGTTCAAGAACTGTTTCAGATTTTTTTCAGGTTTTATCTATCACTTATATTTTTTTAACTTTAAAAGTTATAGGTATTGAGAGTTTAGTCGAATAGAATTATAACTACTTTTAAGTATCAATTTGGAGAGGTTTACGATGCTCTACTGGAAATAAGCGAAGAAAATGTTGAAAGTGTTGTTAATATTTACTGCATAGCTAGTGAAAAATTGTAAAATTTTATATTTATAAATAATGTTAACTTTAATTCAATTATTTTACCATAAAATAGCATAAAATGCTTATTTTATGGTAAAATAATTGAAGTAAAGTTAACATTGCTAGTAAAGTTATTCAAAAATCGAATTTTGATTTTAAAACAAAGTTGTATCCCGTAAATAAGCCAAATAAATTTTTAAAGTTTATTTATTAGAGATATTTTATAAAGTTTTTCGCTTCATCGCTTTATTAAGCGATGAAGCGAAAAACTTTATAAAATAAGCGATGTTATTACATCTAGAGAACAAATTTTAAGTTATTTAACAGTTAACAATGTGGTAGATTCTTATCTAAATACTAGGTTGACATTTTGTATTGCGAATGCCGGTTCTGTTGCTACCATAGAATGCTCATATTAAAAACTCAAAAAAAATAACAAATGATCTACAAGATTGATGATGGGGCAGAACTAACTAAATAATCGTACTATTATTTCGATAGAATCATTGATCAGAAAGAATATTTAATTAAAAAAACTTGAGAGGTGTCAAGGGACACCCGGATGGAACGAAGTTCCTTTCGATTAATTAGTGAAGGAATTGTAATAAAATTTTATTTGTTTTAAGTTATAATAATAATTATTGTTATTATTATTTATTATGTACATAAAACCTGTATACACTCAACAAAAATAATCGTCTCGGCACCACACTGTTCACTGCGAAATAGAAAGACGAAACGAAAACAACTGGCTCGCTTTCTATAAGAGAGAGAGAGAGACAGACAGAGAAACACGCGCACGCCGCACGGCTTGCAGCGCGCCCGCTAGCAACTGTAGCAAAAAGTGTCGTTACAACTTTTGGTCTTAATTTTTTCCTTCTAGCCCCCTTTCGCAACGCGCGATAAGGAACTTCGTTCCAAAATTTCAAAAAGTTAACTATGAAAGTTCAATTTATTTAATTAAAACGATAACAACACCTTAATTTTTCTTCTTTATCTTCAAGACAGTTTCGATTTGTTGATGAGCTTCGATAGATATGATCCATGATATATGATCGTCAATTCAGTATATTAAACGCATATTTTTTTCATTTTTGAACTCAAGTAATAAATTTATCAAAATAATTTTTCAAAATTGAGTACCTAATACTGAGCTTTATTATACCTTGTAACATGTAACAGCGTTATAATTAATTAGGGTCGAGATATACTTATTAAAGCGCACAAGAGCATCAAAAGAGATTGGCAGGACCTTGCTTATTGTCCATTATTTAAAATAACTAGGGACGAGATATTCTTATTAAACTGCACAAGAGCATCATCGTTATAATAATTAGGGACGAGATATTCTTATTAAAGTGCACAAGAGCATCAAAAGAGATTGGCAGGACCTTGCTTATTTTCCATTATTTATAATAACTAGGGACGAGATATTCTTATTAAACTGCGCAAGAGCATCATCGTTATAATAATTAGGGACGAGATATTCTTATTAAAGTGCACAAGAGCATCAAAAGAGATTGGCAGGACCTTGCTTATTTTCCATTATTTATAATAACTAGGGACGAGATATTCTTATTAAACTGCGCAAGAGCATCATCGTTATAATAATTAGGGACGAGATATTCTTATTAAAGTGCACAAGAGCATCAAAAGAGATTGGCAGGACCTTGCTTATTGTCCATTATTTAAAATAACTAGGGACGAGATATTCTTATTAAACTGCACAAGAGCATCATCGTTATAATAATTAGGGACGAGATATTCTTATTAAAGTGCACAAGAGCATCAAAAGAGATTGGCAGGACCTTGCTTATTTTCCATTATTTATAATAACTAGGGACGAGATATTCTTATTAAACTGCGCAAGAGCATCATCGTTATAATAATTAGGGACGAGATATTCTTATTAAAGTGCACAAGAGCATCAAAAGAGATTGGCAGGACCTTGCTTATTTTCCATTATTTATAATAACTAGGGACGAGATATTCTTATTAAACTGCGCAAGAGCATCATCGTTATAATAATTAGGGACGAGATATTCTTATTAAAGTGCACAAGAGCATCAAAAGAGATTGGCAGGACCTTGCTTATTTTCCATTATTTATAATAACTAGGGACGAGATATTCTTATTAAACTGCACAAGAGCATCATCGTTATAATAATTAGGGACGAGATATTCTTATTAAAATGCACAAGAGCATCAAAAGAGATTGGAAGGACCTTGCTTATTTTTCATTATTTATAATAACTAGGGACGAGATATTCTTATTAAACTGCACAAGAGCATCATCGTTATAATAATTAGGGACGAGATATTCTTATTAAAGTGCACAAGAGCATCAAAAGAGATTGGCAGGACCTTGCACCTTGCTTATTTTCCATTATTTATAATAACTAGCGACGAGATATTCTTATTAAACTACACAAGAGCATCATCGTTATAATAATTAGGGACGAGATATTCTTATTAAAATGCACAAGAGCATCAAAAGAGATTGGCAGGACCTTGCTTATTTTCCATTATTTATAATAACTAGCGACGAGATATTCTTATTAAACTGCACAAGAGCATCATCGTTATAATAATTAGGGACGAGATATTCTTATTAAAGTGCACAAGAGCATCAAAAGAGATTGGCAGGACCTTGCTTATTTTCCATTATTTATAATAACTAGGGACGAGATATTCTTATTAAACTGCGCAAGAGCATCATCGTTATAATAATTAGGGACGAGATATTCTTATTAAAGTGCACAAGAGCATCAAAAGAGATTGGCAGGACCTTGCTTATTTTCCATTATTTATAATAACTAGCGACGAGATATTCTTATTAAACTGCGCAAGAGCATCATCGTTATAATAATTAGGGACGAGATATTCTTATTAAAGTGCACAAGAGCATCAAAAGAGATTGGCAGGACCTTGCTTATTTTCCATTATTTATAATAACTAGGGACGAGATATTCTTATTAAACTGCACAAGAGCATCATCGTTATAATAATTAGGGACGAGATATTCTTATTAAAATGCACAAGAGCATCAAAAGAGATTGGAAGGACCTTGCTTATTTTTCATTATTTATAATAACTAGGGACGAGATATTCTTATTAAACTGCACAAGAGCATCATCGTTATAATAATTAGGGACGAGATATTCTTATTAAAGTGCACAAGAGCATCAAAAGAGATTGGCAGGACCTTGCTTATTTTCCATTATTTATAATAACTAGCGACGAGATATTCTTATTAAACTATACAAGAGCATCATCGTTATAATAATTAGGGACGAGATATTCTTATTAAAATGCACAAGAGCATCAAAAGAGATTGGCAGGACCTTGCTTATTTTCCATTATTTATAATAACTAGCGACGAGATATTCTTATTAAACTGCACAAGAGCATCATCGTTATAATAATTAGGGACGAGATATTCTTATTAAAGTGCACAAGAGCATCAAAAGAGATTGGCAGGACCCTGCTTATTTCCCATTATTTTTTCTAAAGATAAACAATTGTGAAACTCGTACACTTAATTGTTATTGCTTTTAAATGGCTTTATAAAAAATGACATTACAAAAGCATTAATGCCAAGTGTATATTTAAAAACAAATGGAATACTTGGTCTCCATATATCTGTGGCTGTTAAATATCTTTGTTAACCAATCACCGAAGAAATGGTTTATTTTTCCAGTCTTCTCCGGTTGTTTTGTCTAATGAAACTTTTTTAATCTCTAATAGTGAATTCTGTCAAGTTCCGAAACATTTACAAAAGCCATTTAATTTAAAGATATTTACAGAACTGATGAATACGTCACTCACGTTTGGCTGTGTGTTGTTACACACACACAAACTTTTTCCGATTTGCACAAAAACCTTGTTACGTAGAAAATGTACATATGACATAGAAATAAATAATATTAATTGTATAGTTTGTAGTAGTTAAGACTTATACCTTAATTTAAGAATATTTATACCTTAATTTTAGAAGAGGCAAATTAATTATTCGAATTTTTATATACATATATACGGTGTCCGGGAATAAGTGTCGGACAAAGAAAGACGCTGGCTACAAAGGAATAAATTGTTGTTGAAATAAAACGTAAAACACGTCCTTTTTCTAATGGAGTGCAAAAAAAGTATTACACATACTCTTTTTAATACACCAAACACTTGTCCGGAGTGCGGTATTTACCCGCAGTGGTTAAGTCTTTGCAGCTTTCGCAGGTTATTCCCCCGAGTTTATTTTAACTACAATCAACTATTTTTCCATCAAGGAATAACACCTTTTTTTGTCCGACACTTATTCCGGGACAACGTGTATATTACGCGTTTAAAGAGGCTGGTTAAATAAATGTATTTTTTCTGAATTGTAAGTGGCACAGCTTCAAAGATAAGCATTTAAAATACAAAAAAGTGCATTTCCCTTTCTCTTTCTTTGTTTCTGAAAATACTGAACCAAAAACCTGTCAAGCACGAGTAAAACTCGCACCACGATAGTTCTGTAGATATTTTGACATTTATAAACATTAGACCGTACATAGTATTTCTATTAAAATATTTACAGATATTGATTTTTAACAACGTAAAGTTATTGCAAGGCCATAAGTTTCGTAGGCCTAAAACATGGCGCATATTTAAAAAATTGTAAAATCTAGGAAAATTCACTATATTTCTCCTGTAATCTTTCAGTCAGATTTTACCGACCTTGTTTTTTACAAGATTTCTGGCTCAGTACTTTCGAAAGTAAGGGGATAGTATTTTATACTTTC
Organism: Druceiella hillmani; assembly: GCA_039881145.1. NCBI lineage: Eukaryota > Metazoa > Arthropoda > Insecta > Lepidoptera > Hepialidae > Druceiella > Druceiella hillmani. Next base: position 923,270 of record JAYKKI010000014.1, read on the forward strand.
GCATACTTATTTATTAGTGTGTATTTTTAAATATTCAATTTAAAATTGCGAAATTCTCATGACAGAACTTCTCAAACGATATATATTCTCTTGATATATAAAATGAGAAAAAAATTTGTTTTCCCTACTTCCTCTTTGATTGTTATACGAATATTTAAAAAATTAGTTGATGTAAAATATGTGAGTCCAATAAGATGTATTGCTATGCCAACTCTCAAGTTTCTACGTCACATGGTTTCTGAGAAAATCGGCTTTAAAAATAGAAGAATGTATTGCCTAGTATATCTTTCGTGGATATATGGTATAACATGGGGACCATTTAAAAAAGACATCCAGAATCATCGCTATAGTTTTTCTGCAAACTTTGCGTGGTCTTTTAAAATGTCATATTTTTTATAATTTCACGTTAAGTAGTTTGGGAAATTTCAGGTAAAGTTGTTTTGGAAATATTTCCATATATCTCTGAAAATATAATACCTAAAATCATGAAAAATATTTTTGAGAACCTTATAGCCCTTTCAAACGTCATTCCGCATTATATGGCATTAAAAAAAAAGTTCGTGTGTTTAAATTACACTCTCTAAAATTTCCAAATGGGTATCCATAAGTCGCAAATGATATATCGCAACCACACGTTGATATGTTTATTACATTGCCAAATTTTAAGTTTCCAATTCGAGCGGTTTTTGAGGAATACGGCTGTGTCGGACATGCGGATAGACACATGAGCGGTCTTATAAGGATTTTGTATTTCCTTTTAAGGTACGGAACTCTAAACATTATGAAAAAAAACAAGAGTCCGACAAAAGATTACGGAATAACTATAACGTTATCCTAAGGCTTAAAGCTTTTGAGATATCTACGATACTTTCACTACTGTGAGATATTCACGATAGCTTCACACCGTGAGATATTCACGATATTTTCACTACTGTGAGATATTCACGATATTTTCACTACTGTGAGATATTCACGATATTTTCACTACTGTGAGATATTCACGATATTTTCACTACTGTGAAAGATGCACTAGGCAATATATTAATAATGGGGAAAATAATCTTGACGTTTATAAAAAGTTCAATAGGAACATTTTGTAGCCTTCAATGTTCAAACTTCTACAAGTACATACGGACCCTCGTAGTCCGAGTTCTACTCGTAGATACTTAACTGGTTATTAATTACTAAAGTTGGAATTTGAATCACGGAGCGTTTAGTTGCCACAACTTGTTGCTTTTAAATCAACTTACTGTCAGCGCCGTTCTAGTCTCATAAGCATAATAGCTTATACACCAAAATATGCAGATTCATAGATACTAATTATTAGATATATTAACATACTATAAATAAACTTTATATCAGTTCTCAGGTACGGTGCGTATATAGCTGTCGATTTTAAATTCATTATTTACATCGGTATATTATTTTGGACGCAGTAAACCGTTCAGTGCATATATATGTACATTAATATAATTACTCGACGTCATAGACAGACTCGCTATATAGAGGCAACACTTTTACTTTCATCACCTCCGTGGTTTTGCATGAATGGGTAAAGTAAGATGCAACTCGTGCAAGTAAATGCAGGATGATGTCCAAATCATTCCAGGAGACGACCGCCCGACTACTGTTCATGGCGGTGCGCTGGGTGCGGTGCTTGGCGCCTTTCCAGACTCTCTCCCGGCGCGACCAAGTCCTACTGTTGCACGAGTCGTGGAAGGAGCTCTTTCTGTTGCACCTGGCGCAATGGTCCATCCCATGGGATCTTAGTGACTTGCTCGCATGTCCGCAGGCACGCGACCGCGTGCCCGATGACCCCATAACAGATATGGAAATTAAGACTATCCAGGTAAAGTTGAATGTAGTATTTGGTTTCAGCATTAAGCTGATAGACAGTATATAAATGAGATTTAATCAAATTCTCGGTATGTATTATAAATTTGGTAACTGTGGTAGCAAGCAAGGTAGCAGTCGATAAAGCAAATAAGTAGCAGTCTACAGGATACTCGTATTGTTGTCTTAATAAAACACTTCAAGATTCTCGCTCCTGATTAAAAATTATATAGGTATTTTCATATTATTTATCAGAAATTTGTTTAATATAGATAGTCACATAATAACATCACTCGCGTTGCATGGGCCAAATTCAAGAGTAGGAGCAGATGAAAAATATTAGTTCGGTCTGACAAGGCTATGAAATGTCGATTGTATCTTCGATTATGCAATGAAATCGATTATTCACAGCCGGGAGGGAATCTGAACACATATGAATGCAATACCAGAGATTGAATGGATTATTATTAGAAATGTTATGTGGTTAAACTTTCTTTTATTTCCTTTACTCCAAAATATATGGCAGGACCCATCTACGTGAAGTAAATACGAAGAAAATAAGGTCAACAGTACCAGTAGCTAGAGTTTAAAGAGCAATTTCCCAGAGTGAATTATGTCAACACGTGATTTCTCGTTTCAACACGTTACGTTGCGAGTCTGAACGTGTTTTATAAATGAAAGCTTCGGTTCTCAAAAAAGATACTGTTACTATATTTAGAGAGTATCACTACCGAAAAAGGCAAATTTTGTTTAAAAATACGACACTCCGATCAATGAAAATCTGAGTTATATTAAGAGTAAGCATCGATTGTTTAACGCGTAGTATTTAATTAGAAACGATTTTGACTAAGTATAGATATTTATTTGAACTTATTTCAACTATAGATATTTATCTTCTATTAACAAAGATTATATGAATTTTTCACAAATATAAAAAAAAAGACTTTTTTTGAAGCTACGTTTGATCCTGACATGTTCGGGTAAAGGCAAAAAAAAAAGAAAAATACACGGAAGAGATCTCCAGTTCTGATTTTCCCTTTTCATTAATATTGGCTTCTTTAAAAGAAACTTAAACGAATATATGTCACTCGTTTCGAACATATCACGAACATTGTCATTCGTTTGCTAATATCAAATATTTTCATTCGTCTCTACTTCACGGCTAACTCTCTTGACTTGTTATTATTAATTTTGCGCGAAATTATAAATTGCACGGTATTATAAATTCGGCTGAAAGATTATGTAACAAATTGATATTTTATAGGCATTACGTGTTCAAATTTTCCAGTACCTAATACTTAATTTATAGTGGAAAACTAAGTAACATATAAAATAGAAAATTATAGAAAACGAATTGAAGGCACACAGTTGCGCGCAGTGCTGTTTGTGCAGGCAAGGTAATAAGGGAGGCACATGTAAAGAAAATATGTACGTATTAGTATAACGCCTTTCTTTGTCCGACACTCATTACCGGACAACCTATGCAAACAGATTGTCCGGGAATAAGTGTCGGACAACGGAAGACGTTATTCGTTGACTGAAAAATAGTTGATTGTCGTTAAATAAAATGTAAAAGATGACTTTTTCAAAAAAAATAAAGCAATTTTCTTAATTATTCGTCATCTTTTTCGTACACACGATACTTGTGTGCATTATGGAGCGCTGCTCAGGGGAATAACCCGCAAACAACTTCGAAGACATCTGGTTGCCCGAGTATGCACGGCGCTCCAGCCAAGTATGGTGTGTTAAAAAGAGTTATGTGTAATATTTTTGTGCACTCCATTAGAAAAAGGACGTGTTTTACGTTTTATTTCAACGACAATTTATTCCTTTATAGACAACGAATAGCGACTTTCTTTGTCCGACATTTATTCCCGGACAATCTGTATATATATATATATATATATATATATATATATATATATATATATATATATATATATCTATATATATATATATATAAATATATATATATATATACACATATATATATATATATATATATATATATATATACATATATATATAGGGTAATTCAGGGTGATATGGCCAGTCGTTTAAGATGAACAGTGGAAACAATTTTACATTTTTCTAATAGATGGCGTTGTTTATCGGCAGTGAGCTATTGATACTTGTCAGTGATCGCACGTACTGCAGTTAGTTGTGCCAAAAAAAAACAAAAAGATAAGTATTTTATCGGTTTCATGTTATGACGACCTAAAAAAATTTTTATGCACATTGTTTCTTACGTTGTGAATGTGATTTTGTTATCAATTTTGTATTAACTGTATTTTTTTCTGATGGATGGATGTTTACTTGATATTATAACCTCAAAATCGTCATTATTATTGTACAGTGTCGGTAATTTTGCTTATATGGCTATCTTATCCTGCAGGTCTGGTTAACATGGCCAAATTTTTTTGGCTATTATGGCCATAGATGTTTAAGTGCTAGCCAATAAATTATTCATGGTTTTCAGATGCCAAATGATATTCATGGTTTTCAGATGCCAGATACGTGCGAACATCAAACCGTGGTAACTGGACCCAAGAGCAATTATCAAATGCTTTAGATGCTATAAAAAACGACAACATGTCAGTTTACAAGGCTGCAATAATTTTTTGCATTCCTAGAAAAAGTTTAGAGCGGCGTTTGAAAAATAACAACCCTATTAAGGGACATTTGGGTCCTGGCTGGACATTCGGCTATGAAAATGAGAGAAGACTTTCTCGTCATATACAGAAAATGTAGTCTATGGGATTTCCCTTAACCAGGAGTGATCTGCGGATTATAGTATTTAAATTTGCTCAGCATCTAAATCTAAAACATAATTTCAATACATAAAAGCAAAAGGCTGGATATGATTTTGTCAGTGGATTTTTAAATAGAAATGAAGACATCAAAATCCGTAAATCAGAAGGCATATCTATTACTCGCTTAAAGGGAATGAATCGTAATGAAACAGAATCATATATCAACCTTTTGGAGACTGTTCTAAAGGAAAACGAATTATTTGCTAAGCCTTCTAACATCTTTAATATGGACGAAACTGGTCTCCAGCTGAATAATCGCCCTGGAGCTGTTCTTGCTAAAAAAAGAAGCAAAGCCGTAGCAACTATAACTTCGACTAAAAAGGGAGAAACCGTGACCGTGATAGTTTGCTGCAGTGCGGAAGGAATATTTTTGCCTCCCGTTTGAAATGCATAATGAAAGGCAAAAATAAAAAAGCTGAATTTGAGGATGGTTTGCCTCCGGGTTCTGTTGTGTACATGTCACAAAAATCAGCTTACATAACTGCGGAAATATTTACAGCGTGGCTTAAAGACCATTTCATACCTAGAAAACCAACTGGTAAAGTCTTATTGATTGTTGATGGGCATGCATCGCATTGTTCGATTGAAGTTCTGGAACTGGCTGACGCAAACGACATTATTTTTCTTTGTTTACCGAGTCACACGACGCATTACCTACAATCCTTAGACCGAGCGTTTTTCAAGTCTTTAAAAACTTATTTTTATGAACAATGCCGTAATTGGCTTAATAATCATCCAGGGCGAAGGATTACCCGATCACAATTTGGTACTCTTTTGTCAGAATCTTGGGAAAAATCTACGACTGAAAGAAATGGTTCATCTGGTTTCAGCGCTACGGGAATACATCCCTTTAATCCGTCAATAATACCAGAGTATGCTTTCATATCAGAAGTTTTGATAGAAGATGAAGCACAAAATACCAGTGGACCCCAACATTAAAGGGTCAAAGTCACCTCAACCAGGGACGTCAAAATCTGTTTCAGACACTAACGAAACTCCTTCTAAATTTCTTAATGCGTTAACCCCAATTCCAGAAATTGATAACTCTGCAAGAAAACGTGCAAAACAAGTAGCAGCATTATTAACTTCAAAAGAAAGTATTAAATCAAAGAAAGACAAAGTAGAGAAGAAACTTAAAGTACAAAATCGCAAGCCACGTTTATTTAAAAGCAAATCTGAATCGAGTTCTGAAGAAGAAGAAGACATAATACAATTGGATAGCGAGGATACGGCAGGAGAAGATTGCGAGTATGACTGTATAAGATGTGGTGAAAATTACTATAAAACACAAAAAATTGAAGATTGGATTCAGTGCATTATTTGTCTTCAATGGATGCATGAAAATTGTACACCGTCTGACAATACTTGTGATACTTGTGGAAAAAAGGCTAAGAAAAAGTATGAAAGCAAGGAAAATGAAGGAAAAGGAAAAGGCAAGGGAAAATGGACGAAGAAATAACATGGCCATCTTGTACGTCTTGCTATGGCCATCTGAGACAGATATATCCGTTAAGATGGCCAGTGTCTGTTTTTTTTTTAAAAGTTTATTATTAAAATTTCATTTCATTAATCGTAACGAAAGTCTGTATAGCCAAAGTTGATTAATAAAAGTTTAACTAGAAAGTACACTTTTATTTTTATTTTTATAAATATTGTATTAAAATCTACCTACAAAAAAATACGGCCATATCACCCTGAATTACCATATATATATGACGCGAAGTATATTTTATTTCTAAGTTTCTTTTCATAGTTCTTCTCCACCTAATTCATGCCAATTTTATGCTTCTTGAATCACTTTTTTACTAATTCATAATTTTCGATGACCAAGGGCAAAAAAACTCCATAAGTTCATAAATTAACGCGAATTTTGTTAAATTATGAACCAAAAAATACAATGAGGATCACTACATTCACTATTTCTTTAAACACTTTAATGGTATTTATTAGAATTTGTCAAATTACTTAAATCGCAACATATTTAGTTTAACGACAATGGAAATTTCGCTGCATATTGGTTATTGAATATTATTCATTTGATCATGAATTTATATAAAAAGAATAGCAAATTCGAAAATTTAAATGCGCGCGCGCATGTGAGTACGTTTTATGATGCGTTCTTAACAATTAAGAATTAAAGATTATTTTATTCTGAATATAGCCGTAATCTGATGACTACTAGCTTGCCTTCGCGCTAGAAGTTGATTACTTAAAATGATGTAATCAATTTTAGTTTCTTATGGAAAATTGTTGTGACGTGAAGTGGCTTGTAATTTCATAGTCATGAGATAGGAATGAAGTTTTTGCATTTAATTTATTATTGCATTCAATGGTAGCGTTCGGTTAATTCATTATGAGTACAAATTTCAAACTTCGCTTGAATACTATAAATTAAATATATTTAAATATTTATAAATATGTGAAGTATATATATCATATATTCAGAGCGAGCCACGTGTAATTACTTTTGTGACACCGCGCGCCCCTGTAAGAATTGGAAACAATATAGAATTTCATTATAGAAGACTTGTGTATGCTTTCAAGAACGTTAGATCTTCTTAACCGACGAAATGATTTTACAACATTTCTCTCTGTTCTGACAAATATAGCCTCAAGTTACTCTATACCGAAACACTAAACTAATTTTATAAAAAAAAGTTAGGTCGTTTTGAGATAGTTTGAACAACTTAAGAAAACAAATAACTCATTGAATTGTAAAAGCAGTTGATGTTCTATTTTATAAAAGTGGTTTGAATATTAAAAATAAAATGAATCCATCTATTATTTTCCGACATCAAGACCCAAATCTATTGCGAAGATGTAAGGATTTAATAAAAATTAAGTGGTCAGTTTCTTTGCGGACGAACAGTTGACCAAGGAAAAATTGTCAAATTTTTCCTTGGTCAACTGTTCGTTAATTTTTCGTGGTCAACAAGGTGAATTTAAAACATTAAAGGAACCTATTTTAAAATCGGTATTAAATTAAAAATTTCTTTTGAACTTTAACCAACAAGATCATTCAAAAGTGAACTTTTTACGACTGAGGAAACTGTTCTCCATAGTCTCCATAGTATCAGCCAAATAAACGTGAACCTGTACCCGTATCTGTCCTTTGAAGCTGATACACCGTCTTACCCTCTTTCAAAATGCCTTAAATGGATCAATTAGCACATCAGAAAAAAATGTATGCTTCTAAATTGTGTTACAATAAGATGAATACGTTCTAAGTAATGATGAGACACCGCAAATTGCTAATAAAAGAACAGATTAAGTTAACTTTAGTGTTAGATTGGAAATTTTCCATAGCTTCTCCAAATGCATGATGATAGAATAAGCTACAGATCGATCCGGGCCATTTTTTTTTCTAATGAAAGAACTCTCTTTCATTTAAGGTAGGCAACACCCTAGTTTTCTTTTAAAACCTGATATATTACTGAGTTTTTATTAGAAGTGATTGTAATCGGCCTGCGGTTTGTCTGGTCTACTTTCAAACCTTTTTAAAGAATTGACTGAACCTGCATATCTTTCTAGATACTACAAAGAAGTTTGAAGCATCAGGTGAAGCCTTTTACTTGCAGGGGCGCACATTTTTTTTAAACGTCGTAAAAAACTTTCTTTAGTTGTGAAGATCTAATATTTTTGAAGCGTACACGCCTTTATAATGATATTCTATATCAAAAAGTCAAATATTTGTTAAACGTTTAGTACCTACAAACTTCATTATGCTTCCACTTTCCGAATAAATTTAAGGGCATTTGTATCTCAAGAGATAAGACTAAAACTATATAGATAATATAACTAACGATCCGGAAAATATGCTAAACGATCTGAAAAACTGAGATGGTTTGGGCTTCGTAAGCCACAACTTCAGATAATTTTGATATCGGAAATATGTGCGTCCATCTAATCCTGGACTTTACCGGCTTCGCTGATATTAATGAAAAAATATTTTTGTTTAACGTTAATGACTAAATACATAATAGGTTTAACTTTATAATAGTACGTTAATGACTAAATACATAATAGGTTTAACTTTATAATAGTACGTTAATGACTAAATACATAATAGGTTTAACTTTATAATGTACCTAAATGTATATGGAAATGTTCTAGATAAAATTTGTTGTAACCTTTTTCCAGAATTAAAAAACCAAATGTTGATTTATTTCTCAGGTTTTGGGAAAAAGTCATAGGAGGAGACAAATTTTATTGAAAGCATTTCCATAGAAAAAAGAAAGTGACATTCACTGCTTTCAAAACTAACAACGCAGAATGTATCCTTGTAATTTTTTAAGCTGTGTTTTTCGACAGCCATTATCATCAATATTATCATCTTATTCCGACTTTCGATGAGTATATTTTGTTTACTTATAGTCTTATTAAATGGATCAAATTTATTAACAAGATGAATTAAATACAGTTGATACACATTTGTAAATTTAATTTGGTTTATAGCATGCATTTAAACCATATTTCTAATATTTTTTTGTATAAACTTGATTTTAGGAAATTTTGTGCCGCTTTCGCCAAATATCTCCGGACGGCAGTGAATGTGGCTGTATGAAGGCCGTCATACTCTTCTCACCAGGTAAGTGTTTATCCAACAACTAGGTAGGTACTTATTAATCAAGATTATTTTATGATCAATTTAGATAGAAACAATAAAAGCGAGAGTGCCAATGCCAGAACCAGTCTTGCGTTGTTTTTAAATAATTACGTGACATTGACGTCTTTGCCCTTCATTTTCTTCCTGATTGCTACCTGTTTTCTTTTAACAAGACGTATAATGTAAAAATAAGTCCACTTCACAAAAGTAATTAAATATAAATTTGATGGTTCGTGCCCTCCAATTCGATCGTGTAAGATAAAAACAACAACTTCAAACAGAGCTTATCAACGAAGCCGGTTATTCCGTTTATATTTCATAGCTACTTATTTAAAAACTGAATATTGCGCGATTTGCGTATCGTGTAAATTGGGCTGTATTCAATTGTTAAGTAAGTAGAATACAAAGGTAATTAAATATGAATTCAAAGCTTTGTGCCCACTAATTCGATCGCATAAGATAAAAACAACAACTTCAAACAGAGCTTATCAACGAAGCCTGTTTATTCCGTTGGTCTTTCATAGCAACTTGTTTAAATACTGAATACAGTGCAATTTGCGTATTGTGTGAATTGCGCTCTACTAAATTATTAAGTAAGTAGCTATGATAGACCAACGGAATAAATTCTTCATTGGTACAGTGGCGTGCAGTGCTTTTTGAAAAGGGTAAACTGTGAAGGGACGGACATTTAAAATATATATATATATATATATATATATATATATATATATATATATATATATATATATATGTATATGTATATACATATATATATATATATATGTATATGTATATATATATATATATATATATATATATATATATACACATACGCGCGCAAGCATCCGCGACCGCCCCTGACAAGGCAGAAGTATAGAAGGTGTAATGGAATGAAAATGTGTCTCAATAATTGAATCGTAAACACTCAAAAACAATAAACTTTCAACGTAATTACCCAGACTTATCGAACTTAAACCTTAATCACGATTAAAACAAAATTAATTCGTCCTTATCTAAAAATACAACAATATCTATCAACCTTTTTAAAATTATTTGTATTTCTATGTCATTATGTCCCTGATTCGCATTGGCTAGTTGCATCTCGATACAATTTCTAAATGCGAAGAAAATTTTGTAGTTTTACTGTGCACGATGAATGTTTAGCATATTTTTTTACCAGAATTTGTCAAATTACGTAGATAATCAAAACCAACTTTATTCTTATTTACTATATTCAGTTCCGAATAATAAACAAGGCCAGCAAAACAATTTATTTAAAACGCAACTTCTAATTAGCCAGCAATGCTAATCCTAAAAATTACTGTGAAAGTACGCTATATTTACTATAAACGTATAATTTAAATATTGGCTATCACTTCGATCTATCGCTTTCGATCTATCATTTTCAGTTATAATATTTCTTCAATTTAATTTTAATTAACAAAAAAAAACTTACCGCTGAAATATATTTCACTGACAAAATATAATACGTATATTTAAACCGGACAACAATCAATATTATTTTCGAAAGAGAAAGACCAACTGACAGTGAGCTCGTTGTAACAACACAATGATACAATGCTTGTATGCAAATGTCATAATTACGGCTTTGTTTTAGTCTGAATATAGCCCACAATCAAAACAAGCTTTTGCTTGCCTTAAGACTATGAACTGACGTTTTGAAATGAGATAATCAATTTTAATTTCATATGGACCATTTCTGATTCGAAAATTTTATGGAATTTCATATAATATAGAAATGAAGTTTGTACCTACGTTTTGTCTAAAATTCCAGCGAACGGAAACGTTCGCTTTGTGTGTGCGAACTACAAATCTTATATCGAAGTGTGGGTTTCGTTTGAATAGCACAATTTAAATGTTTAAATTTTCGTAAAAGTTCAGAGCATAGGTATACGCTAAATGTTCAGAGCAAGCTAAGTGTAATTATTTACAAGGCACTGCGCGCCATGGCATTGGTATGCTCTGTTTGATGTTATTGTTCTTATCTTATGTGATCGAATTGGATGGCACGAAGTGTCGGATTTATATTTTAGTACCTTTGTTTGTGAAGTAATCTTATTATTATATTATACGTCTTGTTAAATTCAATACCAAATCCAGGTAATAAATATAGGTAGATAGGCAATAAGCTGCAAAGCTAGAGCAACCATATAACTTTCTCATTGGAGGTTTCTTAATATTCATTTAAATGTGTCTATTGTAGAATCATACGAGAGCATGGCTACGGTTGAATCATTTCTTTTTATCAGCGGCATCAGATAGTATAAAACTTTTTCATTCGCTTATTAAGAAGGGTTTTTCCTTTATTTGCGTGAAAAAATTGCCAAATGTAGGAATTTTAAAAACAGGGTCTATCGTTAAAGTTTACTTGGAATGTGGTCAATGGCCTATTGTTATTCGCGTTCCTCTACCTACTTAGTCACTGTATTACTTAGCATGCAAAAACATGACTATCATTTTATTTGCAACTTCACCACCGATTCAATACCCAGTTAATTTACCAACTTGTTACTCTCTTGCTTACACACATGTAAAATCTCATTACACAAAGTAATTTCTACGCAGAAACAAGCGGATTGTGCGACATCCATCCAGTGCAGATGCTTCAGGACCAGGCTCAGTGCATCCTGTCGGACTACGTGCGCAGCCGTTACCCGCGCCAGCCGACGCGCTTCGGTCGCCTGCTACTTTTGCTGCCGTCGCTGCGCGCTATTCGCTCGCGCACCGTCGAACTGCTCTTCTTCCGCGAAACCATCGGCGAGATACCCATCGCCCGCCTGCTCGGTGACATGTACAACATGAACAAGTACGCCGGTCCCGTTTAGTCTACGTCACGCGCTACACTCGACGTTCCGTTGAAGGCGTAGATATTACGAACGGACTTTTTGCTGTAGGTACTCGGTGAACCTTAGCGATATAGTGGCATATTATTCCCTTACTTATAAATAGTACACATCCTTCCATTCATACCTTACTAGTTATCAAGAAATGGGTTTATAATTGTATGGTCAGTACGTCTTAATAAAAGTAGATACTCGGAAAACCTGTGAAGCTAATAACACGTGTCGTTGTTATAAAATAATTTCTTTTTAGTTTTCATAAGCTGGCTCTTTATTTTGGATTTTATGTATCATCAAGGTAACAAGTAAACGTAAACAAACCTTTCTCTAATTTTTTACATTTATCAGCCAGGGCTTTTGGGTGGAGAACATTATTCTCACGTTCCGGCCAAGTTGCCACAGGGCTCTTCGAGGGATCCATACCGTCTCCCTCATATAAAATAGGGATCTTCAAATATCTCCTAATATATTCCATATGTATCTTCAAACAATTCCACCCAATATGGTTAAGAACTGTCCCTTCACAATGAATAATTTAAGACTTCTATTTTTTCTAGAACGTATTTATTAGAAGCTTTAAATGATTTAAAGTTCGGTCTCCTCTCAATCAGATTCCGGTGGCTAAAGGAATCACGTTCTAAAAAAATGCGGTTCTACTCTCTACTACCGATTCCACTCTACTATCTTGCCACATGTTTTCCAATAAAACTACACGTATCGTCGTATTCGCCGCAGTTAAAAAATGTGCTTTATGTCCTGGGTTTCGCAATCATGAGTATAGACCGGACTATTTCTTAGTGCAAATCTATGTAAACTTGGTGGAAGCTGCCATAAGAAATAGTGACGTGTAATAGTCGAGTAAGAATAAGATTTTCTCTATCCGCTCAAAAACCTTAGTGAAGAATAGCCTAGTGGTTTCATATTACAATTCGGCGAAGATCATCTACGTTACTAGTGAGTACAGACGGTCTCAAAACTGCGTTTTCTTCTAGCGTCAAGGGATTCATCACCATCCTTCGTGTCTTCCTTGTGCCAATTCAAAGTTTGCCGCGTGTTTCACGATCATGATGAGATATCTAGTTACAGGCCCGCCAAAACTTGATTGTAAATGTAATGGATACATTGAGCAAGTTCTATAGGTTTTGGTCAGAGCCGTAAGCGGCGCTCGTTGTGACCTCGAGACGATTCTCCTAACTAGTTGGACTCAGATTCACTAAGGAGACAACACCTACGGTATATAGGCCAATATTCCGAAGTACATTGTCCGAAGTATAAAAATCGATGCCTTAACCCTCTTTTAGGTATGGTGTCATTCCATGGAGTGGCTTGATTCCCTCACTAATGTATGATGCAAGCTGCATGAAGCTACGAATAGAATGGAGTACCATACCCGATCCAGTACATCGATCTAGGATCCGCCCGACCTTCAGTTTCCACTTTCTAAAGTGATGGGAAGTGACGGCTGGTAGCGTTTGAAGACCGCAAGAACCTAAATGCCCACCACCCCACACCGCTTTAATAATCTTGTTGTCGATGCTATCCATGCCTGGGGTCCTTTTTAAGTCCAGTTTTTTGGTAATTCCATCTACTTCCAAGTAGCATACCTCAGATCAAAACTACTACTAAAGAGAGATATGATGGAGTTATTTATGATTTCACACTGTTCAACAGTACCTATCGAGATCAGAGTTACAATTTGGAAAGACTATAGACAGAATATATTCCAGCGTTTTGCGCGTGTTCCTGGTGTTAGTCATCGTATTTTTAAGGGTACCGAAAACAAAAGGCTTACGTGGGTTTAGCACTCGTCTTTATACGGTACCCCAAGTTTTGAAATTTCCAACTTGGATTACAAAAGAACGAAAAGGGGAGAGTTTCGCCAGTTTAACATCTCTATCGTCGTTACACCATGCAATTGATAAAGCCACCCGGCGGGTCTCAACTAATTCCCCATCTGGCGTTCCGAGGTTCTAGCACGTCATTAGTCACGTCTTTTCTTCCTAAATATGTTCCGTTCTACCAACGGTTCCGTTTGAGCCGACCTGTGCATCATCCACCTAAACCACTTTGGCACTAATGATTACCTTGGATTAAAATTATCTGCCAGATCATTTGGGTAAACTAAACGCGTAGAGGTTTCGTTGAAAACATCGAGTTCTACATGGAAAATTGCGAAAAATCGATTCAGTCCTGGTATCCTGTTCTAAACAGGGAAGGAAAGTAATAAGTCATGTGGATCGAGTGAATGCAGCTAAATATATCCGAAAAAGGATAAAACAAGACCATGATTCCTCCTCTCCTAGGTGACTTACCTTATCGCAAAGTATGCGCACGAATTGCACCGATGAGTCGGAAGTTATTCTTGTTAAATGGATCATGAAGAATTTTGTTATAAAGCGTAAAACATCTACTTTTTTATTTTTCGTTTTGTAACCTTTATTTTTATAATTATTTCTTTAACGGTGACATAATCATAAAATACATATCATACAATACTGTTTGATTTAATATACTTTTATGTAATTATGTTAAAAAAATTACCAATTTTTATTTTCACGGTTTTGATATGCACGGCCATGATGGGTCATACCAACTGAAGGCTAAAAACAATGCTACTCGTGTAAACTATAGGCTCATTCGGGGTAAACACTTTTTTGTTTCACTGTAGCGAATTACTATAATAATAGTAATGCCTTTCTTGCGCAACCGGCAGCATATTTAATAGATTTATAAATTTAAATGGGTATTTGACGATTGGTTAAACGATTTTAAATTTCCTTTAAATAATAAAAAAGATGACTTGATCCGACTGCGCACGCAGTCACATTATTCATTTTATTTAAATGATATTAAAATAAAATGAACAAATAATACCGACAATGGAAGGTACATACAAACATGCTTTACATTTATAATTATTAATAGATTCAAAATAACAAAATTATCCATAAGTATTCGTTGAGCAAACCAAACAAACATTTTAAATATTATTATGAGTTCCGAAAGAAGTAGACAGTAACCAAAATAGGTAGGTACTAATGCGCAGATATTTACATTTTGGCATATAGAAACGAAATATCAACGTTCTATATAAAACTATTCTTTAACGCCATAATCACCGACATATATAAAAAGGAACTGAAAACAATATAAAAACATAAATAAAAATATTAAAGAAGTGTTTTTGAAAAATAACGTTGAAAACAACTGACAATATAATAATTAAAAACCTTCCATTATTTTTCCAGAAGACTTTGATATAATAATCATTCATAATAAATATTACCCTAATGAGACAAATAAAACTATCAATAGATCATAATTTAAATGTTTAATACAAATCAGAGGTAGCAATTCACTTTTTGATTTCATATAATCATCATGATTAACATTATTATTGACAGGATTCAATATAAGTAGGTATTAAGGGAATACAAAGAGTTCATAATAACTATTAGCTAGTTAAATATCTATAAGAGTTACAGGTTCAAGAATAACTCTTACTATTTCTTGTTTCTCACCGAAATCACACATGAACACTCCCATTTCGTACGCCAGGGCTGTGCAATTTTGGTTTTACCAACTTTGGCAGAAAATGTATTCGATCTAGTTTTTAATAAGCGGATCTTTGTATTTTTTATCACATAATGGACAAAAATATTTAGATTCTAATCTTCTCTGTATTTTTCGTAATTTTATTTTGTCCTTTTTTATTCCCTGTCAAGTGGATCGGTCGTCGGTTTTTTCTTTTACTTACCCGAATACCTAGGTTGACGCCCGGATTGAGGAACACAAAAGAAAAAACCATAACTTAAACGCGTAGCCACTGAAAAGGCTGAAGGTTATATCTTTTGTGTTTCTAATGGTTCATCAAAGGTCAAAGATGACTTGAGATGACATGCATAAAGTTTCTTTTTTCTTCTCTTCCAGTTGTTTCTTGCAAGGGCTAGATATTATTACATCGGATAGTAGCGAATGCTTGGAAGGGGGGAGTTAAGTTCTCAAATACACACCCCCCCCAATCATGCTCTGCTTACATGAGCAAAATAAAGTCTTGACCAAACCCTCAGTTGGGTCAAGTCCCTCCTAAACCAAAATCCTGGATCCACCAATGACATCTGACTTTAAGATTATGCTTGTTCTTTTCCCTTTTTGAACAGCAACAACAACAGCAAAGGAAACCATTTGGGAGTTTTGTTTGGGCTTTCTTTTTCAACAGAGTTTTTTTCTGACTACCTAACAGTTACTGTTTTATTCCTTTCACTTTCATTATTTTACATTTTTTTTAATTGGCTCCATCAGTTTTATGATCTATGTTAAATTTTGCAAGTGGCGGATGTCCAGCGTAATTTGTACTTTCGTCAGAAGTGCGCTCACTTCTTTGTTCGTTCTCGGTAGTTTTGGTAAGATCTTCAGTATTCAATCGTTGCGATCTCCTGTAGCATACATAATGCCCTCGTTTAGAGGAGTAGACCCTTTCCAAACTTCACCGGTGTCGTTTGGTGGAGTCAATTCTTTTGAATCTTCTTCATACAGAAATGAATGAATGAATCAGCTTCATAGGAGTGATTTAGTTAAAGTAGGCCCTCTCGAAACTTCACCGGTGCACTTCATGGTCGGTCACTGTTGAAGGTGCAAAATCGGTTTTCCCAAAAATAAATTATCTGCATGTGGATATAAGCCATTGAGTCAGAACCCAGATTCGGCATTAGTCATTCAGCCAGCTGGCTGGCTAATGCCAAATCAGACCGGCCACCTACAGAGCGACACCCCAGTCAGAATGGTACAGAGCGATACTTTCCACATTCTATCAAATATTTCCTTTTCAGCGGGTTGTGAACGGAGTGCTTGTGTTTGCAATGCAGGCGTAAATCAATAAATCTGTTCTATTACTTGCGTCTTTAAGCCTTTCTGATTAACATTCTTATAACATTTAATGATTTATTATATTTGTAGCTGTATATGACATGACATTATTATATTTAAATCCTTAAGGAAGTTAATTATTTAGTTTTTTTTACCCACACACTCCGATTTATGCGAGGACAGTTGTGTGGGTAGGTGAAAAAACATCATTATGTCAAACATAGGCCACCTTTAGTATTTGTTTAAATTGCAAATTGTTTATGAATAAACGTTTTTAAATAATTACAAAAACTTGATGCAGCTTAATTGTTAATTTTATGATATATGCCAAATATGTGTAAGAAAAAATGTGCACACTTGCCCTACATAACTCCATTATAGATTTAAGAATCACCTACCATTGAGTACCTATGAAGTGACATGGCCAAAATGACTATTCATTTCTACGTCGTATTATAAATACGAACTCATTCATTATTCCGATTCAATTTATGAAACTATTACCTCAGTCTACCCTCTTATGTATAATATTGGATATTATTGATTAAATACAGAGAAAAAATAGGAGTAAATAAACATAAAATGAGTGATCAATTTATAAAAGTTAAATATTTATATGTTATTTATAAGTATTTAGTAAATAAAATACTAAATACTTATAAAAATATATTATATTTCAAATAACATACAAAGTAGGTATAAAAGATTTTTTAAATATTGTGAATTGGTACTTACCTTCTATTGAAATTCTAATTGTCTGTTTCATTTGAATATTTAATTTTGAAAGTATGAAAATTCAAGTATTCAAGGTAATTTTTTTGATAAAATAAAGTTTAAGTATGTTCTACACACGTTGCAAATAAATATTTAGTAATAAGTATTTATTTAATCTACCGCTTCTATAATAGGCATGGCGATAAAAAGAAATAAAGCTCTAAAGTCTGATTATAAATATTTAAAACTTTTTGATAAGGTCAAAATGCACTACAGCTAAGCAACACTGCACGAATTAAAGCAATGCGACACCACAAAGTATAGTTTACATCAGCGTTTCCCATATGATGGGTCGCGACTCGGCACCAGCCTACGAAAATAAAATACCGTGTTGCAGCATTGTCGTTTGTTTCAAGAGACATGTTGCTTTTATGTCAATGCGAACGCTCGCTGTTATTCACCTTAAATTGTGTAATAATTTTTCCTTACAAGTTGATGAAAGTACAGACGTATTGGATAATGATAATTTGAGGTGTTTTGTAAGTTATGATTTTAACAATACGATGCAAGAAGAGTTTCTGTTTTGTAAAGCTTTGCCCACAAAAACAACAGCAGAAGAATAACTTAATTAATAGATACATCAGTGAGCATGAAATTGAATGGAAGAAGTGTGTGGGATTGAGTAACTATAGAGAACATGTTATGTCAAGCGTTCGTTCCAGACTTTATCCGAGAGTAAAAGCCGTACCGCCAGAAGTTGTATGGATGTATCGTAGCATTCTAGGGAGGCACAGGTGGCCAAAAAAATGCTATCGATTCTAATCACAACAATGAATGAATGTGTAAAATTTATAAACTTTATTAAATCTCGTCCACTGAATTCGAGATTATTCTCTTCTCTGTGCAAAGAAATGGAAAGTGGTCATGAACATCTTCTTTTACATTGCAAGGTGAGATAGCTATCAAGGGGAAATGTCTTGAGAAGACTTATTAAATTAAAAGAAGTTTCCGCGTTCTTAGAACAATATCCTCCAAAAGGAGGACTAGGTCTGAAGCAATATTTGAATTTAATCATTCATCACAGATTTCATCATATTGATTGGTTATGGAAGGTGATGTTTTTGATTTGATTTTACAAGGTAACAATGTAACGGGATTAAAGTGCAAGAGAAAGTGAAAGCTACAATAAAAAAACTTCATTTGTGGTTACGTCGTGCAGAAACCGGGAATTACAAAGTTATTAGAATTACAAAAATAATACAACATGAGTTTGCCAAATGCTTATTAAAGAACATTTGCTAGGACTGGAGATTAATCTGTAAGATTATTTTCTTCCACTCAACAGCAACAAAACATGGGTTAGAAACCCAATTTCGGTTCAACTTAAAATCTGAGACTAATTTGACAGATTAAAATGTCGACTCGTTAATTGAACTGTCATGTGACACAGCACTCAAAGATATGTTCGAGAGAAAACCATAGATAAACTTTTGGTTGTCTCATCAAGAGTACCCACTCTTAGCAGATCATGCAATAAAGCTTTTAATGCCTTTTGTAACAACATATAAATGTGAAGCATGGTTTTCAACACTTGTGTTTTTAAAAATAAATATAAAAACCGATTGGAAGTCGCACCAGATCTAAGAATAAAGTTAACGTCCTTTACGACTAACTTTGAGTTCATAGTTAAAAACAAACAGCTTCATACTAAAGTATGAAGTTGTTTGTTTACAGCTCACTAAAATACGATATCATTATGATACATCGCTGATATAATATTATTTGTTAAAAGTTACGTGGACATTGAAATATGTTTTTTTATTTTCCCTACATGCACTAGGAGGGTTAAAAACCTTTGGTGGGTCACGAAGGGAAAACATTAAAATAACCAGGCCAGGCGTAATAAAGTTTGGGAAATGTTGGTATACACAATTCTTTTTAGATGCAAAATACTTTAAAGCGTAACTACCCTATTTTGCTTTATCACATTCTAATGCATCAAATGAATGGTATACTTGCTTGCTAAAATAATGCAGTGGGCGTGCAGCTGTGTGTGTTTTGTCCTTTACATTATTATCTGTGACTACAAACTTTCTATCATTGTTCGAAAACATATTTGGCCATTAAATTCTTTAAAAATTTATTTTCAAAATTTATAACAAGCAGTATACCCAAACCAGTAAGTGGACACAACATGGACGCTTTTATAGAGATACCCATAATAAAAATTATAGAAAACTAGAGACTGTTTTTACAAAGTATAAGTTGGTGTAAACTTGAAAAATAATTATACTTCTTTTATGTAATTGTATTCTTTATGCTATAGAGAAAGAATATTTGCCAATGTCAAGTATAAGTACACTTTAGGGAAAAGGGGTTTCATTTTGTCTTTATTAAATCAAACGGGGCTAAACTGATTGACTGTAAGAGATTGATTTCATTGTTAAAGTACGTAAACAAATAAATAAATATGGATATGAAAACATCAACATATAAATATTAAATATAAAAATGTAGAAAATTAAAATGAATGAAAATATTTCATATAGGCATTTCAAATTTGAAGCATAACAGCAGCTGTTCGAATGAACCATGGGTGGAAATTATTTTGATCAAATATCTCATTTTTTTATATATATTTTTCATTTAAAGAACAAAAAAGGGAAATTTCCAATTTTGCTAAAGTACACTTATACCTAAACTTGAAATAAAGTATCTTTCATATTACCAATCAATTTAAATTTAATGAAATAAGATATAGTTAAGTTCCGTTAACAATAAGCTTTTACGTCTTTACAAAAATGATTAAAATATACTTCTGTAAGTAAATACAATAAATGTCCCTAAACAAATAATATATTTTCAATGACGCTCAAACTGTTGTAATTAGTTTATAAGAAATTCATTCTTTCTTGGAAACTATACAAAAATGCATAGTGTAAAGATAACTTACAATTTTTATTTATAATAAATTATTTGTTGGCGTTGTTAATATAACTAACGGATTTTAATATTATGTATAGTTACTTCAAAATATTTAAATGTTTTCATACTATATATATGTTATACGGGTGCATACACACACACATATATATATATATATATATATATATATATTATATATATATATACATATATATATATATATATATATATATATATATATACATATATATAATTATTGTATTTGAAAGCAGATGTACATTTGTGAAATAATATGTATTCTAATTAAAAGGTATGAGAAAAAAAACAAGGTCCAATTTCTTCAAAAAGTTTATAATTATTTATAATTTGCCTTCATAATTTAGTCAATTTACTGTAACGAAAGTCATTCTTTAACTTCCGAAATATTCATTTTCTCAAGCGGATAGACTGAATCCACATCACTAAGATCAACGTCATCATCCTCAGGCGGTTCGTCTCCTTTTTCTTTAACTTTCTTCGCCCGATCTAGATCCTCCCGCTTCGGCTGTGCAATTTCTAGGTTCTTCCATGCACCCGTTTCAAACTTCTTCATTTTGACTTCCACTTTAGATGGTGTCATTTGGACGCTACTTTTATCCACTGAAATGATCTAAAAATGTTGATTGATCATATTAGATTTAAAACTAACAAAAATACTTTACTTAATAACAATGTCTTGTTTGACTAGAAACAAATTTATTCAAAATGGGATGCAAACATTGTTGCTCTACATTATAACTAGTCTCAGCTCGCAACTTTCGTTCATGTGAACTTCAGTAATGCAGCCTGTTTATTAATTCAGGCTGTAATAAATTCATTTGCGTTCAATAGTAACATAATTTTGTATGGTCCCTCGGGAATCACGCTCGGATTTGGTACACATGGTGAGTTGATACACGCTAAAATCAATGTAACCGAATTTTCCTTACAGATAATACTATGTGATCAAGTAGGAACTTAATGAACATCATAGAAGAAGGAGGCTATCGCTTAGGAACTACTTCACATTTTGGGATAAAGAGTAGCCCATATGGTAATCCAATATATAATTTATTTGTATGTCAAAATTCGTGTAGACCTGTTCAGAAATTATGGAGCTATAGATTAACAAACATGCATCCACGCATCCATTTCATCCATCTACCCAACTTTGGATGGATGGATGATGCTTAATTTCTGTATTCATAAAACTTTGGAAAAGTATATTACAAATAAGAAAAAATAATAATATTAATACTATAAAAAGCAAAGATAGACTAGTTTATAATTATTTACGCAAATAGTCGGCTTTAAAATGTGAAAAGAAGGAAATAAGACTCAAAATAATAAAATATTGTGCATTATATTTCAAATTATGCTGGGTTTAGATGGATCACTTCTGACGATCGTCATGGATGTTTAGCCGAATTGAAATATAGAATGAAATTTGTAAACAACAAACCACCCAAAGTAATCAAAGTAATCTTAGGATGACGGATGAACAAAGTAGAGGTATTGAATATATTTGGCGTTAATTTTGTAGAAATTCATTAATCACAATTAAATGAAACTACGTGATGCGGTATTATTTCTACTTTCTTTAAGGTCTTTACCATGGCCTAGGTTTCGTTGTATTACAACATATTCAGGTAGGCTATTAGCAAAGACTGAAAGAATGAATCTTTGCTAATAGCCCACCTGAAGATGTTGTGATACAACGAAACTTAGGTCGTGCTAAAGAATTTAAATAAAGTAGAAATAATACTACATCACGTAGTTTCATTTAATTGTAACTTTAAATTACGTCATGTACGTCAGGAAAACTTTGGGCAATTTGTTACCTCATCCGTGAACCATTGTAAAGCGGTACGCATCTATAAATGGTTGACAATACAAATCATCCTATTATGTCAGCCTTTATGATAGGTGAAATGGGAATAAGACAAAAAGTTGTGCAGTACAGTAAGCAGTATCATGGCTATGTAGACTTTGGGGCTGACATAAATCGGAATTTTCTACAAATGTTATGTCTTAGATATTGTCTATTTCAATTGAATTTTATAAAAATAATTATTAAAACATTTATAATTGACGGTGCATCTGCCAACTTAAGCATCCATTAGATTTTAGGACGTAACTCTTCAATTAAAATATTATAAGTGCTTTTTAGACACCAGCCATATGTTGAAGTTGGGTAGAAATGTTTTCTATGTATTCCAGGGCAAAAAACATCCCCATTAATTGACTCCAATAGTAATACATCATGAAAATATTGACGATTACTGAAACATATGCAAAACGTCGAAATGTTTAATTTAGAAAATAAACTAAGTAAAGCTCATATAAATTTCAGAAATATGTAATGAAATAGCGTCCTCACTACTTTGTAAACGTATTGCTGAAGAACTATTGTAATAGTTACTAATAATTTATTCGACATAAATTCAAGAAATGTTTATCAAAACACTATAAAGAAACTGGAAATGTTAGAAAAAAGAACAATATTTTAAATTCTTTGATGAGGTAATACGTGTGTTTTAAAATTTATGTGCTACGGAAACCGTACAAAATTGAATAAAAAAGATGTTTTAAATTGCGAGAGGTATACTGGTTTTTGGGGTTTCTATTTATATATACAAGGATTTGCTCGAGACTATTTAGAGCAATTGTTTTTTAACATTCATGCACATGGAGTAAAAAAAAATAATTCGACGACGACATAACTAAAATATATAAAAATTACAGTACACACTCAACTTATGGAGTTTAGTGACACATTCTCTTTGTTATTTATTAAAAATATACATAAAGTTCATGAGTTGCTTGTCTGAAGATAACGAAAGTCAATGTATGAATTACAACGCAGTGTATGACTTGTATTGTTAGATTTGTAGTGAAATCTCCATCTATTAAAAAAAATATAGAAGAGCAGAGAAGGAGTATGATTCTCATATACACATTGAAGGATGTTTTGTGTGAAACACTCATAAGAAAACAAATAAAACAAAGGTTAAACAAAATTAGAAAAATCTAAACAACACATTTTTAATAGCATTTCGAAAACTTAAATTTAGCTGATTAATAGAAGATTAATTATACAACATTTTTAAGTTAGAAAGGGTTTACATTTTACATAACCTGTGCGAATTTCATGAAGATTGTTTTTATAGTTTGTAAGCTAGAAGGTGATAAGCCAACAGATTGGCAGATTACTGAGTGTAAGCAATAGGTTTCCGTTCAGACATTTCAGGTATAAGATGATTAAAAAAATGTGACATTAATCAATGTAATTTTTAGTTCATTTGAAAATGCATTATCTGTTCCAATTTTCAATTCAAGTTTCTATACCGTTAGTGTTTTTTGTAACTGGCGTTTTGCTTATTTTATTTCGCTCAGAATTATTTCTGAACAAACTACTATCATTTGAAAGAATTTTGTTCGAAAGCTTATATTTGTCATGAGTGCACACATTCTTTGTTCACACATTGTAAATATGGAAATTTATCTTAAAGAAAATATATATGAAACCACAGCCACAGTCAGAAGTATGTTTGATGATATGTATTTACCAATCTACCTGCGTTCTAACATCAATAACAAAGATATATATGAACATGAAGTGTAAAAACATTTGAATGCATAAAACTCTAGCTTTCAGCTTCATTACAGTTGAAAATGTATAAATATTCGACTGAACACCAAGACCAGACTTTTGCAGATATTACGCTGCTGAGACATGAGTATTAAAACTTTATTCACTGGAAGCATATTTCTTTCAAGATGTAGTATTAAAGAATAATACTATTAATATTCTGGACAGCATTTAGAACAGTCATACCAATCCTTGAAAAGTTAGAATTACAACAGGACTATTCACCATATATTTTGGCTTTAAAAGATGTTAGAATATTTTGGCTAGATTGTCAGAAAAAACACTATTCCCACCTTTCCACCCAGTTGTCTCAAGGCCCCTTCAGGGAGCTGTAACATCCCCCCTCATACAAAAGTCCTCCAGGGACCCGTAACAACCCCCTCATACAAAAGACTTTGAAGGTCCCCTAATAGTGGCTCATGTCGATCATCAAACGTTTCCACCCAACAGGGTTAGAAAGTGTCGCCACGCAAAGAGCCATTTAGAGCCTCCATTTATTCTAGAACGCATTTAGCGAACGTTCTAAATGACTCAAAGCCACACTTCCAACCAAGTCATGATGACTAAAAGAGTCACGTTCTACGAAACGGCGTGCTTCTACTCTACTATCACTACACATGCTCTCTAATAAAACTCTACGCGCATCGTCATGCTCACTGCAATTAAATATAATTCAAATCTGTATAAGTTTGCAGGGAAGGCGCCATATCGCATAAGGAATTGCGACATATAGTCGTCTGATTTGAGCCAGGTCTTCTTGATCGGCTCAGAAACAGCGGGGAAAAATTTTCTAGCTGCTTCACCCTTTGAATTTGGTGAGGACCATCTAGTCTGCAAGTGAGCACAAACAATCTCAAAAATGAATCTCTTTATGTACAAGGGGGTTAATCTACTTGGAACTCAAAATGTAGCGATCCTGCTTCATAATTCATTCCTCGCACCAACTCAAAATTAGCTGCACATTCTGCAATTGCAAGGTCTGCAGACAGAAGGTTAGCTAAAACAGGTAATGCATCCATTGAACAGGTCCTATAAGGTTTGGTTAGAGCCACGAGCGGCGCACGCTGCGACCTAAGTACGCCTCTTCTAACCAGTTGAACTACTACGCATCACCGAAGTATATCGCCGTATGCATTAGTTTGAAGGTAGAGCCAAGCTTCAGGTTCAAGAAGGTTCAGCCCTCAGCCTATTATCACAGTCGGCTCCCTCACCAGTCTGCCTTTGAGGAGGACAACCTTGGATTTTTGTGGGACAAAATTAAGCTTATTTTTAGTGCCCCAGTCTAGCGAGGGAGTCTACTGTCAGATTCTCTATTTTTTACGGCTCTCTCCTCCAACCATCAGTAGAGTATCATCAGTATAAGCGATTATTATCTGCTATATAAGCTGCATTATTATCTGAAGGGGTAACGCAAATATTTCATTGAACAGCATATTCCACAGGATGGGACAGAGGACCGACCCTTGCAGGCACAGCCCCTGGTCAATGTTTTCTATACTACGATATCTCTGTTCTGCAATAAGGCAATTCGATCAAAGAAGTAATTACTTATTATCCAACGAACGTCCGCTGACACTCCTCTGTTATACAACGTGGTTAAACTGGCAGGCCACCAGGCATTATCAAACACGCTGGAAATGTCCAAAAATAGAGTACGTATTTTTTTGGGCACGAGTCTACCCAGGTCAAAGCAGCAGAAATCGCATCTGTTGTGGATACTCCGGGTCGGAAACTGAATTGCATAGAGGACCCTGGCGAGCGAAATAATTGAGCCACCAATGCACTGCCAATATTCGCTCAAGTAACTTCCCAAAGGCCGGAAAAAACGTAGTGGGCCTGTAGAACTTCGGGTTGCTAGGCCCATTATTCTTCACTTTAAGTTTTCCCATTTTCCTGATCTTTGAGAAGTGACCCTTTTGCATCAAGATCTCACACGACGCGGTTTCCCATACCATTTTTATAAGTCTGTTATCGATTGAATCTAAACCTGGAGCTTTTTTCGAGTCTAGTTTATTAACAATATCACCCACTTCCGAGTGGCATATCTCTGGGTCAAAACTGCCACTGCTAAAAGAAGATATGCTGGGATTGTTCCGGATTTTCTACTGCTGCTATGGTCAAGATCATTCTCCAGGAAGAGGGCAGCTAAAAGGTATTCAAGGGTTTCAGGCGTATCGCCGGTGTAACTCTCATCGTTTTTATTGTAAGGGCGCTAAAAAAAGGGTGTCCCTGGGTTCCACATACTTCTGTATACGGCGTCCCAGATATGTGAAATTCCTATCTTGGTAACAACTAACAAGGTCCCCTGGTGACCCTTTATAAGTCCTCCATTTAGCGTTCCGTGGCCTTTAGCGTGTTAATAGTCACGTATTTTCTTCCTTAAAACTTTCACAGAACATCCAGGGTCGAGCTCCACCAGGGATTCTTCTTTACTGGATCTGGTCGTCTTCTCCCTAATCCCCCCTTGGCACTGATGTTCACAGTAGATTGAAACCCAGCAGCCATTTCATTCAACAATCTAAGCGCTTAGAGATTTTGCTGGAGGCATTGAGCTCTCAGTGAAAAATTTCGAAAAATCGACTCCAGTCTTGGTAACCTGTTCTAAATAAGGTACTGGCTCACATACCATGCCCTGGTCTAGGACAAGCCTGGGTCTCAACAGAGAATAAATTGCTCTATGGTCGCTCGAGAAAATTTAGCGTTCAACCCTCCAGTTGCACACACAACCATATAACAAGAGATATGAGAGTGACATCAATACCACTTTCCCCCAAAGGGTTCTGACAAGGTTGCAGGCATATTGGGCACATTACATACCAGGAGTTCTAATGGATGATATCCTCTAGGATTTCCCCACGCAGATTGGTGTGTTTGCATCCGCACAGATGATCCACGACCAATAGACCAAAGAACAGTGTTCAGGTGCTCGTAGAAAAATTTGGTAGGCCAGTGAAAGTATATGCTAATTACAAAAGTCTGTACCTGGCCGAGCGACATCTAGGCCAATACAATGTTCGGTGGATAAGTGTTCAGGAAAAGGACACCCATCGCTGCTGGGTTATGGACGATTGCAGGGCTAGGGCCCTTCCCCATAATTAAAAAGGGCTCCCGCCCCAGGGTATACCCCTTGGGGGCGTATTGCACGCGCATAACACACAGTTTTTATTGCCCGATTTTGAGTTCCTAACATTGTCAGAAAAAAACTATTCCCACCTTCCACCCAGGTTGTCTCAGGGTCCCATTTGGGACCTGTAAAGACACAACTCATACAAAAGAGGGGACCTTTGAAGGTACCAATTTCTGCGCTTCTACCCAACAAGGTTAGAGTCTGTCACTTCTCAATGAATCATTCAGGATCTCCATTTTTTCTATAGCGAATACTCTAAATGACTCAAAGATTGGTTCATTCCCAACCAAGTCTCTGTGACTAAAGATACCACATTCTAAGGCTCCATGTAATTCTACGTTACAATTAAAATGAGAAAAAACAGTAGTAATGGGGAAAAGGCACAAAGACGAAGCCTGTGGATAACAGGAGCTGCTTGGCTAAACATTGTGAGAGAGAAGATTCTCCATGCCACCTTCAGCAGAAAGAAATATGATAGGAGGAGTGGTTTAACGATCTAGGACCAGTTATTTATCCAAGTCGAAATTATATATTGATGTACCTTTTAGTTGTACTGTTAATATTTTTTTTCCATGTAACTTAGTATAATGTATTGTCAACAATAAAGATAGTAAAAATGTTAATAAAAATATTCCATTTATTATTGCTAGAATATTAAGGTATAGTTATATGTAATAAAAGGTTTATTCTACGTATTGCTTACATGAGTCAGTTCAATGTCTAGATTGAACGAGGCATCAGCTTGTTGCGGGAATACAACCTTTGCGTTGAGTCGTATCCCATTCAACTTGACAAAACTCTTGATAGGATCATACTGTTTGGCGTAGACAGTCACAATCACATAATCGGGTGTCTGATGCCAGTCCCATCTACACTTCACGGTGCCTTTATTTTCAACCTGAAATGATTTATTAATCATTTGACTCATTAATATGCAATATTGTGTGCAGCAATGCATGTTATATTTATTATCATTAAAATGATTGCTTGGGAAATAAAATGAATATCTTCACAGTCAAAAACAGTTGTAGACCATGAATAAAATTGACCGACCCCGAGCTCGGTTCACTTTATGACGGTTCCATATTTATGTACATTATTTGAAATCAGATATGCTATGATTAAATAGTCTGATGTGAGTACAAATGTTATATATTTACATCAGATTCCAAGGTGACATCATCGAGTGTTATAATACTTTAACCATAATGTTTGTATTTTATTATTCATAATTTACGAATTATTATAGTTGAATATAATTTTATATTTGTTGAATATATTTGGTGTTAATTTTGTAGAAATTCAATATTCACAATTAAATGAAACTACATGATGTAGTATTGTTTCTTTAAGTTCTTTACCACAATCTAGGTTTCGTTGTAATACAAGATCTTCAGGTGGGCTCTTAGCAAAGATGCTAATAGCTCACCAGAAGATGTTGTAATACAACGAAACCTAGGTCATGGTAAAGAAAGTAGAAATAATACTACATCACGTAGTTTCATTTAATTGTTTATATTTGTTGTTTAACCCATCTAGAGCTCAGCCAATAAATATGGAATTTATGCAGAATGCACCATACAAGTGAAATTCGTAATAGCTGCAGTTCCGGAAATTCATTATCAACTTATTGCGGGAATTACTTTAACGAAACATCTACAATCAAACATTTTTACAATAAATACAAATAAAAACGATTTTTTTGTTTAAATAACCTCAAATAAATTTCCAAAAAAATGTTGTAAGTCATATATATCTAAAATCTGAAAAAAAGCGACATGTCGAATCGATATGTCAGCCAAGCAAGGATAAAAAACTGTTACAGTGAAAGTAACTAAATTTTAATTTTTTCAAAAATAAAAAATCATCATATATTACCATAATAAACTCTAAAACTGGGTGAAATATAGTATTTATAGGTGTATATAGTAAACTCAAATACAGGTAATATTTCTGGATTCTAAACTTTCTTCCTTTAACTGTTGTAGTGCCATGGTGTTTTACTCGTATATACTTAAAATGTGTTTGGTGTTTTCTTAATAAAAACTTGTACAAGGATAATAATATACAAAGAAAATTATGGAAATATATATTGTGAATAAAAATATAAATAAAACTAAAATCAAGGTCACATCGTATTTTTGCAGTCCGGTACATCCTCCGCATCAGCAAAATAATTGTTATCGTCACTATCACTCAAAATTTGCATTACGCCAAATTGTGAGGGCACCACAATGTCACTCCCACTATAACTTTCTTCACAACTTGAAAAACGATCATTTTCACTTGAATTATTTTCGTATTCCGACATTATCGGTTAAACATTTCCTTTTCCTCGATCCTTTTTATATTGTAATTACATATAATATTATAATTTGAACTCTATGTCACACAAGATAAAAAATTAGCGATGCGTGCGAGCGATCTCCCCTACCGTGCGCTAAACAGCAATTGATTTTGCGAGCGCCATAGCACTTGTGGCAAATTTAGTTAGTATGCGCACGAGCGTGATGGCGCTCGTCAGCACTCAAACGTTTAAAAAAAGCTT
Organism: Druceiella hillmani; assembly: GCA_039881145.1. NCBI lineage: Eukaryota > Metazoa > Arthropoda > Insecta > Lepidoptera > Hepialidae > Druceiella > Druceiella hillmani. Next base: position 953,233 of record JAYKKI010000014.1, read on the forward strand.
TATTTGTGAACATAATAATGGAAAACAAAAAGATGAGCAGTAAAATTTAAATAAATTTCTAAGCAAGTTATTCATAGATATAAAATATAAGAGATATGATTCATAAGTATAAATGTATAAGATATACATAATAATTCTTAGGAATAAATATTACTCAAGAGTCTGGAGAAGTAATAATATAAAATTTGTAATAACTAAGTTTTAATGCCTTTGCAAACACATTTATTTGTTTATATAAGGGTTAATATTATAGGGGAGTTGAATTATGGTATTGGCATTATGATGATTTGTAATATTTATTGAAGGTAGCAGCATGATTAGAATAGTGGCCCCCAGGAAGTTCCCTAATATAACTGTTATACTACTAAGTATCACGGTATATTAAATTCAAATAACTGCATTAAAACATATTTATTTACAGTAACAACATATGGTTACCTCATTTTTAGAGTGAACCAACTTCTTTCTTCTCTTTCACATTCCTTTGTGACTGACGTAATAAATACATCCATTGACAAAATAATTCTCAGAGTTACACTGACAGTAAATTGACAGAATAATTCTTAGAGATGTTTTATCAATTTTTTAATGCGACTTACAAACAAGTATATCTTAGTATATTATATGTAAAATTTTAGTTATTGAAACTTTTAAACGAGTATTTTATAAATAAAATATCATTTTTATTAAATTATGTCATTAACCAAGTTATAAAATATGGCTGAGACCAAATTTTCTTTGTACCTGAGTACAAAACATTTTATTTAAATTTTATCCTTTATATTATATCGTTAAAATGACTTACAATTAAATTTTTATCGTGTTCTTTATTGATATATTTTTAGACTTTATGGAATAACCTAGAGAACTACTTCACTCACTGATCATTCCGTATGGAGTTTCCGGAAGTCACAATATGTCACAACATTTCTCATGGGGCAGGTTCTAAGAATATCAATTAGCTCAACGTTATCTGATCTCATTAGCTGTCTTCTCTCATTGACTCACGCCGCATGAGGAAATCCACGATGTATGCGTAACATAACTGCATGTTTGGTTTTGATTAATGTATGAAAAAATACATGTGAATACGTTTCAATATGTATGATATTATGACGTTTGCCTATGATATGCGATGTGATATGTCATACACGCTAATGATAAAGTCATGGCGTGTTCAAGTGTTTCTGTTAGGTTTGTGTCAGTTACATATGTCTTGACGCAGAGTTGGTCTTGTCTGTTCGTGTATTTATTTGCCAGACTGTTTAATGTAGTTTATTTTACTTATAAATCTTCATAGCTTATTTAGAAAGCTATGTATACCAGCTAGGTGGCCGATTGTGGTTTTAGCCCGGTATGTAAGCATACTCTACGTAATAAGATATTCCTAGACTTCTATAAAAATAAAATTTTTTTTCTTCAAGATTATGTTTTTTTTATGTAACAGTGCATCAAAAATCTCTAATATGTTCAACATTGAAAGTAACTCTGCAGTCATTCTTTTGCATTTGCTGGACTGAACAAGTAGACGATAATTGGTTTACAAACAATTAAAAGCACTCCAATCAATTGAAAAACCTAGGCACTTTCCAAGTTGTGCTCCATGACAGGGGGACTTTGTAAGTTGATGGGATAGCTTGTCAACCTTGTGTGATAAGATGTTTCGTCGTCGGTATTATCAATAACGAAGAGAGGTGGTTTACTAATTATTAGTTTGTTTTTATATTATCGTTAAAATTACTATATATCTATAATTAGTATGACGCCCACGTACAATAACATCACATTTACTGCAAAAAAAATTAAATAAAGTAATTATTGCAAACAGATAAGCTGTCACAAACGCATTATTTTATTGAATACGGAAAACATGAAATTTTTTAAATTTTAGTTGAAAATAATTTTTTTATTATTTTATCACAAAATATATAATGAACTGACTACAGATAAAATTAATTCACACTATAAATATATAATATGACAATTATAATACTTTCGGACACGAACATTGCTATCTTTTCTTGGTGTAAGCAAGAAAAGATAGTAATGTTCGTGTCCGAAAAGTGTCGTGTGAGTGGTTAGTCGAGTGAATTGTTGTATGTTTCATAAAACGCATGAAATAAGCATAATCTTCAATAAATACAGATTATTTTGACATATAATAGAATACATATTGAAAAAAACTTAGCACGCTTATTGTTCCATTTACTACTGACAGCCTACAAAAACAAATGCACAGTTTAGAAGTGGCCGGCAAATTATTTCAATACTATATATATCTTTATCATTTAGTCATCGGAACGACAGTAAAATAAACTAATATGGTACTACATACATCCAATACTGCTCAAAAAAAATTCCAGGGCGTCTACTATTCATAATACTTTTGTTTTGTCATTTGAGAAGTCGGTGAGTACAAGCGTTCAATTTCAGGCCTGATATCCGGACTTGGGGTAATCTGCATAAATTTGTGTTTGGGTCTGAATTACGGCTTTCGAGTGGTGGTTAACATTAGTAAGACCATTATGGACATTTTGATGGTATCGCAATTAAGAGCTAATTTTTTTTCTTTTCATAGATTTGATATTTATTTTCTTTTTAAATTTTATGAATCTGAGCTTTATTTTTTGTAAAATGTTATAATAAAACACATTTACGCTCTTTGGTGTTACACGTGTCGGTGTAGGTCACCTAGGTCCGGGTCAAGCGGTCTCTCTAACAGCCAAATACAAAACAGAGGGACAAGGCCCCAGTAATTGTTGAATAACATTCTCATACTTACCCCACAAGACATTTTTGTAGTATTCGTATGAAATATATTTTCGCCTCTATCAATTATTTTAAACCCCATTTTTTCACTTTATTTTTAATAATATTCAACAGATTTTTGACACATTTTAAATACACATTCTGAGCATTATTGCCACCTTTAAAAATACTTAAAATTTTCTGGTATTTTTATTTTCGTGTTCCATAGTTTTTAACCGTTTGAGTGCCGACGAGCGCCATCGTGCTCGTGCGTGTACTAACTAAATTTGCCACGAGCGCGATGGCACTCGCGAAATCAGTTGCTGTTTAGCACACGGTAGGAAAGGTCGCTCACATGCATCGCTAATTTTTTATCTTTCTACATGTTACATAAAGTTCAAATTATAATATTATTAGTAATTACAATATAAAAAGGATCCAGAAAAAGAAAATTTTTAACCCATAATGTCGGAATACGAAAATAATTCGAGTGAAAATGATCATTTTTCAAGTTTGAAGAAAGTGATAGTGGGAGTGACATTGTGGTGCGCTCACAATTTGGCGTAATGCAAATTTTGAGTGATAGTGATAAAAGTGATGATAACAATTATTTTGCTACGGAGGATGTGCCGGACTGCGAAAATACGATGTGACCTTGATTTCAGTTTTTGTTATAATTTTTGTTCACAATATATATTTTCATAATTTTCTTTGTATTTTATTATTATTGTACAAGTTTTTAGTAAGAAAACACCGAAAAAATTATTAAAATTGGATAATTTTCGGAAGAGATACATTTTTTTTCCAAGACACGAGTAAATGACATCAAAATTAGTATATATGAGTAAAAAAACCATGGCACTAAAATGGTTAAATACAATATAATAAAATTTCAAAATGCATAAAGAATATTTTCGAGTGTTTATTTCTTTGTAACTTTTGTAACTACGCAATGACAAAATAACAGCAACGCTTTGCTAAAATTTTCATTCCCCATTCTACTAACATAAAGGACACACTATGCAAAATTTCATTATGCCTACGTACATTCTCAAAATTCATCATCAGCTCTTGGATTAAAAGTAATAACCAAGATTAATTTAGAGAAAGGTACATGAAACCTAAAATAAGTGCTTAGTTAGCTTAAGACCGCGCATAACGTGCCTAAAATAAGAGGTTAGTTTCTCCATTAAGACCATGCATAAGGTAATTATTCAGTTACGCCTTATGTAAACAAAAATACTTGTAATTAACTTTTAAAAATTGCAAGAGTTTTCAGAAGAAGAGAATTCACTTCTAACCTGTTTAGTCCACTTATGGACACCCGAAGTACAGCCTACTTGACTTAAAAAAGTACTGAAATCAGTAGTTTTCTTTTGACAGCATGACCAAAATTTGAGACCCTCGTGAAACACAGGACATCCAGGATGATGTATGCATTCCGTCTGCTCCGTGTGAGGACCTTCATACGAAATGTTGCAGCCACCATTTTTGCATGTCGTGCCGATTGTAATTACACTGAAAGAATGTATTCTGTAATTTTGCAGTTTAACATAAAAAATTATATTGAATAAATTTTTAAATATCAGAGTATTGTAGGCAAAACCAATAAAAATTTTGGTAATAAAGTGAGCTATTTATTGCACTTAGTCCCAAAATCAACATACAACGTATTTGTCATTTCAGATGGCCTTCAGCTGTCCGAAAGCTAGAGCTCACGTTACTAACACATCTCCGAAGGAGTTATGAGAATCTTATAGGGGATCAGAAACCATTCTAATTAGTTCAGGATATGCCTTATACCTCTATATATCTCTATGTATCTAGCACAAAGTACATGCGTGGCATGTATTATACAAAATATGAAATGTTTTTCTTGGAACTATAAACGTAGCAAACAATTTAAATTGCTAAACATTCACTTAAATTTAATAAAACAAGTCATATACAACGGGCTGTCGAAAAATTCTAAGCTTAAGAGATATTAACGCTAAATGTTCTTAGTAAAAAAGGGGGAAAAAATTTTTTTGAAGAAATGTCCAGGGAATCGGCATAATTGTCTGTGATTCTCTAACTCTGGGTACATTTCTTCAAGCAGGGTCGAGAATCCCTGAAAAACTATTTGGGCTCAGGTTGTCCAAACATGGTTGTCACTGAAGAAAATATCACCAAAGCCAAGAAACTGTATTTGAGGACCACAGAATAAAAATATTACATATAGCAGAGGAGTTGGACATCAGTAAAGAAGATATTTTGTGTGACCATTTACACGTAAGAAAAGTCATTACGCGTTGGGTGTCAAAAATGTTCATACTGTTCGACAAACAGTGGCGAGTTCAGACTTCACAAGAGTTTTTGATTTTGTGTTGAAAAAGTTGTATTCAACACTCATGGCCACCGTCTTCTGAGAATCTGTAGGAATATCTCGACTGTGTCCCAAAAAATATTATGATGAATGCAGGGTATTATGCAGCACATTGAAACTCTGTACAGAAATTACGGAAAAAAGAAGCGGCAAATTCAGTAAATGGGTTTTGTTTTTCAATGCAATATACCTGTTCATGGCAGCTGTGGGAGAACGTTTTGAGGATAGAGATACGAACTATTTTTTCAGTAGAATACAAGTCCTTTATAAAAGGTGTGGAAAATGTATAGAATTTGAAGGGACTATGTTGGAAAATAAATTCTTTTGAGAATATTTTCTTAGCTGTTAGTACTTTAGACTCGGAACTTTACAGCCATCCCAACTAGTCCAACAGGTTTTTAAAAATTCATATATGTGTATATTAAAGAATGTAATCAATATATATATATATATATATATATATACACATATATATACATATATATATACATATACATATACATATATATATATATATATACATATATATACATATATATATATATATACATATATATATATATATATATATATATATACATAAATATATACATATATATATACATATATATATATATATACATGTATATACATATATATATACATATACATATATATATATATATATATATATGTATATATATATGTATATATATACGTATATTTATATATATATATATATGTATATGTATATATATATATGTATAGGTATATGTATATATATATATATATATATATGTATATATATATATATATATATATATATGTATATATTTATATATATATATGTATATGTACATATATATATATATGTATATACATATACATATATACATACATATACATATATATATACATACATATAAGACATGTGTGTTCCATAACCACTTAGTTTTCCCCACAACCACCTACTGGTTTTCTCTCGTGGTTGTGATGGTAGATAGCCCTTGGCCTCCCATCAATGTTAAAAGTGTGGTAGCATTGGCTGTGTGTGGTGGGAGTGGTTGGTGGAAGTATAGGACATTATGGAATTTCGACTTAGACTTCCAATTTTTTCTAGAGAGTTTCACAGTTTTCCACAAAGTTCCACAGTATGTCGTAAATTTCTCACAACCACTCGTCTTCTTATTCTTTTCACTCTTTCTTGCCCACTTGGCAACGAAATCTACTCACAAAAAATCGAGATTTTTCTGAAAAAGAGATTTTTGTTCAAAATGTAAAATCAAATGAATCTAAATATTCAAGAATGTTACGAATTGTTAATCGTGCATGTACTTGACATTTGGATGGTCGAAAGTATATAAGATGAATTTGTTGTAACATCAGTATTTATGTATTATATTCAGTAATATTTAAGCAATGCAAAAGAACGGATCGAAAAGAAAAAAAGCAAAAGTTCAAAGTGATATTTTTTTTTAAATTCTTTTTGTTTTGTACTTTTGTAGTTTTTGTCACTAAAATGCCAAAACGCAAGAATGTTTACACAATTTCTAGCAAAGTCGCAAAAGAGAATCCCAAAGAGAAATTAAACAAAATAGAAAAAGAGAAAAGAAACTTGCAAGAACACAAAAACAGTAAGTTTAATAGAACCAAATCAAAGGGAAGAACAATGTGAAAATATTAGAGAAAAAATAATAGTAAAAATATCATACCCGGGTGAAGCTGGGTAACACAGCTATTATAAAATAAAAATGTTGCCAATGAAAAGAACTTTGTTCACTCGAAATATTAACCCACATTGTCAACTTGCTTTTGTAATTTTAATAGCAATTGATTTATGTGACTGCTGCGAAAGTATCCTAAATGAAAATTTTCGAACTATTTCCATAGTTCTTTGGGGACTGAATTTTTACCTTATAGCAACTTGGTCACAGAGGTGGATATTTGTTGTTACATGGTTGTTAGCATATAGTAGCATTCGGGGTGAGCAATTAACCAGCTTCTGATATTCGATTGTCAGCTTCTCTATTACCACTTGCGATCATGTACAGCAAAAACCTGTTGAAACTGTATTGGATAAGACTTGCCCATGCCATGACACCTTCTTCTGACTAACCTACAGATTCAAGCGTTTTTGCTTGAACTGTTGGATTCAATCTTACACCAAAGATTATTTGTTGCAAAGGTAGACAAATACCTGATATTCTTTTGAACGCTTGATGTTCTTTGGACATAATTTTTCTCGCTTTTTAATTTTGTCAATTCGACTAACGTTACTTTTAGACCACTTTTAAAACTTAATAAAAGTGAGGTGAGCTTTCATTTATGGCATTTCGTCCATAACCTCTCTATATTTTATAGGCTGTCTACACTGCAACTAATTCCTTGAAAATAATTTACCTTAACTTGTCCATAAAAGAATAAGTGATAAAACCAGAATTTAACTTGTTTTGAAAGAATCTCGTCATTAAATATATTAAAATTTAGAACTCCATGCGAAATTATAGACAATGTTATAAAGTAGCGAATTTCAATGTAATAATATATAGATAAACACAGTGAATAGCAAATACTGTTGAATTTCCAAATTATGAAATAAAATGTTTTCAACTTACTCTGAATTATCAGATATCTTCTCACATTGTGCAGTATTAGTAGATTGCTGGAGCGCTGCAGAAATGTTGGGTACCATGGTTGTAAGTGGAGATTCAAAGGAAGGTCGCACAACAGTAGACTTTACAATAGGAGGAGGGATTTTCACTTCTATAACCTCATGAGCAGTTGCTTTGTCTACTTCGGGTTTCACTGGCTCAGGCGGCTTCTAAAATTTTGTTTTAGGAAGTGTGACATAGAATTTTTATGGGAAATAATTGAAAATTTCACTTTCTACTTTAATAATTTTGACTTTTCTGTATGTTTTACACTCTAGTGTTGTTTGTGGAGTGGTTTGTGTGAAGAATACGTAAACATTTTATTCAAATCCTTTCAAGATGCTATAATTTAATTTAATTATTGAGTTATTTTCCATTGCTATATTTAAAATATTGCCTTGAGTGATTTTTACAGTATTACCCTAAAAATCACTCAGTTTTACATCACATAATAATTATATTTTTTGTGACGAGAATAGCATTGATTAGAATATCATTTCATAATCACATACTTTTAAAGTCGTCGCCAAATTGTACCGGAAATATACTTACAATTTTTCTATGCAAAACTGTGAATGTCCTAAACAATTTTTTTTCTTCTTTGTTCAAATTTCAATATTTAAATTTTTTGAATTTTTCTGCTGACTTTCTTCTTGTAACATATCAATCGATAAAATTATTAAAATTAATAATATGAACATATCAAAGATTTGATTGGCTATATATATATCAGGACACCAAATACAGTAAGCCTGTCAGGAATGAAAAATTCCTTAACAACCAATCCATGTCCAGTCTCTCTTTATGGTTTTGGTTTATGTTTATCATTTATACCCTTATGTCCTAAGATAAGGATGCATAAGATACTTATATAAGAGCCAGGATGTTATATATATTGTCAGTAAATATGTGTGAAAAAATTAATTTCTCAATGAGATTTATGTAAGAAATAAAAGTAATGCAGTTTATGTAGGTTTTTCGTGTGATTATAAAGTTTATTAATGCCCGACATTTGCAAATTCTGAGACAGCAAGTGAACTTTTTGACCCTGGTTTATATTGTGCTTTAAATTTAAAAAACAAATTATTAATGTCTTATATTGATTTTGACCTTTTTGACCCTGGTTTATATTGTGCTTTAAATTTAAATAACAAATTATTAATGTCTTATATTGATTTTAGCCTTCTTGACCCTGGTTTATATTGTGCTTTAAATTTAAATAACAAATTATTAATGTCTTATATTGATTTTGGCCTTTCTGACCCTGGTTTATATTGTGCTTTAAATTTAAATAACAAATTATTAATGTCCATATTGATTTTGACCTTTTTGACCCTGGTTTATATTGTGCTTTAAATTTAAATAACAAATTATTAATGTCTTATATTGATTTTAGCCTTTTTGACCCTGGTTTATATTGTGCGTTAAATTTAAACAACAAATTATTAATGTCCATATTGATTTTGACCTTTTTGATCCTGGTTTATATTGTGCTTTAAATTTAAATAACAAATTATTAATGTCTTATATTGATTTTGGCCTTTTTGACCCTAGTTTATATTGTGCGTTAAATTTAAATAACAAATTATTAATGTCTTATATTGATTTTGACCTTTTTGACCCTGGTTTATATTGTGCGTTAAATTTAAATAACAAATTATTAATGTCTTATATTGATTTTGACCTTTTTGACCCTGGTTTATATTGTGCGTTAAATTCAAATAACAAATTATTAATGTCTTATATTGATTTTGACCTTTTTGACCCTGGTTTATATCGTGCTTTAAATTTAAATAACAAATTATTAATGTCTTATATTGATTTTGACCTTTTTGACCCTGGGTTATATTGTGTGTTAAATTCAAATAACAAATTATCAATGTCTTATATTGATTTTGACCTTTTTGACCCTGGTTTATATTGTGCTTTAAATTTAAATAACAAATTATTAATGTCTTATATTGATTTTGACCTTTTTGATCCTGGGTTATATTGTGTGTTAAATTTAAATAACAATTTATTAATGGCTTATATTGATTTTGACCTTTTTGACCCTGGTTTATATTGTGCTTTAAATTTAAATAACAAATTATTAATGTTTTATATTGATTTCGACCTTTTTGACCCTGGGTTATATTGTGTGTTAAATTTAAATAACAATTTATTAATGTCTTATATTGATTTTGACCTTTTTGACCCTGGTTTATATTGTGCTTTAAATTTAAATAACAAATTATTAATGTCTTATATTGATTTTAGCCTTTTTGACCCTGGTTTATATTGTGCTTTAAATTTAAATAACAAATTATTAATGTCCATATTGATTTTGACCTTTTTGACCCTGGTTTATATTGTGCTTTAAATTTAAATAACAAATTATTAATGTCTTATATTGATTTTGGCCTTTTTGACCCTGGTTTATATTGTGCGTTAAATTTAAATAACAAATTATTAATGTCTTATATTGATTTTGACCTTTTTGACCCTGGTTTATATTGTGCGTTAAATTTAAATAACAAATTATTAATGTCTTATATTGATTTTGACCTTTTTGACCCTGGTTTATATTGTGCGTTAAATTCAAATAACAAATTATTAATGTCTTATATTGATTTTTACCTTTTTGACCCTGGTTTATATTGTGCTTTAAATTTAAATAACAAATTATTAATGTCTTATATTGATTTTGGCCTTTTTGACCCTAGTTTATATTGTGCGTTAAATTTAAATAACAAATTATTAATGTCTTATATTGATTTTGACCTTTTTGACCCTGGTTTATATTGTGCGTTAAATTTAAATAACAAATTATTAATGTCTTATATTGATTTTGACCTTTTTGACCCTGGTTTATATTGTGCGTTAAATTCAAATAACAAATTATTAATGTCTTATATTGATTTTGACCTTTTTGACCCTGGTTTATATTGTGCTTTAAATTTAAATAACAAATTATTAATGTCTTATATTGATTTTGACCTTTTTGACCCTGGGTTATATTGTGTGTTAAATTCAAATAACAAATTATCAATGTCTTATATTGATTTTGACCTTTTTGACCCTGGTTTATATTGTGCTTTAAATTTAAATAACAAATTATTAATGTCTTATATTGATTTTGACCTTTTTGATCCTGGGTTATATTGTGTGTTAAATTTAAATAACAATTTATTAATGGCTTATATTGATTTTGACCTTTTTGACCCTGGTTTATATTGTGCTTTAAATTTAAATAACAAATTATTAATGTCTTATATTGATTTTAGCCTTTTTGACCCTGGTTTATATTGTGCGTTAAATTTAAATAACAAATTATTAATGTCCATATTGATTTTGACCTTTTTGACCCTGGTTTATATTGTGCTTTAAATTTAAATAACAAATTATTAATGTCTTATATTGATTTTGGCCTTTTTGACCCTGGTTTATATTGTGCGTTAAATTTAAATAACAAATTATTAATGTCTTATATTGATTTTGACCTTTTTGACCCTGGTTTATATTGTGCGTTAAATTTAAATAACAAATTATTAATGTCTTATATTGATTTTGACCTTTTTGACCCTGGTTTATATTGTGCGTTAAATTCAAATAACAAATTATTAATGTCTTATATTGATTTTTACCTTTTTGACCCTGGTTTATATTGTGCTTTAAATTTAAATAACAAATTATTAATGTCTTATATTGATTTTGACCTTTTTGACCCTGGTTTATATTGTGCTTTAAATTTAAATAACAAATTATTAATGTCTTATATTGATTTTGACCTTTTTGACCCTGGTTTACATTGTGCTTTAAATTTAAATAACAAATTATTAATGTCTTATATTGATTTCGACCTTTTTGACCCTGGGTTATATTGTGCGTTAAATTTAAATAACAAATTATTAATGTCTTATATTGATTTTGACCTTTTTGACCCTGGTTTATATTGTGCGTTAAATTCAAATAACAAATTATTAATGTCTTATATTGATTTTGACCTTTTTGACCCTGGTTTATATTGTGCGTTAAATTCAAATAACAAATTATTAATGTCTTATATTGATTTTGACCTTTTTGACCCTGGTTTATATTGTGCGTTAAATCCAAATAACAAATTATTAATGTTTTATATTGATTTTGACCTTTTTGACCCTGGTTTATATTGTGCTTTAAATTTAAATAACAAATTATTAATGTCTTATATTGATTTTGACCGTTTTGACCCTGGTTTATATTGTACTTTAAATTTAAATAACAGTGCTTATTATTTGAACACACTTTCCAAACACTTCTCTTTGAAAACAAAATTTCAATGATAACTACATAAATTTGTTAAAAAATAAATTTAAATAACAGTGCTTATTATTTGAACACATTTTCCAAACACTTCTCTTTGAAATCAAAATTTCAATGATAACTACATAGATTTATTCGACTATATTTTTAACTGTTTAAATATCACAATAACAAATATACATACCACATTTGAATGCTTTGATAAAGTGCAACCCTTAATATTGAGAAACTCTGTAAAGTCAGTACATTTTTTGTTACAGCATGACCATCCTTTGTAAGCGTCATGAAAAAATGGCATACCTGGATGATGTCTGCATGAATCTGCAATATATATTACATGGTATTTTTATTTTTATGAGATCATATAGAATAGTAACATCACAGATATTTAACGAAAAACTAACACGTAACTCACAGATCCAAAACCATTAACGTGAAAATGGAATAAAGCATATTAACACATATTATATAATTTTTTTATTTAAATGTAAATAATGTTTATTTATCCGATTATTCATATTAATGAAAAAGCCTAGATGGTCCCTTAATGACTTGGTCTAATACAGTTCTAGGTAGGATACGTTGCAATATGTTTTGCAGTATCATGTAATGTATCGTTCCTACAATTAATAATGAAACACACGTAAATGTGAAAGTATTAATTACACTTTTAGATTGGCTTCAAGGGAGTGCTCTGTTTTTATAAAATGTAGAAAATTGAGTATCGAAGTATGATTAAATTTCTGTTTAAAAAACAACCTGAATCAAGAGGAGAAGGAATTTCAGTTAGACTTGAAATTGAAGACATGGGACATAGAAACATTGAAGACATGGGACATAGTGGCTGATCGATGGAAATGTTTAATTTAAAACCTTTTGTCCTTAATAAAAAACGAGTTTCGAGTGACCACTGTTTAAAAATAAGGGAAAAGGAAAACAGCAGTAAGACTTAGATTTTCAAAAACTGCTGTTCCCCATGCCATTCAGACTTCTGCTTACGAGTAAGTTATGCACAAAGATGGGTGTCTAAATGTCTGTTCCGTCAGTGGTGCAATGAGAACGCACTTAAATGAACTGAGAACGAACTTAAGTTTGTGAATGCGGCTTCGATGAGGTTACATAAAAAGGGTTTAATGAAGAAGTAAAATCTTCGGTCATGTTAGCTCATGTTGAAGATAAAAGATTAAACATATTTTAATAAAGGTGTTTATATGTTAAGTTGTTTTGACATAAAGGAGATTACATTGAAAAAGAATAAAAGTTTCTTTAATTTCCTTTACAATTTATTTGTCAAGCCAATTCATTACGAGACCATCTACGAATATTTACTAGTTACATCTGATTTAAAACCTTTCCAATCCTATATATTACAGAAGTTGATCACAATACCACAGGCAGATCGCATAGTCACAAAAGAGTGAAGTGGTACAATGAATTTCAATAGTGATACAGTACACTGAACGTAAAAGTGCATATGTACTATGCTGTTAACCAAACTGTACTAACAGCATATATGTCTAAAACTGAGCAGCCTGATGGCAGAGTGATAATACATGAATCATAACAGGTGGGTTCTGGATTCTAATCGCCCTGCTTGGATTCTTTTTTTACTTAATTTTTATTAACACAAATATAAAGATTTAGTAAATACAATATTTAGTAATACTATTTTATTATTTTCACTTATATCTTCCGGGATAATAACAAAATGCCTACTTATACTGTACTGTAAAAGTTACAACCCCTAAATAATAATTCTTACTTCAATCCTGTAGCTTTTACTTTTACAAAAATGTGGTGAACAGAAAAGAATTGTACGAAACTGACTCTTGAAGATTGGATAAAAACACATTCAATAATTCTTCATCAACTATCATCTCCGACATTTTATAACATGATTCAGAAAGCTAGTATGGTTCAAACCTATCTAATAAGAGAAACATTAATAGATGTAAATGTAATGTGCTTCCCATTGTAGTCCAGTAAAATAAGCAGCATATTCACACATTACATGTGAAACTAAATACCAACAGCTTTTTTTGCAATTCAAGCATATAATACTGTATTTACAGATTATCAACTAAAATCTCAATGCCAATCAATCATTATTAACAAAAAAACTGATTCGCACTCTTATAAATATTAGCAATCTTTGCTAAAAAATTCTCTTCAATGTTTCGTTGTATTACAACATCTTCAGGTGGGTAGCAATTTTTACTAATAGCTCACCAGAAGATGTTGTAATACAATGAAACCTAGGTCGTGGTAAAGAACTTAAAGAAAGTAGAAGTAAAACTACATCACATAGTTTCATTTAATTGTGACTAATTAATTTCTAAATCAAAATTAACGCCAAATATATTCAATATCTAAACTAAGTATTGATCTAAAAAAAGTCTATAACCATAAGGACAGAATGTTTAGCCAAAATTATAAGGAATACGAAGGTATTAATTAAACAAGTCTATATAAAAAAATATTTCCCTTGTTAGGACTATTAATCTTATTAATATGACATTGCCATCCCATGAAAAATGTAGCATTTTGATACTGATTATCTCTGCAGTGACTGTACGTCCTTTTGAAATTTTCTGTAGACTAATTGTAAAATGTTTGTACAATCAAAATTTGTCGTAAATGAAAAAAGACAATGTATTCAAGACAGATCACCGACCTCATAAATCAATTAAATTAAGCTGGTTACATAGTCACACTAACAGAGCATGATGGAAGTAAATAATTAAACATTTTGAGCATGCTGATCACAATGTTCGGCAAAGTGGAATTGACAAAGAGAATATGACGTGTCTTTAAAAATATGAATGTGGTTGTCAGAAATAGCCATAAACTGAATGATAATTATACCCATGCCAAAACCCATTAAACTACTACATTATAAACTTGAATAAAAACAAAACTGCAATGTGCTATTGTGCTTGATTATTGTACTACATCTATTTGTATTTTTAAGTAAAGTAACTACCCCATGAGACTAAAGGAAAATAAAATATTCTGTCTTTAATATAGCTAATTTATAATTAACAAATTTCATAGAGTAGTTAAAGTTCAGTGCGGAAAATTTTTATGGTATGCTTGGATGACTGAGTTTACTTATGAGATTTAAAATGAAATTTTATCTTAATTAAAAGGAATGTCCACCGGCAGTATCGGTTATTCTTAAATGGTACTGCCATCTAATAAATATCAGAAATGAGGTTTCTATTTATCACAATTTACTGCCATTATGTAGATTAAAATTTAATAACAGAAAATAAGTATTTTGTCAAATATTTAAGATTTCGAATATTCCATACAATAATGTTGAACAATCACAAAGTTTATCTTCATTTTACTATCGTTTATTTATAAGATACTGACATTTATCCTAAGGACACCAGCTTAATAAATGTCAGTCATGTTTTTATTTATTTTGACTTATTCCCCTTTACATAGATTAAACTTGAAGGGAGAATTTAATTATAAAAAAAATATAATTAAATTCTAACAAATATATAAAAACAGTACGATAAATGAATTTCTCGAGTTATCAAGAAATGTCACAAAGCATGAATATGTTTGTCATGCGAATTTAAATTAATTTTTGCTAGTTAGTTACACTCCTATAATTTGTTAACAGTATACAGGTAAGAAATAATAATCTTCCTAGCTTCATTTAATAATGTTTAATTATTTGGGTATCAATCGTATTGGCTTCTATTTCCATAAAAAACGGAACAATAAAGTATCTAGTTTCTATTTCTATAGAAACGGGATAGCACAGAGAAAGCAAACAGAGGCCATGCCGTTTTGTGTAAAAGGTTTGTACAAGTGCTGGATAACGTAAAATGCTCTACGCTATTACAATTCAATGTAATTATAAGTAAGAATGATGCTAATATCTCCTATATGCATGTTATAAGTTATAGGACAAGCTGACTGAAAATTGTTACAAAAAACAATTGTGTTGACGACAGAAATGTTCATGAAATTTACCAAGTATGTGTATTGAAGTGTAAAGAAATTATAAGTATATATATATATATATACATATATATTATATATATATATTTATATATATATATATATGTAAAGAATTCATAAGCTGATGGAGTCAAAGGGCACTAAAAATCAAATTTCTTGGGAGTTTAAAGTATAATATCAGGATACGAGTTATATTCTAATATAGTTACTAAGCTAAAGTAAAACATAGTCTAATGGTTGGAGTCCATTAATTTGTTTATCAGTAATAACAATATTTTATATTATAGTTCTTAGTTATTTATATTATTATTATTTCTTAACGTAAATATTTAAATTTAATTGGCTAGTTATCAACAATTACAATGCCTTGATATAATTAAAATTACTTTGTACAATAAAAACGAATAATTTTCCGGTAATTTCGCTGGTTTACCCGTTAAATATAGTAAATACATTTGACATACTGTGATGACAAAAATTCAAGATATAAGAAAAAAATTGTCACAGATTGAACCATAGTCTTTGGAAGTGACTATTTTCAAACCGAAATAAATAATTTTATAATAGTTTAACCTAGAATAGTAAAGCTTAAAAACAACGTACCATCATTATTATTGGCAGGATCAAATTTTTGACCACATCCTCTATTATAACAAGTTAACATGTTAGACGATTTTTGATTTCAATTTATTTAAAAATGAGATTAAAATATTTTTTATTTACGACTAACACTCGAAGGCAACTTCGTAAATGAATCGACGGATAGTGAAACTGACAGTGAACTGTCAGTTGCACGTCGCGGTACGTCGTAACCAATTTTTTTTTTCGAATCTTCTAGTAAGTTAGAGAAAGTTATGGATACCAAACAGAACTCTCGTATCCTTACCATACAATTTAGAATCTCATAACTGGCTTAATTTTTATTTAATTTTAATAATTTTTTTCTCTATTAATTTTCAATTAATCCATATGTTTATGACATTTTATAGAAAAAACGGCAAATTCCGAAGCGGTCACCTATTTTATTATTGTAGTTAAATAAATAAATAATAAAAATTATTACTGCAATTATAAAATAATTTCATTTCGTTAAACATTTGATGTCAATTCGTAACGTTTTATATATTTATTATTAGATAATCTATCTTCCTATAACTTTATTTAATACTATTGCCTGAAACTATTCCTTATTTGCAGTAGATACCGCAACTTCGAGTTGGAACTATGCCCTAGGTAAACGTATATTTGGTAGATGGTCACGTGTAGATTCCCTAGCAGCGTGTTGCGGAACAGATACATGTTACATAATTGAAGTTCCAACACTATTATTTTATACAGTAGGTAAGGCCAAAACATAGGGGAAGTCCCGTAAGCCGGGTCGATACCTATTGCCGGACATAATTTGATCTGGTACAATAAAGCGGCGACTTTGTTAGTTGAGCATTCGTTAGGGTCCTCTTGTCAAGTGAATTGCAAGAGTGGTCACTCCCGTTCGCCGAGGATAGTGCTTCAAATATTGAGATTAGTTAAAACTTTTTCGAAGTAATAATTTGGGGTTCGTAACCATCTATTAAGTAATGGGGTGGTATTGAATATGATTAATTTATTATTCTACTATCCCTTTCCCACGAACACACCACAATTAAGCGTATTTTTTATGATTCACAGTACACTAGTACGAAGTGCCCTCTGAAAGAGTGGTCTGACGATATGTAAAAGTTGAAAAGAGAAGAAGAAATTAGACTCCGAAAAGAGACAGATTTGTCCCAACTTTTAACGAGCAGCACGAAGAAGCAAGAAGACTTGATAAGAGCTATTAGTTTTAGTAAACCGCAAGTTGATAGTTTCTTTCACAATCTCGAATTTATTTAAGAAAAATTTAATTTTCGCCCATCTGACATATGTATATAACTGCAATGAGACAAGCGCCACTATTGTTCAGAAGCAGGCGAGAGTAATGACACTTCAAAGCAATCGCCAAATTGGCAAGTGCACCTCTGTAGGGTGAGATAAAAAAGTTACAGTTATGTTCAGCATGAGGACTGCGGGTTATTTTATCTTACAACTATTTATTTTTCCAAAAGAGAGTATCAATGAAAGGTTAATGATTGGTGCCCCAAATGAAAATATAGCTTTAACGTAGACAAACTGGGGAATTAAAGCTGAATTCTTGTTAAAGTGGCTTCTCCACTAAAAAGTTTACCAAAACCTATTAAAGAGTGTTAAAAAAATGACTACATACTTTATTAAAGTAAATACAACAAAGTCATTCACATTCTCTTGCACAGAACTTTCCGTCAATTGTTTACCGCAGTAACAAAACCACGACATAGATAACAAAACCAAGCAGTGTTGCCAATATAAAAGTACAATCACTAACATGCTTCCTTACAACTATATTGCAATACAACACATTAAAATAATTTTCATATTAGAACCATAAATAATATACTAAATTAAGACAGATACGACTAATTAGGCAACCCTCTTTATAACTAACCCTAATTCCACACATTTTTTTTCTTTTCGTTTATATTTAACATTTCCTTAAACTTATGAATTTGACTTTTCGTAATGCTTTTGTAAATATATCTGCAATATAATTATTTCAATTTTTTTTATAATTTCAATTTTTCCTTTCTTAACATTTTATGTACAAAATGATAGTGAACGTCAATGTGTTTAGGATTATTTGTAAAGTTTTCGTATTTATCAATGCCTACTACTCCTAGTTGTCTCCATATATCTTTATTGATTTATAAACTTTAGAGAAAATATAATTTATTATCAAGTTTGCTTACAAGTTTGCCTTCAACTCGTTTACATAAAGATATTTGTTAATGTCACCTCACATTTTTGTACATAAATTTGGAAACACGCTTTGACTTTTATAACTTTTAATATTTTTCCATCAACAATATTTACTTTCACGGATTCCCTCAATGTCTCGCAGGTTTCAAAATATTCATTAGTGTTAATAATATGGCCTGTACAACTAGTCGCAACCATTCTATTTGACTTTTCTTTAGCGTGTTATTTTCATTTGTTTTATAAGTATTATTTGGAACAGTTGTGTGAAAACTATTTCCTTGATACTATTATTGTAACAGTTGTATGAAAACTATTTCCTTGGTACTATTATTGTAACAGTTGTATGAAAACTATTTCCTCGATGCTATTATTGAAACAGTTGTATGAAAACTATTTTCTTGATACTATTATTGCAACAGTTGTATGAAAACTATTTCCTTGATACTATTATTGCAATAGTTGTATGAAAACTATTTCCTTGATACTATTATTGCAACATTTGTATGAAAACTATTGCTTTGATGATTAATATGGTGATAATTCTCCCGTTTTCGATGGAAGTTTCTGGTATTGTACAATCCACGTCCTCGGTAGCCAGAAAATCCATGACTTCGACCACGGTTTCCATTTCCAGAACGACGATCTCTTTTTGAATTCCCACAACCAAAATTATTATGAAATGATGACCCGGTTTCAGCTCGAACAAACATTTTATCTATCATTTGAGGCTTCATTTGATATATCTTCTGCAATTCCTAACTTTATTTTGTTTTTCAGGTAATCAATGGTCCTATAATTTTCTGAAACAAATTCTATCAAATCGACTATAATTCTGTGGTTATAATTCTGTGATTTTAACACGTAGTTTAGTTTTTCTTGCTCTGTTATCACTGCATCTGCCTGCTTTAGTTCATTCACAGCTTTTTCAAAATCGTCAAAGAATAGGTATCGGAATAATTTTTCAATTTGACACTTTTGAGGTTACGTCGACAGACAATGTAAAAAGTTGTTAACTTTTTCAAATACATCTTATCAACCATTGTTGTTGTGTATTCTGTTTCTTGTTTCTTATTGCTCTGTAAATGTAGTTAGTCGCCTGGATATCTCGTTCGTCCCAGCTATCATAGACGTACTATTTTTGTTCTCATTACCACATCTTTACCCTTTTTAAATAATTCCCAAGCCACCACCTGGATTGTCTCAGAGCCTCTCTTGGGACTGTTAATGAACCCCCTGGTGAAAATATTTCTCTGCAATAATTTTTTCAGAACTTAAAATAAAAAATTAAGAAGTCTTATTTCCTCTAAAAAAAACTTTGAAAAAGTCTTAGTTATTCAGAAAACACTCATTTGTTAACTGACTTTACTAAAAAAGTTATTCAAAGTTATTTTCTCTTCGAAATCTCTTAACAAATTTGAATAGATTTTCTCGAAGAGTTTGAAATGGTTTAAGAAATTTGACTTATCAAAACTTTTTCTGAATAACCAACACTTTTTCAGAAAAGTACTTCCACCAGTGCCGCCTCAAGAAAAACAGGGAGCCTTTCAACCCATAAAACACTGTATCTATTATCAAACGCTTCCACCCAACAGGGTTAAGTACAGTCCCTACTTAT
Source organism: Druceiella hillmani (assembly GCA_039881145.1). Taxonomy (NCBI): domain Eukaryota; kingdom Metazoa; phylum Arthropoda; class Insecta; order Lepidoptera; family Hepialidae; genus Druceiella; species Druceiella hillmani. The sequence goes on from JAYKKI010000014.1 coordinate 973,667, forward strand.
TAAGTATCTCATTTTTTCTAGAACGCCTTTGGCGAACACTCTAAATGTCTCAAAGGTCCGTCCACACTCAATGAAGTCACGGTGGCTAAAGATATCTCGTTCTAAAAGTCCGCGTGATTCATATTGACGCATACTCTCAATTAAAACTCTCCTGAGGCTCAGTGCAATTGAACAAAATACGATTCGCGTCCTACGTATCAAAGCTGCAGGAACACGCCGGGCTAACTCTCAATGCAAATCGATATAGACTCGCGCGGAAGGTGCCATATCTCGTCAGAAACTGTGAAATTATAATAATCATTAAGAGTCCGATACTCGGGCACCTCCCTTAGTGGTAAATATTTTAAATATATTTTGTCGCTTTATCTGCTAACTCGTTCTGTTTCGTACACAATGTCTTTAGTAATTTCTTCGTCACTTATTGTCATATTTTAAACTAATAAAACTTAACGAAAAGTCGAGTAAAAACTACATAAAACTTTATTTTTACGGCTTTTAAGTTTGTGCTTTAAATTAAAATGTTTTCATTCTTTAGCCAACCTTATATTTTCATACTTAAACGCACTCTAGACGTATTAACGCTCTGGCTAAGTTCATGTTTTTCTATTTATTTAGTGTTATTTGAAGAGGACATGTTTACTCTAATCATATATTTATAGATAACACTACACAGACACAACAAAACGATTGCTAAATTTACTTAATTATTACTATTCAATACTGGAAAACAAATCATTTAAAGGTCTCGATGATTCTTGCTTGCAATGCTCGCATTGTTTCGTAGCTATATTTTCATCGCCGATATATTTTTTGTTATGCGCGCCATTAGACTTAAATTAACTAGCAGGCGAGGGAGGATTTCGATTATACCTCATACAAATCTCATTGAAAGGGAGGGGGGAAGGGGTCTATGAAAATCTCTCGTCAACTTTTTGATTCAGAGAATGTAAACTATTATGAAAGATAACATTTTGTGTTAGAAATTCAATCTATCAATATTAAATATTGTCTATGCCGGGATTTGCCGATTTGAAATAAGCGCCACACAAATATAAAAGCCTTAAAATCATTAACAGATGATCGGATTTGGTTCGGAGGATAAATCCGTGTCCTAATCCGTGTGTCGCTACAGACGGCAGTGATGCCAATTTCGGAGTTTTCACCCTAAATTTAGGGGGATAAAATCTATGTAGGAAGTTCTTTAAGAGGCAAATATTTTAGGGGTATTTTTGGGTATAAAACGTTTATTACGTTTTTTAAAATATTACTCAGTATTCTACTTACATCAACCAAAATAAAAAAAAAATTAGGACAGGTTTAATGATAAATATTTAAATTAGTTTAATTATTTTATAATGAATAAATACTTAAATCATAGTTAAGGAGTTCTAAGGAGTTTTTATTTAAATTTATTGGGTTTTGAAATTACTTTGAAGGGAAAGTTTTCAAATAGTGGCAACACTGACAGACGGTCAGATCTATAAGTAGTAGTACAGGAGGCAGAGTGTACAGATGTTTTTCCTCCGCTTTGGTAAATCAAACATGAACTGCGGTAACCGTAGCGGTAAAATAAAAGAATTGGCAAATTTTATTTAAAAGAGTAGAATTAAATTAGTCATATGAAGTGGATAAATACCGAAGCCTTTTAATAATCATTAAATTTAATCATAAGTATGACGTCATGAAAAGTGATTCTGTGAAAATACGAGCTGTTAAAGTTTGTGACCCTGGATTCAGATTTTTTTAAACCTGTCAAGCGTAAGTAGTACTCGCGCTACGAGCGAATCTAGGCATTCATTAACATATAAGGTTATATAGTATATCTGCTAAACTATTTACAAATTAAAATTTTTCACAGCAGTATATGGCCTACTGTTCTTTCATGGGCGTAAAGACATTGTGCGTATTTAAAAAAATTATGGCATCTGGGATCATATCTATAGTATTTCTACATATCTATAGTATTATATCTATAGTATTTATATTATATCTATAGTATAATATTATATCTATAGTATTTCTACATATCTATAGTATTATAGACTACTAATAATATATTTTTTCATAATTTTAGGTTGAATAGTTGCAGAAATAAGGAAGGGGGTATGCCATTGCATTGCATATGCATTCCATTTTTGCATATTTTTTAAAATATCTTTTCTAATAAAAAATTTAAAATTATGAAAAAAATATTTTTATACTCTTCATAACAAGTTCTTTTAAATCTACACAATGAAAAAAAATGATCCTTTAATTGTTATATGAATATTTAAACAAAATTGTCAGACGGGTACTTATAATGTTTCTGTTTTTCTGTTTGTAGGAAATAGTATCAATTATAGTTGTCGGACCACTCTCCATACAGCAGGATTCCGTTAGACCAGAGACAAAATCCGTGGTCCTCCGTAACACATTCGAGCGTCTGTTAAGGCTTTTACAGATGGTCGGAAACCAGTGATGTAGGAATCGGTAGTACCGTACCTTAAACTGAAAAACGGATACTTTATAAAGTACCTGTCTGTCAGTTCGTCTATTACAGACGATTTTCTTCTAGGGTTAATCACTCGTGAAAGGAGGCAAAGCTGAAGTTCACCGATAAGGATGCTGTAAATGATCAAATGAAGAGATTGCAAAGCTACGAAATGACACGGCTCATAGGAAGGCACAACAATGTTGTCCTTTCATCTGCAAAGTAAGTAAATATTCAATCACATTATAACAGTGGAGTAAATTTTTTTAGAGATACGTCAAAACAATTTTATTTTCGCGGAGTTTTTTTGTCAGTCTCTCTACCTGTCTGATGGATATAATCATGAATACTACTCAGAATTGGAATGTTTAATATAAAGTGTTTTAAACACGCATTGAAACCACCGTTTACCATAGTTTGTAAATAAAACATGTTAAAGTGTTTTAAAAGACGTTTTAAAACCAATTAAAAAAACTTTACATTTTAAATGTACTTTCTTATCACTGTTTAATACGTTTTCTAAACAAAACATTTTTTTTATTAAATTGTTTTGAATTAATTTTTTGGACAGTGTTTAAAGCAAATAAAAACCTTTCATTTTAAACATACTTTCTTATGTTAACAACACTTTGTTTTACTCTCTAAAGTATTTTTATTTATGTATTTTACATTTCCTTTTCATATGCAAGAAAAAGAACTCTGAAAGGGCCCGTCTGTAGTACCATCCTCAGACGGTGTTAACGTTTTTGTACGATAATTGAAAAGTATTGCGTAGAGCTGTATTAAGTTGTATGTAGAAACGTCATTTTATTTTTATGTTTGCACATAAAAATAGTAAATAACAAACCAAATTAGTGATTTATTACTGTCATTTTACGAATTTCAATTACGGGAAAAGGTTCATCCTCAAGTAGTGTAAATGTAGATCAGGCTAGGACCTCTGCGTCATGGTCTACCGCAGGACATCCTTTAATATCAGCGCCAGCTGATCTTGTGCACATAGACAATGATAATGAAGAGGGTCATTCATGTAAATCGAATTTGTTTCTTGATATATTTCTATATTAACAATGGAGTGGCTATGTCACATTTTCTTATTACCAATACCCTGGGGTATACGTTTAAATTTTCTATTTTCTCAATTAAATTTTAAAATGTTTGCGGTCTAACAAACGAAAAATGCCATCTACTCAAATTAGCGTTGCCGAAAATGAACTCGGCACATCTTCAATACCATACTTCAGCCCAAGATGCGTTCAAGAAGAGAATTTCTTAGTATCGTAAGAAACTTGACCTTGCAGAGCATCGCAAAAATTTTGTTCCATATATCAAAAAGTGACATATGCATTCGCCTACTTCGCACAAAAAGTAACACCTCCGAGGCAAAGACGCACGTTGTAACCTTTCCCGTAAAGTTAAACCGCCTAGAAACCGATCATCATAAGGCACACAAAGACCAGCATTTTCTTATGGCTTCAATGAGGTCTTTGAAGACAGTCGCTTTAGTTTTCGGTCCAGCTAAAGTTATTTATTTGTCTCAGGATGATAAAGCGCGTGTTTCCATTGGTAAATAAACAGGCACTATTGCTCACGTATGTAGAATACAAAGTTTCTCTTCTTCGTAATTGTAAACTTCTTCGTCAATGTAAAATAATTCCAAGCGTGTACGCTATTTATGAAATCAAACTTAATGAGATGGGGTTTCCTGAAGCTGTTACTTACAGTGAGCCAACGTACATCGCTATTCGCAGTGCCAAAAGCTCTTCGCCTACGAGTCATGCTGATGATTTCAATAGGCTTTTGTCTTGCGAGGCTTTTAAAGCACACATGAAAGACAGTCAAGGCTAAGGAAAACCTATACTTATTATTTTTTGCGATGGTGGGTCGGATGAAAATTCACGCTATCCTAAAGTGATCGCACACTCCAAATCACTTCAAAGAGAACGATTTAAATGGAATATTCTTAGTAACCAATGCCCCAGGTTAAAGTGTTTTTAACAACGTAGAAAGGCAAATGGCTCCTCTGAGCCGAGAACTGACAATCGTGATTCTTCCTTACGACTCTTATAGATCACAACCAAATGACAGCCGCCTAACTTATTAACCTCACCTTAGAACTTTAGAACGGGGACTTCCAGAAAGCAGGCGAGATTTTAGCCGAAGTATAGAGCTCGTTATTAATCGACGGACACAAAGTCGTAGATGGCCGAAGAGCAGAACAAAGCCGAAGACCAGGCTATCTTTAGTTCCTGACTTGACCAATGAGCCATATTATGTAGACCATGTACTATACACGTGTATAGTATTACTTCTACTATACTTCATACTAAAATATCTATTAAATGCGCCTCCATAAGGCCCGAATTAATATTCAAATTTTAATTTGCATTTGCAGGTGATCACGTGTGACAATCGTGACTGCGCTGCATACTGTGGTTCGCAAATATTTTATGCCTTACCCTACCTTATCCAATCTTTGAAGTGATCGGAGAATCTACTGTGTCAGAACCCTGACTAACATGACGGGAAGTCGTTTGTACCGTTCCTGCTTTGGTAACTCCTCACGGGCTATTTCCACATGCCGTACGATTATTCCTACTCATTTCTTTTGGTGAATGATCAAACTATCCATGACAGATGCTGCAACATGTGCGATATCTACTAAGTTGTAGAAACACAAGTCGGCGTGGCACGCAGCTCAGCGAGCACCTGTGGTAAAAATTCGACTAACCCATGTGATCACCGTCAAAAAGACATAAACGTCATGTGTCTAATTGTTACAATAGAGGAAGCATATGAATACACATGGAGTGAGTGAAGAATGAGGGAAGGTGTTGTCGCAGCTTATTTTTTTACTATTACAAAATGTAATTAAATTCATTATTGTGTACTTAAACGTAACGTAATTTTTCTCTTCTTATTTTATGGAAAAAATATAGTACTTGCAAGACATGAGTATTAAGCTATTAATGGTATGAAGCAAAAATACATGAACATTTCAAATAAATTTAGTTATTTTAAATTTATAGAGTAAATCACAAGCGAGGGAGAGGGGAGGTCCCACCACATCCTACCAAATTTTACAAAGTTAGGAGAGGAGTCCAAATAAAAAAAAATAATTCACTTAATTAATGGACTTCCTCTTATATTACAGACCGGTAAGGCGCGAAACACGCACTGACGTTTTGCTATTATCCATCTCCTTTTAAATATTCTGATTTGTTTTGGGGCCGAGCACTTTAGTAAATAAAATTTATTCCTATTCTATTTATAAAACAGATGTTTTACTCAAAAAGTCTTTCTCTACAGTGATAAAAAGTTAGAAGGTAGAACACCATTCACAAGAAAAAAAAAACCAATATCGCGGCTCTGAATTTCTACTTGACGATCTAATGACGTCGGTACTGGAAAAAACAACATTACGGCAAATCGCTGTCACTTCAAACCGCTATAGACAACGAGTTACCGGTGAACCAGAAACAGAAGTTTTTACACGAGAAGGCATAACTCAAGTCAATACCGCAATGTAATTATCCTGGTCGCAACTTTATTCGCTATCGATCAAAATTAAGATACATCATTGCACAACGAGCAGCATTTCAAGTTTCCCGCCAACTGACCAATTTCAATATACATACGTCGATACCTTCTACACTGAGCGGAAATCGATTCCTGGTCATTATTATCGATCGAATTACAAGATGGCTCGAAACAATACTTACCGATAACATCGCCCCACATAAAACTGGATATCAAGATTTTGATGTCCTACTACAATATTAACCTATCAAAGGACAGCGGTTTGAGAGCCAACTACTTGTCAATAAACTGCATGGTAAAGAACAAGGACAACGTGTTATCACCAGCAGTGAAACGGAATAATCGAACGTTAATACCATTGCACTATCATGCTTCACCAGCGAAATATCATGGACGTACGAACTGCATGTTTGTTCAGTTTGCGAGCCGCCTTCCGCACAAACAACATAAGATTACCGGGCGAATTTCTGACTACAGTTACAATGAAACAAGACGTAATGTGCTGTAACTACGTACTACCGTGAAACGTTATGAACGTAGTCGAGCCGTACCTAGGCAAAGCATTCGGGAAATTGACCTATCTTCTACCTCAAGACTTCTTGGCTTAGGAACGTTTATATGTACTTGACGACGCGGTCTAGAAACCTCTACAACCATAATATGAGAGCCTCTACAAAATAGTGAAGCAAGATAGCAAAATACTTACCATCTAGTTATTAGACAGACAAGCAACCACCTCCATTATTAATCTGAAACCCGCCCATATGCTAATCAAAACTGAGCTTCAATCAATACTACAATACTACCTTGTAGCAAGGTAGCTAAACTTTCAAATAATAGTATAGTATAGTGGTACCTGCTGTTTTACCATCCTTAGGGGTGAAGATGTTACGTGCTGGACGTACATTACGCTTGCCTGGATATATATTGCATTCACTGCGCTTGACGGGGAGCATGATAATTGTATATGCTATAATCTATATATACCATACCACCAATCCAATAATGAAACTACAAAGAAAACTGTTCTGATAGAAAAATATAATTACACGTCGATACGCTTTCTGTGTCATCATTCACAGCTCACGGTATAATTGAAAGAGGGTACTTTAGGGATAGTCCCATATAACACGATGATCTGATGATGAGTAAATCAACTATAATTCAAGATATTTGCTACAGTAGCTCTTACTTCGAAAAATAACTACACCACTTACCGATCTGAAAAGTTCTGGATATGAACAATAGAACTCCTTAACGGATGTAAATCAACCGTAATTAAAAATATATGGTACTAGCAGTTGTTACTTTGCAAAATAACTACACCGTTGACCAGGTTAGGCAAACGGGTAAGCAGTAAACCATATTTTTATTAATTAAAATAAAATAAAAAAATATTCACGTATTTCGAATGCAGCAGTAGTGGATCTCCTATTTGTTGAACGATGTGGGGTCAGAGCGCGCACAGGTTCATTTTGTTCGGGAGTCTCTACAAGAACAATTGTTCCTTCTTTGGTTATTATATAGTTATATAAACGGCATATTGCTTTAATAATATTAGTTGCCGTACCACCTGTGCCAATATGTCGAATTCATTTTCGACATCACGTCGGGCTCTCCAAAGCCTTTTATTAAAATTTGTTTTTCTTTCATCTTGTACGATTGCAGCTCTCGGAATCGGAGGCATTAAATATGGTTTCAAAGCATAGCCCTCGTCACCAACAAGTACATGCGGTATAGAACCGTTGGTACCTGGAAGTGGTTTATCCTATAGAATATATTTTCCGTGTATTCATTTTTTGTAAAACATCGCTTTGTCCAATATGCCACTATCGCTATGACGCCAATAGCTACCAACATCCAAAACAAGGAATTTGTGAATTGGGTCGACTGTAGCAAGAAGAAATATAAAAAACACTTTGTAGCAAAAGTAATCAGCGGATCCACAGTTACTGGGACATTTTATAGCCACACGTTTCCCATCACCGCTAATGAGACAACTGGGAAAACTCTACATTTCTCCATGGCTTATCTCTGATTGTTTCCATGTCTCTTCAGTAGGTAATGGCAAATATGTCGGTTGTAGCGTATTCCAGCTTTCTTGACAGACTTCACTGACAATAGTAACCACAGTTGAGCGACTGACTGGGAATGAGAAGGCTATAGTCGGATATGAGTCGTTCGTAGTCAAATATCTGAAAGAAGATAAGTATTTAATGTAATTAATAATTTTCTTTTTGTGCAGGTGATATAGCAAGAAAAAAATTATACAAATTTAAGAAACAATCATATAAGATATAAAAAAGAAATTGCAGGTACTACATGCCAAGCTGCAAAGAAGTTTGTAAAATGGGCTTGGGTTTCGCAACAACATTTTATAAATATTAGTTTGACAGAACAAGAAAGGACATCAAATGTTTCTAAAAACTCAGGCCAAAGACACCATCTCAAGAAACGTTATCTTCAGAGAAACCTCTAAAAACATACCCTTCTGCGACATTCACTTCTATGACATCTTGGTCAAACGTGACTGAGGTGATATCAGGACAAGTCATCACTTCTACATTCTCGCAAGAGTCAATGCTAGTACGTTTACTTTCCAAAAAAAACAGGAAAAAGGTAATGGTGAAATGGATAAGTTATCAATTTTATTAGAAACAAGAAAAAACTGGAGTACGATGCTATAGATAACTTATTTAAAAGTTATGCCCAAACATTTAAAAATTGTTCACTAAAGAACCAAATAATGCTTAAAATAGAACTTGCCAAGATATTTGCCGAGATTGAATTAAAAGAAATGGAAGGAAAAACTCAATTAACATACTCACCTGTTTATTTGTGATAAGTAGCAACAGCGACTCCCACACATGCGACAGTACCAGCTCCCTTCCGGAAATTGGTTCACAAATAGTTACATAAATACCTAATATCAATCCAACAACGTCACAAACTAGCTACGGTACTACTTCTCATCAACAGTAACCGGTAAAACTCGACAATTTATCTAATGTCAACCCAACAAATTCACCAACTATTTACGGTACTACATCACAACAGCAACCGTCACAACTCAACAACAATAGTGTAAATTTTGGGCAACGATTTCATCCCTTTATTATGTTAATGAATTAGATATGTACAAAAAAATAATTTATTTTTTACCTTAAACAAACTACTGACGTTTCTCTTGTCGAAATAGGTTCACTTCAGTTTATGGTACATTTACTTATTTTGGGGAAAAGCAATTCATATAATTCTATAAACAATATAGAGCCATAAGAAAGTATTTAAAGAATTCACCTTCATATGATGAAAACTCCCGGCACAAACGATGATATTCTCAAAATCCTTCCTTTTCCTTTCATTATTATGCACCCGTTTTTTGCGCAAACGTGATTATGTGTAAAGAAATAAGTGTTCTTCCACAACTGAATTACTTGACATTGTGACAAATTTGCTCTATTTTGGTAGGGCTTGTTTTATTACAAAATTTGTCATTCTACGCCCGGCATTCTTGCGTAAATTTAGAGACTATGACTGAAAAATTGATAGAATGTATTCAAGAACATGCTTGTCTGTATGACACGAAAAACAGTTCATATAAAAACGTTTCTATAACGACAAAGCTGTGGGAGGCAATTGAAACTGATATTAATAAACAAGGTAACCAGTGAACCATATTTCTTTTAATTAAAATATGATGAATGCATTTTCGACAACACGTCGGACTCTACTAAGGCTTTTATTAAAATTTGTTTTTCTTTCGTCCAGTATGGATGCGGCTCTCGGATATGGGCGCATTAAATATGGTCTCAAAGCAAAACCCTCGTCACCAATAAGTACATGCGGTACAGGATCGTTGGTGCCTGGAAGTGGTTTATCAGTTAGGAGAGATTTGCCGTGGATGAATTGTTTTTAAAATATCGAATTCTCGAATATGCCACTATCGCTATGATGCCAATAGCTAGCGACATCGACAACAACGAATTTATAAATTGGGTCAACTGAAGCAAGAAGAACTAAAGAAAAAAACTTTTTGTAGCAAAAGTAATCAAATCCACCGTTATCGGGGTACTTTATAGCCACATGTTTTCCATCAACAATATTGGGAAAATTCCACATTTCCCGATAGCCTCTTTCTGATTGTTTTGCATGTATCTTCAGTAGGTGATGGTAATCGGTATAGTGTTATGGCTGGTTGTAGTGTATTCCATATTTCCAGACAAACTTCACTGACAATACTACCCACTGTAAGCGGCCGACTCGGAAGGAAAAAACTATGGTCTGGTATGAGTCCCCCGTAACCAAATACCTGAAACAAAATGGGTATTTAATTAAATTAATAACTTTCGCTCTTTTGCAGGAAAAAAACGGAAATTAAAAAAAAAACAATTATATCAGATATAAAAAGAGAATTCTACAAGCCAAGCTGCAAAGAAGTTTGTAAAATGACTTAGGTTTCGGAGTTACAGTTTTTAGATATGGCTTTCTCATTATTCAATTTGGTCAATTTGGATATTCTCCAAATTTCTTCCTCTTCTTGTTAATATTATGCACCCATACTTGCTTTTTGCGGGAACGTGACATGCGTACATAACTAATAGTTCTTCTACATTGAACCACTTGACATTGTGACAAAAATTGCTGTATATTGGTAGCGCTTGTTATACGAACGCTAGGAGTTCTCGGCATCAAACTTGTTTGACATCAAAAGTATGCGGCGTCATGACGCTGCGTTATTGACGCTTTGACGCGAGCTAGGTACGCTTCCTGTTTGACCGAGCCTTGAGTTTTTAGGCCCTAGTTATGGTCACCTGAGTGCCCATATGGTAACTTACATGTCAGTTTGTCGGGTTGGTATAGCATTGACAAGAGCTTCAGGTTCACACATGTAATGAACACGGTCAAATTATACTAACACAAAAGTTTATACTTTTCTCACATTCCAAATGTCCAGTTATATGAGGCAATATGTGACTTGGTAAAGCTACATGTTTGAAGTATATGAGAATCATATAGTAAGGGGTATTTTTGTTGATGATATTGGTGGTCCTGTGGTTCACCTGCATTTTTTCGAGAGTGGCATTAGTGCCCACTAATTTTTAAACATTATCATGTTTATGTAAACTGCAGTTTTGTATGTTTTGCCCCGACGCAAGTAAACTTACGGGGGAATGTTAAATAGTATCAATGAGCTGACTTAGTCTCAATAATACCCTAATTGAAATTGGGTTCGTTGTCTTCTCATATGGCCAATGCTTGATTGGGTTCATTTATTTAATTTAGATTCCAATAATGTTAGGGTGTAAAAGTGGATTATTGTTGAATACAACACATTAAGAAGGACCTACAGGTCAGATTTGGCTTTCATAAAACTTAATAAGTGTCACTTCAATAAAGTTAAAGACTCTGGATGGATTATGTGACCGAGTATGCATGCAATATGATTTTAAAATCACAATATAAATTTAGTAGTTAAAAATAATAAGATAAAAATATCTAAGTTCTTGCAGAGATTGACAGAAGTCGCTAGATACATGTAAATGATGGAGTTAGAGATGCATTAAAAAAGGTTGGTGTCTAAAAAAGAAGTGGTAAAAAGGCAAAAACGATGACAAATTATTCTTCAGTTAAAAGTTGAAAAAGTGTTATAAAGGTCTGAAGTGAAGAAGGATTCGAGTACCTGAAATTGAAATTAACGACGGAGTATTTGTTGAGAGGAAGGCATTTGGGTTTTTATAATTCAGTATTATCAGCCATAATACGAGAAACAATAATAGGGAATTTATAGGAAAATATCTTTTTTAAAATCAGATAGTTGGTTGCGACATGTCATTAAAAATTAATTTTTAAAAAAGTAATTTCGTTTATTTTCTGAAAATTTGGGTGATATTTGTGATGAACATGAGTATCACACATATTTTTGACGTGTAAATCGTCTACTCAACATGATGTTAAAAATAAATAAGTCTATGTTAAATAAATAATTATATTTTTATTCTCCAATATTCAAATCAGAATGTTTTGAATACTACATAAGATAGAGCAATCAAGAGGAATAAACAAAAACCATAGTTTATCCTGAAAATTTGAATTTATTTTTAGAACAGTATTACTATTGTATTCTAGGTATATTTGAAGGAAATTAAAAGTTACATTTCTATTTCCGCGTGAGAAGAGATTAATAATTAGTTTCATGCCTGTTTCATAATCATATTTGATGAGCAATTTATTACTAAACTGTAACTGAATAATCTGACATTTTAAAAACGTCCAACTATTTAAAAACTTTTTTGTATAAAGATTGATTTACCCACATATCATTCATATGCATGGGATCAGATTTTCTCTTATCTGGACAAATTTTTTTTCCTGGTCATACCTCTGAAACAATAGCAAGTCTTATCACAAGGTAACTTTTAAACTAAAGTTTAATTAAAAATTGTTGGTACGCTAAACTGTTGGTTTTTAGGGTCACTCTACTGCGTCTTCGGTCAGAGTAAGATATGAATTAGGAGAAATTTGGGGGAATTGCGAACACCTAAGGAAAAATTAAATGAAATCGTCATTGAGGAGAGAAAGTAAAATGTGGTCAATGACTACTTATTTCTTTTTATTGTAAAGTAGAATTATCAACTTTGATAAAATTTAAAATATAAATATTATGAATTAATATAGACAATATTAACGTATATTGACAATTATAGTGTAATAATTTTGATCTAGTTTCTAAGGAGAATTTATATTTATTTCTGTAATTGTTCAAATGTCTTCCTTTTCTAAATATTTAGTTGGCTTTTAATTCTTGTTTTTTTTGTTTTATAGTGAAACAAGCAATTCTCATTTATATCCATCAGAATTTCTCATTGCGGTAGTTATGCCATAATTGAAAACTAATTTCATAGAATATGGGGTCCATTATAGGACCTAGATCTCATTATGCCCATAATTTATTCCAGTATATGTTCATTTGTGGATAATTAATATGTTATCGTATGCATCCCAATGAATTTGTAAGTTATATTCTTAGAGTAATGTTTTAAGGTGTTCATTTAATCTATAAAAATAAAAAAAATTTGGGTGTGAGCAATATCAATTTCATAGCTCCTAAGCACTCAATGTAATGTCGTAAACATTTTTGCAAAATAACCTATTTTCAATTCTCCATGTATGTTTGAACACTAATTAATGTTGAAATTACATTAATATAAAGGAAAAAATGTTAAATGAAACTTATTTCTTAGTTTGCTCTAAAAATAAACTTTACTAAAATGTGAACTTTACCCCATAAGTTTCAGAGAGTGCATCAAAAGATAAAGAATATATATAATAGTTCACAAAATAGAGTACAGACACTCCCATACTAATCCATACCAAAATACTATAGATATTGATTTTGCGCTAAGAATGTGCCCAAATCACTAGATGGCACTGTTTTCCCAACCGGGAAAACAGTGCCATCTAGTGATTTGGGCTGTTGATAGAATAGCTCTCAAAGATTTATGAAACTAGATCTATTTTAAAGATATGTACTTATATATATTTGTATATACATATACACACACGCACGCATGTATGCATGCACGCACGCATGTACACATAAATGCAGCTGTATAGTTAAATATGTGACAGTTTGTTTAATTTAATGTTCCTATATTTAACTTTTTTATTAGTTGTTTGTTATTTGTGTCGTTTTCATTATTAATTTAACTCTAAATTAAAGTATTAAAATACATATGCAGAAATATTTTGCTGCATGATACATATTAAAATAATAATATTAACTATAGTTTAAGTTTTCCTTATTACGTATCAAAAAGTAAAAACAGTGATCGATGCTTATATGAAGTGACTGCTTCAGTATTTCGCCTTTTTAATATGCATCCGCAAGCATCTACCTCACACTTACTGTCAAGTGATGATTGAAGCAGTTCATTAGCCATAGTTGATCCCAGATTACATTTAAGTTTAAAACTGTCTGGAATAATATTATTTCCATCTTTCTATTTGAGAAGAGAGAAAATGTTTTCAATACAATTGTGAGTTCATTTGCAGATGAAAAAAATTTAAAAACGTAATTATCCGATAATTAATAATTCACATAATTTAATTTTTAATACTAGATAGTTAACATTTATACAAGGGGAATAATATTTCTGTTATTAAACTCATTGCTACAGTAACTATACTCTAAATCTTAGCATACAGAATCAGTTTTACAGGACATTTTCCTAAAATTAAATCATAAACAGGAAATATCACTTTTTGTTTTCTCAATATTTTTTTGTTAAAAAATATTCAGCAAATCACAACACCAGTAGCGGTTGTGTCGTGTGTTGCCAAGTTTCTACGCAAGCCACACATATTAGTATCTATAGTAATTGGTAAACGGTAATTTTAGGGTTTTGTACTTTAAAAGGAAAACCAGATAAGATCACTTACTATAGGTCGAAAATTATTTTCTTAGAAGTTCTTTGACATATAAATCCGAAAGATCAAATTTATCTGCATATTTTGCAGTATCAAACATTGGCATGCCCTCAGAGAGTTTTATATCACTTTAATAATGCCACATGGTGCTTAATCCTTGCATTAATTATGTAATTGTATTTCTCGAGAACGTGATAAGAAACGAAACAATTTATTTATTATAATTATATTATTTCTTCTCAGGAACCTTAACCATTGTATTAATGGACTCTTAGTCTTGAATTAATGGACTCTTAGCCCTTGAATTAACGTTGAAATTGTATTTCTCAAGAACGGGATTAGAAAGGAAAAAAATTATTGATTATGATAGTTTTATTTGTTCTTAGGAACCCACAGAAACCAGCTTGCTATTCTGATGTAATAACATTTTGTACATCACGAAATTTGGAGTAGAATATTATAACTTGTACAAGATATAAAAATATATACATATTTATTGAAAGAGTGCCCTGAAGAGTTAGAAATAAAAGACTTTTGTTAATATAATTAAAATTATTTATTATCTTTCATTATAGATCTAGCTTCCTAAACATAAATAAGTGTATAATAATAATAATAATAATAAATAATTAATAATAATTAAGTTTCCAAATACATTAGAAATGTATATAATTTATGATGATCAATGAAAACAAAACTTGGCATACAGGCGATCTTATTTTATGGTTTTTTTAATGTACACTTTTTTATTATGTATAAATGCATACATTTTAATAACAAACTGTTTTTACATAATAATAATAATATATTTAACTTTTATCATCTTGCATAAATTCAATTTGCAACTATATAATTAATAAATATATGATAATTAATAAAACGTTTTGCTATATAAAATATTAAAAAGCAATTACTAGATTTAATAATTAATAAGTGCAAATTTCATATAGTAAGAGTTGTTCTGAGAGATTCTACAAAATTACTTAGCATGAATTAATAGTTTATCATTGGAATACCTGTAACACAAACGTGAGTCCTTTATTTTAATATGTTTATAATATAATATGGAAAAATTATAGTTATTATTTTTACTAACAAGCAGCTTGTATATTAAGGATCATATTAACACAAATTTATTGTTTGAGAAGCGTATTTCAGTTGTAAAATTAATTAGTTTTTTATAACTTTATCATATCTTACAATGCTAATTTTATTTAACCTTCATAATTTGTAAGAAAATCTCTGTTTCAGATCAAGCTGGAAATGCAGTGGAAGATGCGATATTAAGTTAGTTTAGCTGACGGTTATTTTTGATAATAATTACATATAGCTTAGTTTTCCTTAAAAAAATACTTTAGTTTTTATATGCAAGGTTTTTTCAGTTAGATTCTCATACTGTGGCCATCTGTAATTGATTAAAATAGTATTCTCTACACTTTAATCAATTACCGATCATCATAGACGTCGCTTTGACAGATCATTCTTATTTAATAAGTCTTTAGGTAGTCTCTGTGATTTGCCTTTACTGCTAGCATTTAGTATGGCCACTCTTTTTCTATAAACATACAATTAGCTTAAGTGCTAATTTGCAGAACTTAGAAATGATTCAAATAAACTATTGCTTACACTACTTGTAGATTCAGTCTATTTATGTATACGTAATTTGTTGGGTGTTTGTACACACACAAGTATCAGGGATTTAAAAAGTGCAATGCTGATATTTCATTAAAATTATAGACTCATTTCTATTTAATGTAAATTTACAATAAATTTAATGCACTCAAGCTCACTATTAGAATGGACCGTGATATACTTAAAAATGTACAGTTGGAACGGCATACGATTAGAGTTACTAGACTAACTAATTTGCTTATAAACCGCCCCCTAGGGCAATTACATTATTTCGTATATTATTTCTCGTACTGCTACTATCAGCAAAACATATACAAATATAGCCCTTAAGTTTATATACAATCTTTTAAAGGCAGTGGTGCGCAAATTACTTGGGTTTAACACTTTATCATTCTAATATCTTAATTATCCGAACCAGACTACCTGACACAGGAGAGGATTTTTAAATACCCATAAGCTTATGTAAATTTAAGTTTAATGCACTTAAAGACCCTGAGAATGATTCCACGATGAACTC
This sequence comes from Druceiella hillmani, assembly GCA_039881145.1. Taxonomy (NCBI): domain Eukaryota; kingdom Metazoa; phylum Arthropoda; class Insecta; order Lepidoptera; family Hepialidae; genus Druceiella; species Druceiella hillmani. The sequence goes on from JAYKKI010000014.1 coordinate 990,256, forward strand.
ATAATTTCTGCACCACTAACCTACAGTAGGGATCGGCAATTGTTCCTATAACGTGCGTTTAGCAAAATAACAGTAGATAGAACCGTAAAGCAGAGTTTGCAACACTCAGTTTAATATTTCAATAATGTAGCCGTATGTTAAATTCAATTTCTAAGTTCGTTTCACATCATTGTATATACTTGTAATGGTTTTCCTTACATAAAACAATTGTTAATAAATATTCCATCGTCATTTCTTAACTAAAATCATCAAAAAGAGATGCAAATAGAGAGTTAGTCTTGCTATTTATAGCTTTTATTTTTAACTGTTAGTTGATAGTAAAACTTGCTCTCATTTGCCGATCCCGAATTTATGCCACGTCACATACTGCTGACTCCCCATGAAATCAGTATGTGTACAAACGTTTCCAAAGTAAGAAGAGACCGGCCAAAAGAGCTATTTATGCCACACACTGATGAAAAGATGCATCACTTTAAAAAGGCCTTGAAAAAATGTCCCCGTGAGACTTGTAAGTTTTAGTCTCTATTAATGAAATTTACAATAAATGAAATTTATAATAATGTTTTCTAAAGCTCAAAAGTAGACTTGGGGCAAAAGCTTCCAGTACATGCAAGTAAGTTAAATTTGTGATATAGGTAAATAAAATTGATTTTCAAATACGTATCACATTGACAGTTAAGAAATTTAATATTTCGCAACTCCCACTGTGAAAAATTGTTATCCACATTCGGATATTAATTTTGATTTAAATTGAAATTTAAGTACCACATTTTTTTATACTGGAAGCGTGTCCAATGGGTAGATTACATTTTGTATGCATATACATTATTTTATTTTTGGATTCTTAATTATGTTCATAATTGATAAACTAATAAAATTTATGATTTAACATCATCTTTTCTACCTAATGAAATATTAATTTCATAATAATAATATTTTAAACAAATATAAATTAATCTAATTATAATATTCTTCCAGCACACTCTGGGTATGATTTTAACAAGCAAGTGACTTTTTGAACATTGATGTTAAATTGAATCTTAAAGAGTTTAAGAATGATATTAATTTTGAAACTTTAAAGTGTGCGAAGCTAAGTAGGTATTATATTCCTATTTATTTCAATCCGAGAGATCGGACAAGCCGTAAAAGTAAATAAATCTAAAATTAATAGTTTAAAATTTTCCAGGGCGTGCAGTAATATTAGTACATTCCGTTAGCAACTTGAATCTGTCTGTACATAATTCTCACAATAGTTAATAATCATTAATGAGGAGCAAAGACTAGCTTTTTACAATGACTAGGAATTTGAACTAAGGAGATAAAATAGAAAATAAATTATAATTTAAGTAATAACAAGATTAAATATTCAGTATGTTAAATTAATTCACTTATATCCTAAATCAATATTTTTTTTTAAATAATTGATCACTGCCTCTAAATCAAAACCTATACTATTCCTGTATAATTACCTAATCTACTTGGGCAATGCATTATAATAATGCAATTTTTGAATGTTACATATATGAGATACCTAAAAGAAATTGTTAAAGCTAGACTATGCAAATAAGTTGTTAATCCAATAAAAAGAAAAATATGACTAGACATTAAAGATGGCCTATTAACTAAAGAAATGTTAAAAGAGCTAATATGAGATTATACCATTTGTAAGTAAAGTACAATTATCTCGTGTGATTAGATTTCAAATCACAACTGAATTTATAATAATATTGTATTTCTTAATCTACATTCAATATGTGGCAATTATAAGACTTGAGACGGCTTTGTTTTTTTAATCTTAAAATAATCACCACGTTCTTGTTACATCTCCAAATCAATATTTATTTATATTTCCCATACAAAATTAGCTCCGATGATAAATTTTTGTTAAATTTAATTTCAAATCAGTTTTCAAAGCATAATATACATTATTATTATATTATATATGTATAAATAGTCATTATAGTCTATATATACCTGCATTAATATTTCAATTCATACATACTATGATTGTATATTATATACAAGTTCCTCTGTCAATCGACTCTTACAGCTACATAAGTAATCTGTTTGATATTCTTTTGAACGTTTTTACTTACTAATTTAAAACATTATCTGTATGTTTTGAGTGGATTAATTTCAATACAATTCAACTAACCTATATGACTGGTGTTTGTATACACTCCAAATGATATTCCGGAGAAGATGCACGCGTGAACGTGATAGTACCAGACCTAACATATAAGTTGGCACGTGACATTTATCTAAATGTAACAGTACATATATTAAACCTAAATTTGCATAAATGGAAATGTCTAAAATTTTAACTCCGCCCGTTTCAAATATGTAGCTGTACGAAGTATTGACATGGAGACGTTAATAAATATACGTGATAAATACTTTACATTTTAGTGAATTAACTATTTTCATTTACAAGTATGATGAAAATTTATCTGATTAAATTAATTATCTAATCATGCAAAATTATAATATTGAAAAGTGCAAAATGAAATGATCCTTGACATTAATGAAATACAGTCGTATCTTATTAAATATTTAATGATATATTGGTATGAATAGATATATCGATTGGGAAAAAATATATTACTCTCATTGAGTAATCGCACGTTGCGGCGAACGATGATAGAGAAGTGTGAGGAAAGTTTGATATCATTATTTACAATAATAATTAAGTTCTTTTAAAGAAACAACTTTCAATATTACTTGTTATGTCAGACAAAAATAATTCAAGTGTAACAAAACAATTCCACAAATTTTCACTACCTCCATTGACAGCAAGCAATTCAGTAGCTCTCACACTTCTTTAAACAGTGCACTTAGCGATGTCAAAAATGTTAACTTACATACCCAAAACACTAATAATTACAACGAACGTTGAGACCATCCGGCCAGGAGTATACGTCTATAATTTGTAATTACATGCAATCTTTAATACTATATAATACAGAATATAAAGGTTTCAAACAGTATTAGAAGAGTGGACCCGCAAGAAATTTACAGTTCAAAATTAACAGATAGACTATAAAGCTTCACTCTTCTAAAGGGTCGGCTGATGTGTTGTTATCAGAAGACCACGCCGCGACCCGATGGCCCAACGCTACCAATGATGGCTGATGAGTTATTACGATTAAGATATTTCTATATCCAGAGCATAGTAGAAACATTGGCATGTCCAAAATGCCTAGAATTAAAAACATTTTTACACGTAAATAATTGCAAAGCATACCCTGTATCCTAGAATCACTTCACTTCGCGATTGTTGTTTTCAGACAGGTATTATTAATCTATTAAAACTTTCGCATTATTTTAATTTAATTCAATTTACTTTAATATTTAAGTATAATGTATATAATGTATAATAATCAACTGTAGAGTTGAAAGGGACGCACTCATTGCCGTGCGAAATTATGACGCACGATGATGCTAACCGCATTATTAGTTCGAGGGTTCTTTTTACAAATTTACTATTTCAGTTTGGCATCAAAATTATTAGTGACCTAGCCTAGCATTATATTTATTTTTAAATTTTTCAACCGCTTTTACATTACTCATCTCTAAACCTCTAGTTACATGAATAATTTAAAGAACTGTTTTCAATTTGTGTTAGTAACGGTTTGGTATCGTAACCTCAATATTATCCCCACTCGTTGGGATTACTTGTGAAACGGGTACTTCGATGGAAATAATAATGGGGTTCAGCACAGTTATAAGGAATGTTAGTGTCAGCATGGAATGCTAAATATCTAAAAGTTAGTTAAATATTATATACTAGTTCATAATTATATAACAAGCCTTAAATGGGCATAAAGTAGAGATCAAAAATAGTTTTTTTTGAACTTTTGGCAACATATAAAAACACTAAATTTGATATATAAAGAAAAAAGCTACTACCTACGTGTAACCCTTAGTCGGTTACTCACTTTTCTATATTTACAGATTGTCAGAAACGCAAATAAACAAAGAATAGACGTGTTTCCAAAACGAAATATTGCACATGAAGTTGGCAACACAAAGCTCATTTCTTACTTTACATCAACCATAATAACTCTGACTAAATAATAAACACTTAAAAACTACATTTTGATAAAACTAGAATGCTATAATCAATTTAATTTATGCTGTAAATATAGTCTAGACTACTTTAGGTGGTGGCAATATTTGACTAGGGGCTCTTTGATAATGACGTACAGCTTTCCAAACGCAACACATATCGAAAATATAGAAGTGTGCCATCGGTAGCAGCCCTCACTCTACAAGGCATCCCATCTACACGAAGCACCTACCACACTCATTCGCTGTTGTCGCGTCGCTCGTACTGCTGGTGATTACCGGCGATCATTCCGTCTCACCAAATATCCCTCAACTAACACGTTAAACATAGTAATTTCATTTAATTAAATAACGATATTATAATAATTTTAAACTGACTACTTGTCATTTCGCTATACCTAAGGTATTTAATATGTTTTAGGTAGTTTTATATAAATAGTTATATTGGTACTTTTGATTATGAATCTAAGTTTTGTTGGTAGAAATATTATGCCTATTTATTTTGTATATATAAATAATAAAGTATTTTGTCAGCTCACTAACTAGGCTCGTATTCTTTCACTGCTGACTCCCCGAGAGTCGAGCGGACAGTCCGCATTATATTAAGCGCACTTCTTTTAAAATGTTGTTACTTTTATTTGACTTTGAATGAATTTTTATCGTATCATATACTCGTCTACCGAATTCATTCTGTACTTGAGACACTTACAAGTTACTTTGAAACAGATAGCGACTCATCAATTGACGCTTTTCTATTATAACACATTACAAGAGCACGAACAACACGTAAAACATGAATTAAGTACGTACACTTAGGTATATGGCCATTTAATATTATACAGTTATCACAATTTCCAATTGGTGCACAGTATCAATGGACTAAATTATACTTTTAATTTTTATTGTTAAGGTCTTTTATTTTTAAGAATTTTATTGTGAGAGCAAATTTTTAAAAATGTATGATATTTGGTATGATGTTTTACTGAACAATATGTATTTGCGGATGTTTTAATGTTTTGTACATTTTACTTATATTAGACCATTTTATTCATTTGATACTAGTGCAGTCTACGGTTTGGCTCACTTCCTATATTAACTTATAAGCATTTACTGTTTTCGGTCTATATTTTGCTACTATTATACTGAAGTATTTAACAGATCATTTCGTTAAGTTGATGTATTGTGTATTATGAAACCATGTCTACTGATTTTTACCGTGCTGCATAAAACTTAATGAAGAGATATAAAAAAACAATTTTGGCGCCTGCACATTTTATCATTTGCATTTTGTATATTTACAAAGTTGTTTGAATTTGCTTCGATCCAAAGTGGACTGTTTTACTGACACATTAATAATTTTTTTAAAATAGTAATACTCCGATGTAGGAAATAGTAATATGGTTATGATTGAAACTTCTAAACAGTTACCGATTGTTTTTATTCACTGTATGAGTTACTATTGCATATAACACTTGAAGTTATTTTTTCCGCTATGGTAACTCTATATATCATATAAAACAATGTCTAAACTATTTATTGACTTGCTATAAATTTTCTTCACAAGATATAATTAACATGTATTTACACATTTGACAAGAGGATACGATGACGAAAGATCACTTTGTTTGTAAATGCAATTCACAGAAGACAAAATGTTCAATTATTACTAAACTACATACTGTTTCAGAATTTTGCTTTTCGTCTTTGCAAACCCTAACAAATGTGGGCCCTCTTTTTTGCAAATTGGAGTCAATTATATTAGAATAATATATTTATTTTTATCTATTATGAGCGTGATAGTTTACGAGTTGTAAGTGCACTTACAAATTAGATATCACTTCACTTTTTGTACTATACTACCCAATGTAACAGATAAAGTGATTGTAACGTGCTGTATTTTGTTTCACTCTGTTAATGCAGCTGTCTCAGGACGTACATTTATAGGGCTTTCACTCTGAGTACGCACATAATTTCCTTGCAAATCTAGTTGAACTATATCATTTTTAAAATCAAAATTCTCAATACTCAATAGTTGCATATGTTAAGACGCACATTGTTTGTCATGAAGAATAAAAGAGCTAAGTGAGAAATGAATCCATTTTATAAAATTCTCATAAATTTCTGGCAGCATGAAAAAGTAGATGTAAATGGTCGTACTCAAGTATTACAGAATTTATAAATTGTAATGTTTTCCTACAAATATGTAAACGTGGTAATATTTTTGTTAAGCAATGTGCTAACTAAATGCGAGGGAGGCAACAGTGTTTCAAGAAGACAACTACCATACATTTATCCTCAATCATATTGTTACAATATTACCAGATTGGCTCAGTTAAAAGCAAATTACCATTTTCAAATTAGGTTTTCGTAAGTTATATATTACTTAGGAGTATGATTACAAATGACAAGAATGTATTTATATTTCGGTAATAATATAATAATAATAATAATAATAAAAGGTAATAAAATGTATATATAATAGAGTAAAATTTTAATAATTTATATAATGATAATAATGAAGCTTTCCTACCAGCTGATTTTCAATAAATTATTTCTAACTAATTAGTATACTTACCACAATTCACAATATGATATATTGTAGTATTTATTCATAGAATGAATGTAATGAATATAAAATTCATTTTATTGTATTGATAATTTACATCTAATACCTGACATGAATATTAATATTTATTTACCAATGTTTTATAACGGCAGTATAATTTTACCACAAGACAAGTGGTTTAAATATTATATTCTTTGTGATTTTTCATTTCATTTAAATATTTTTGCTTAATTTTCGAAATAATAGTCATGATATTTCCAACAGCTTTCAGGGACAGCCTGAAAACAAAATGTAAATATTAATGTTATGTGTTAAATTGTTTTGTTATATTTTAATTTGTTATTAACATGCACATATAACATTTATGCGTATTATGTATGTATTGAAACTATTATCTTATAATGGGTGATGAATCTGCAGTAACGCTAAAGGATACACATATGTCTGTGTTGTTATGTGTTAAATTGTCTTGTTATGTTTTAATACAATTTAACACATAACACATAACAACACATACACATAACACATAACATAACACATAACAATATTTATGTATTGAAACAATAATTTTATAAAAGTTGATGAATCTGCAGTAACACTAAAGGATACACATAGGTCTTGTGGGTCCTTAATGAATAGAACAATACAATGTTAGCCGACTATTACTCAAACTGTGGTGGGAAAAGAGGGAATTATCAAAAATGTGTGAAAAATGTTATTTTGGGCGATTGACCTATTAGCCTATATTGTTGACGTACTTTTTATATAATTATAGAAGATAATATGGTAAATCCAGTTGAATTATTTGAAGAAACTGATGTAGCAGTGTACACTTTAAAATTACATGATTTTTTAAATTTTGATATTGTCGCGGCACAATATCGGACCTTGTTATTTTATTAGCAATAAAGAGTAACATATTTTATTTCCATTTTATTTTGGTCATTTGAAATGTTGGCCCATATTGATGATAGAATTTCGCCATCTTAAAAATGTTTGACTATAGAAGACATTAAACTATATTCAGTAGAATAAAATAAAGAAAATTGTTTAGAAATTCAAACTAGAAATTTGTTTGAATTTTGACATTTTGTTATTGTCACTATATAGCATTGGACCATAATATTTTATCTATATATATAAAACAAAGTCGTGTTAGTTACATCATTTATAACTCAAGAACGGGTGGACCAATTTTTTTTATTTTTGTGTTCTTGGATTTGTCTTTATCGGGAATATAAAAAAAAATATAATAAAGAAAATTCCTTTTCCCGTACATTTCGTACGGAACGGCTTTTCCAATAATATATCGAAAATTATTTTCATTGAAAATTATATGATTATTATATATTTATTGAATATTTTTTTATCTTGGCTTCGAGAAGTTTCCTCGCGCATTGGAAAAGTAAAAAAATCTCAAATTATTTAATTGTACATAAAACGTAATATATGGTAAATCACTGAAAAAAAAAGAAAAAAGTATGTCACAAATGACAGACACGAACGAAAATAATAATTGGTTTTTAATAATTCTTTTTCAGTTTTAGACCGTTATTTAATTTGAATTCGATTAAATTAATTCTCTTTAAACTATTTTTTCTGAAATTCATTAGCGAAGAGTGATTTAAAATAGTTAAGTTTTATGAAGATGTTCACTTTATGAGGTTATAATATTTGTGATTGTGCGGGCATCAATTTTATTTATTTTTTATAGATAATTTACGTGATTAAGTTTTGTGTGATTAATTTTAAAGTGTTATTTATAATGCTGAGAGTCTGATCTTTCAGAACGAAGTCGTAATGCGATTCGACTTAGGAATATTGCAAATCAATCCACTGCAGATGAACAAGAAATTGCACGGGAAGAGCGTCGCGTAAATATGGCCCGACTTCGTTCTTCACAAATACAAGAATAAGATAAACAGCTCAGTTGGTAACGAAAAATCGTCGAGCTAATCGCACAAATCAACAATGTAATAATTTTCGACGCGCGAGAAGAAATGCTTCAAGCGGTGATTTGAATCGAGTAGCATTTCGATACGATTGCCTAATTGACTACAGCTCGCATCCTTTCGTTCGAATTGGCCCAATGGATATTGTTTGCGACCATTGCGGTGCATTGAATTAGTTCGCTGGAGAAATTCCTGGATTGTGTTCTCTCAGTGGCAAGATGAAATTGGCATTCTTGCTTCTGCCCCCTAAGTCATTCAATTCATTACTTCGTACCAAAACACTAGAACCACGATATTTTCTATTGAATGTTCAAAGATACAAGGGATGTTTCCAAATGACTTCATTTGGAGCAGACATTATCGAAGAACGCGGATTTAATCTGACATTCAAGGTAATTTCTGCTAGAGAGAATAAACGTTTATTTTCTTTTGGTGATCATAATTTAATCAATCTAACTTTGCCTTCGACTTTATAGATCCAAGGCCAAATTTACAATCGAATTGGATTATTGCAACCGCTTGAAGATGCACAGCATAAATTCATCTAAATTTACTTCATGGGCAGCATGGAGGGACAACTTGATCGGTATCAAAAGATCGAATCGGCAATAAAAAGAGAAGTTCTTCAAGATTTTCAGCAACTACTTCATGAACACCATACATTGGTTCGGTTGTTAATAACTGCGTTGGATCGCATGTCATGTGATGACAACAAAGTCATGATTTTAATGTTATTTTAATTTAATTAAAATAGTTTTCATTTTGATTTGTACATTTTTATCGAACTTAATTCATTTTGAATATTCATTTTAACATAATAAAAAACTGAATTTAATTCAGCTAATAAGTTAAAACATTTATTGAATCTGAGGCGGTACGAAGTTCGCCGGGTCAGCTAGTTAACAATAAAAACCAGCCTTGTTAAATTTTCTACTAAATTACAGAAACTCATTATCAAGTTCGTCATATGCCTAATGACTCAATCTTTAATAGAACCTCAAATCACAGTGCTGCAATCTAATGAGTGTCAAAGTGGAAACTCTTATTGTCCAGTTTCTGTTTTTTTTTATTTATAGCCTCTTCATCATTATTTGCACTCGACTGTTGTAACTTGTTCTTTCAGGTTATGTATATGAAGTTGTGTAAATAGTCCCAATACATGATCAACAGATCATTATCATCACAAGCTTGTTCTGTTGATTTATGTCTTGATTTTTGCATGGTTATGTTTTGATACTTTTGTCCAATTATTGCAATGAAAAATAGTGTTACAGGATCAGAATTTTTCTTATAGGTGACAATTCAGTACTTTCAGAATGCTCTCATTTTTACATCGGTTAGAAAGATCAATTCACGCTTTGATACCTGTTTCTTTTTGGCGTGTTTTTAATATGGTGTACATTAATATCTTTTATTTTTAAAATTTTTTTTACCCATTTTTAATTTTTTTAGCTTATTTATATTATTGTGGCTAATTTTATTGAAACATTATTTTGACATTGCACTAAATTTTTTGTCATTTGCAGTTTGATACGGATCTGTAGTTTAAAAGTAATTCTGCATTACTTCTGTGAAAGTGTTTTCAATTTTTTTTAAACAAATTTATTAGATATGCATGATATTAATTATCATTGATGAAATGTACTCGATTTTATTTTCAAGTAAGTCGTATGCAGGTTTACTGTACGAAAGTTCATCTTCGAGATAAATTAAGTTTATTCATTAGGTTTAATACGTTTTAGCCTTCTCAGTTCATGGGTAATATCCAAAAGTCGAATAGCTTCTACATTGGTATGGTTGAGGAGTTTTTTTGGTGTTTAATAGAATATTCTTGGATAACTTTGTTAATCCATTTTATGTCTAAGTCGTTGTGAATTTCTTGATTGGTTACATAGGGACATGTATTGGTAATTATACACAAGAACTTGTTTTGGCTTCGTTGGATTACATTATGATTTGACTGCTTGGTACATTCCCAAAGCTAGATACCATACATCCAAATTAGTTTGACGTTAGAAAGGTAAATTAGTCACTTATAGTAGAGGTTAAGCTTGGAAAGATGTCCAACCAACCACAACATTCGTCGTTGTTTCAACCTGATTTGCTCAGCTATTATAATATATATTTATTACATTTTCAATTGTGCATTAATGGCAATTGTTTTCAAAATAGCAGAAATGAAATATAAAAACCAACGAATGACTAATTTTTAAAACGCGACTTCGATTTTAAAACCAGATATATCCGAATTTAGAATTCAATGCTAAATTTTTAATATTTTAAAATTCATAATGCAATGCCAATCACATTACAAGGTATTAAAAAGTTGCGAATAGAAAGCAGGAAATATAGTAATCAATTAATTAACATTTTAATTATCATACTATTTGTGGTGTATTGGTAGGAAAATACCTGCACATGATTGAAATTCACAACTTGTGAAATTAATCTTACAATTTTAGATTGAGTTGTTTATTAGGGACAATTTTTGATTACAGATGGTTTAAATTGAATGTTAATAAAGATGATGGAAATATATTGTATTGCATCTATGGGAGGCAGAAGTATAATCATTTATTTCACATGGACATCCATTATTTTCTTTCTATTATGAAAAATCATTAAGGTTGAAAATATATTGTTTATGATATTACTATTTATTCTCTGTCAATTTACATAATAAAAAAAAAGGAATCGTAGCTTTTCCTTAATGTTCCAAATTTATTATTTTTATTTATTTTTTATTAATTAAAAATATATCCATAAACAACCAAATAATTCCATTGATATTAAGTGTACATTATTATAGTATGAAAGACAATGGTATGAAAAAGCAATTTTAAAAAATTTTGTATTAGAGTCAATATTTGGAATATTTACAGAACTATTCCCGCTATTCCATCGATGTTGTCTCAGGACCCCTCCTGAGAACCTTGATATCCCCGGAACATTTATGGAATGGGATAAGAGAGAGAGATTAAAAATTTGGGTAATACAGATAAGTTTATCAATTTTGGAGGATATGATTTTAGCAAATGATGAGAATGCAACTATTCACGGGAAAAAGAGACTGAATATAATTAGTGTAAAATAACTCAATTGGAAAAGATTGTAAAAGTGTCATGTGCGTAATTTTTCGGAAAATATGGAGGGAATGAGAAAGTTTTATTGCTTTTATTTACATGGATAATTTCGACGATAAGTTTAGTAATTATGAAAGTTATTGATGATTTACAGGATGGTATGAGAAGTAAGTGAACTACTGTAGGTACACAATTCTTTCATAAGTATTTTATGTTATAATAGATAGAATACAGATAAATTGGTTAAATACTTATAAGATATATTAGAACGAAGGGGAGAGAGCCGTCAGACTTTCAATAATAATATACTGACAACTAAAACTGTACAATTAAACATTTTATAAAAAGGCAGTGAATTTCCTGTAATGGTACTATTTATCACGACTTCATATAACTTGGCCTGATACAGCAAACAGATATTCAAGGATTATAAATGATAATGAAAATTAAACAAAACTAGTTGATAAGAGTTTCCGTTTGGGCAAAAACTAGGTAGCTGTATTCCGATTTGAGGTTATGTCGAAGACTGTATCATTAGGCGTATGTGAGACTTAATTGTTTGTTTGTTGAATTTGGTAAAAAATATATTATTTACTTTTATGGCTGATGAAATAACGCAGTCCGTTGCTGTGCAGTCACAACATTAAATTCTCAAAGTTCAATTTTAAAGTTTATAATATTACATAAGATATCTTTAGGTTATTTTATTTTTTACTACTGTTTACTGAATATCTGAATTTTCTAGTCATTTTTGAGTACCTTTTATATCAGTTATGTTTCAAATATTAAAATGCATCGACAATATGTGTTATTATTTCAATTGATCAAAGTAAAATGAAAATATAATAATAAATTATGCTTCATTGTTAAAGTGGCCTTGTGTATTGTTAAGTGGCTATTGTATTGAATAGAATTCCGAAAGTAATAAAAGAGTGACAATAGTAAACAAATATTATGTTTGGTGAAGGAGAACCCTTATAAAGTTTTGTTTATGATTTTGAAAAAGGATGAAAGCATAGCAAGTGTCATTTTAGAAGTACAACTTCTAAGACATAAATGTATCCATAAGATATGCATATGAGTACATATATGTGTACAGTTGTTTGGAATGGATGTAAAATTGGCATTACAATATATAATATGAAATAATAAGTAATATACATATTTCATCAGTCATATATTTTATTAAATTGTCTTGTTATGCACTTTTTCTACCATGAAGTAAAATCCTAATGTGTTCAATTTCTCTATTTCTTGCAAATTATACCACTATTACTTATTATTTCATATTATATATTGTAATGTCAATTTTACATCTATTCCAAACAACTATACACGTATGCATATCTTACTTAACAACTATACTCATATGCATATCTTATGGATACATTTAAGTCTTAGAAGTTGTACTTCTAAAATGACACTTGCTATGCTTTCATCCTTTTTCAAAATCATAAACAAAACTTTATAAGCGTTCTCCTTCACCAAACACAATATTTGTTTACTATTGTCACTCTTTTATTGCTTTCGGAATTCTATTCAATACAATAACCTGAAGAAAACTCATATAGTAAACTTGAAATAATGTTATTGTTACTACACAGTACAAAGACCACTTATATATATATATATATATATATATATATATATATATATATATATATATGTGTGTATATGCAGTAAGGTAAAGGTAGGAGATGTTTTAAATGCACAGATAAATAAGAAAAAAACAATTTTTTACCAGTGTGAGGTATTGTGTAATACTTACTATGACAAAGGATATTTGCTGCAAGTCTATTGGATCGTAACATGGCATACCAGGCAACTGGCGTTAGTAGGGTCTATGAGCATCTTTAGGTCTCTTTAATTGAACCTTCAGTCGTTTCATGCCGATCTGAAAGCCGTTCATGGCTTGAATTGCTGCGTGTGCTGAGGCAGGGTTGTCGAATGATACGAAACCTAGGAAATGAAGAAGAAATATTCGTTAGAGCTTAGTCTTTACGGACATGCTTCTAATTTAATTTTTATTATTTTTCATTTCCTTTTTCACATGTTATTGCCATGTCTCCTTTGGGTTTAATTCATATCGGATACTAAACTTTACACATATGCTTATATTGCAGTCATTTTGGATAAAATACTAATAATTTAATGTATTACTCACCAAAACATTTACTCTGGTTCGTGGCTCTATCGATGAAAACTTTGCTGCTTATGACATTTCCAAACGGTAAAAACATTTGCATCAATTCGGCGTCACCAAATTCTTGGGGCAGATGGTAAATGAATAGATTGCACCCCTCGGGGCCAGAGATGGAACATCCTGGGAACATAAGAAAATCTTTAAAGAACTCAAAAATCTGCCTCCAGTCACTAACATTCAGGTCATTTATAAATAAAGGGTCAGATTTAGTAATTGAACAGTGAGCTAAGAACTTTACAAACGAGTATAAAGGATCAATTATAAATTAAAACGATATTCCATTCCTTTTGACAAAAAAAAGAAAATAAGTACCATATTAAAATAATTAATCAAAGTGAAATTAAATGAAGTCAGTTGTAAATTAATCGAAAATAAATTAAGTTAAAAGGAGGGATTTTTATATTTTAGCAATATTCAGATAAACGTTATTTATTTTTTAAACATTTATGAATGGTATTTTAAATATTCATAAATAGGAGCTTGAGGACACGAGTAACTATTGAACGCCATAATGACTAATATTTAGTAGTAATTATGCTGTTCGACAGATTCAATAGAGGTGGCTATTTCGCTACAACACGTTTAACATATACCATACGCGTATCATATATGCATTTGTCCATTTAATTATATTAATTTAATATTCTCATCTAGGTTAAATTAAATGAAATTAAGGATAATTTGGAAGACGTAAATTTTATCTGACAGTTTTCATTATTAAATTGTATTTTGCTTAGAAAGTTGATCAAATAAATTTATTTACAAATGAGTATAAAATATTATTAATTTGAAAAAAAAATGGTGACTTCTTAAATGTAGCTTTCCACGTGACACATGAAAAGAATAAATTTTTTAAAAAGGTTTTCGCATTTTTTTTTATATTAACATGTTCTTACGGTTCAATTTATTTATGGAAATATTTACGCAGCTTACCAAAAACGGGGAAGGAAGACTTGCACCTAATTAATAGAAGCTTTGTTTACATGTTTCGGAAAATAAGAAGTAAATTACTCATGATTGTATGTTTATTTGTCCGCAATTAAATGAAACTACGTGATGTAGTATTATTTCTACTATCTTTAATTTCTTTACCACGACCTAGGTTTCGTTGTATTACAACATCTTCAGGTGGGATATTAGCGAAGATCTTTGCTAATATCCCACCTGAAGATGTTGTAATACAACGAAACCTAGGTCGTGGTAAAGAAATTAAAGATAGTAGAAATAATACTACATCACGTAGTTTCATTTAATTGCGAATAATGAATTTCTACAAAATTAACGCCAAATATATTCAATGTTTATTTGTACTGAATTGGTTAAATAACTATAAATATCAATTCATTAAATTATTTTTAAGGTATGAGTTGTGTGTAGAACCCTATAATTCCATTAAAAAGACTCATGAAACAATACAAAATGTGTTCTTCCGTCACTGAATATGTTTGAGTAGAGGTGGTGCGTTAGATAATAACGTCCGATAATAATTAATTAGTAAAATAAAATTACGTTATTTTTTAGATTGATAAAATTTTGTTTTAAGTAAAATTTGAACCTGAAATTTATACTTGCTGTTGTTCGCTGGACGGTTTGGTGTACATAATTTTTTAAAAAATATAGTCCATTTTCTGTAAATCACAGAGTTGTATTTGTAGCGTAATTACAAGAATTACATAACAGGACTACTCGCACTTAGCGCATTTTATCGTTGCATACTGCCGTCCTGTAAATATCTGCCTAGCAATTTATAAATTATAATAAGTAATGAATGACATAAAAAGAATCCCATAATTGCTGTTTTTATTATTAAGGAGTGTTTTTTGTAAAAAAGGTTTGAAACAAATTTATATTAATTAAAATAATTTTTTAAAAATCAAACCTTCAGAAAATAGCAACAATTATTTGTTACAGGTTTTTAGCTTCATCTCTGTTTATTACGCACAAATGATTGACAAATCACTAGAAGTGATTTTCTTTATACACATTGCACATTTTGTTACTCCACTTCAGGTTGCAACTTTGCTTTTATTAATAATTTTTAGACACCCTGATTGTGAATCAATTTTTAAATCTAAAAACTAAATACATTTTTTCTTTCAAACTTGTTTCCGCAGTGAATATGAAATATTTGACTTCAAATATCAAGCTGTGTCCAAGATTGCATTATGTGATAAAAAGAATACAAATATAGGCGCTATGTAATAAATGCAGTTAGAAAGCATACTTTTAAGCTGTGAATTGCCGAAAGATTATTGTTATATTTTTTAAAATTTAAGTTTGCTTTGTCCTTTTTGTTCAATTGACAGTTGGTGAACTCGGTACACGCCAGTTACTATTTTGAATGACCAGCAAGACAGCCTGTTGATATGGCAAGTTGAAGTCTTCCATGCGAAGCAATGTAGTGATCATTTAAGTGCATGTGCAATATTTTAGTTAATACGGGAAATGTTTTATTTAAATTTAAAGCATTTGTAAAGTGAAAGGTTATTTTAAAATTTAATATAACTAGAACTGAATCTTCACTCAAATGATATATTTTTCTATATCTCTTGTAACTATTTTAACTCATAGTTAAAATTGCAGCATTGAACTTGTTAGTCCTTTTCTATGTAATACCAGAAAATGTAAATAATTCTACCATCTACTTATTTTCTAATATATATAACAGTACCTCCGGCTTTGTCACATCAGAACAGATAACATGTATTTCACAAAAGAGAATAAGTTCAATAGACACTTTCTCACATTTTTAATGGCTTGAATTTGCACAGAAAAAATGAGAGATATGTAGAATTCCTTTATTAATGGGATCTCGTAGTCAGGTTATGCGAGCCGAAGTAATGAGTAAACCATTAATCGAGCCCATAAATTCACCACATAAATACTCAAGTTAAACATCAAAGATAGTTACTGACAAGCAATTTTACAGATAACACCAAAACAATGCATTCACAACACAATATTTTTACAACAAATGATTATATAGATTCCATCGAGCAGTGCGGTAACACAAAGTGGTTTGTTGAGTTGGTTTAGCATGTGGTAAGAGATGATAGATAGTAGTTTTGATTAAGGTTTCCGGGTTTCCTTTTCGTTCCAGGGCCTCTGTCTTACCTTCTCTTTGGCCGGGAGCTATGGTCGACATCGGGGGAGGTATGGGCTGCGGGAACTGTCCGTATACCGCGGGATAAGCTGCCAAATAACCATCACAGTTTGACAACCATAACACAATTATAAAATACAAACATTGTCACCTACAACTTGATGCTATCACAACGTATTTATATTCTTTGTGAGAAATATTTTTTAAATATTGAGACATATTCAGAGTTATAGTTATGCTATTGCTCAGTCGCAAAATAAAATATAGTGTCATTAATTGCATGTAGTAAAAAGAAACGTTATGCTTTCAAATTCAAAAGTTCTAATGACATAAGGACGAGTCAGTCATCTTGGTTCAGAGAGAACTATGGAGAATGTTAATATTTGAATATTTTTTCCTCATCTTTAATTAAATGTGATTTATTAAGTTTTTAACTGCGTTTGTAATAAATAAGACGTTGTGATATCATCAGTAGGTACATTGACACAACCAAATAATAAATAAAAATAGGATTACCATACAGATAATAATTTACACTGAACATTTACGTTGAAGAATAAGGTCGAATGCATTCTAATAAATATGTCTGAAATATTGATTACAAGCAGCGGTGCAAATTATTAATGTAGATTTGTCACGTGGCATGCAACCGTCTGATTTACCGCTACCCGCAGCTATTCGATTCCTTCGACTGAATAGTTGCATCATCAAAATAATTTTTTTTTAAATTGCATTTTTATAATGGGATTCATCATGTTAATAAACTGTTTCGTCCAGACACACCAGCATGCTGAATCCTTACATTATGTACAATTTTTCCTAAAGACAACACGTTTGGCCGTTTATTTTTGAGCTCCAATTAAAATAATATAAGGCTCGATCGAATCTAACATTTAGAACTAAAATTCTAACAAAGTACTAAAATAGTGCTAATTTGTTACATTTCAAGTTTGTCTGCACATCGAGATATTGATTATTGATATATTAATATCACACACAGACATAAAACAATATACGGCTTCCGGAACGTTGTTTACAACCGACCATACAAGCGTTGATAATAATATGTACGACCACTACACATACATATATGGTTTAGTGAACATGGCACACTACATGTACAATATAGAACATTGAGTGGGACGAGGTGCGGGCGGGGGTGGACTCACCGACTCCTGGGAAGGGCTGCATGCTGGGGTAAGCGGCGTGCTGCAGCGCCGCTTCGCCATTTGGCAGACCCTGCGCCGTCACCGGAACCGCTGGAAGGTATCGGTTTGCAGCAGTTAGGTATGGCTAACTTTTATTTATATATGAAACTTTATGGTAAACTTAGAAAACTAAAGATACAGTTGAGGACTTACTGCTGCAAGAGAAATCTCTTACAGCCAATCGCTTCGAATCAGGTGAGAAAACGAGTACTCGGTAGATTGTAAATTATTGGTAAAAGCTAAATAATCACACTCACAAACCAAAATAAGGATATTTACAAAAAATACAGAATTAGCATGAGATTAAATAAAACAAAAACAATACAGTAACGCGATTGACAAAGGTAACGAAGGTACACAGGAGGTATTTCGATCTGCAGATTATGATAATGTAATTTTAAATGCTTTTTAAACACAGACAATGAGGATCCACTTTGTGCATTTGTATTCAATTGATTCCATAATCCATAATGTAATAGCATCTTCGGTAAAGGATTCTCCATCGAATACATTTATATACTGAGGTATTTTGAGAGCATTCTTATTTTAAGAACATAATTCAAGGTCGTGGACTGACTGACTGAGTAGAATGTAGATCAAAGCTAAGAAGGTTTTACGGGATTATTAAGGTAAATCCTTATAAAAAAAGATAGAAAATGGAGGTCGCATTGGTTAATTATTAATGACCGATAATGTAGATCAGAATGTAGATCGGAGCTATGAAGGTGTTACAGGATTATTAATGTATAAAAACACAGAAAATGGAGGTTGTATTGGTAACCAATTATTAATCGTTTCAAGTTGGTCAAATGTTTACCGGTGATCAGATCATATTTTTTGGGGTCGAGAGGTATTGAATATATACGTTTTGAAGTCGTTTCAATTTATTAAGTGATTGCTTATTTAGAATGGAATAAAAAATGTCTCCATAATTGAGGTTATGCAGAAGTAGAGCTTGACAGATGTGTACTTTGGTTTGAAACGAAAGAAAATTTTGAAACCGAACCTACGTATTTGGCGCTGTCTAATATAATTTATAATATGTTTATCCTCCAAGGTAACCTTATGAAAATGGAAGATAATTTTCATATAATTCCGCGACTATAATATATTATCTTTTAAAATATATAAAATGAGCAATGAAAAATTTATATAAAAGCAAATATGTTTGTGCAATTTTATGATGAGAAAGTATGGATATGGTGGTTAAAAAAATCTGCGAGAGGTTGTAGTGTAGAGTCCAATTCGAAATTTGAAAGCATTTTTTTTCTTAACCTTCTATTGTCTTGTGGCCTACCATCAAGAGCAATTATTGGTAGCCAAAAACGAAGATTTTAGACTACAAATTAATTCTTAGATGATCAATATAATACAGCTATATAAGCTGAACAAATGAGTTTTGTAATAAATTACAACATTCAACACCAGTGAATTGCTTTATCTGCGTATACACCCAACGGGGAGATGCTGGTGTTTCCCTCATCTACAAAGAATCAACTGGCCACGGAAAGTGAGACCGAAAATTTAAAAGAAACGCAAAGATTGTAAACAAAAGCAGATCTAGTCATCGGATGAAAAACATAAAGGTTGTAAATAAAAGTAGACGTCGTCAACTGATGAAAAACATAAAGATTGTAAACAAAAGAGGACGTGGTCATCTGAGGAAAAACATGAAGATTGTAAATAAAAGCGGACGTCGTCATTTGATAAAAAACATAAAAATTGTAAACAAAAGCAGACGTGGTCATCTGAGGAAAAAAATTAAGACTGTAAACAAAATCGGATGTAATCATCAGAGGTATAACGTGAAGATTGTAAACAAAAGCGGACGTAGCCATCTGAGGCACAGCGGTGCTCATTCAAGGACGAATGCGAAGTCGATGTAATGATTTGAATGAAGTGGTGACTCACGTCCACTGTAAGATTGATGTATCCCATTAGTATAGACGGCCTCTTGCGGCGGCGGCTGGCCGTTGGTCGTTTGCGCGGCCATATTGAAGGTCGGCATCGTGGGCGACGGCAACGAAGGCAACGCACCGTTTAGCGGTTGACCTCCTCCAGTTCCTATCGCCAGACCTGCGGAGCATAATTAGCTTACGTAACTAAGGCTCAAGCCTTTGGGCGGGATGAGAGTTCAACAGAAACGTCGAAAAAAACATTTACGAAGTGTAGCATTGAAAAAAGCATTGACGTTGGTAACAGTACTGTGACGTAATGTTAAGTGTTGCGACGTATAACAACTTCGTAGCGGTTTTTTCGAAAAGAAAGGAATAGACAAGAGGTAATAGACTATGGCGCCGTAACCCTATACATCAATACGTTTACTGTCAATTCATCAGTTTAGCAGCTGATACAAAATAGTATTTGTTATTCTTGCCAGAGAAACACTTTTCATTGATAGATTTAATTCTATCTGATTAAAGTCGTGTCATAGAAATTTCATATAATTCTAAAAATAAATTTCTTCCCATTAAAAATCATTTTTATATTGGCTTGGGCAATGACGTTATATCATATACGTTATCCCACTTAAACCGAAAATGTGGAAAACCAATCAAGCGCATGTTGAAAAATGGCACAAGATATGATTCCATAGATTCATATTTTCCAGATGATTCAAAAACATGGAGTTTTAAAACCGTGCCCACATAGGACGATGATAACTCTTCACCTTGACAAAATTTCGCCATTGGATGAAACGTTTTTTCAAAAAAATATATGTATTATAATTTTCAGTTAACATTTTCATTGAAAGTGCTTATTAAGAGCTATATTTCAATACTTTTGCAGTTTTAAAACGATGTATTAGCAGTTTAGGGGCGAGGGGGAGAGGATGGGACGGCGTGCCCTTGAATGAAATAATTGAAATGAAATGTCTTGAAACCGAAGCATTAAAATTATTTACTTCCAACACTACTGTATAGGAGAGACAATAAAAAAACCATTTAAAATTTTACTTAATATTTGATTTTGTAAAAATGAGAGAATATTCGGGCAGTTACAAAGAGATGTACAGACTTGATGAAATTATAACGGTTTCTGGTTATTGCTTTGGAACCCTACAAAAGGGTCAAGTTCAGTAACAGAAAGTTATAGTGGCTTCGTCGATAGAAGAATTGAGATCTAAATGGATGCTAAGTTTATTTAACCTTAAAGCTAACAAAAAAGTGGTATTGTTTAAAATGAAAAAGTGGTATTGTTTAAAATGAAAAAAATAAACTATTTAATTTTTAACTTTGCAATTGTTCTTTTTTATATTATAAATTTTAAATACATAATGACACATGCGTGAAAACTTGACAAGTAAAACGTTTTTCCTTGCGTGGCAGTATATTCTTTGTAATTTTTTATCTTTTACGTAAGTTTTACTTTTTAATACGCTTTTTGTTTATTGATTTCATTTTATCTTCAATCTTGATACACAATTTTTCCTCTATATATGTCACCTAACTTAATCTAACGTATTTAAACTAATCTAATCTAACTACCAATGTTCTGAATCAACTGGTAGTGGTTTAGGTTTTTGATGAGTGAGCAACGAGTCAATATTAAAAGAAACGATTTTCAGACGTCAATATCTTAAGAACTATTTGATCTAAGTTCATTTTATCTAGACGCATTACCTTGTCTCTAGATGAAACGAAAAGAAAAAGTGGCTCAAGGTAGTGTTCGTACGACTATTTCAAAGAAAAAGATAGAAAAAAAAGCACGTACATAAAAGAGATGTTGAAGACAAAGCAGTTACGTTGTCTTTTGATGATAACTTTTACAGGGTTGATATCAAATACATTTAATATAACGTCGTTGAATATGCGCTTGTGAGTTCTGTTGAACGAAATTGCCTTGTTTGAATGTAGCAGTGTTAGAAAAATATAATCTCATCTGTAATTCGTTTGAGTGGACTTATTTGATGAAATAAAAAGTATTTTATGTTTATCTCTCTAAAACAGATAATTTGTAAGCTAAATTTCATGAAGATAGTCCAAATAAGTGAACCATGAAAATAAAACACACAAACAAAATAATTTTAGTATTTATTACATTAGTTAGGATAAGTTAGAAAGGTAAGTAAGAAAAACCTCCCTTCTAGCTACGAATAACTTACAAATACAGATCTATCTACTCATGATAAGGGTTGATTTAAAAAAAAAACATCAGGAACAATAGCATTCCGTGGACATATTTACAGATTTTTGGAAATCAACTCCGCAATGGTTAATGTCCAAAAAAGTATAATACATATAATTTAATATTTATTTAATAGAATCTTTCTAAGAAGTTTCGAATTAGTTTTCGAGAGCAATCTTTTTCATAAAAATTATGAACTCTAAAATATTTCACCCCTTTCGGGTTTAATTTTTTTTAAACCTTTAGTGGATACCGTTATACGAGGAATTTCTGTGCTTAATTTTATGTTTCTAGAGCCAGCGGTTTGGACTGTGCCTTGATACATCAGTTAAACAGTTAGTAAGTCGGTTTCCTTTTTTAAGTATGGGAAATAAATTATACAGAAAAAATCGCACATTTTTAATTTGCCTGTCTGTTTGTTTGCGTACCACGCAGAAACTTTTAAATGGATTTTGATAGTTTTTGACTTAAAACTTTGTCTGTAGATAGCAATTAGGTAGAAATAAGATAGAACTTAATATTTTGTGATCAAAGTAAATTATGCATCATCTCAACAAAATTGTGAGAAGATTCTCTTTTCTTGTTTGTTTATTGTGTTGTATGCGAATTACTCAAAAAGCACTTAACAAATTTTAATGAAATTCATTATTACATACTACGAAAAGTAAAAAAGGTGACTATTAACACGACATGACGGTAACAAGTTGATTATTAAATACAAATATTT
Source organism: Druceiella hillmani (assembly GCA_039881145.1). NCBI lineage: Eukaryota > Metazoa > Arthropoda > Insecta > Lepidoptera > Hepialidae > Druceiella > Druceiella hillmani. Next base: position 1,013,294 of record JAYKKI010000014.1, read on the forward strand.
TAAACCACAGACAAACATTAATTATTTTAAACAATTGCGAACAATTGTCGTCAAAGAATTTTAAAATGTCAGATTAACTAACATTAAATTTTTAAATTTCGTAGGTAAGGAATCAAGGCAAACAACACACGCTATTTGTAACGCTCTCAGCTGACGTAGTAGAACAAAATTCAAAAAAATTATATTCAATGATTATAAAGTTACAACTTTTTGAGGAAATAACCTTAATAACGTTGAAATTTAAGAATTAATGGATTACCGTCGAATTTAGACCACTGAACGACCACTGGTTATAACAATAACGTGATCATAGCCCTAAGAATGTTATCTGTACGCTAGTATTATTTATACTAATTGCATTAACCAAACCTGAAGTCGGAGGTACTACGGAATTGGCCATTCCGTTGAGCGCATGCGGAATCTGCGTGGCGAGTGCAGCCATGGGGTTGATGTAGGTACCCTGGGCCGTCGCTGCCGCCATCAAGGCCGCTTGCTGCTGGAATGTTACAATGAAAGACTGACTTTATTGAAAAAATTATTGCAGTGTTCAATCTACCAAATATAGGTTCTGCTTCCATTGCTCTTCTATTCAAAATTCAATCTAACGATTCATACGTAATATATATTGATTATGACAGTAAACAGTAAATAAAAGAAGAAATAAATAATTAGACCTCCAGAATTTATTACAAGTAAATGTTATTTAAAAAAAACGTGTTACGTAGAATTTGCGCTACCGCGATTCCGTAAGCATTTAGGCATTTAGAAATATTCAGTGGCACATAGTATATAAACTATTTACAAAATTAAAATACTTCAGATTGTAAATATATTGTCCATTATATTTTTCACAGGTGCATATTTAAAAAAATGTATAAATACAATGTATTAGAAATAACTGATTCTTGAACTTTTCCCTTTGTTTGTACTATAAGACCTTAATAGTGCTGACTTTCAAGATTGTACGTCGAACGGAAGTACCTTATAGATTTTGATGATCAACGAGTAAAATTATGAAATAAATAAAAAAAATATTGCCTACTATATTCTTCTTAAGCGCATATTTAAAAAAAATCCATATTAATCTATGGATCCTCCACTTTAGTTCTGCTGTAAGACCTCCTATTATGTCGATGTTCAAGATTGTAGGTCGATCGGAATTACACTATAGATTTTGATGATCAGTGAGTAAAACTATGAGATAAATAAAGAAATATTGCCTACTATATCCTTCATAAGCGCATTAAAAAAACCATGTAGAATTAGAAATAATTAATCTATGGATTTTCCGCTTTACTTCTGCTATAGTACCTCTCATTATGCCAACTTACAAGATTGTAGGTAAACTAGAAGTACTCTATAGCTTTTGATGATCAGTGAGTAAGACTACTGCAAAAAATATATATGAAAATAATTTAAAGGACTGTGTGTTTCTGTTGCGTGAACCAAGAAACTTGAAATTTTACAGCAATGTAAGCTTATACTAGTAGGCTTAGTACATTACAATTTCAACTTGACGTCTCAAGGTGAGAAAAAGGGCTTTGATGGAATGGAAATGGTAGGAAATGGACGGACGGACGGACAGTGAAGTGATCGTATAAGGGTTCCGTTTGCTCATTTATTAACTCTGTACGAAAATGAAAGCGGATCATTCAGACGACGCGAGGGGCGGTCAACATTATATCGCTCACGATAGGATAAGCAGTTACCTGTTCGTTAATAACTTGTGCGTAAGCTCCGTACGCTCCGAACTGGTTAAAGACGAAAGGGTTGAGGAGACTCATGTTGCCGGCCATCTGCTGCATACGTCTCAGCTGACGTTCTTTCTCAGTGTCTGCAAACTTTACCACTAGGCTCGAAGACGCGCCCTGCAACAATTAGATATTATCACGTTAACTTCAGTTTCGCACACATTTATCTGTTTATTAAACAAACATTAATTTTCATTATAAACATATATGTATGTGTGTATGAGTTCGTACGTGTTTAATAGTATATATAACTGTATAGATGTGTACCCCATCATACATATAAACGAAAAAAATGGGCAAAGTCTCTTTATGTCATTACGTTAGCTGAAAAAGGATTGAAATCAAAATAATGGAATTTGATTCCAAATAATTTTTTTCTTACGCGCAATTAGAATAACTAAGTTTACTTAACATAATTTTTATATACGAACTCGAGAAGTTCATAAAGTCAAATTAAACATCTTACAGGAACAAAACCTAGGTTGACTAGATCGATTAACTGCTGTAGATTGCAATTAAATGAAACTACTTGATGTAGTATTATTTCTACTTTCTTTAAGTTCTTTACCACGGCCTAGGTTTCGTTGTATTATAACATCTTCGTGGGCTGTAAAGCAAAGATCTTTGCTAACAGCCCACCTGAAGATGTTGTAATACAACGAAACCTAGGTCGTGGTAAAGAACTTAAAGAAAGTAGAAATAATACTACATCACGTAGTTTTATTTAATTGTGGATAATGCATTTCTACAAAATTAGCGGCAAATATATTCAAGCTATAGATTGGCAAAAGAAATATAATGAATTTTATTTCGCATAAATAGACAAGGGGATACAGTAATAAAATTTAGAGAATCTGCCACGAATTGAGATATGCAGAAATTCTGAACATTTCGTACGTGTAACCATATTGTTTTTAATATAAATTATTCATAAATATTAAGTAAGAAGGAAATAGTAACCCATGCCGAGACACGGCAATAGGAGAACTGTGGGGTTCGTTCAGTGGGAGAGCTGTGGGGCTTGTTTAACGGGAGAGCTGTGGGACTTGTCTAACGGGAGAGCTGTAGGGCTTGAAACCTAATAAATTAAAGTTCTCATATTACACAATTTTCAAGCTCAAGAGTTCGACGCGATAAAAATGTTTTACAATTTGAAGGTCCGTATCTTAGAAAGCAGTAATTGTAAAATGATAATATACATTACCAACAATAAATTTTATATTCCAATTTATTTTGTCGACTGTCCTTATTTATTTGAGCGGATCAGGTTCAAGGCGATTCGTCTTAACATTAGAATAAACAATTTGGTTCCATTCGAATTGGTTCTCTTCTGTTACTCCCAGTATATATAGGAGTTTTAATAAATATATAAATATGTGAATCTAGATATATCTGGCTCTCTAATACAATTACGGTCTGCATGTGATAAAGTTTTTGTATAATAATCTTACTAAATATTTTTTTGAATCTGACTGTTTCCCAAAAACCTTTAATGTGTTTATTATTCTAAATATGTGTATGTTTTTATGTGTACGTATGTTTTTGCACGGATACGAGTGTACACACGTGTGTGTGTGTGTATATATAAGATATGTAGGTAATATATAATACCATTTGTATTGTTTAATGACCATCGTTTAATGTTATTTCAGACTTCATTGAACTTTGTAATGCTTCTATAAAGCTATGAATGCTATGTTTATATATATAAATATATATATATATATATATGTATATATATATATATATATGTATATATATATATACACAGACACACACACACACATATATATATATATATATATATATATATGTGTGTGTGTGTGTGTGTGTATTGTGCTTAATTCTGTAGATAAGTTAAAATAAATAAATAAAAAAAAGCTGTGCCCCGTACCCACGTGCCCCGTCCCCGTGTGCCCCGTCCCGTGTACTCACGTAGGATTATCATTAATATGCTGCTCTCCCCCCCCCCCCACAGTCGGTCTCATTCTACCCTACACTGTTTAGAAGTGTTTGAAGACTTCTGGGCTTTTATCAATGCTTTTGCTATAGTTTATAATTTTCTAGTTTATTATTTATCTCTTGCTATATATTTGTATTGCTATATATTTATCTCTTGCTATATATATATTTACCTCTTGCTTTTATAGTTTATTATTTATATTTTGCTATAGTTTATAATTTTCTAGTTTATTGTTTATCTCTTGCTATATATTTGTATTGCTATATATTTATCTCTTGCTATATATATATTTACCTCTTGCTTTTATAGTTTATTATTTATATTTTGCTATAGTTTATAATTTTTCTTAAGGCATGGGCCTCTTAATATATAAAGAATTTCTGAATTCAAAGGTGCGTTTTCAACCTTTGTTACTGTGAGCAAATAAATAACCAACAAAAAGAACTTTTTGTATTTAAAATTAGTATAGATAACTTTAACTATAGAATACGGTAGAATAACAAAGTTTAATTAAATTTCAAGCGACTTTGTATGCTATATTCGTCTATAGAAGAAAGACAATTGAAGTGTAAGAAACTAACTCTACATTGTCGGCGCCATATTATATTACAAAAAAAGAAAAATTATCGCAGAAATTTAATGACTTCTGATTCTAATTTGAAAAATTAAAAAATCGAAGGGATGTACTAATGGTGCAGCCCTTAGTTAAAAAGTCATAAGCGAGCCCATCAGTTAGTTCAATGCTCTCCAAGAAGTAATTTTTAAAGGAAAATTTTAAAAAAATCGCAAAAAATTTTCAAAATATTACGAAACAAAAGCGCGCATTAATAATGCTTCATTAATATGCATCACAGACACGCGTGAGTGCCGACTCCATGTCACTAATATGCAGGAAAAGTGGATATTGAAAACGACAAAGGAATGATTCGGCTTGAAGCTCCGCTCTCGGCTGATTACTCGGGACCAATCCCGACGTTGAATCCGCTTCACTGAAGCCAACCGAGCGGCTTCATCGTGCGTTCCCACTCGCCCGCCCGTTTTGCCCATTTTTTTCAAAAGCCTCAACTTTATTAAAATTTGTAGTCGTCCCTTTCATCTTTGCGTTCGTTCGAAAGGATACCTAAATATCTATCTGGCCCGGTTATGACTTCATAACCTCAGACGTCGAATAGACCGCGCCGCATCCGAGGTAGAATCGGATGATGCTTATGATGTACATATTTAATCATCGAAGGCATTAGGTAAATATGAAATAATATAAATCAATATACTCACAAGTATTACTGATATGATTGTGGATTCAATCTACGAATGCTCTATTACCACTTTCGGATTTACCACTAGATTGAGTAGGCCGGATTTTAGAGGGTGGAAGATTTTGGGTAATAATTATCTTATAATAATTAGTACTACCTGTACACCGAGCAAATGACTAAACAAAAAAAAAGTATCTGTGTGACTTCTTTAGCGAGCGACCGTTCTTGTGTGTATGTGGGTGTAACGTACATACGGGTGTAATTTGACTATTGTTTGTAATCCCCAACATAAATACACTTAGAACAAAATGGATTGTTAAAAATGAAAGGTGAAACTTTAATCTATACTGATATAGAATATAACGTTTGTTTATTTTTCTGTCTAACTGTACACAATTTGGGTTTTCTTGGATTGATTTTGATGTCGTTTTCGCTGTCGTGTAAGTTATTTATTCGAGAAGATTTTTTGTTTACAAAATATTAGTATGTACGTTGCTGTTACAGGGCTATGTTGTTATTTATAAAGCAGATAACAGAAAACACTATGTTCTCATGGTGTTTTGTTAATATATATGAGACGTCTCCTAAAGAACAGGAAAGCAGAAAGCACCATACATTCATAGTACCATATTATTATTTATGAGGTGTGTCCTAGAGTACAGGATAGCAAAAGCACTACATATTCATACTGCTATATTATTATTTACGAGACGTACCTTAGAATATAGGAAAGCAAAAACCACTATGTATTCATAGTGCTACGTTATTATTTATGAGGCGTGTTCTAGAGTATGGGAGAGCAGAAAGCATTATGTATTTTTGTGCTATGTTATTATTCATGAGGCATGTCCTAGAGTAGAGGAAAGCAGTAAGCACTATGCGCAGGATGAGAAATTTTTCTAAAATTCAACATTACGATTTCCACTCCAGCAAAGTTGAGGGTCAAAGCTGGTTTAAAATGAATAATATGTTTTTTTGAAATTTTTTCACAAAGTTTATTCAGCAGAAGCGTTTAATGCAAATGTTACGTGCGACAGAGACTTTTGTTGAAACTTAAAAAAACGCAATAAACGTTTAACTTTAGACACATACCAAAATTTAAAAGGTTTTTTAAGTCATATAAATAGTAATATAGCATGGAAATTAAATATAGTATTTACCATTAGGACCGCTTATGATTTAAACGCTATATTTATGTTACTCAATATTAGGTCACGTTTTTCTCTGTTGAATATACCTATAAATACAAACATAAAATCACATTTTGACGTTATTTATTAAAAAAAAAAAATTACAATTTCTCTTATAAACAATTCACGTACTTATGGTATGTAACAATTCACGTACTTATGGTACATACGGCAGTTTTAGTTCGAGCGTGACGTCATTTCCACTAAATTATTATACTTTAAAAAAAATTATTCAAGAAATAATTATATTTTAAGAATATTTTATATTTTAAACACTCACTATTTTAAATCGAATAAATAGATTCATAATTTTCTCTGGATATTTAATTTGTCAATATAAAATTATGTTCCATCATTATAATCGTTGAATTTTCACGCCAATAGTTTAAGATTGTCTAATGAATAAAGCTACAACAATGAAAACGGGCTTGAAAATTTTAGGCGGTAATAAAAATTACGTTCATAGATGGTCGCGAAAAACCAGATTAATATTTCTTTTCAGTCGTATGCAAGTTTGGTACCAATTAACATATTTACTACAAATCTTTTATATAATTGATGGCTGGGAAGGACTTATATACGGTCTAATTTCTACACTACAATTAATTCGTTTTTCGAATTTTGCAGTTGGCAGAGGCACCCTATACTCCTGCAGTAGGGACGTATTATTAGGCTAGGAGAAAGACAGACAGAGGTAGAGCTAGAGGGTCCTACTGATATTTTTATCTTAAAACCTTATAATGCAACATTTTTACTTTAGCTGTCAACTGGTTTCACAAACTTGTTGTTACCTTTTTTCCATAGCTTCAAATAAAATTCAATTATTTTTTTTAATTAATAGTAAATTTACGTATGAAGTGGGCAGGCGGTGTAATTACAATGAAGAACATAGAACGACAAAACGATTTTTTCCCAGGAAGACCCAAAATTAAGATAGGCGGACTGCCTACAAAGTGTCTTCGACGCTCTCAACATAACAAACCGGAAAGCGGTGGCGCCCAAAAGAAGGGCTTGGAACAGTCTGCTTGAGAAGGCCAGGGTCCACCGAGGACTGTCGAGCTACTGAGGATGATGAGTAAATTTACTTATTTCATTGTTATATAACAGTTGTCAGTTGTTTTTTTGAATGTACATATATCAAGATGGATCAAATAACGAAATCCTGATAAATTTTTACTAAATAACAAAATTATGTTGATTTTTATTCCAAATTTATATGCCATTAAAATATTTTTGAATTTAATTAATATTGCTGTTGTTTTTAATATTTCATAACATTTTTGACATTTCATACTATAAAATATGCTAAATTACTAAAACAGACCAAAGTGCCGATCAATTATTTTATTATGTAAAATATTTCGTATTGTTAACAAGGAATATTTCCAGAAACTTTAGAAACTGAACCGACAAGACGGGAAAATTTTAACACGCCAGGTAGCCAACAAGGGTAAATAGAATCCTTCGTTGGGAGCCACATGTATACAGCATACGTTTACATAATTATATCTGTTTATAATGTTGTTGTTCATCACAAGGCATCTCTAAAATTAAACAAAATTTAAGTTATTACTTGATAATTGTGCCGTCTTTTTAAAATTAATTAAAATTAAGAAAAACTAATTATCTAAGTAGCAATCCTTTTCAATAATATTATATATCTTTATTATATAATATTTAAATATTTTTAAATATTGAATATATTTGGCGTTAATTTTGTAGAAATTCATTATTCACAATTAAATGAAACTACGTGATGTAGTATTATTTCTACTTCTTTAATTTCTTTACCACGACCTAGGTTTCGTTGTATTACAACATCTTCAGGTGGGATATTAGCAAAGATCTAATATCCCACCAATATCTTTGCTAATATCCCACCTGAAGATGTTGTAATACAACGAAACCTAGGTCGTGGTAAAGAAATTAAAGATAGTAGAAAAAATACTACGTCACGTAGTTTCATTTAATTGTGAATATTTTTAAAGTTAGTAATTTATCTAAGTAGTACATAACATCGTCTACTCATGAGATCTACTATGTCATGAGGTGTAAACAGTGGTATTCAACTCAACTTAATAAGAAATTTTCCATTTTTGACCCGCTTTTTATCCATTTAATATCCCGAAAATAATCATTACATTAAAATTTTAATACAATTTCTAAAATCGGATTCTAAATCTATAACATCATTAATGATTCACGTACGGCATTCCGATAGACATTATTACGAAATTAATCTGAGTTTGTTTTAACTTTTCAGACATAGAACTGAATATCTACTATAGAATTAGATAAAAGATTTTTCAAGTAAAAATTGGATAACTGTCCCAACCTCTTCGCTTTTTCAAAATTTTGATCCCAAAATGGCGCTATAAATAACTTTTATTTTTCTAAAAAAACACCTGAAAAAGCAAATGTTAATTAAAGCTGTTTATTTTCAATTTGAATTAAAATGTGTCAATTTATCAATAATATATGCATAATTTCTATCAACAATGCGATCATTCATACGGATATTCAATAAACGATTCGATATATATGTAGATTTATTTGAAGTTAACTTTAATCAGAGATCAACAAAATTATTTGCCTGTATACAGAATAAAATATTAAAAAAAAATTGTAGGCACGTCGAATTTCAATGGGAAATAAACCTAAACTCTGGCAATACCATAACCAGCCGCGCAATCGGAAGACAAAGTAACAGGTCGTTTCGCGGTGGTTCGCGCGCGCGATACTTTTGCTTGTCGAAGCGACTTAACTAGGATGTGTCACTGCGGGCGGGCGGAGCGGCCCCTCGTCAGAGGCGGGCGCGGGGAAACTCGTACGCTCCAGTAGACGTTCCTATTAAGTGTCGGAGCCCCACACGGCTGGGCGCATTCGAGCAGCAACGTGTTTGAAATTGCCTTATTTGCCGGGCGCCGCGCTCTGGATATATTTTATATTAATTCACGGTTTCTCGATCGTAGTGAAAGTAATTTCTGTCTAGTCATTTGACGTATTCGATATAATACGTCGTGGGCGGGGGCCGCGCGGGCGGCCCGCCCTCCGGTTATACGGATGTCGTGTATGTAGTAGAGGGGGAGAGTTTGATATTTCATTTCGGCAGTTCTTTTTGATACGCTCGCATCGATATATGTGGAAATGTAATCTTTCATAATATAAAAAAAGCATTCATGGAGTGTATTGCGTATATATTAACAAAATTATATTAAAAAAATGTAATTGTGTATCAACATACAAAGTTATATTGCGGCGTGAACAAGTTTGGTTCTCTGTTAATATTGCAACCTAACTACGGTGTTCAATGTATTTTTAATTATTTGTATTATTTCTAAGGAGATAGGCATTATAAACTTTTTTATTTACGTTCAGATGCTGTGTCGTACTATTCACTCCGTGACAGAGATAAGCGTGTACCTTCTGATATATTTTTAGGTTCTCATACGTTAACAATCAGAACGTAATCCTATAATTATGACAAGACTGTGGGTCTGTCGTCACCGCTGTCTTTGTAGGGTATTTGAATGTTCCTTCGATTATTTAGCAAACATAGCTTTACTAGTAAAATTAATTGGGCGAACTGGAAAGTAAAATAACTAATTTTTGTAGTTACCTCATAAAAAGTATGTTTTGTATTAAACTAAAAAATAACTTTATATATTTTATTTCATAAAAATTATATTGCATCTGTAGAACCGCCAATGATGTCCGTACTCAAGAATTAAGGAATGTCTCAGATCCATACATGCTACTAAATAATACTTTCGTAAAATGCTTTCAACTATCTTAAAAAAAATTAAATTTATAATTGACAATTTGAGATCAATCTAGAAAGTGAGACGAAGAATAAATATTACTTGACGAGAACCAAAATAAAATAGCCTGTAAAATGCGTCTATTGTTATCAATAGATAAAGTACCGAAATTAACCACATAGCTCCGCCCTTTCTTTCTGCTCGTAAAATAATATAATGCTATTCTTTTCCCTCAAGCCAACAAAAAATAGCGTTACTTTAAGCCAAGCAAAAATAGCGTTTTTAACCTAACAAAGGTTAGGACAAGGCCAGTGCGGTACAACATGACGATTTTTAATGCGAACTTTAGGACAACCGTTATTGTCGTGCGTTAGCTAATGTACAGGTTAAGTAAAGTGAATGATACAACATAGTGCTCACATAGCATAGTTATCAATTACCGCTTGGATACATAAAAATAAAAACTATTTGTTATGTAAACAATAAAAGTATTTCAAAAGAAATGTAGTCTTATTTCAAGCAATGAAGTTATGAAAACCCAAATATGTTTTTTTCGATTAAAAATCAGTCAAGATTAAATGTTATTTGTCATATAATGTAAAGTAAAGGAGACGTTGTCTGTGAATTTATACAAAGCAGTCATTGCATGAAATGTCTTTTTCCTAAGAAATTCTTTTTGTAAAAATTTTTTTGGTATTCTATTCCTTTCAGACATATAACAAATTATACTGATATGACGAAAAATCAGCATTTTTAAGTGTACAAATCAATTTTATCCACTCTGGTTTAAAAAGTGGACCTATTTTCTAAAGCATATTTTCTAAAGTATTTTTTCCTAAAGCAAAGTGCTTATATTATTTTAAATTATGTATAACTTGATTTAGGAATGTCGCTGTATCGTGAAAACAAGTTTTTTTAATGTAAATAAATTTTTTAAATTGTTATTTAAACCGGAAGTTAACGAGGTTTTGATTATATAGGCTCTATTTCAGAAACGGCAATCTTGCAGCTGAAATTAGTTTCTAATATTTAACACGTCTGTAAGTGGAATAATAAATATTCTATGCTTTTAGAGTATGTTACTGTATGTTAAAAACGTTTAATATATTTTAAATTAATATGCCTTACACTTGAACAATAAACATTATATATGAGATTAAGTTGTAATTTAAATCGAAAGTTAACGAAGACAAAATTGGGATTTTTGCTTTCGGTTTTGGGATGTTATGGGCTCTGCTTCAGAAACGGCAAGGAGGAAGCTGCAATTTGTCTCCAGCATTAAACGCATCTTTTAGTTGAACAATACATATTATAATTGTTGTACGTAACCGAGTGATATGATAATCGTTGTACGTAACCGAGTGATATGATAATCGTTGTACGTAAACGAGTTTATAGCTAGTGAACAATTGGAGCAAAGTATTAACAGGTTAATCGAGTCTTTTTATTCCCATCTACACTATTAAATTGTAGTTGTTTGTTTACTTCGTGATGGTGAATTTAAAAGTTACTTCTTCAGAACAATATTATTTTCAATAAAATTAATAAGGTGCGAAAGGTAATATGAACCATGGGCATAAATTGTGGACCAATCTTATTCCAATGAACAATATTGCCAACGTCGGAGTCTGAATCGGTGGAGCGGTCACAGGGAGTCATGATCGGCATATCATTCCTTTTGAATTTTGAATAAAGCTGTTATTCAATAAGATGTCGAAGTACACATATTAATAATGATGACAGTCCCGACACATTAGGATAGAGAGTCATCCTATATAACGCATTCCTTACAGCAAACAATGTCGCAGTGGACTAAATAAAATATATTATTTATTACGTAAACTCAAACGTTTAGCGTAGAGCTAAACGTAGACGCGCTTCAATTCCCTCCGCTATACGTGAAGTAAAACCTGACGTAGTTTTTATATGATGACAGAATAATTGAAAAGTAACAATATCGCGATGAAAAAGGATTACGAAAAGCTCGGAAATAAATAATACTGGGACTCTGCGCCCCCTGCGATTACGGCGGATGCAACAAGCGACAGGGCAAATTACACGCCTCGGCGGTGCCCGCCAATAATACCGGATTAAGTTTCGTATCGCTTTGAAGGCTGGCGTCCTCCGCGCTACGAGAGTCTGTTCTAGAGGCCTACTCGCGGCCTTTGAATTAGTGGATACCGATTTACCAGTAGCGCGCTCGTTCTATTGGCCCGCCAATATAGTTGGAATAGAGAATGTTATTGCACTTCATTGGCTACTGCGTCGCCACGAATAAGTATATTAGATATTGTACCGATCGGAGAAGGGCGGGCGCGCATTGTCTTCAGTTCGACAACGTTCGCAATGGTATACATTGTTCGACGGTGGCGATAGTGGCACACATGTTCGTACGGGCGAACATTGTTCATCATTGACGACAATTTTCGTATCGGTGAATATTTATAAGACGGTAAACATTAAAGGTAAACGTGATTACTGACATTTCATAGGGCGGAAGTAAAGATATTACTGACATTTTATAGGGCGGAAGTATGAGATTAGTTTTTATGCAGCGTTCAAGTGTGATTATATGCGTGTTATTTTGAGTCTAAGTTCGGAGATATTTGCAGTAACTCCAGTGTTGTTGAAAATAATTTGTCCGATTAAGTGGATCGGCATGTGTGTATGCCGCGGAAAAGACTAGTAGAGTGAGATATGTTTTGGTGCAGTGGTCGTAGCAGTATAATAGATTTTACAGTAATGTATGTCACATACATTTATGTGACATACATTACTGTAAAATCTATTATATATTTATATATATTCAGTAACTATATATTTAAACCAAAACTTATAAGTACGTTCCTTTATGACGTTAAAGTTATTTTTAACGTGTTACCTTTTAAGATATTCATCAGTATTTTCAATACGCTTAGCTTACACGGAACTATGAAATTTAATGCGGAAATTATAAATGAACCATTTTATGATTTTATCTTATAGCGAAATATTACTAAGAAAATCACTGCGTTAGTAATTATCTAGAAATGTTCATGACAATAAATTATATAATGTTAATAGAAAAGTTTATTTTATTAAAATTATTTTATTACGAGTCAGTGGCGTGCAGTGCTTCTTACGAAGGGCAAGCTGTGAAGGGAGTCACATATAAAATTATATAGATATACACAGACATGGGCGCAAGTGTCTGCGCTCTTTATATTTCCAAATACACAGGATTGTTCAAAATATAGCCGGGATTAGGTATCTGTTCCGTGGCACGGACAATCCCGTCAATTCCTGCTTGCCTTGAGACTATGAACTGACAGCTTAAATTGACGTAATCAATTTTAATTTACTATGGACCGATTCCCAGTCGAAGAGTTTTTGTAATATGATAGTTATGAAGTTTGTATGTTTAATCTAAAATTGCATGTAACGTTCGGTTTGTGCTACAAATCATATATTGAGGTATGGATTTTGTCTGATATCACAAATTAAATTTTAATATGCTTAATTTTTCATTAATATGTGGTGTATATGTATTAAAAGTTCAGGGACAGCTACGTATAATTGCTTATAAGACACTGCGCGCCACTGATAAGGGTATCATATCATATCATAGCATTGCTATTGAACTATTAGAGGATATCATATCATAGCATTGCTATTGAACTATTTAGAGATATTAATTTTTTGAAACGTAAATATGTTGCCGTTATATCGTTCATAGGCGTGAAACGTGCATGTTTAAACATTATAAGATCTAGGATAATTGCTTTAGTTTTTCTGTAACTTCCTGGTCTGATTTTGAATTCCTGGTAACACCACGATTTTTGGCTTAGTAGTTTAAGTTTAGTTTAGTTCTTCCCTTTTTTATGTAGCTTCCCCAATTAATACAGCAAATTTCACCAATGAACGTTGCCTAAAAACTTTGGGGACTAAGTGTACATAGAAATTTCTTTGGAAACTAATACAATAACTGGGTAAATAGAGTAAATAGAGATTATTTATAGTTTTTATTATAAATATTTATTAATTTAAATCCTCATACGAATCATCATAGAATTTTAACACATAGTTTGTAAACGTTTTTATTATTTTTAAGCGTATACAGGTTTATTTTGTATAGCAAGCCAGCTTGTGTTTCGGAGTTAGAGAGGAGAGTTGTGTTTCGGAGGAGAGTTGTTTTCGAAGTAAGAACATAATAATCAATAAAATTATCTTATCTTTCGTAGCGTTATCGAGATACAATTATTTCATCGTTAGCGCAAGGGTTAAACGTCTTGCCGTGCGCGTACGTCGGGCGCCGCGAATCAGCATCAAAGCGACGTGGTGAACACCTTATTCAGCTTGAGTGACACCAATTTTATTTCCAGAAAATGATTATTATACTTGTGGTTTAGTGATTTTCTTAAGTTTTTTTAAATGGGTGCTCATGATAATGAAATGTTTAAATGTAATCATGATTTATAACATGTTGAACATAAAAAAAAAGTTTTCTGATCAATGAAGCTCGAAATGGAAAAAAATGTAGATACATTACCACTTATCCAAAAGCCAATATTTTGTTGCTACTTTCTAAAAGTGTTTTCCTTTTGAACCATATTTCCAAACGAATCGAAAGTGTTACAACAATATGTTACTTTAATTTAAATAAATGAACGAAGTAGTTAAATTAAGCGCTGACAATACAAAATAACGCTTGCATTGTACCTCATTCCGCGTTAAGCCGAGCAAACTTTGCACCGCAGTTCGCGAGTCCCATTAAATGCACTGCGCCAACAAAACGAGTCGGCGCAACTGATTTAAATTCAAATTAAGCGAGCGCAAATTTGAGGCGCTTTCCGGCGTTGCAAAGCTCTCTTAATAATGCGAAAGTTAAGTGCAATAATGTGACAGTTTTTGGGGGCTACGCTGCAACGCGGCGCAACAGGCCGCCGCGCAACAGGTCGATTGGGCTCGATTCCAAAACGCACGCCCGCACCGTTGCCGCCCTAACGTATTTATTGTTGGCCGGTGAGCTGGCCTTAGAAAATGCATTTTCATTCATGTAGCGTAACATATGTGCTCTCGATTTATTTGTTCGCCGATAAATGTGTCACGGAAACGGAAGTCGACCCGCAAGAAACAGGTAGGGTTTGTATTATATACGTAATAGTTTAGTGATTTATACCCCGGGATATGGAATAAATCATATCGTTGTTTTCTACCCAATAAAATGGTCGATTAAACATAATGCGCCAACGATTCGGCACTACTTGTTAAGTTTATTCATACTTTTTTATAAAATAATTGAATTACGTCCGTTTCTAACACTTTTCGGGAAATGTATAATTGCAATATCACTAACGGTTTTATCGTAACGTTTCCCCGGATAAAGTTTTGTATATATTGTAATATTAAAAGTGATTATAGTTATAAACACGAGAAGAATTTATATCCAAATTAAGTTGTTTTTTATACGTGCCAATGCCCTTAATTTTTAACTTTATTGGTAAACAATATCTAGATTTGAATATGTATATTATAGATGTGAATGCAATTTGATACTTTTGTCGGTGATATCATTTAAAAATGTATTTATTTTGATTTGAAAAACATACATATATATGTATGCGATACAGCGGATGTATTGAAACTGGGAGTTTCTAGTTCTACTCGGCAATAAACGTTTAGGGACTATAAATCAGTTATAAAACAAACAAGAACATTCAAAAATAAATTTTTCATATTTTTATCTGTTCGTTTATACTCCTATTAACTGTGTTTTTCAAAAATGTTTTACTAATTTAAATGAAAGTGTAATTGTTATATTTAATTGAGATTGGTAAAAGACATATTACAGGGTATTAAGTGTTTTTATAATTTTGTTTGTTTATCTGCTCGTTTGACTAAAAACTATATGACTAATTTGTATGAAAGTTTCATTACTCTATTTGATAAATATTGACGTAATATACGAGATATTAGGCGTTTTTGAAATTTTGTCACTTTTTCTATCTGCCTGTTTGATTTTAAAAACAGATTTATATGACAGTTTTATTGTTAAACATATAAAGTATGGAGGATTTTTGAAATGTTGTTTCTTCTCTTATCTGCTTCCTTGATTTAAAAAATAACTTCACATATTTGTATGACAGTTTTATTGTTTTAACGTTTTTAAATTTTTGGTCTGTTTGTCTGTTATTATGTCTCTACGTTTATTTATTATTTTATACTTGCATCACCTAAAATCTATTTTACGGGGGGAGTTTCTATTGTTGTATTTAATATATAGTCTAGCAAAGAATCCAAGTGAATTTAACACTATATTAGAAAGTTAAGAATTAAAGAAAAAAAATGTTTTCACTTGCTAACGACCATAATGTACTTATATGTCTCATTTTTACTAACAATAAAATAGACCAAGTAACTAGCAAAGTCGTGGGAAATGCTAGTTAAAAATAAAACAAAAAACTGTATAATTTCGATTTCGTTTTGAGCATGCTAAGTTATAATGACTCAGTATGACTTATATTTAATTAGAAAGAGTTTTAATAAAGTAACAACACCAGTTCGGCCAAAGATTGCTGGAAAACATTATGTAAATTAACTGTGTCACTTAGACTTATAATGAAGATTAGAAAATTTTGACGACAGTTAAATGATATGTACAAAGAGATGACACTTGCTGATTTACGTTACTGTAGGTTACTGTAGGATTAATTAAATAATCTCTCACTTAGTCTTGGATTGAAGAGTATGCACCCCGAGCACATTGGCACGCGTCGGCACCATTCGTCTCACCTAGCCGTAGCTCTCTCCTAAACTCATTATGGCTTCACAAATGTGACACCTGGCATACGACAGCGGCGGTCGCCCCGCGGGACCCGCAAGAAATCCGCGGGAACATAAAAAAGCACAAAAACAAAATAGACTTCGTCCGCATTACATTCATATTTGTGGTCGTAAACCGTAAAAGCTTTCTGCTCGGCGGTAACCTAAAAGCACTGCCGCCAGCGAGCGCCGCCTAAAGTGTACATAACGCCGGTAAAATGTTGTGCATTTTTATTATTTAAATCGTGCCACATTCAGCCAGAAATATGATCGCCCGCAAGAGATAGAGCCGCCAGAACTTCATTAGCTAAAGGTGTTTTTCTTGCGGGCATATCAATTGTCTTGTTTAGAGAGAAAAGGCTTTTATAGTAGGCTTGCATATGTATGAGGTACCTAAAATAAGAAGACGTTTGAACATTGTCTTTTGTGTATATAAGTATTTTGTTATAACCGCACTTGGACGAAAAGGTAAACGTTAGTCATTTCACCAATCAGTTTGCAGTGGTTTATACAAAAATACTTGCCGAGTGAGAGCAGAATTGGTACTACGAGAATTTCGTATACATTTTACATAAACGTACTATATATAAAAGTAGGATTTAATATCTCTCTTGAACTCTACATTCAATGAAATAGTAAATGCATAGAGAATCAATTCTAACAATATCGAATTACGATTGTGTTACAACTAGTCGTTCGGCAATCATATTATTTTTTGGTTATTTTCGGGTAGGCTTTTTATTTCTCATTCACTCATATAGAAAAACGAAGGAGAAAGTATTACTTGTTCACACTGATTATCGGTGTGATCGAAAATGTGAGCCATGTGAGAACGTGTGTCGCGGTGATCGAAAAATACGAGCAGGGTTAAGTGTCACAGGATGAGTATGGAAAGTGGTAGAAAAATTGTAAATTAAATAAATAAAATGCAATTTAATTTACAAGCAAAACTTTAAAAAATTTGGTCCCAAAAATTATATTTAAATAATTAATTAACTTGTATCGCTTTTTGACACGTTTCTAGTTTAAGTTGTATAGTATCGTTACGCACACGCTGATATTTTTTAATTCCTACGTGAGCCACTAAAACGTGTAGACGCGTCGAATTCTCGCGAATGACTAATGCAACTGAGCTGACTGGACCGCAATTGGGTTTTACACCCACCGAGCGCGTACAGCGTCCTCGTGCAAATAATACCTATAAATATTTAGATTACCTATTGTATATTTTAGGGAAAATAGAAATCAAACTATGTTTGATCTATATTTATCTATAGTTTGTTGCTATCTTGTAGACGTGACAATTTACCTTCGGTGTAAAAATATGGAGACCCAAATTAAAAAAGAAAAAAAACTGACAACGATTTTTTTAAGGTATTCCATAATATCGAATTTTATAATCTGTAAATGATTGCCCAGAGATCAGAACAAGTGATAATTAGATGATTTAATATCGGATGAAAAAGGCAATAGCAAAACAATTTTGATGAGTATATTTCGTGGTTGCGCGTATTATGCAGAAAATAAACTCGATTCAGTTGACTATTTAGTTTGTTATCTATTCGATCTGATTGACCGCAAATCTTTTTATTCCCAGTAGATTCCTCCGGAAGCAAGTGCCATTGAAAAGCCTCCTTGATATTCCACCAGTGGCTTATTATTATCCCACTGGTATACTGTTCAGGTATGGGTATTTATACTTATATTCCCCGTTCGAAGTCATCGGTGTTTGCGTATATTATTAACATATATAATCTTCTTCCCCTCACCAGTTACTTAATGGTTCAGCCGATCGAAATTACGTTTTAATATCTATAGTTATAGTCGAAGCGGAACTCTTAACATTTTTTTAATTTATTTCACTCATTTTTAATGTACTCGAAGGCTTGACGCTGATTATTATTAACTGAGCGTACTATAGTCTACTTTTATAATGGACCTCTAATATTCATTGATTTTCAGTTTTCACGAGTTCAAATGACAATTTAAATAATTGTAAACAATATTTTCCAACCTAGCTTGCAATTTTATTTCAAATAACGTATTCCGTGCATTTAAATGTTAAACATTTTTCTCGTCAATTTTCGGTGTACTAGATATGTGTGACATTTTTTTTGGCCAAATTTGAAAAACGGTTCCGTCTTTCAGTTTCCATGTTACGTAACCTGGATAAATTTTATGCATATAATATTTATAGTTTAGAAGACAGAGAATGGCGATAATCGAACTAATGAAGAGACTACAGAGCGAGAGAAACAGGGTTCTCTTCAGACTATTCCGGTGCGTAAACCAATAAATTGTTAATAAAGTAATTAAAAAAATAAAGTAATTGTTAATAAAGTTGTTATACAACTAATTATTTTGCCATTAAAAATTAAGTCACACAGGTTAATCAAGTGAAAAATTTACGTGATGTTACAATAATAATTTTATATTTAATATCTTTTATACAAAAATAAATCTAAATGTACATACGTTTACCGAAATGTTTATATATATGTGAATAAATACACACATATACAAGTTTTTTTATTATATTTGATTGTCACGATATTACTTGTTATTTGGAAAAATAGACGAATGGTTAGAGACATATTTTTATTAGTTGTGTGTGTATAATTCTGCGAAAATAGAAAACATCGTCGTTCGATACTTATTTTCTTTTGCTAGTAATAATATGCTGTTTCAGTCGGTTATATATGAATATATATACACACATATACAAGTTCTTTTTAAATATTTGGTTTTCACAATTTTACATTATATTTCTATGTATTTACTTGTTATTTGGCAATATAGATGAATGGTTGGACAGAGATTTTTATTAGTTTTGTGTGTAGATTCCGCGAAAATAGAAAACATCGTCGTTCGATACTGATTTTCTTTTGCTAGTAATAATATACTGTTTCGGTAGATTATATATGAATATATACACACATATACAAGTTTTTTTAATACATTTGATTGTCACAACATTACATTATATTTCGATGTATTTACTTGCTATTTGGCAACATAGACGAATGGTTAGAGACATATTTTTTATTCGTTTTGTGTGTAGATTTTGGGAAAATAGAAAACATCGTTGTTCGATACTTATTTCGTTTTGTTAGTAATAATATGCTGTTTCGGTCGAGTATGTATGAATATTTATACACATATACAAGTTTTTTTTAAATATTTTATTTTCACAATTGTACCTTATATTTCTATAGATTTACTTGTTATTTGGCAATATATTTATTTATTTATTAACTTTTATGTATAGTACATGTGGCGGACATAATAATTTGTATTGAAATTTAGTTGGTAGACTGTAAAAGATTTTACAATGAAAATTCTTCATAGCACATTAGACAAAAAAAAATACAAAAGTGAATTAAAAAAGAAAACAAAATATTGACATGATTTGGGATGGGAAAGAGAGGAAAGGGCAAGGACACAAAGGAAAAGGTTTCAGGAGATGCAGGACGTTTTCACTCGATCTTTGAAAATGTTTAGAGACGTGGTTTTCCTGATGTCAGGATCCAGGTGGTTCCAAATATTTAGCAATAATTTCGGTAAACTAGGTAGGTTTACTTTAGAAGTCAGTCTTTTACTACCGATGATGATAGCTTGTGACTTACTTGGGTTAACCAAAAGACCCATTTCATGAGCCCACTGACCAATTGAAGCCAGATCTCCATTAAGGATGTCGATGGTTTTTGATCAGGTATGGAGGTTCGAGTGCGCATAAATTTGTATAGAGATGATAATTGCTGGAAATGTTTTTAACATCATCAATAAATACGGAGAAGAGGAGAGGAGATAGAACTCCACCTTGAGGTACACCAGCTGTAAGATTAGTCCACTCAGAATACGTATCTGACAACTTAACACATTGCTTGCGTCCATGAAGATATGAACTAAACCACTCAAGTGAATGTTGGGATATATTAAGATATTTCAAGCGGGCAAGAAGTATATCGAAGTCAACAGAGTTGAACGCACTGCTGAAATCAAGAAGCACAAGAACAGTTACTTGTGTATTATCCATAGCCAAGCGTATATCATCAGTAACCTTAACAAGGGCAGTTGAGGTACTGTGACCACCTTTAAAGCCAAATTGAAGTGGATTTAGACACTTATGAGTATTGAAGAAAGTAACAAGTTGACCATGAACAATACGTTCAAAGACTTTAGATAGAAGCGGTAGCATAGATATGGGCCGAAAATCCTTGGGTTGCGCAGGTAATAGAATTTTAGGTACAGGCACAATATAGGCTTTTTTCCATTCCAAAGGAAAGACAGCAGTTTTCAAAGAGGTATTATAAATATCAGCGATGACCGGAGCTACGACATCTATTATTGGTTTCCACGTATTGATATCGATACGTATTTTCTTTTGCTAGTAATAATATGCCGTTTCGGTCGGTTATATATGAATATATATACACACATATACAAGTTTTTTTTAAATATTTGGTTTTCTAATGTTAAATTATATTTCTATATATTTACTTGTTATTTGCCAATATAGATGAATGGTTAAACAGAGATTTTTTATTAGTTTTGTGTGTAGATTCCGCGAAAATAGAAAACATCGTCGTTCGATACTTATTTCCTTTTGCTGTTTCGGTCGATTATATATGAATATATACACACATATACAAGTTTTTTTAATACAATTGATTGTCACAACATTACATTATATTTCTAAGTATTTACTTGCTATTTGGCAATATAGAGAAATGGTTAGAGACATATTTTTTATTAGTTTTGAATGTAGATTCTGTGAAAATAAAAACATCGTCGTTCGATACTTATTTTCTTTTGTTAATAACAGTATGCCGTTTCGGTCGATTTGTTACCTATTTGGAAGTACGTCGGAATGTGTCAGTGTGAATGTGACGAAATGTGTCATGAATTTTTCATTTCAGTTATATCAAAATAAAGTCAGAAACTGTGAGCATATTGTACATAATGTATTCGGGGAATCGAAAGTAAATGATGTTAATGCTTGCCTTTTTGCCTAAAATAGATGACTGCAAAAACGATACTGTGCCCTATGAATTACCGCTGTCCATGCAAGTAACATCCCAATATGGCCGAGATAAGTGCTATAACTATTATTGATCGCTATTATACTGTGCCTTATTAATTACCGCTGTCCATGCAAGTAACATCGGATACTGTGCCCTATTAAATACCGCTGTCCATGCAAGTAACATCCGATACTGTGCCCTATTAATTACCGCTGTCCATGCAAGTAGCATCCCAATATGGCCGAGATAAGTGCTATAACTATTATTGATCGCTATTATAATATATTGTTTGCAAAAGGATATGGTCCAGAGTAGGTTATGTTCTATTCAAGACATAGATACTGGTATGTTTGTTACGGTATGTATAATCTAATTTATTTATTCTCACATTTATATTTATGATAACCGTGTATAACATGTATATTTAAATAGTACATGGCCTATGTTTAATCGAAATAATGTTTTATATTGAGGGTATTCCAATGAAGAGTTGTTGTTTGTCTTGAGTTTATCGAAATATTTTTATTTTTTTATTAACGGGGCTACCCTTATTTTAAGTTACCGTACTTAAATCCTTATAATTTTGTTATATTTGTCAGTTTATCTCTCATAAGCTCACAGTTTTTCAGTTTTAGATAGAGTTTGATTATATTATCGTCTGGACAAACTAACATGAGGCAAAAAAAGAAAAGAAAATCAGTTTTATTTTATTTGAACATTTATTGTTGTATATAGGAATTTATGCTATTTGTACTTTTGATATTTTTATAAAGATTTATTTTCAGGTGGCTCAGGCAGGGAGTAAAACGCTCATCATCAAAATACGGATATCCCGGAAAACACCAGTTTTCCGCGAAATTATAGGCTGTCCTTGGAAATACAGAATCTCCGGCAATGTTACTAGCAGATTATTTAGATGAGGATAAGCCGAGGAAGATATGGAAGAACAGCCAAAAATACATAGAATAAAACTCTGTTCTTGATTTAAAAAACTATGGACTGGTCTTATCATCAACTTATCTCACTATACTTAGTTGTTTTCCTTATATTTCTCGCATTTTACTACTGCCATTCTATACTATTTAAATGATACGCGAAACCAAATTAAACAAATCACAAAACATCAGCCGAATGTTTTAAATTGTATTGTAGTAAAGGAAAATTTGATTAATTATCTTGCGAAATGTTTAAAAGAAATTAATAAATCTATCTATATCTTTTAATTTGGGATTAAACATTATTTTGCGCACCTCTTCGAGTGATGTATCATTGGAAAAGTCTTTTGAAATAAAATAGAAGTCCTTCTCAGAATCTTTTATTATTAAGAAACATATTATACCTCCCTTAATATTTTATCCGTGCATTGGAAAAAATAAAACAAAATCGTTATGGTGAGTGTTATGGATAAGTGATTTGAGCAACGGAACTCTGCTCTATGTGTGCTTCGACTTAATTATTAGGTATATTTATGGAATGCTCGTCTTATATGGTTATTATGGAAACTTCTCACTGTATATATATATATATATATATATATATATATATATATATATATATATATATTATGTATACATATATAAGACATTATTTGCGTAGAAAGATTGAGTGCTGATTTAATACAGAAATGTTTATGTTTCAGTTTAACAGTAATTTAATGATTTTGCCTAAAAATGTTGACTGGAATAACATTTATTTTATCAACAAGTTATTAAAACTTTTCGAACACCTGGATTAAAATTTTAAAATGCTTTTTCTTTTTCTTTCAGCGAACTTTGATTATTATTTGTTTCACAATTCTCTTTGGCTTTTCTTATTTAATACTTCATTTATTTGGTTCATTGATAGTCTATAGGCAATGTCACCTGGAACCAGTTGAAATTTCAGATTTTCCTGACCAGATAAACCTATCTGAATATGTTAATTATATAGATTGATAAGAGAAGCAACATTTTCATCTATATTTGAATTTCCTCTTACGTTAATTGAAATCGATGGATGTACAGTGTCGTAATTTTAACTAGTGGCTGTTTCCGCTTCGAAGAAGGGTCGTTATCGACACAAAGACCGTTCGTAGACGACACGGTTATTGTTCAATAATTGCCGCAGATAATCAAGGGCGGGCGGGCGGCCGTGCCGCGGCGTGTGGCGGCCTCGATCCGTGATCGTAGCCGTTCCGCTGCCGCGCGCGCTCGCTTCCGATGACATTGTAATTTCCGCTCAGTGACAGGGGCGAGATGCGTTCCGCTCAGCTCCGCGCCGCGCGGTCGTCTGCATTCAAATTAACATTCTGACATTCGAGTGGCCCTTTCGACTCCCAACATAAATTGTGATTTATTTTTGTACGCAAATGTTTTTCAATGTTGAGTTGTGTGGTATTTGGTAAAAAAAAAAAAGTTTGCCATCTTTTACAAACGTGTAAGCGTAAATAGGAAGCTTAAGAGCTGAAACAATTGGTTACGCATTTTCTTATCAACAAGAGTAAGTTTTATTAGAAAAACTTACAGAATAATAAGATGATTTTTTTATTTTTGAAATAAAAGAAAATATCTAACGTGCAAATCGAATGAGTCACCCTCAAGTGGTGCATTAAATGTTTCGTATCAAAGTATGTAATTAAAGATATTTAGCGTTATTGAAATCGCGTGTTATTCAACTTCAACAACCAAAGTTATAGGCACACGTGAAGTGTGTATTAGTCGCGTGCGAGGCGCATGCGAACTATGGGTTTACAACGTTCGAATGAACTACATTATGTAAAAGCGTTTGAAGCACTATCCGTTATGCACGACCAGCAAATAGTGATGCTGCTATAGAAAAAAATGAGAGGGATAGACTAAGCGTTATACCAATCTCGCATTATCTTATAGTCTCTGCTGGACATGCAAGATGGATAGTGCGTAAAGCGCTTAAAATTCTAATAAATTGAAAAATAAGTAAAATATGAAACAGTTATAACGCATATTGCTAATATGGCTAATATGTCGTTTCATTTATTATGCGTTGCTTTCTTAAATATAAAAGAATAATGTTAAATAAAAAAAACGAAACCTATTGTTGCCTATTGTAACAAATGTTGCCTATTGTTTTTGTACGATGTCAATATTAACATATTACATAAAATAGTCTGCGTGATTAATATTGTAGAACTGTTTTAAATTGTTCTGTATTGCATTATAAGGACACTACGTTTATATTTCCAGTATGTATGACATATATTTCATATAAAATCACTTTTAGAATTAAAATTACCAAACTCGTGCTAAAAACGCAGATTTTTGACATATGAAGTCACACAGCAGTGAACATAAACAACAGTCCTACCCACTGAATGCATTTGTTATTTATTTTCATATTAAGATGGCGTATAATTGGTGTGTAGCTGCTTGGTGTGTAGCAGCTGGCAATTATTTACCATCAAGAAATCAATTTGAATAATTTCATACCTGATGATTTTGTTTGCGAGGGAACATGTTTTAATCTTGTTTTCCACGTAACGCGTAATTTTTATTTTATCGCTAAATACTTATTGGACAATTAAAAATATAATTTTTTTTACATGATTAAGTATTAATAATAAAAATATAACTAAATTTATTTGTTTGACGTATAGATATAAGCATAATGACTTGAAATTCGGCATAGTGATAAAGTAAATTGACTCATACATATATTTCAATGACAATACTTAAAATATTTTTTAAAAATATTAGAGGTAGCAAATAAAATAAGGGCCTTTTTAAAATTACATATATAGTGTGAATAGTTAATATGCTAATATGCCAAATTTAAGCTTCCTAAATTAAACTATTTAGATTTTATAACGCTGCAATAGACAATCATAACGCTAGGATCCGAGGCGTAACCATAATCTTTCTTGTTTACCTTCGATGTGGAAAACCAAGGAGGCAATTTGCTTAAATTTCAATATTACGAGGAAAACTTACTAAGAAAAATTACAATACATTGAATGTTATTTATTACAATAATAGCATTAATTATATAAGCTCTTTTCCATACAATGGTTAATTTAGCATATTTAAGCATCGCTTGAATTAAAAAACTGTGGCGTTACGTTACGTAGTATTGATTCTATGAAATTGGTAGACAGTTTGGAATTCTATTACCAAACATTGACATAACGATGATAGCATATACGAAGTACTTAATTTGAATTATATATGCTTTAAATGATAGTGGTTACGGGAAGACGATCACGCTTTTATGTCACTTTTAACGACAGTTTAACGGCAAGTTAATTTAATGTTCTTCCTTCTATTTTAGATGGTGCGAAGGTAAATATAAAAGTAGGATAGATGGTTTTTGAATCACTACTGCTGAGCTTTTTGGTGGAAAATATACTTGGGTGACTTCGTTGGGGCAGGGTCTTTCTAGGTTGGTAAGAAAGAAATGAGCCGACGATCATTAATGAGACGTCGATCACTAATTTTTGAATTTTAAATTTTGTTGAAGACAGGCCAGTAGTATGAGCAGTATAATATATAAGATTTATAGCATAGGTTCTCTTAATGTTAATGATAAAATCTTTTCCATCAAAAAAGTACAATTGGGCCGTATAATTAAAATTATTTAGCAACATTTGTTACAAGGACTGAGAACCCACAAGATTCGATTAATTTTCGCTCTACATGTACTTTTTAGCTTAATAGTTGATTATATTATTACAATAAGCAAAGTTGCAAACAGTGCAAGAGACTATAATTTAATAAAACGAAAATTGCACCCCGACTCTATCTCGATGTACTCGAGAGTGGCGCCGGTGAAAGAACAAAATCGTGTTCCGCCACAGTTAATGGTGACAGCGAGCAGGTGCCACCCTCGATCCTCGTCCCTCATTTTTAGCGTTCTTTAAGGGTGGATTCTTAACATAAACGTCCTTCGCGAGTTACAACCAACTATGTTTCAAAAATAAGTGCAATGCATTTATTAAATGAAATGGTGTAAATTCATGAGATAAGTTGTTTTAAACAAAGAAAGTGCCGTCTTGTTCCTTCTTGCAGTGAAGCTTCTTGCTCTTTCTTTCGTAACGATAGGTGTAACATTGAGATATTTCTTCATAAGATTTCACTGACGCTGTCCTAACCAAAGGTATAAATAATATTATACAGAATCTGCCAATACATTAAGCAGTTCAAGTAAATTATTTACATCACTACAAGCGGTTGTATGTCAAAAGAAAGTTTTGCCGAAAAAAAATAGTTCATAGGACCCAATAGGAAGTTATGCCTATTCCAGAAGTGCGAAAACGCCTGTTTAATCATTCGATCTTTATTATATTAATATGAAAGTTGCAACATTCCACGCGTAAGTTCAACATGTTAAATAAACCGTAATTAATTAGAAACAATTTTATGTTTTGCTGTTTATTAAGCAAATGAAGAAATAGAAACAATTCGACAAGTTGCGAGTGTGAGTGAGACGAATATCTTCAAGCATATACTCGTGTTTTAGTGTGAGTTCTAACGTACATATAGATAGATAACTTATTTTGACGCATTTTGTATGCTCGGGGCCTACATATTTTATTTAAACAAATCAAATTTATAGCTTGAATCATATGAATATTAAAAGGTAATTAATGTTCAACCTGTTTTATGGCGATCGAATTGCATCATGACCGTTGATAATGAGTTTAAAATAAAATTAATGACACTAGATAACACCACTGAACCATAACCTCCGATAATAGTCAAAAGGTCTATGTTTTAAGACGATATCTAAGGGTTTTGATAAATTTGTGGTCCCTTTTAATATTCACTCGAAAACTGTGAAATTTAGTTTTCATATTATTAAAGCACACTACTGACCTTTTCTTTAGAATCTATTATATTCATTGACTCCTTAATCGATAAACTTTTTCGAATTAATAATTTTGACAAACTTTTAATACTTTGCACAACTTTACAATGTTCTCTAATTCCACAAAATTATTAGAATCTTGCGTTATGTATCGGTAAGGAAAATGAAATTATAATAAAGTAGTCATTTTGTATATTTTATTAAATAACAATTTTTGAAAAGAAACTTCTTAGGCGGCGATTCGATAATCGATAAGTGGACGAGAATTCAGAGTAAAATTTTAAGGTCGCGTCACGTTTAGGTACATTTCGTTACATTTGTGAAAGGAAAGATATGACGCATAGAGAAAGAGAAAGAGAGTTATATATTCCAACGCCATCGAAATGGAGCAAAAGAGAGCGAAGTACGAGTATACACAACGATACAAAGCGATTGAATACAGTATGGTGTAGATGTACGCCTCAGACGCTGTATATGAACAGACTGTTGATAATGCATACCTGGTTTTATTAATATTATGTGCTGTATGAATTTATTTACAGTTAATTATTAATTATTTCCCTCTCTTTTTCTGCTCTTCCTTTCCATACTATATACTTATAAATCGAGATTTTAGATCGCCAAAGAAGTTTTATTTCTGTCACGTGTACTGAGTTGCATACGCCCAATTATTTTTTGATAGTATATAACATCTTTTGGTGTAGTCGAGTGGGTAGTGTGGTCGTGTCATCACGAGTTATCCGAGTTTAAAAACAATAAGGGTAAGATTTCGTCAATGGTTCGTCAGACCAGATCGGGTGATTTTTCTCACCTCGTAGGACCGTAAATTTTTGGCGTGTAGCGCACTATTAGGGAGCGGGTCCCGTCTCAAAATTGAATTTGATGCAAGCGAGCGGGTCCCACGTGGGAGTTGGACGAGCGCGCTGGTTCACTGTATGCGGATCTCTAATCTTATTTATACTTAAATTTCGTACAGTGTTAGTATGTACAGAAAGAGCTTTTAGCAGAAAGTATATCAAATCGTCTCGTCATTATACGGACAGTGCTAGACGCTATCAAGTTAATCTGGTAATAAATCAATAAAAACTTAATTTTTATTCACAACTAAATGAAGCAACTTGATGTAGTAACATATCTACTGTATTTAAATTCTTAACCACGACTTAGGTTTCGTTATATGACAACATCTTCAGGTGGGCAATTTTTGCATCTTTACATATCGCCCACCTGAAGTGTTCATTCATTGTGTGTTCATCATTTGTTATCATAAAAAACAAACTTTACAAGTACAAGTTAATATTTTTTTATAAATTTTTGTAATATATCTTTGAATATATACTGATAAATATGAAAAAAATGTGTTTTCCCCCTTATTTACGAAGTTATTTACCTAAAATTATGAAAAGAAAAAAAAAGTTCTTATTAGTCAAAATTATAGCGATTATTCTAGATGTCATATTTTTTTAAAACATGCACCACGTTTTTATGCCTCTGAAATATATAGTAGGCATTATATTTACATTGTGAAAAATCAATATTTGCGAACAGTTTAAGAGAATCACTTTGTACCGTTAAATGTTTTTAAGTGCTTTTATTCTACTTGTGCTTGGCATGTTTTATTGATTAAGGAAACATTTTAATATTTAAAGAACTGGTGAGAAATTAAAAAATAAATGGCGCTCAAATTTTTACATACACTTCCATGAATTTACCAAGTTGCAATGATCATCTCAACATAGTTAAGTGATTAATTTCTCGCATCTGGTAAACACTAAATTTTTATTCAAAACTAAATGGAACTACGTGATATAGTATTATTTCTACTTTATTTAAATTCTTTACCAGGACCTAGGTTTTGTTGTATTACAACATTTGTCGCATATCTATAAATCGCCCACTTGAAAATTTTTTCTGTGAAAACGGCTTTAACAATCAATGTCGTTTTATGTCTGTTTAGTAGATAAATGATTAATGTCTCATCATAAATTGTTATTTAGACCATAATTGAGTTAAAAATATTTGGTAGCCAAACGGTTCATGTTAGAGTCATTCTATGAATTGATGACCATTTCTAAAGCGAGTAACGAATAAAGAAATTTTTTTAACGAATGAAGAAATTGGCACATATGAAGTTGAATAGATAATAGCAAAATTGCGTCCAGTGAATTACAGTATCATAGGCTAAATAGTGTCGTACTTAGTAGTTATTTAAGTTTAAAATATTGTTCATACATATGAAATGGTGTGATGAACGCAAAATTGCATTAGTCGAATTTAGAGGTGTTTAGGCTGACATTGAGTTTGTTCTATAACTTGACAGCGCGAACAGTGAACGAATGCTCATCGAAAGAAGTATTGTGTTTGAGTATAAGATGAGTGAGAAGTTTCTCAGATCGTAGACTCAGGCAATGGACAGAAAGTTTTGTAAAGCTAGCAACAAGATAAAAGGACAGTAAGGATTGTCTGGTCCATTATAAAGCACTGAGCCGCGAGTTAAACTTGGAGAAGTTATCAAATTTTCTAAAGCTGAAAATATAACGAATACATACATTTTCAATGCGTTTAAGTTCGTTAATCAATTATTCTGAAATATCAGGATAATTTCAATAATTATTGATAAACATTGATTCATAATACAATAGTATCAGAACATGATTTATTTGAAAACCCCATGGCAAACTTAGAGATTTACCCAAAAACTTAGACATATGGAAGTATCACAGGAACAAATGCTTAAAAGATGTAGAATTAATAACGGATAAGAGAGAAAATACTGAGAAAATCGAATAAACGTTATTTTAACTGAATCCGATGAGTAGGATCAGTCGTTAACAGCCGATTAAATGCATCCATTCGCATTTGAAGGCTCGTCCCGAAGTCATAGCTAAAAATTTATTAGTCAATCCAATTCATAATCAAAATATAATTAAAACATTACATACATTTACAGTAGATACTTGTTAGTACTTTTGTACTTGTCCTGTATTAATATAATATGCTTACATATTTTTCATAACTGAAAAATTCAAATCGATTAAATTATACGTAACACAATTTATTCTGAAATATTGAATGCCGTAGAAATGGTACAATCTTATATGAGAATTAAGCGGAGAGGTGTCAATAAATTTGGCTAGCATATATAAATCGGCTCATAGACTACATGGTTAATCGAAGACTATTTTGGATCAATGAGGAAAGATATAATTATATATCGACACAAATAATCGTACAATTGTCTATTTTGCATAGGAAATAACTGCATATTTGGCTAGCATATATAAATCGGCTCATAGACTACATGGTTAATTGAAGACTATTTTGGACCAATGAGGAAAGATATAATTACATATCGATACAAATAATCGTACAATTATCTATTTCGCATAGGAAATAACTGCATGTTTTGTATTTTCAGAACTAGTGGTCCCATACTTTTGCATAGACATTAAACGTTGCTGGTGTAGACCTTAATATAGTTTAATGCTTAAGACATGGCCAGTTGACGTGGCTATACCATACCATATAACATGGTATAATATAGCCACGTCAACTGGCCGTTATATGGCATGTCCATATCGTGTAACGTCTAAACGAATCTGTTAGTTCTGGCACCTAGGGGAGAAGCACTCTAGTGGTGGTGTTAAGAAATATTTCAAACAACATCCATTATCACTACAAATATATTCAACTAAAGTTTACAATTCAAAGTTACGATTATTAAAATTACAATTTAGATTTACATTAATGAACAGCATTAATTTTATAACGGTGGCTGATATATTGATTTTAGTCCTTATCTATTGGACGTTGTGGCTTTTTTGACGGAATGCACATACTTTTTCTTTTAGGTGTACAAAAAACTGCTTCATCTCCAAACGTTATAAGATAATTTAAAAGAAGAAGTATTGCCCTATGGTACAAAATTTTTTGAACAACAGAAATTGGGGGTAATATGGGATAAATGATAATAAATATAAACATTATTTTTGACTTTTTTAGAAGGGAGCATAAGTTATAATTAATCTATTGTAAATTCAATGTCGTTCAACGTTATGGTATTTTCGAAAACAGGAAATTGTTCACGATACATTGATTTACCACAAAGTTTTATTTACGTAATTTAGGGTAAGTTTTTGTATACGTTCGATTTGAATATATTTTAGTTGGTTGTAAACGACTTGACAGTCGGATGTGAGTTGATTTAACAAGTTCACTGATTTATTTCGAAGCTTCTGAAAGTTTTTTTAACTTTCATTTTAACTGATGTGATGAAATTGATATAAGTAGTATTTCTTCGAGTATTGGTTTGCTATGATACTGGCTGCTGCTTACTGGAACATTCCGCCCGCCTTGACAAATTTAAAATGATTTTAAAGTTCATCGATGGACCGCTTCAGTGTAGTTTTAGCGGTTTTATTGTTACAAATGGGCACAGCTCGTTGAAGCCCGGATTTTGTCGTGCGAGTAGCTACTTGGCGGAGGAGGAGGGAGAGAGGGTATTTCTCATTAATAAGTAGGGCTAGGGAACACTTTTCATGTGTTAAGTGCTTCACCCCTAGGTGCCGTGACTAACAGATTCCGTTTAGACGTTATAAGTGACGGGGTCATGTCAACTGGCCATGTCATAAACATTAAACGTTGCTAAGGTCTGAACCGGGAACGTGTAACGTTCGGCCATGTGCTTTGTTGATGATAATCAAGAAAATAGTTTTGCAGAAATTAAAATTTAAATTAATAAAATGAAGAAGATATTGAGCTCGAAAAGCATTTGATATTTCAATCCTAAATTACTTTTGTTAGATGAATATATTCACACTATTTATTTAAAAACTATTTTTTTTTATAGTGTGAATTGACCTTAGTAGATAAGCATATACTCTCGCGGACTAGTCCACCGTTCTATTAGATTCGAAAGATCGTGTTATACATTGTTTTCCTCGATTAGTAGTAATGGATCAGTTAATTTACATAGTTTTCGTATAGAGAAAAGTTTAAGTTACACTTAAACTTTCCTCGGGAATATATCTATCTATTAATGAAAACCGGAAAGAAGTGCTTTCACTGGTCACCGAGATTTGACGCACAGATAGACAAACGCGTTACGGGACTTCGTTTTATACTATGTGGTAATGAGGTATATCTAAAACGTATTTCTATGTTTCTTTTATAACTATCTTTATATTCATCCTAATTACGCTTATCCTAAATAACCAGAATTTTCAGTACAGAAGAACATTGCTGAATATTTTAGATTAACTTTTTAGTGCCGCTTCATTTAGGTTGCAAACATTGGTGCTCCGTAAAAGCTCAGATTATCTCCACGATTGTCCGTTTCGACTCAGACCTTCCGCCGTCGTCGGGTAGAGCGTCATGAATTACCGCACAGTTCATAACGATAACGGACCCCGACCCTGCCTCACCTGATTATCGCGCATTATGCGAAACACAAAACATAAAAGTGAGAAATGTAATTGCCCCGTTCCATTTTGGTGTAGGCGCTTATAAAAACGACGCCGACATAAACAGGAGTAACGAATTAAAAAGGTATTGCACGATGGTGATGATGATGACGATGATATCCAATTTTAAATACACTCAGTTATGAATAATTAAGTGTAATATAAGTAATTTACAACGACATGTCGCCGAGGGCCGACCGATGGCGCGATAGGAGCGTTTCGTGCCGATGTCGCGCGCTGTTTATACACAATATGACTAATGAAGGCGCACCCATTCGTTTAAACGCGTACATCCATTGCCGGCCAGTTGTTATTACTGCGCCTATCGGCTCCGTTTGCAGCTAGTATATGGTTCGGGGGTAAATGACCGATTATTACTTATTCATTAATAGCATGTTTTTGACCTACTTCAGTATAAGAATTGTGGTAAAAAATTGTTAATGTGTAGCATAATTAGTTTTAGTTCACTGATTTGATAATGAAGGCGCACCCGTTCATTTAAACGCGTACATCCATTATCGGCCAGTTGTTATTACTGCGCCTATCGGCTCCGTTTGCAGCTAGTATATGGTTCGGGGGTAAATGACCGATTATTACTTATTCATTAATAGCATGTTTTTGACCTACTTCAGTATAAGAATTGTGGTAAAAAATTATTAATGTGTAGCATAATTAGTTTTAGCTCAATGATTTGATAATGAAGGCGCACCCGTTCATTTAAACGCGTACATCCATTATCGGCCAGTTGTTATTACTGCGCCTATCGGCTCCGTTTGCAGCTAGTATATGATTCGGGGTAAATGACCGATTATTACTTATTCATTATTAGCATGTTTTTGACCTACTTTAGTATAAGAATTGTGGTAAAAAATTGTTAATGTGTAGCCTAATTAGTTTTAGGTCACTGATTTGATAATGAAGGCGCACCCGTTCATTTAAACGCGTACATCCATTATCGACCAGTTGTTATTACTGCGCCTATCGGCTCCGTTTGCAGCTAGTATATGATTCGGGGTAAATGACCGATTATTACTTATTCATTATTAGCATGTTTTTGACCTACTTTAGTATAAGAATTGTGGTAAAATATTGTTAATGTGTAGCATAATTAGTTTTAGTTCACTGATTTGATAATGAAGGCGCACCCGTTCATTTAAACGCGTACATCCATTATCGGCCAGTTGTTATTACTGCGCCTATCGACTTCGTATGCAGCTCGGGTTCGGGGTAAATGACCGATTATTACTTACTCATTACTAGCTTGTGTAGCATAATTAGCTTTTGTCCACTGATTTGCACGTGAATTGTGACTTGTCTGTAAGATGACGCAAACGTGACCTTGTTATAAATTACGACGTAGTCAAATAAGGAACTATTGCACGTCATAAAAAATGGGTACTATACCTTAGGAAATACTTCAGATTTCGATATAAACTTTTGTGTATATCTATTTAGAAATTACAGAGCTATGTAGTAACAAACATACATCTGTCCAAACATACACCCGACATTCGCATTTATAATATTAGCTAGAGCTAAGTCAGATATTAGTTGTTTATATGAAAATACATGGTCTTAACTTTCAATGTCTTAGTTTTATTTTATGAATTTTAAATGAAAATATTATATTTTCCGTCCGCTACTTGCAAAATGTAATTTTGCTATTGTTAAGAAAAATGGAAATTAACTATTACGTTAGTTAAATGTTAAATTATTGAATTTTAATTGAGAATATCTAATTAACAGGTGGTTCCAAGAGTTTATATCCAAATCGCAATTATCGCTCACAATTCTGGATATTTATTTAAAACACTTGTTTTATGTAGTCAATCATATTTTTCCCACCAATCATATTTTATTCCCACCAACTATCTCAAAACTTAATAATTAAATTCCGGAAAATAAAAGAGATTGAGAAAAAATATGATTGATTTTATCCTATCAACCATATTTTTCCCACCAATCATATTTTATTCCCACCAACTATCTCAAAACTTAATAATTAAATTCCGGAAAATAAAAGAGATTGAGAAAAAATATGATTGATTTTATCCTATCAACCATATTTTTCCCACCAATCATATTTTATTCCCACCAACTATCTCAAAACTTAATAATTAAATTCCGGAAAATAAAAGAGATTGTGAAAAAATATGATTGATTTTATCCTATGAACCATATTTTTCCCACCGATCATATTTTATTCCCACCAACTATCTCAAAACTTAATAATTAAATTCCGGAAAATAAAAGAGATTGAGAAAAAATATGATTGATTTTATCCTATCAACCATATTTTTCCCACCAATCATATTTTATTCCCACCAACTATCTCAAAACTTAATAATTAAATTCCGGAAAATAAAAGAGATTGTGAAAAAATATGATTGATTTTATCCTATGAACCATATTTTTCCCACCGATCATATTTTATTCCCACCAACTATCTCAAAACTTAATAATTAAATTCCGGAAAATAAAAGCGATTGAGAAAAAATATGATTGATTTTATCCTATCAACCATATTTTTTCCATCAATAATATTTTTTCCCACCAACCAACTCAAAACTTCATAATTAAATTCCGGAAAATAAAAGAGATTGAGAAAAAATATGATTGATTTTATCTTATCAACCATATATTTTCCATCAATCATATTTTTTCCCAACAACCAACTCAAAACTTCATAATTAAATTCCGGAAAATAAAAGAGATTGAGAAAAAATATGATTGATTTTATCCTATCAACCATATATTTTTCATCAATCATATTTTTTCCCACCAACCAACTCAAAACTTCATAATTAAATTCAGGAAAATAAAATAGATTGAGCTAGCTATATGATTGGTAAAAAGTTCATATTTTTTCCCATTTTTACTTTCGCAGTTCTGTTTCATTTTATGACAACAAACAAGATCTTCCATTCCAAAATATCTAAACACATAGTCTTATTATTTATATATCTGTATTGTTTTTATTCTAAAGTTGTCTTCAATTTTTTTTTTTTTCTTTCGCTGTTAACCCATTAAACTTTATTCAGCATTCATCACCTTAAAAGAAAAAAATTGCCACGTTTCAAATTTCCATTCAAATATTTAAGTCGTTTTTTTAGAAATCGCGTGCTATAGAAACTTGCGTTTTGGCATAGTGATAAACTGTGTTCATCCGCATATCTCTGCATATTTGAAAATATTTAAATGAAAATTTTAGGGAGGGCCCTCTATTTTCAAATTAAATATCCAAAAAGACAAATTAAAATTCCACGTTTGGTACAAGGTATCGTTTGAAAGGGCTAGTTATAAGGGCTTCAACAACATTTATATAATTATAGAAAGAACATCTTCACTTATAAACTGAAAAATATGTTACAGCCCTTTTTCTGAAAATAATAACAAAGGTTTGCAATTAAACGAAACTACGTGATGCAGCATTATTTCTACTTTATTTAAATTCTTTACCATGACTTAGGTTTCGTTGTATTACAAGATCTTCAGGTGGGCAATTATTGCTAATTGCCTACCTGACGGTACCCTAGGTTTTTAATAGAATAGAAGAAAGTAGAAGAATTAAAATAAAGTAGAAATAATACTTCATCACGTAGATTCATTTAATTGTGAATAATGAATTTCAAAAATATTTTTCTTCTCATTTGGGAGAAAAATAAATTAATATTCTATATAGTTTAATAGAAATTATATACTCTTAAATTTCAAATATGTATATTTTACGTTTTTAAATTTCAGATATGTACGAAACCTCATAGAGTTCTCATCGCACTTTTCAGTCTTTTTTATTGTAATTACCTTAAGAATTTATTACAAAGTTAATATAATATGTTAACATTTTTTTGTTAAAAGAAATTAATATTTATGATATCTGCATGAGTTAGTAACTACATTTTCACAGATAAACTGAAAAATACGTGCCAGACCTTCTTCTGAAAATATTTTATATAAGCAAGTAACGGACCGCGTACTTCTGTACTTAGTTACGATTACTCGTTAGAAATAATATTATTATATATTCGAATCGTGTTTAATTATTTTGGTACCTTTCGAAAAATAAGTATAGTTCGTTTCACCGTTGGCGAATAGCATTGCTTTTCGTAAACTTTACAGCTCAAGCTCGGACGAAGCGAGAGACGTTCGCTCTGACCCTTCGCTAAATTGAACCCAAAATTATAATAGCCTATTCTAATCAACGGTCGCAGGAAAATATTCATTGTAATATGTAAGATTTTCCATGCTTAATAATATTGTATATTATTAAATATTTATTGCGGTTTGAAGTCCATATTAGTGATAACTTGTAATAAATAAAGAAATTTCACATCATACGTGGAGCGGAGTCTCGCGAGCTAGATTCGGACTTTGTTGATTTTCCGACCCTATGCACTGTTCTCTTTATGTAATAGGGTATTCTTTCAATCCTTTACATAAAGAGAACAGCCTATACAGTTTATGTAATGGGGTAATCGTAGCTAATAACCTACCTGAAGATGTTGTAATACAACGAAGTCTAGGTCGTGGTAAAGAACTGAAAGAAAGTAGAAATAATACTACACCACGTAGTTTCATTTAATTGTGAATAATGAATTTCTACAAAATTAACGCTAAATATATTCGATCTTCGTCACTAACGATTCGTTTATGTATACAATTTATTTAAATGAAAACATTGTCTATACAGCGAGTTTTATATAATATACTATAAAATGTTATATACACAATTTAAAAATTTTCGTAAATATTAAATAGGAACCAGACCCTTAGTTAATTTTATTTACATATTAAACTTCTCACAAATCGAAATATTTTCTTCCGTGATATATATAAAAAAAAAGAATTAAAAACACGTAATACAATTATTGAACAACGATATAAACAAGATGCAACCGTTACATTTAAATGATTAACTTTATTATTATTTTTGTTTGTTGCCAAAAAGGTGACGACTTCACATCTGTTACAACTTGATGTGGAAGCCGGGCTTTTGTTTCGAACAGAGGTTTCGAAAGAAATATTTTCGATATTAATAAATTTGTTAAATTATCTATACATATTTATGTTTGAGAGCATATGTTTTGCAATTTTATATGCTATGTGCGAAAGAGCCAGAGATATAAACCCGATAAATGGTCATGAAAAATATGTGTTACTGTTGACGATTAGTTACAGTTGACAGTGACAATGAGTTATATATGTATCAGTTGACGCATTTCATCGCATTGAAATTGCAGAATGCGATGTATTGCAAGTGCGTAGTGATTTTTATCCGTTTAAATAATCTAATTGATTGTGGTTAAATTATATTTTAAAAAAAGACAACTCGACTTGTTTCTATTTTCTACATAAATTTAATTTTAGTCGAAAGTTTGAAGCTAATGATGACCGCAAACATCTGTACTTGGTTACGATTACTCGTTTGCAATAATATTATTATATATTCGAATCATGTTTAATTATTTTGGTATCTTTCGAGAAATAGGTATACTTTGATCCGCCATTGACGAGTGGCATTTCTTTTCGTAAACTTTACAGCTCAAGCCCGTGAGTGCGAGCGAAGCGAGAGACGGTCGCCCTGACCCTTCGCTAAATGGGTTAAATATTAAAAATTCATGTTTTCCCATTATGAGATTTCTTCAGCGGAGCATTTCAATTTGTAAAGTTTCCCAGTGGTACCCGGCAGCGTAGGGCGGAATGAAATTTGTTAAATATCCAAATCAAAGTTGCGAAAGCATAGCGATATATATTAAAAGTACGTTAAAAAACTTTCGCTTTTTGGGTAATTATTGTGTGGAAAATGGTCGAGAGACCGACCGGAAACCAAGCGACGCTAACTCCGGCCCTTCGCCTATTATTTCAAATAATTTGGTTAAATTATATTCCAAATTTATTGGATCTGCGTACGATTGCTTAGATAGAATTGTAATATTAGTTATATTCGTAATTGATTCCAAGAGTCTTATAAAATATGAAATAAGAACATGGTACATTAGCATGATTAAACTGTGTAAAGTAGATTCGTCCATTAAAAAAAACAGGTGCCAAAGCAAATGTGCGTCGGAACTCGTGTAACGCAGAGTGTGAAGTTGTCTGTAATTATGTTGCAGTGTACCTCTTAAAATTTTTGATGTATATTAACTTAAATAATTTGAATTAAAAGTTCCAATCAATTTAGAATTGTTTTAGAATTTTCAAATTCACCGATGAAAAAATATATTTTTGTGGGCATATCAAATATTACTTTTAAGCTTAATATGCAATTTGCATATAAGAAAATTAAATCAAAATTAAATTTAATTTCAAATTCACACATCAATTGAGTTAAAAACTTTTTTTACCTAACCTAAGTGATTTATTATTTTATTTTGCAATATTTAAAAAATATTTATTGCATCTAGGCTAATATTAAATTTAACCAGTTAATGAGAGAATTGTCTCAGAAATAAATCGGACAATGTTAAGATTTGCCAACATTAATAGTAACAAATACATACATATATATTAGGAGAAATTATAATTTAAAATCAAAGAAATATTAATTCAAAATCATACTAAATAATGAATGGATTTTGAGTGATTTCAGTTAATTTGTCATAACTTTTTAAAGCAAAATATAGCAGGGACGAGACAATTACGATTGACCCACATTAGGGTATATTTATTATTATTAACAGTTACAAGTAAACCAATTATTGGACAAAGGTTTCCTCTGCCTTTGGTTATATTTTTCTGTTTCTTGTCAGTCGCTTCCATGTCAAGCTCGCTATGTCCTCCAGCTCGTCACGCCCTTGCATTCTCCGTCTCTCTGTTGGTATTTTAATACTGTCAAAGGTGCCAACGACCTTGAGTCTATCTGTTGTATCTATAACGTTTTCCATGACTTCCCCACTGCGTCACAAATTTTAACGATTAACGATTTTTTCTAGAACGTTCAATATTTGACCTAAGCGATGCAGTTCCTTGTTAATACTTTTTTGGACTAATTTATTTCCAACAATGTAGCTTTCCATTTTAAGGGTATTTGCTTGTACATAAGTGCACTAAATCTACAAGAACAAAAATGACAACTTTACGCTTCGCGATTATCATGAAAGTATCGAAAAAAAGCCACACCGGAACCCGTAAAAATCACTTCCGCCCCCGTTCGACAAAACAACTAGTCCGTACCGAACGTACGTCGACAGATCATTCGGGGCATAGATAACGACATAGAGCTAACCCTTTGCCGAAGCGAGATTGGATTCCGCTCTCCCTTTTTGACATTGTTAAATGCTACATCGTTTGAGCGCGGCGTCTTACCCGCCCGACGTATTACGCGCAATAATGAAATACTTTTAAGGCCAGTTAAATTGGCTTAGGAATGGTCGGCGGATCCGGGCCCACGAGGTAAGACTTTTTCAATAATCCATTTGGGGAGAGCCCACCGGGGACGCGTCGCTCGCTACTCATTTATTTTTTATCTCGTTTTCGCCGAATTGAGCTGCCGCTGAATGTATGCCCATCGTCCTGCACGCCTATTGCCTCAGGTAGCTGCTTCGAACGCGATTATGATGTAATTTCTTGGCAAGTCAATTCGAATGATTAATTTTATTTTAAAGGATCAATATGCTATTGTATTATTTAAAAGTGCGCCTGTTATATTTGCTTCAAGAAGTGTATTACCCACCCGACCCGTAAATAAACATTGGAATAAATATAGATTTTATTTGAAACATTTCTTTGTAGACCAGATTAAATGTCTCTTCCCCAAATGCCACGTCGAGAAGATTATGTTTATATGTTACAACTTACGGGGCTACATACAGCTGGTCACATTAAAATCATTAAATGACGTTAATATCTAAAGCGGTAACCTTTATTGTTTGGTCTTGTGTTATGGTAATTGAGTTGATGGTAATTAAGAAACATAGTTTTACAGGTGGTGGATGGTAATTGAGAAACATAGTTTACTATTTTAATTGGAATAGCATCTGGGTTGAATTGTCCTTTTGTTCAAAAATACTCTTATTAAATACAAATTGTCCATTGATATGCTTTGGTATGAACTCATAAACAAAGTACGTACAGCATTTGATAAGCATTTGATCTTTTCTACCTAAACGATTCTTAACTCTTGGAGCTTTCCTTTTAGAAGACGATTTGTCAATTCGACTATTTTTCGATAGTGTGAGTTAACCTTAATAGGCAGACACTTAACAATGTAAAGATGCTTAAATTTATGTTATACTACTCTTATTATGAGAATACTTATACCATTCATAAGGTTAATATAACGAAGGTATTAATAACTACTTTTGAATTCAGTAAAACGATAGAATAACTATTCCGCAGTTATTTCAATGAACGTGGCAACGTCGCGTTTTGTAAACAAACAATTAAAATATGAAATTGTGTCTATGATTGTAAATAAAAATGACATCTCTCACATCAAATGGTATATCCAGAGTATCGTTAAAATTTAAATAAGCCTTCGCTTGTATTCGTTCTCCTCTTTCTGTTTCGAAAGAGGATGAGATGCATAAAAGAGAGAATGAGTTACATATGAAAACGACGTTAGAACAGCATGAACAAATAATGGTTAAAATTAAATGAAACTATGTGATGTAGTATTATTTCTATATTCTTCGAATTCTTTACCACGATTTAGGTTTCGTTGTATTACAACAGTTTCAGGTAAAGAAAATAGAAACAATACTACATCACGTAGTTTCATTTAATGTTGAATAATGAATTTCTACAAAATTAACGCGAAGTATATTCAACAAATGGTTAATAAATTAAAGATGAATATTTTAAAATTTCACAATAAATTTTCGAGAAAATGTCACAATTCCCTATGAATTTTCTGACAATAAGTGAGAGTATTACTTGAATTTTATTTAATTTAAAAACTGAACTTATTAATATTTCTCCTCGATAATTTCGATTATACGAATTGAATATATCAAACTGTTTTCTTTAAAATGATTATACGCACAATAAAATTGCAAAAACTGATGTGTTATGAGTACTTGCTGCCAATTTTTGTAGGTTATACCAAAGTTAAACTTAAGTTGAGATCGGTTAAATTTAAGTGTTTGACAGATGAATTTATGACCAGCTTGTCATACACTGTGTTTTTTTTAGTAATTTAACCTATTCCTTATTTATGCAAGGTATAACTTTGTATTCAAAGATTTCTGTAGAACTGTATGCCAAGAAACCTCATCGTTGGTTAATTCTTTCGTGATTTCATCGTCACCGGTCGGCTCATTTCTAGAAAGTAAACAATTTATTAATTATGCATTTAGACCTCTCTCGGTAATAATTTTATCTGCTGGTGAAAACTAAAACAAAACCTATTAAATAGTTACTGAGAAAATCAGTTACATACAGACCGACATCTTCAGG
The DNA here is from genome assembly GCA_039881145.1 of Druceiella hillmani. Lineage (NCBI taxonomy): Eukaryota > Metazoa > Arthropoda > Insecta > Lepidoptera > Hepialidae > Druceiella > Druceiella hillmani. The sequence goes on from JAYKKI010000014.1 coordinate 1,055,715, forward strand.
TGGGCTATTAGCAAAGATTAAAGATTAGAGATCTTTAATCTTTGCTAATAGCCCACCTGAAGATGTAAAACAACGAAACCTACGTCGTGGTAAAGAACTTAAAGAAAGTAGAAATTAGTTACTTAATATTTTCTATTTCTTTTGAGATGCAGAGTTTCATTTTTATGAATACCTAACAAGTACGTTTTTGTTCATAAAGAATTTTCCCTCTTAACGTGGTGGAGGCCATGCACCTGCTTGCAACGTGACTCTATTTCTCATATGCCAATTTAATTTTTATTAAGGCTATTTGTAAAATAGGTGCTGAAAATGGGTATGATATTATACAAAAAGAATTGGTAAATATCAATGAAGACGAATGTGAAACGTGTCCTTAGAGCGTTGCGCTCGATCAAAACTAAAGCCTCCAAAGGGCAGCAGCCGACACGCTAAAAAGGTGTTTGCACAAGAAGCGGAGAGCGACGCATCCGCCCCGTCTCGCGCAGTGAATAATTAAGTTAGTTGGGCACAACTGTTGGGTACACGGGCGTATTTTAAACATTAGTTTGCGGTGACATTACTAATGGTTTATAGTTGGGCGGGCGTAGGATTTGGTGCTTCCGATGAATTTAATGGATCCCTAAAGGAAAGGTCCTCGTTTATTACGTTTAAGGCGGATCCCATTATATACTTTGCATATGTAATAACCTACTCGCAACTAACTCAATTCAACTCGGTTATCTAACAATTGGGTCGACATTGCATTAGGTCGCGCCGTTTATAGAGCGACCTTAATATTTTTCAACGAGTTACTTAATAGCGTTAAGTTTTTTGACTTGTTTTTTAACTGGCACTTCCGAATTGATATGCGTCCGAGTGAAATACTGCAAATACCGCTTTAATTTACAGCTGTTTTTCTAAATCATTGTTGTCGTGTTGATTTATGTTTTATTTTAGTTATTGGTAATATTTATTTTATACTTATCCAAGTCAACTTATCTATGTTCAACTATTCATTTCCTCAATTATTTTTAAAATAATAATTTTTCGTGGAAAAAAGTGTATATATAATAAAATAAAATTTTATAATAAAATAAAAATATATAAATAAAATAAAAATTTTAAGAAGCCGATGTGTCGTCTTATCACGAGTAGGGCTGAAACCTTCTTTTAGAAAATTAAGTATGATATTCCCTAACTTTGAACTTAGTTTTAATAATCATTAATGATAAAAAAGTTTTAATAATAAATGTGCTAATAATGTGAACAAAAAGCAACTGAAAGGAGAATGCAAATTTTCTGTTTAAATTATTTTAGTATGTTTTAATGAATACATTTCGTTAATGGATTAATAAATGCTTGACTAATGAACATGTATTCGCGTGTTGATTAATTAAATTTAACGTAGTAGTTGAGTATCTTCTAGAGTGAAATAAAGTGTTGATAGGTTCTAGAATTTATCAGAATGTAATGGTAATTATCTCACAGCAAATTTTTTAGGAGTTTACATAGTAGCAATTCTATTAAATTCTTTGTATTTCTTTTTAACGAAAAATAATACTTATTTCTTGATCTGGGCTTAAACAATTTTAGTTACAAGTTTACGTAAGTTTTAGTGTTTCGTAGGCGCCCTAAAACCAAGCAATCTTTTGAATCATAATCACAACCTCATGTCTTAGTCGTTGCGAAGTAGATACAAACTACATCACGTAATTAAATTTACTTGTCAATATAAATTATAAATTAAATGATATTGTTTTTAAAAGACTAGATATTATTTTTAAAAGGTTTTTTAAAAATAATATTACTTAATTTTTAAATAATGTGACATTATTTTTAAAAAACCTTTTAATTAAGTGAGGAATTTTTTGTCAAGGTGAAGAGTTATCATCACCTTTTTGACCGATTTTTATGGCAAATCGTTGATTCTTTGCTTCATTCTTCGTCAAGGTATAAACCCCCTATATTGAAAAATAAGCCGATATCTACCTTGCATCGTTTAAGCAGTGTTTCTCCATTGTTACATTTTTACCAATGTTCTATGCCTATATATAGTAACGTATTGATATGCCATTTGTACTAATAAACTTGAAATAGAAAGATATACCTCGCATAAATAGAGAAAAACGATAAACTTTATTTTTCAAACATTATTCGGACCTCGACATAAATTTAACTTTGGTATAACCTAAAGAAAGTTGAGTTTTCGGCAAGGTGCACATAAATTTTAAACTAACCATTATTTATTCACTATGCTATAATTACGTTTTCATACGTAACTCATGCTCTTTTTCCATCATGCTCGTTCATAATTAGGGAAAAAAGAGAAAAATGCAACAAAAATGGACACAAGCAAAGAATAATATAAATTTTAATGACGCTCTAAAGATGTGACAGATGTAATTTGTATTCACAATGTAACACATCTTCACATTTTACTTGTTTGTCTATCAAATGTGATGTTGTCACGTTTCATTTTTGCAACAACTTCGGAATAGTTATTCTATCGTTTTATATTGTTTATTAGTAGTATCTAATACCTTCGTTATATCAACCTTGTGAATGGTATAAACACTCCCTGAATAAAAGTAGTATATCTTAAGTTTAAACATTTTTAAATAGTGACATTTATCTAGATCTATCTGAATATTTCTTAAAATATGGACGTTCTAACAAAAAATAAATGTTTTGGATCAGATGCGTGATTCCAGATATTAGCGCGAACAAACAAACAATTTTTTCAGTCTTCAACATTAGTGTAGTCTTATAAATTTTGATAATTTTCTTATATTTATTATCTTTGCAGATTATTCATTGCGATCTTTTATAACACTTAGTTTTCAATATCAATAGCCAGTTTTTGTTAACTGGACCAGACTATACGTTTAGCCTTAGGTTCATCTAATACGTTGAAGTTTTAAATATGCAAAGTTATTTTTTAGTTCCCATAAGAATAGTTAAAAGCTAAAGTACTTATGTTTTTTTGTGTAACTGTTATATTTTTGTTCTCAATTTTTAAAAACGTTATTTCAACATAAACCCAATAACAATTTTAGAGTCCTAAATAGGATTTTTTTATTGATTCAAAGTGTCCACCCATATATCTAAGTAAGAATTGTATTATCCTACCATTAAATCGCTCTTAACGTGAGAATAATTTTTTTTAACATAGTGTGGTATGATATACACATTTTTCGATTTATTGGTTTTAGATGACGTTATATTTCTCAATCCACGGGGCCATAAAACAGCGGCTGTGTCAATAAACGAAACACACGCACATTTTTCTCTCAAAGCGTAGAGGACACACTCAAAGCAAACTTTCTGAAGGGCGCACCGCCGCAGGTGTCACGACGGGCATACACCGCCGCCCGAAAGCCAAACACGATAAAGCGATTTATATTTTGAAACTCTTATAAAAATACAATTACCTATGAAATATTGAATCGAGTTTGATAATAATAAATGTATAAGAGAAAACAAAGTACGATTTCATTGTGCAGGCAGCGCGCCGAGGTTGGCCCGAAGTGTCACTTCTCATTAGGGCGGCGACCCGGGGGCGCCGCCGCCGAATCTCTCTTGCTCAAACTCCATTTTCCCATGTGAATTTTCCACATCAGATCGATAGTGATGACGACACTCAGCGTGACATTTATTGGAAGCTCTACAAAACGCGAGTCGTCGTGTTCCAACCTCTCTCCTGGTTGTTGCAGAAAAAACGGCGCCACACTACTTAATTCTGCTGTACGTCTAATTCTATAATAAGAAACAACTTTTTCTCATCAATGTTGTAGACAAACTGTTGTACGCAGTTACGGCAATGAGTATAACAGTCTTCGACTTAGGAATGTGTAAACAATACTTTTCAGAAGCTTGTTAGATTCAAACGATATAATTTTTAAGTTATCGCGACGTTAAGGTTTCGCAAACAATGCGAAAGCGTCCAGATACGAATCGCGTAATAGGCGTGCATATATTTTCATAATATGTGCGCTGGATGGCACAATCGCGACCCCGCAACGACCCTCACGTGAAATTAAAACGTCAAAATCATGTGTCCCCGCCACAGCAGCGAGTCGACAGCCGCGAAACAGCTTCCGGAAGGCCGCCGAAACGTAGTTTATTTTCGGTACAAACTGTGGCTGAGTTTCTCAACATTTTATCCTCTTGGAATAGTAATATAATTAATTTCTAACTTGAATGAAATAAGATGGGGAAGAAATGGATCTGGCGTTATAGAAATTAATATAATTGTTAGGAAAGTTGGTAATATTTAGAATACAAAATCAAACAATTTGGCTATTGACTATAAATAAGGAAATTTTAAAAAATTAAATATCATTATGGTTATAATAAGGTGAAAGAAAAAAATTAATAAATGGGCATATATTATATCAAGAATCATTAGTAAGAAATAAAATTAACAATAAAAAATAAGCTAGTATGTAAAAACTTTTTAAAACGATTATAAAAATAATCCACGCCGATAACTTTTTCGTCATGTGTAGCTATAGTGTAAATGAATTAAAAATTAATTTTTAAGTGACATTGTCATTCATTCTGTGTTGCCAAAATAAATATTTTTCTCCGTCTTTTTTAATTTTATGTGGCTATTCAGACGACCATGAAAACATGGAGATGGCCTTTACGACTACGAAGACGAAATGAAAAAAAATATTATTTGTATTCTTGTAACGTGTGAGCCCAATACTGCACGAACATTTGTTCGTCTTATTTTTTAAATTTTACATTAAACTTGTATTTGATTTGAGAAACATTTATAAGAATGATGACTGACTTTGTTAATGGCTTATCAAAAAAATAATTTCTTAATTTTTACTTGCGTGATATATTTTCATTTTGCATGGTAAAGTCTTTATATAACTTTACTTTTGTATAACTTTACCATGTTATACACTAAATATATTAGAATATTAAGCTTTTACATGTTACAATGTTAAGTTAACCTGTAACGTACGTGTCGGAACCCTCATAGAGGAGGATCTCGTAATAGTCTGTTTCTTTAAATTTTTGGTGTTTATGTGTTACAATGATTTATTTTATGACATATAAAGTTAACTGCGACAACATATATGTTACCTAATGTGGGCATTTATTGATTTTCAGAAAGATGCTTAGATTTACACATTAAATCTGTGTATTATATGATATATGTGTTCATTATCTTGGGAGGACACTCCCACTACGTAATGAAAGTTTTAATTTTTACAATTTTTTTTATAGAGAGTTGGTAAAACTGCTTTATATGGCCACTTTATGTACTGGGGTATATGTGAAGAATTAAAATTTCGAGCTGTTTGAGCAAGATAAGGGAAGTTTTAAAATTTGTGAAGAAATATTGATTTTTAATTTGGAAAGAAATTTGAATTTATGTTTAAGAGCGAGTAATCTTACTCGGATATGTTAATTCATTTACTTAATAATTGTTTTCTTCAATTGTAACTGAAATAAATTTAGTTGGCAGTTCTAATCAAATGCTGGAATCTAAACTTTTTTCCGGTTTTCAAACCCATGAAACAAAAATTATTAAGGGTAGAACTCGTCCACGAGGATTCCGTACACATTCAGATGCATATAAACATTTAAGGGTACATAGTATTATTTTTAAACTACTTAAAAATACTAATATTATGCCTAAAATATTGTGTCTCATAAAAACTTTGAGATTAAAATCATTGCCTCAGTTTTCTGGAAAACTTAGCTAATCTTCTGGTAACGTTGTCTTTTCATAATTTTGATTTTAGCAGTTCGGTATTAAGGGCTCTCTTCAATATTGTCTTATGTATTTTTTTAATAATACTTTTAGAATTACCTTACATAAAATTACAATAAAATTTTTAGAGTCGTCATAGCGCGCTTTTTCAATTCGCCCACACAATATACAATTAACGCTTTTTATTGCGCCATACTTGTTTCATTCATTTTTCGTTTTATATTATTTCGATGTAAATATTTTTGATTATATATATATATATATATATATATATATATATATATATATATACTAGCGTGACCCGTGCGAAGTCTTCGCATTATTTATTCCATTATGAAGCTCAGATGACAGATCAAACAAATATTTTACTTAAATTGACATATAGAGGCGCAAGTATCAAAAGCATTGAGCTAAAGCGCCACTTTATTTATACGTGAGTGGATTTGAAATTAAACAAAACTTTTACCGACCGTCAATCATATTGACGTTGAGCCGTTAGATGGCAGCATTGCTGTTTTGTGTATATAATTTTAATAATTAATTAATTTGCAAAAACAATAGCAATAATAAATTTTTTAGTTGTGGATGCCGGTAGAGCAAGCAATTATCTATAAAATGATATATAATTTATGTGGATTAGTTGTGAGGTTTTTTCTAAAAAGGGAGAGTAACATCTTAACCTTAGCGTATTAATATATATGATGATATATATATATATATATATATATATATATATATATAGATTAATAATATGTTTCAATACTATGTAAAAATTCAATTTTCGGCTTCGAACGGTTTTAGAGAAAAACGGCTGTGACGCAAATTTATGAGCGTTCCATTTATTCTTTTTGAGGTATTGAACTCGATTATATCTTTTTGGTTAAAGTAAATTAAAGTTAACTATTACAGTTATCTAGCCTTTCAAACATTATTAACGAATACTTATGTAACTATAACATAGAGGATTTTTTTTAGATTCACTGTTCTATTTCCTATGTTTATCTGTTATATTTAAACAGTTCAGCAGTCTCTAGTTGATAAATGCATTAAGTAATTTTTATTAATAATAATGATAATTTCATTAAATTTTATACTCAAATAACGCTGCTATTTTCAATGCATTTAGGAAAAATGCATAATCAACTCATCTCATCATGTAAGTGTATTGATTTTCAAACGAAAAAAAATTTTGTATTTAAAAATATGCCCACTTGTTTACGACTGTATAAATATTTATTCATATTATCTGAGGACATGAACAACTATTTTATATCCCAGATAAAATTTTAATGAATTATTCTTCAGGTGGTTTAGCAAACAGATGACAGCAAAATTTTGTAATTTCGGTCGGAAGTTGTCTTCCTTTCAGAGCATTAATAATCTTACTAAATAATATTCAGTTTCCTAAACAGACCTTATGCATTATTTAAGAAAGCATATTAATACAAGTCTGCTTGCTACTCCCGATGTCCATAGGTATATTTTTAATTCGGCGCAGTTATGGCCAGTGAACATTTTACAATCAATAACGTAGATAACATTTGTATTATTCTTATTCATAATTAATTTTAAAAAATGTCAACAATCTTTGGTATTTGTTGTTGTTGATACGTGTAACAATAATTAACATACATACATTACGGTGGGGCTTAAGCAGGGAGATTGCAATTTTTCTCTGTGTACCGTAGTTACCCTTTTCGGTCAACGTTTGAACATACAAATAAAAAAAAGCTTCTATATTTATGTTTGGTGTGACGTATGACAGTAAATATATTCTACAGAATATGTGTTCATGATACATAATTTGGAAGAAACAAACCTAAAGTTGCTGCATATTTGAGTGACGTTTAACACTCCGCAGCATCTTCACTTCGCTTGGAAAGCACTGCGCCTAGGCTGTCTGTTCATTATAAGCGCGTACCGAGCGTTGAATATTTTTTTGCATAAAGTCCAAAAAAATATACGGAAACGACAATAAATTCGCCGGGAACGTAGATTCACGGTACGTTTGGCAAAGGTGGCGTACTTTGTCATTTTCAAAACGCGCTCCTTTATATAAATTAAATCCATTAAAGCGCGCGACGCAATTAAACACAATGGAATCAGTACACGCTCCAAGTAATCCCTTTACAGAGCGGTCTGGGGGCTAATTTTGGAAAAAAATTGTACGAAAATTGTTTCATTTAATATTAGGCGAGGGGAATGGAAATATAACTTTCACATCCTTCCATATTTTTCGATAGCGCAATGTGGAAAAAGGACTCGTATTGGGAGCTTTGAATGTGAGCTTTATTATCGACTTCTGCGTGTGTGTGTTTCAATATCGACTAACGAACCAGACTCGAACCTAGACGATAGCAGTAATTAACTGGAATAATTTTATAAGTTAAGAAGTTTTAATGTAGTTTTATATGAAAGAGATCTCCCTCTAAAAATTATCACAATTAAATGAAACTATATGATGTAGTATTACTGCTAGACTGAGTGATGCCTTGCCATTTATGTCATTTCGTTTGCTACGTATGCTGATGTCTTGCCACGTATATCATATTTCACAGAAAAAAAATTAAAAAATGTTTTAATTTTTAGATATTGAATATATTTGGCGTTAATTTTGAAGAAATTCATTATTCATTATTCTTGACAGATTTAGGTAATTTTTTTCTATCGATTGTGTATCTAACAGAAAAAAACACCTTCAGCTTTTCGAAATTATGAATCAAATTTGTCTATTTTTATGAAAAAACACCGTTTTCGACCTCTGTTTTGTGCGGATATTTTTACTCCTTCGTTCTGCTGTCTGTTTCTCCGTATTTTAAAAACTAAAAAGTTTAAAGGTAAACTTTTATTTTTTAAAATAGTTTTTTAATTCTTTTTATTACGTGTAACCAATTGTGCTATTGACAACTATGCTTTTCATTGATTTTTGTCTGATTATAAGCTATAATTGAGCAATCTGAACTTGTCTTATTAATTGAATGTATAAGTGAGAAAAATATTCAATGTTAGAAAAAAAGAAGGAATAATTTTAATGAAAGAAAAGGAACGCAATAATTAACTTTTTATTTATCATTTATGTTATATTTGTTCTGCGTGTTTATTTATTTAGAAAAACGATTTGGAGCTTAATTTATTGGAAATGGGGCTTTAAAATAAGAAAAAAATGAAACTCGTCTGATGAGATCCCAGTAGAGAGGATGCGCAAGTTTTTTAAATAACCCGCTACTTATTAACTGATATTTATATACGAAGGATCCGCTTGATGTAAACTGTAGAGATGGTGTAACCGTAGAACTAACCGTAGAACCGACCGTAGAAACCGGTCGTAGAAAGTGTAGAAAAGGCCTTCAACCGTACAAACGACGAGGCTGTAACAAACAGAGGAGGATGGAAATGATGAAATTTTATGATTCTTTATTTCACTACGATTAACTATTTATTTTACCCTACTAGTCTTAGAAAAATGTTATTTTGAAGATGTTTTCTTTTTATATCCCTACGTTCAAAGTCTTTTAAAAAAGAATTGAAAATGACAAAATATTTCCTTTTTCTTATTGGTAATAATATTATTAAAAATATAGATATTGGAAATATACAATTTCTAAAAGGTATTCCTGATCCTAAAGAAGTTTTTTTTACAAGATTGCATTTTGATTTTGCTCTTTATTAGTTTTTTTAAATAGAGTTTTAAACAACAAAAAACCATGGAAAGGTCGACCATAAAACAATACTAAAGACATAATATAGATATTGCAAAAAGAAAAATGACGTAAACTAACGTTACAGAAATATAATATGATTTTTAAAAATGCTATCATTTTCTGAAAAGTAAAAAACAAACAATTTAGCGATTTAAAATCAGGAGAGAGCAAATAAGAAAACACAATTTGTAACCATAATACAAAATAAAAAACTTATCTTTCGAAATGCGCATGTATTGTATTTTTAAAATGTCAAAAATTATTATTGAATAATAAAAACTAAATAAAAATTGAACGAAGTACATAGTCATTTTTGGACCAATTACAAAAAATAATGAATATTGATCGCATTTTTTAAAAATGTTCAGCCATTTCCGAAATTTAACACAAATAAATTCCTGTCACATTGACATTTGTTCTGTGTTGTCAAAATAAATGTTTTTTGCTCTGACCGAGTGCTTTTTTCGATGACCACGTCGGACCTGATATTTACATAGATTAGTATGTTACAATATATACAGAGGATGTAACTGGGTACAATCTACTTTCTTCATTTTAGTGATTCCAAGAGTTATGTGCAAACAGTGTTAGAAACCATTCTGAAGAATAAGATTTTTCATAAAAAACTCCTTCATTTTACCTGATTGACGATTGAAGAGTGTTATTTTGTAATTTTCTTTATATAAGAGCGTCATTTTTATTTCACTCTATATGAACTTTTCCGATTTTCCTTTTTTGATCACATATATCCTAGGTGATAGTAAAGCTGATTTGTCATAAGATATATTATTTAAGCAATCTTTTCTGCGCCTAGATGTTCATTGTTGCTCAGTATATCGTCTGATTTTACACTTAGATGCCATTGATGAATAATTAGTCCTTTTTCAGATGTATTCAGTAAAAGTATAAATAATAACGTCCAGATATATTTGGGAATGACAACGTAGCAAAATTGTATATGTTTTTATTAAATATAACGAAGTTAACCAGCAAAGCATATTCAAATTACACTAGCCAGGAAGTAATTCTATCGCGAGTAACATTAACATTGGAGCATGGGGGTTTAAATGTTTTCCTTTTATTTTCTTTATTGCAAGTTTGAGATGGACTAAATAATGAATATCTTACTCAATGGATATTAAGTATAAAGTTGAATATTTACCATTTTTTCCTTCCCAAAAATTTTAACAAAGAGAATGCAACAGAAACGGAAAAACTAACAAAATTTTCACAAAATTTGCTTTTATTTAAATATCCCTTGTTGTCTGTGAATATCACATCGTGCATCTTTTGTAAAACAAGAATAAACTGTTATTCTAGTATCTCGTATTTTCCTGGTTTATTACTTGAAACAGTATTGTATGTACTTCAGAAACTGGGTTATTAAGTGTACGTTGTGCAATACGTGCGGATTTTGTTGGCGCAAGGAAACGAAATGAAATTTAGGCAAACCTGTAGCTTTTCTAAAACTACTAAACATATTTCAATAAAATAGTTTTTCCTCCTCGAATCTGAATTATTTTAATTCATGGTTCCAAAATTTGAAATATTTCGGCGGAGAACCCTTAATGTTTTTGTAGTAAACCGATTAAAATTGCAAGATTTCCAATTTAACATACTATTTGGATTAATAAAAAAACATTGTTACACAAGTTGAAATTTAAAAAAAACGAATTATTTTTTCCAATTTTCCAAATTGAAAAATCAATTGAATATTTAATTTCAGTCAAAGCATAAATTTGATAGGTCAGTAGTTTTGAATTTACGTCGTAGATGTATAGGCACTACAGACAAAATCATTTTTCAGTTTTAGTTTTGGACGAAACGCGCAAAAATACGAGTGAAAGAATTCGATTGTTCGTTTATCCGTTCATCTATCCATCCTTCCACAAGGCTGTGCATCCATCCTTTCATCCCTCTGTCTCTCCATCCATCCCCACACCCGTTCATTCACCCGTACGTATGCCCATTTATCCGTTCATCTATTTGTTCATTCATCCATTCTTTCATCCATCTAACCATCTGTCATTTCAACCATCTGTCCATCCATTCGTTTATCTGTTCGTCCATCCATCCCTCTGTCCATCCATCAGTCCATTCACCCGCTTGTTCATTCATATTTCATTGGATAATTGAAAAATTCAACCAACAGGGCTAATTTTATTGTAATCTTAATATTTGGAGATAGTTACTAGACTGAAATAGATTTATCATTAAAAATACAATCAATGAAAACTAATAACAATAAATATAACTACAAGGTGGCGCAAAAGTAATGTTATAATGATTCACATTATGTCTATATCTTAATTTTGCACAAAAGTAATGTCATAATGTCAATGTGCCTTAATGTTTGCAGATGGCGCCAAATGCCACTGTGCTTTGACATTTATGTTTTAGACATATAGAGAATTAGTTGTTAACCAGCCACGGAGCGATACACACCTCAATAAACTTTTCATAAAAACACAGCTCTTTTTTTATTTCCAACAAAATGGCAGCCAATTCAAATTATGACATTACTAATAAGTAATATTTTCGTTTCATTAGTTTCTTATTTACTTAATATATGTCAAAAAGCGAGTTCGACAATTTCTTAGAGCATATCTATTTGTGAAATTTTTCGTCCATCAGGCACTGATCGGGAAATCTGGTGAAATTATATGAAGTAAAGAAAATTATAAACAACAAAACTATTTCGAATAAGGGTAGAAATGAGCAACAAAAGCGCGAGCCAAGACATTTGGAATGTGTCGGAAGCCGTATAACAATTACCATGGCCACATTTCTTTAATAAATATTTTGGTGTGTCTTTACAATTTTATTCGTCTTTTCTTCTTCTCAGTTCTTGTGATAAGCACTAAACGGGCTGTGACTAAGCTTTTATAAAAATGATGGCCAAATGAGAGTCAAAGTTCGTAAAAGCCTAGTAAGTATATTACAAAATTTAAAAAAACGAAAATTGAACGAAATTTGGTGGGGGGATTGATGGGGTTTGTACAAGTTCTTCCTAAAGAGTAAGTAGTCATAGACCAGAAATTAAACATACAAATTTAACATTTTTATGAACGTAAGAAAATAGTTTTGTATATAATATGAGTAATGAAAATTTTAAACGGTTTCTGAAAAAATTTCGTTTCCGACGATAAAATAAATTAATTTTTTTTACGCTGTATATATATTTAAAAAAGAATCATCTATGTGCATATATGACATGTTCTTTGTTACAACATGTATATATATAAATATATATATATATATATATATATAAATTTTTTTTTACGTTAAAATATACTTAACCCTTACTGCGTAAAATTATTAAATGAAAAGATAAAATTAATATTTTATTACTCATTTTATTATTTCCCATTAAAATATATGTGTCGATAATTTATGCAGTTGAATTAAAATTTTATTTTTATTACGTTAATGGAAGATGCGTTCAGCCAGTTTTGATACTGGGTATCTATTGACTGAAATATTTAGAACAATGTTTTCACTTTATTTGGTGACCATGTATGGTAATTAAGTCATAAATACGATCGGCAATAATTATGACGTTGACAGTAACCGCGACATTGCTAAAAATGATTAAATTTACGATATTACTAGAGAAGTGAAATATTCACGAATACCATCGACAATAATTATGACGTCATAAATACCATCGACAATAATTATGACGTTGACGTTAACCGCGACATTGTTAAAAATGATTAAATTTACGATATTACTAGAGAAGTGAAATATTCACGAACCCTCCAAAATGCAGTAATAAACGATGAAATAGAGGTGCAGAGGGTGATAGTTTAAACCCTGCCCAGCTAGCGAATGTAATAACTGATTTCAAGATGATATTATGTCTGCGTAATGAAGGCGACGCGGTAAGCCCTGTGGAGTACGGGCCTACCCCGTAATGACATCGTCAAGTCGATGAACTATGCATTAAGGTATCGTAGTATAACAAATACGATAAGTTTTTACTACAATTTCATTACCCGTTTTATCTAAACAAAAGTTGACCCGGTACGCCTCGGGATATTAAACCTACCTGCTTTATACGACCGGTAAGATTGTTGTTTTTTAATCTTCTAATCAACGTCGAACCGTCTTCTTGAACGGCCTTTTGGATTCCGACGAGGCACTCTGGGGTTATCTTTGATTACTTACTTAGATTGGATAAAGACACGATATACGCATATAGCGTATGGAAAATTAAGTTTTTAAAATTGGGAATAAGAAGACGTTTTGTAAATACACAGTAAGACTTGTATCCATTTTATAGTTTTTAAATCAAATAATGATCGATTTTTATCTGTCTCAGTTTGCAATTTTAGGGATTCGTGTTATTATATTTTGTAAGTAGATGCTTCGTACGGGCTTCATATGGGAAAAAGATGTGAACCTCACTCACATAAGGGTCATAAACACACGAAAGCACATGAAGTGATACTTCTTTAACATTATTCTTTACCGATTATTGTTAGTTGATAATTTATAATTAGACCTAATTTATTGAAATAATTTCTCATTTACACTTTAACGCTGTGGTACACTTTAACGCTGTGGTACTTACCTGACTTCATTATTACCATACTCAAATTTAACTGAATCATTTTCACAATACATTGTTATTAATTAAAAAGATCGTATGTACTTATATACGCTCATTAGAAGTTATACTTCTTTGGCACAACACAACATTCATTTTATTTAGCACATAAATAATTAATGGAAATTGATTGAAAACGGTTGGTAAAATCTAAAGTCAACCAAATAATTATATTTAAAAAATTAAAATTTAATATTTCTTTAACAGATGATAGGAACACCATTCTACTTTTCTGTTGGCTTTCCATTGTAAAGTTATCATCTGCCAGACCGTTTCCAAATTATCGCATTTCATGTTTTTTATTTTCTCTTACACAGTAGTAAGAAAATTGATCTTTTTATCTAGAATTAAAAAAAAATTAAATTAAATCTAAAATTAATTTGAACAATAAATTTTATTATACTAATTTTATTATTTCAATTTTGTATTAAATTTAATAATAATTTCAAATTTAAATTTTAATTATTTGAAAAATTAAAATTTAATTATTTTTATTATAATTTTTTAATAAATTGGTTAAATTAAATTTAATTATTTTAAAAATTTAAATGAATAGTAAAATTTACTTTAACGCCGTCATCTAGAACCGAGTTATGTCGAAATTCGCCACTTTCCTCTGGTATACAATTGCTTAATCATCTGATTACACCAGAGAGTGACGTGTTTATGATGAGTGAACGTAAACTTGTTAAAGTGTTTCACCATTATACGTCGTAATGTTATTGAATTGATGTAATTATCCACAATATATATAGTATATGTAAATAAATAAAATGAAATAAATTAGTTCTCTATAAGTATGTTCTTTTTTGGGTTTCGTAACTCAAAATGGAAATAGAAACCCGTACAGAATAACTTCGTTGTTCGTTTATTCTTCTGTCAAGGTCCTTTTTGTCGGGAACGCGTGAAGGTATCAAATTGAAATTAATATCCAATACTTAGGTCTACAGTCCCTTGGAGTCGTAAAAAAATTAAGCTTCTAAGTTAAAGTAATCAAGAAGAGCTACAAAAATACGCCTAAATATGCGGCATAAAGCCGCATATTTTGACACTCGCAAATAAAACAAAACCTATAGTGTACTTCCCGTTGACCTAGAATTATGAAATTTGGTAAACAACGTCTTGCGGTACAAGTTAAGGGAAAAATCCGAAAATCATTAATTTGGTGTTATATCACATCAAACTATTTTTTAAATATGCGCCTGTAAAAGATAGAGTAAACAATATATTTCCCTTCTAAATAAAATTAAAATTATGATAATAGTTTAATAGGAGTTATGATAATAGTTTAAAGTTCTGAAAATATTAGATATTTTTTGTACATCTTTGGTCCCATCGTTTGACAAAAGATGGGTGGCAAATTATTTACAATCTAAATGTCGTAAAAATCTTTTAAATTAAAATATACCGCACGACTTTCTACATTTCTACGCAATTACAATTCTTAGTACGGTAGACAACGGTGTACTCGCTGAATATAGTATCATAACTAGATACGTCGAAAGGTTAAGCCGTGAATACTAATACAGCGCACCCACCGTACGTTACGTGCTCTTATTAACGTAACAAACAGATAGTACCAATGCAATCGTGTAAACGTGATCGCGGGGCGCGCGGGAGTACGTGCGCGCGCCTCCACCTGTGCCGCTGTAATGTAAACCAACTTTGACCTAAATTGTCCCATTAAACTAATTGAAGCGAAACATTGTTCAAACATGGTCGGATCGTATTCTTCGACAAAATAATTTCACATAAAATATGGGGCGATGGTATCGCGAGCGCGGCGCGGGCGGGTACTTTGCCGCGCGGGACACTCGCGCTGTCGTTTGTCAACTTTATACGCGCCCACGTCCGACGTTCGTGTTCCGATGCTTTCGCCGATAGATGACGTTGGTATATTCATACTCGGAAACTATTGCCTTCATCAGTATAATTCTGGTAAAGGTGGCTTGTCAACATTTTTCAGTATGACGGAAGGGTCGCTACTTTCTAGGCTGAGAATGGTCTTGATGACGATGGGCTGATGACCAAAACAATTTTTTTACAAATATATTTAGAGGTGTCGATAAATTTTACGTAAACGATGAGATGAAACTTCATAGTAAATGTTATTACGTCGTCTTTTCGAGTTGTACTAATTCTACCTGAATCGGTGTTCCTTCTTCTGAACACTGGTTTTACCACACACTAGAGCATAGCCCGCTATTATATCATTTCCATATATTTATTGAATATTTTTACCTTCAACTTAGATGCAGTATTTTTTACAGTTTTTCTCGTTTTTAAATAATTGTTGCGGTATACAGTTTTCGGGATACAAGGATTATCACGTGATGGTCTAACATGATAATGACACAAAACAATTGATATGTTCTATTTTAAATCGACATATAACTAAACGATACTCACTGTGTAAAATTAAAAATTGTTAATATTTCTTAAAATGTTATTCAAACTTTATTGTACTAGCGCAAATATTGTTTATTGTTAATATTTCTTATAATTTTATTCAAATTTTATGTTACTACCACAAACGTTGTTTATGGTAGACGTAAAAGGTGTGAACAAATTGTTAATATTTCTTATAATTTTTTCTAACTTTATGTTACTACCGCAAATATTGTTTATAGTGGATGTAAAAGGTGCAAACAAGGTGCAGCAATTATTAATATTTCTTATAATTTTATTCAAACTTTATGCTACTACCGCAAATATTGTTTATAGTGGATGTAAAAAGTGCAAACAAATTGTTAATATTTCTTATAATTTTATCTTACTACCGCAAACGTTGTTTATAGCGGATACAAAAAGTTTGAACAAATATGAACTTATTCATATAAGTATACTTTGGTAATGGATAGCGTTAATACTGTGTTATTAAATCACCTATATGGCTTACATATACGCTATTATCCATGTAGATAATTCTGTGTAGCAAATTGAGAATATTCGAAATGTGTTTATGCAAAGTGATTTTTTCAGAATAGAATTTTCATGTAGTTACTTCAAATTTTTTATTCAGTTCGATGCGCAGAATCACCTAAATGAATAATAGAGGCGTTAAGTGCTACATCATCATTATCATCATCATCATATATATTAATACGCTAAGGTTAAGATGTTACTCTCCCTTTTTAGAAAAAACCTCACAACTAATCCACATAAATTATATATAATTTTATAGATAATTGCTTGCTCTACCGGCACAACTAAACAATTTATTATTGCTATTGTTTTTGCAAATTAATTAATTATTAAAATTATATACACAAAACAGCAATGCTGCCATCTAACGGCTCAACGTCAATATGATTGACGGTCGGTAAAAATTTTGTTTAATTTCAAATCCACTCACGTATAAATAAAGTGGCGCTTTAGCTCAATGCTTTTGATACTTGCGCCTCTATATGTCAATTTTAGTAAAATATTTGTTTGATCTGTCATCTGAGCTTCATAATGGAATAAACAATGCGAAGACTTCGCACGGGTCACGCTAGTAAATTATATTTTAGGGCTTCGTATTGAAAGATAAACATGTTTTGTAAATGGATGAGGTAGTGAGCAAAAGAACTCTCATGGCAGCATCGTATCCTTCGTACAGTTTTAGGTCACAACTTCATTGTTTCTATAGTTGTAGTCCATAAAACTTTGTAAGCATCATTCGAAAATTTAAATTATTATTTAGTATAAAATGTATAAAAAGTCCCATTTACTTTTTCGTTTTTAAGTTTGGTTTGCCAATCATTATATTTCAAAGCAACTTGCAGTGTGTTAAAAATTTAAATGATTTTGATTAATTTAAACAACAAAGGTATAGATATACAAGATATCTACAATTCCTATAACAGAATATTTATATATATATATATATATATATATATATATATATATATATATATATATATATATATATATATATGTATATATATATATAAATATATATATATATATATATATATATATATATATATATATATATATATATTAACCCTATAACAGAGATATATTTAATCGACTGCTAACCATCTATTCGCGCCACATTTACTAGCGCATGTTATATACAGGGTTGTAGGCACGCATGCAATAACACAGCATTGTAGGTGTGTGAGTTGACAAGCGAACTAAATAATGAATTGATAATTCGAGGCATTACGCTGAAACGAATTAAATTTCCATTCGTACATTTGCATATAAATACCGCCTGATTGTTATCAATCAACACTTCTCCAATTACTGTGCGGCCCGGCAGACGCGGTTGGCCGCGGAGCGGCGAGGGGTAAGCGGGAGAGGGAAACGGATGAGGGGGCGGCGAGGTACCTTCTGCTCATTCATAGGCAATTATTCTGTCCGCCTAATTCTCAGGGCGAAGAGTTTGGCGGGTGGGCGCGCCGCTGATAACACCCGCGCGCGTCTCTTAATTAAACTAACCGACCTGCCATTGTCTAATGCACATAGAGCCGGTCGACGCTATGTATAGTTGCGAACGGAAGCACCGCTCCATGGATAACCCTGATAGGCAGTTTGATAATTTGATCACGTCCAATTTTGAGTATCGATTGATAAATACATTCAATCAAAAATTGAACATTTCGACACACATTTCATACGAGTATATTACTGAGTTTTAAAGAGGGCGCGTATCCGTCACTACTGCTGAGAGTTAATTTTTGTTATATTTAAAGTACTTACTACGAAATATTTTAAGGGATGAAAACCTTTTCCAAAAAAGGAGAAGGTTCTCAATTCGACTGTATTTTGTGTGTGTCATTTCATATCTTCGGTATTTATCAACCAGGTTGGATGATTTTTTTTTTATTGTTAAGGGTATATTCCAAGTATGGTTACGGAAATTGGAAAAAATATACCATAGGATTTCACAACACTGAACAGTATAAGTGCTCTGATCGAGTTTGATGATATAGGTCTTATGATAATTTAAAAAGACGCGATTAAGGCTGACAGAGATTTCCTATTTAGCAAAATTAGGTTACAATGATGGAACCGGAAGGTGGACTCGTCACGTCCAGATATACACAATATGTGGGAGTGCTTTTATTTGAGAGAAGAGAGAAGCATCCACTCGAAATCGATCGCGAAAATATCTAGCACCAGCAATGTTTTGCAAATTCATTTATGTTCGGAAACGATTTTGTACCGCAAAAGCTCCAACTAAGTTACTCGCATTTTCATTATTTTATACTTTTCAGTACTTTTCTTGTTCCGTGGTTATTTGAAGTCGGTTCAATTTTTGTGAGGTTTTATATTAAACATAACCCAAAACATTTTATCTTCACATTCGATTTTAGGACAAAACGGTATGTACTACAAGTAATTGTAGGTATTTTATGTATTTGGTAGAGTTTATTCATAAGAAAAACAAAGTAACTAAGTTAATAGAAATAAGTTTCCAATGGACCGACAAACTGTTTCCCGCCTTGTAAACAAACAGCTCTTCAATAAATCACGCGCACACAAAAAAGTAATAGAGCGAAACGCTTTAAACCTTTCATACTTTGCGCCGCTAACTATCGACGGGCCCGGATATTGGCCGTAAGCCGCGTCTCCGCCCACATAGCTGCGCTCGTATAAATATTCATCGTCAGTCGGCTCAATATAAAACGACGTCCACCTAGCGCTACACGTCATTATAGTAGGTAGAGCCGGATAGATAAGTAAGTAAATATGGAGAGTGGACGAGGGTAGATGAGCCCGGGGCGGTTCCAGTCCGTGGGTTTGACACGTTCCCAATCTGCGGCCCGTGGCCAACTCATTTACCCCGTCGACCGCTCTTTTAAGGTAAATAAATACATAGAGAGATGTACGGGCGAAACCGCCGATACCTTGTATACGTTCCGTGCGGGCACTTGACGTGATGCGTATACGTTTTCTATGTTACCGTAATCGTATGTCGTCTAACGATATGCTACGTTTACGACAGAAGATAAGAAGACTTAGTTTTTATTCTGGCGGACGATGAAATCGTTATGCATTTTATTGGAAACATGTAATCTTTTTACGGAACGAGGCTATACCTATACAAACACTATTGATAGGCGTTACGACTTTAATAAAAGTACTGTTACAATTTTGTGTAATGGTTTATGTTAGATTCCAGTACGACCTTTTAAATTTTTCTAAAGTCAACTAACACTATAGTATTTAAATAAAAACGTGTCGTCGAGAGTCTCAAGCTTCTTACATCTACTGCATTTTTGTTTATCGCAATTGAATATGGCTTTATTTTAATTTGCCATTATATTTTTAATTCATTCATTAATACAATCGGAGAAACCATTTCACTTCTTATATAGAATATATTTATTGCATTAGGGCATCTGGAGTACGTTATAAATAAAATTAATCCTGATGATAAGTGATAAAACACTGTGGAGTAATTCTATCGCGTTTGATCGACTCGTGATACTATCCTAACGGCACTTATGGTCAAACGAGAAAAAAGTCCATGTAGTGTCGGATCCAGGTTGTTACACCTGGATAGAATAAAAATTATATTCTTAAATGAAACAAAATAAAAATTTTATCAAAATTTTGAGACAAATAAGAAATCTTGTATTTTTATATGAAAAGTTCGATTAATTTTCATAACGGGAAGAAATAAAGCGAGATTGTTCCTGTCGTATCCTCTGTAAACATACATGTTACATCCACATGTAACTCGTATGTCCAAAATGACCAGTAAAAAGTCACGTAAAGCTTGAAATGAGTGAAAAATACTTTTATTTTGACAGCAATATAATAATTATCAATGTCGGTTAACAGCTTATTTTTAATTAATTTGGGCAATAGCCAGACATTGAAAAAAAAAACATTCTTCACTGATAATACCGAAATATATATATATATATATATATATATATATATATATATATATACACATATACATATACATATACATATACAATTTATTGTTATTGTAATGTAATTACTTAGGTTAAAAAACTCGACGCTAGTAAAGATTATACAATGATGAAGATCATTTAATAATATTATGTCGTTTATTTTATTACTCAGAAAGTTTTTAGTTGCATATAATAAAGTTATGGCAGATGATTACAAATTCTAAGGCAAATGTTGTGATAACCTCATCATGAGGAAGTCATATCTCTATATATAGAGATTTTTCCAATATGGACAATTAATAATTAATAATTTAGCGATAAATGTATAATATTTGGAGGTATTTGGTTGGGGTGTATTGTAGTTATTGATTTAATACCAATATTATCAATTGAAATATATAATAAATAAAAAACATTTATTAGGAAAACATCCCTTGACGTCAAAGATACTGAATTAACGCAAGTGCAAGAGAAACGGAAAAAATTGTGATCAATTATGATCAGTTAGCTGCCAATTTCATAAATAATAATCATATTCCGATGTCGATTATCGTGAAATATTCCGATAATCGATATTGGAATATTTCACTCATTATAAATAATTATATAATTATTGGTAATCATTCATCACTATAATGAATCAAAATGAAACTATCGAACAAGTTTTACTTTTATCGCGTAGTCGTGGATTTTTGGTGCAACTTTTAGTTTTATCGTCGAGTCGTTTTGCTTTTATCACGTAATCGTGAATTTTTTGGTGAAAGCTTTAGTCTTACCGCATTGTCGTTTCGCTTTTATCACGTAGTCGTGTATTTTTTATGGAAGCCATAGTTTTATCGAGTAGTCGTTTTACTTTTAACGCATAGTCGTGAATTTCTTGATGAAAGTTTTCGTTTTATTGCATATTCGTTTTATTCTTGTCGCATAGCCGTAGATTTGTCTTTTTGGTCTTGGATTGGTATTTTTACTTTCATTGCATAGTTGTAGGTAGAAAGCAGGTACTTTTAATTATTTTTATTATGCCTAACTTTGATACTGATAGCAAGAGGTGTTTCAAAAATTGCATAAGCAACATTTATTCGACACCGCATTAAGTTTCGGTGCCATTTGCACTTAGCGTCGTCCGTGCATATAGTTTTTGCCTTATCTTTTACAGACAGTTCGAACAAAGCCTCAAGTAACCCTTAAAGTAGATTACGCGATGAATGTGAAAAATTATAATAATAAATTGTCTAATTGCTATATCACCGCCTAGTGTTGTATAATAGGCGGCGTAGCCGAGTAGAGAGCGGGGCGTAACCGAAGAGAGCGCGGATCGTAGCGGCTGCTCTCAACCGGCTGAGGTGCTACTGTCACGCACATTCTCAATTACAATTCATGAAAATAATATTAATTGAGCGCGATGCGTCGTCGCGAACAAAAGCGAGCGTTATTCCTCTGTCTCACGCCAGCGTTGTCCGCGGCTTCGTTACATCGTTAAGATGATATTGCCGTGCCGATGTAACGGCAGTATGGTCATATACGCATGTCTGTATTCTGTATGTTGAGCTACGGGGTGGCTGCGCTTCGGTGAGTGTTGTAAAGTAGAAAAAGTGCAGCAGACAGTATTCAGCTGACACGTCACAAACCTCTGTGGCGACCTGATTGCGTTTACGTCCACGTGTAATTGGATTTTGTCTACATTTTATATACATATGAATGTATATATATATATATATATATATGTGTGTGTGTGTGTGTGTGTATATAATATTTTTATCCGTAATTTGGTCCGCGTAGCTAGTAGTAAGACCAGCTGGTTTATTAATTTAAAAAAAAGTTATATAATCATTTGTTAGTCAGGTCGAAACATTTTTATTTATTTTACATTAATATATAAATTTCATAATTCGATTTTAAGGCACGCGATAGTGTAAAGTGTTTAATAATAAAAAAAATATAAAGATACGTACATTTTATGTGCAAATAAATGAAAGTTGCTGTGGATAAAATTCCCGAAAAAATCCAAAAAACAAAACACACTGACGAAGAAAAATTTCAAAAACTCTTCCTCAAGTCTAAATATTACAACAGTATGGTAGTTTTTTAAACGATGTACGGTCAAACTGACAGACAGGCAAGGAGACCACAATTAAGACAGTTATGTCTGAAGTCATATTACATTAGTTTAGCTCAGGTTTTGTTCTACGATTTATTTTTTCAGCAAAATATTGAACGCACACGATAATCGTCAAATATCCTTCAAAAGTATTCTTGCGCGATATTTGGCAAGATGCTTAAATAATCGGTGCGATAACGGTTATTAAAATATGAGAAAATAAAACATTTAACACTCTAGCGTACACTTAACGCAATGGAGAAAAGGAAAAGGATAGAACATACGACTGAACACGTGCTAACAGAGACGGCACATATTCGGCGGCATGCGTACCTTGAATTGTGCGGTAAGCCGGCGAAAGTTGGCCGCCGATCTTTTCTTACAGAAATAGACGGTTATCGGTCACCAATTTACCACCTACGAAAGACGGTCGTCTGCGTTGAGCAATATCCTTTTATTGAGGTTTCACTGAGCTTATCTGATATCGCTATGGAGTGTTTAAATTTTTAATACTTTCAAAAACATTCATTCATTCAAATTATATACTTTGCGTTATCGAATTAAAGTTTATGTTAAAGATTTGTTCGTAGCAAAATGCGAACAGTACCTACATTAACGTGAAGTTTCAACTTCAAAAAATTTTATTAAAAAACTCATTTCATCCATTTTAGTATGCTTGTATTTATTAAAAGTAAAATGTATTGAATGTCTCAATTTATTACAAAATATATTTGAAAATACACTTGGCTCACTTATACCGAAATCTCAATCTAAATATCTAGATTGAATTTTACATAGATAAATGGATTGTGCAAAAAAGATTTGTGGTCACCAATTTTAACGTTTATTTCATCTCGCGGCTATAACAGTGTTTAGTTTTATTTTTTCTTATTGGTAAACATATGTAACCGGTTAATAGAAAGTTATAATATAATTAAATGTCGGTTATTTTCTTTCTAAGAAAAGGAATGACGAATTTCAGAAAATTACGCAATTATCACAATCAGCGCAAGAGTAAATTTATAATATAGTTACGTTGATTGGTTAAATTGGTATAATAAATTCTTAACTGTATTTTTCTTGTTTATTAACGTTTTGTAATTACTATAACAATTATTTAACGTTGCTATTAAAAGTTAATAAAATGCCTTAAAAACGGGACAGGTAAAGATCATTAGTAAAGACTGTGAAAGGCGATTCTGAGGGTGGATCAGGTCCCCAATTGAACTAAATATCATGGGATATGTGAGCGATTATATTTGATAGCAATTATATACCGTTTTTTTACATACGTGCATTATATGTGAAAAATGTATATGGTGTAGAATACGTACATTTTCCAACCGTTAATAACTTGATATATATTTTACAATCACGTATGAATTCGGTATATTTGTTCTCATCTTTAACTAATAGAATATGTGTATAATCCTCGGGGCCTGCTTCCACTCAGTTCATTGTCAGGTTGCACATAATTGTTATTCGTCTCAGCCGCTATCATCGTCTGAAAACGCAATTCATTAGTGTACAAAGCGGGCCGCTATCACCGCAGCCGCTTCCGGAACCGGCCGCCAGCCGTTAATGCCGTCCGCCCGCCCTGTGTCCGCCGATAAGCAAATGCATGCCGGACGCCCCATTAATTAAAGAAGAACGAAAGTGACGTCTAATTTTCGCAGTGTTTTAATGCGTTAAATGCATGTTGAAATTCTCAAATGGTAAGAAAACGGTATTTGTAAGATAAAATGTTGGTAACATTACCATAATTATTTGCACTGCAGATTTAGTTGCATCGTTTGAATGATTAGGAGTATTGGTAATTAAAAAATATTAAAGTACCTTGCATTTAATTTCTAGTTTTTGTATTTTCAGTTTTGACTTACATTCTTACATTTTAACTTGTGTTAAAAAAAAACTTAAAAGAAAATCCCAGAGATTTTGTTAGTTACCAGTGTTACGATTATCATTAGAAAGATCATTTTCTTTAGTTATATGTAGCCACGCTTAAAGGCATTCCTTTTCTGATGTAAAATATATGTTGGCTAAAGCATCTAAAAATATCCTCCAACATTTTCCCTAAGTCTCGAGTTAATCCCCTAGAAACGTAAACAAAAATAATTAAAGCAGTGCGTCTTAATTAGCGCGAAAGGAAGGGGTTGGCCGCGGGCAGAACGGTCGGTCGGGCGGCGCATTAATACCGCCATTATCGCGCAATATACAAGTGATTGTCTCAATTTGAGCGCACGCCGCTCCCGTGTCCCGCGCTAATCCCGCGATATTAAATCGGCGCAGTGCCAGCGAATAAAGACGACGGCCCGCCCGCCCTAATCCGCAGGCAACTATCGCGGCCGGCTATAAAGCGGCCGAGACGGGCCGGCCTCTGATAAAACGTCGTTTAATTGGAATCTTTTAACGTCTGCCTACGTAGTAAACGTGCACTAAACTTACAACTGTGAATCGAATTATCACTTTTCGTTGTCGTTCTCGACGGGCGGACCGAGTTAGTGGTGACACTAAGGGGTTAAATCGAAAAGTTTGTGACCAGCCTGTGAACAAGGAAAGCAAATATAGAATGTGAAATGAGAGTCACATTTGTTTGGGATAGAAAAATAACTTACATTAACGCATTTCGCTATTACCACGTAATATTGATTCGTTGAGAATATATGTTGTGTTTCAGAATAACAATTTGGTTAAAAATTAAGTCTTTATGAGAGCACTGTCGTCTGGCTAGCTCTCAACAAATACCTCGAAGTGTTTCTATATATTTTACTCGTACACATTAATCGGCCGCTTCGTGCATCCCGAAAACCCACGTTGAATATCGATTGCTAGCTGAGATAGGGCTGGGAGCGGGTGTACGAGCGGCGCGGTTAGCTCCGCGCTCGCGCGTTAAGATTATCGAGGGCGGCTGAGCGCGCGGGCGGCCCCGCGGTTATCACGTGCGATTACAATGAATGTACTCAATTATTAGGCCGTTACTCGACCGACCTGATGAATGCGCGGCGAATAAATTAAAGTCGGAAAGTGGGCGTCGCGGCGGCACCTGCTGCCGGCGGCGGCGTCGCGCCTTTGTGAGCCTCGCTTCCGAGTGCGACAGTAAATAATTGTCGCCGTCCTATTTAAGACTTGGGCGTGATTCTGATCCGTTTTAATGTGCCGCCTCCGCCTCTATTGTTTGCGAATTCAGTTTACGTTGTCGACTGCGTATCGGCCTGCGGCGGGCAAAATATGCCCTCGGCGCTTTGTCCTGTCGCGTACGCACCACCGGTGTGTAGTATTTTTTAAGCTAATACGATGTCTTTGAACAAGGGGAAATTTTGGCTAACAAACAAGAAATTCTTTCAAGATGGGTTGAACATTTTAACAATCTTCTAAACTCAGAAAATTCACAGGAGAAACACGACACGACTCAGTAAATGTAAATAATGATGAAATAATTCCCATCCCAGAGAGAGATGAGATTCAATTAGCAATTAATAAGCTAAAGAATAATAAATCACCAGGACATGATCTTATAACTACAGAATTGCTAAAAAATGGATGTCCTCGGCTACATGATCACCTTCAAAAGTTAATTGTGAATATTTGGAACTCTGAAAAGCTTCCTTCAGAATGGAACATTAGTAATTTGTGCTCTGTTCATAAGAAAGAAAACCCAATGGTTTGTTAAAATTATAGAGGCATTAGCTTACTATGCACAAGCTATAAAATTGTATCCAACGTTCTGTTTATGAGACCATTCGTTGATTCTGATATTGGTATCAATGTGGATTTAGGAGTGGAAAATCTACCATCCATAAAATCCATTAAGTATGATATTGATACTTATCACTTGTTTGTAGACTTTAAATCAGCATTTGACAGTGTTAGTAGAAAGTATTTAAAAGATGCAATGTATGAATACAAAATTCCGAGCAAGTTAATTAGACTTGTAATGTGTTCTATGGAGACGACAAAATGTAAAATAAATTTCAATGGTGCCCTCTCTGAAGATCTCAGTGTCAATAATAGTGTTCGACAAGGCGACTCATTCTCGTGTCTGCTTTTTAATATTGCACTAGAAAAAGCTATTCGGGATTCAGATATTAACACTAGGGGTACCATCTTTTACAAATCAGTTCAGATCCTAGCGTATGCAGATGATATTGATATAATTGCTAGAAACTTACTTTACTGTCTTTGGAGATAGCTACAAATTAAATGGGACTGGCAATAAACGATTCCAAGACTAAGTATATGGCTATACAAAAATCTCCACCAAATAATGCACATAATCGTTTCGAGATTGGCTCATATACATTTGACACGGTTGACTGCTTTACTTACCTTGGATCTTGTGTTAACAATAAGAATGACACTATCTTTGAAATTCAGAATCGCATTTCATCGGCCAATAAAACATTTTTTGGACTAAGCTCCATCCTTAAATCTTCTTTTCTTACAAGAAAAACAAAATTATTAGTATATAAAACTCTTATTAGGCCAGTTCTAGCATATGGTTCAGAAACCTTTCCTTTGACTAGAACTGGAGAGAATAAAATAGCAGCCTTTGAAAGAAGGGTTCTGAGGAGAATTTTTGGGGGTGTCAAGGAAAATGGTATTTGGCGAAGACGTCTTAACTCAGAAATCTATAGGTTGTTTGATGAGCCTGATGTCATAAAAACCATCAAAATCAAAAGAATAAACTGGGCTGCCCACGTATTTAGAATGAAAGATGAAAAGCTAGTAAAGAAAGTTTTCGTCGCAAAACCTCTAACAACTCTTAGAAGAGGTAGAACCAAATTACGATGGATCGATTCAGTGGAAGAAGATTTTAACATTCTCAAGATAAAGAACTGGAAAACCCAGCCGAGAAGGCTTTGGCCCACCCTGGGCTGTCGTGCCAAATATGATGATGATGACGATGTCTTTGTACTTTCAAGCCATTTATTATCTTTAATGGTTGAGCCATTACTCGAATTTTGTAGGTATCGAAATAGTATTCTCTGATCGCAAAAGGACCTTCGTGAGATAGTTGTTAAAGCTGGATAAATGGATAAATAGGTAAATTAGAGATGATTTGTAAAAAATTAAATATAGTGTTGACTAAACTCCAATTATATTAAACCGGCCCCATTTCACTGAGTACATGGCTCGTGTATGTTTTCATTTTTTATCCAAATTTCAGTCGTTTCCCTACTCAGAGTATATTTGAACAAAGCAATATTTGAGGGATATACCTCTCTCTTGTGATAGACACACGACTGTTATTATCATGTTCAACCCAGAAATAAAAATTAAAATAAGACATGAAGCGAAGTTAAAAAGGTAAATTGTCTTAAGGTCATTAGAGTTTTTTCTAATATTTATTTTATTTCGCGTTGATTTTTACAATCGTAAGTGAAATCAGTATTTATTTTTATGGGTAAACTTATATAAGGAAAAACTTATATATGTGTAAACTTATATAGTATTTTAATCATTCCGAAATTACACCTCGATTATAAGTAATTAAGGATCATTGTCCTCAATAAATCAATCAATTATCGCAAGTTCTCCTTATTATTAAAGCCTTTATTTTCCTCAATATCATAATAATAATTCTTTAATAAAAAATATAAACAATAATTTAAATGAAATTATATTCGAATTTGATGTACATTATGTGTCATTTCTAAACATTTTGCTGAGCTTAATTTTTTATGTATGACTCTACGAGTAAAGGATTCTTCTATCCCGTTATGCGACATTCGGTTTTCGGTCTTTTATATTCAATTTCGACTAGCCATTTTCATAATCTTATCTGTCCATCTCTCATCTCTCATAACCTTCCTAATTCCTTTTTGCTATTTGGGCAATTCCAAATTGTCGATCTTTTGACTAATTTTTTAATATTTATCTTTGCTACGTGACCAGCCTATTTCATTTCACTAGTTTTTATTTCAGTATTTACATTTCTAAATCATCTATAAAGTATTTTTTCCATGGTTTACTTATTCCTGATTTTTTCTACTTCTTTCAAATTTAATATACTCCACCCCATTGCTTTTCAGCACGTATGCATTTTTGTATTAATATAATTATTATATATCCATGTTTGTAACGCATAAGAAAGTCATGGCAATAGCCATGCATCTAGAACTCTTTATTACGTGATTTTAGTAATTAATGTTGTTTACAAACTCATTTGCTTTGATAGCTTTTGCTCTTTATCTTCTAAATCAGTATTGTTATTCAAATATATATTTGCAGTGTAACTGCTATTATATTAAAGACTTATAGGAAGTTAATTTGGTCAATACTTAATGCTTTTGTGCGCGTTTTTAATAAATTTTCCCACAAATATGAATATTTTCCTACCTTATGGAACAATATAATTTATTGCATTACTTGTGTAAAAAGTTTTTATTTATTTAAATATAATTACATATCACACAGGTTTAACCACACGTAGGAATATACACTTTAAATTAAGTTGATTTTAATTAAGTACATTTCAATGGTCGTAAGCAATTTGTGTATAAATGTCACTACAGATGGCCACCGGGCGCAACATCGCACGCATTTTCGCCAAACGGCGGGTGTTTTGTTCAAAAGCCCGTCGGCATTAAGCGGCGCCTTTCAACTACTCGACGGGCTTTGCTTCTTCACGATTGTAAATCTCCTACGCTCCCCTTCGGATTGACTTTATGAAGTGCTCCGCGGAACAAAATATCCCCTGTTTAACTTCAAATGAAGCCGCAGGCCCTCAGTGCGTATACATATTTTAGCAGTTTTTCTTATATCTATGTTCCCCCTCTCTTCACGTTTATAACGATAAAACAAAATCCTTTTATACAATGTTGGTAAGTAGGACGGCGGGTAAGTTTTTTTTTCACGTAAGAAGAAATATTTTAAGTTTATATTTTTAGCTCCAGTCGGATGCTGCCGAGAGTGATTATCGTTATTTTCTTTCTTTCCCGGTGGAAAACAGTATTAGTTTTTGTCCTTACGTTTTGCATATTTTCGTTTAGTTTGCAACGTAATTGCTAGCTTAGTATAGTTTTTATCATTTGTCAAGTATGTTCAACATAAATAAAACATTAAAAGTATTTTTCATTTAGGATATTTTATTATTTTTGTCAATATTTTCAAGTTTTTAAGGGAATAAATATTTGTTACGATTATGAATGCTTCAGAGAAACATCAATTAAGTTTAACAATGGAGTCGGAAAAACAAATTTCGTTTTGACATATGTAAGAGCGATCACGTATGTATATGTATTAGCGTGCTTACTATGTTTTGGATTTCGGTCTAATTATGTAATATGTGATTACGTATCGTTAGTCTACTTATGGACAACTATCTTTCATTTCGTGATCACGTAATGTTGATACATGTATGACTGTATTTAGGAAACTCGGATTTATCATGCGACACTCCTGGCAACCCCACGATATCAACTGTATTAAGGCTTTGTATAATAGTTTCGTGCGTAGAAAATTAATGCAACCCTCCTCAAAGGCACCCGTCGTTTTTAATTTTGGGGAGGGTTGGATATTACTGTTCGCAAGTCAGAAGAGAGTTGCATCTAATCTTGCATTTATTCAAAATATCTACAGGTTACATCGAAACATTGGTATGTTCCTTGGTATCCTGATACTGGTGTATTATATATTTCACATCCAACATGTACGTACTAACACCCGTTTGTGATCCTCGATTGCACGCGCACTCAATGCATTAAATACAGCAAGCCTTCGTGGCTCCATCTCGACTTTTTGTTTGCTTGTTTCACTATTTTAGGGTCAAGATCGTGGAATATTTGCAAACATGGCAAAATTATTATTTATACTTGTTTAAAGTATCTTTATGTTCGTGGTATTTTAATAATATTCTTGTGCATTTGTAATACTGTAAACATTTTTTCGTTTCCCATCAACTTGCCCGGTGTGTTGGTAATAGGTTATCAGTTGAAAATTGTCTTAGTAAGTAAATTAACAAATGAATTAGTTGTAATAAATAGGAGAATAGAAGGTTCGTGTAGTCTAATTATATTTGTTTCTCTCCGTAATATTTTCATAACACGATTTGGTAAACTGTATTGGTTTTCTTTCGTGTATAGTTGTATTTGTTGATAATGCCAAATTGATTATGTGAATTCTTATGATAAATTAGCTGTGTTTATGATTTCGTACGGCCAAATTGCCGAAAAATATACCCATGCCGTTTATAAGTATTCTTCTAGCCTTTGATTATGAATAAAGAGAAGAAAAACAATGTCAGTAAAAAATTACAAATAAAAGTTTGTTCAGTAGTTAAATTCACTACAACAGAGCTTTCCTCTAAACAGTCTTAGAAGTTTAGAGGAAAGCTGTATTTTCTTCTAAACCGCCAGAGACGTGTGCATAAATATTAGTACAAATATTGGTTTCATCAAATTTCAAACAAACTGAGTAAAAAAAGTAAGTTAATATAAAATTAATGCATCATAAAAAAATTGATATGCGGAAGACAACTGATAGCGACGTCTACCCTTATGCGTCCGCCCGCATTCGAGTTGCATCCTTACCCCTCTCGCACTACTCCAAACTGCACAGTCACGATTAATTTGCCAAAGTATATCTAGGTGTAGAAGTTCATTCCGTGATTTAAAATATATGTAGAGTCGTCTATTGATATATTATGTTGAAATTTAGTTATAGAAAAATATTTACTCCAGCGACCCAACGCCGCCGTTGTCTTTGCCGTTCATAGCCCTTCCTGCTTTTCCGCATTCTAGGACATTCATCATAAATATAAATATAGTATTGTAATGTTAATATAGCATAAAATATAAAAATCTTCCATAATAAACCAACTATACGACTGCGTAGACGGAATCAAAATAAATACAGTAAAATACAAATTATAAGCGAACTGATTGAAAGAGGGATCGACAAATGTTTCGTTTTATATAGAGATTCGCCTAAACGGAGAAATATACAGTCTAATGTATTTTTGGTAAGTTAGAGACACCATAGACTCATATTATATTATGCACGGACGCATTGTCACAGTCAAGTAAATATATACTTGCAGGATTGACAATCTCTCTGTACATAAGGCATTATTTCAAGTGTTATTTAATGTACATTGTTCGAAAGTAGGACCCAAAAATATTGAATCAAACGCGAGGACTACACAGCGCTTGGAGGCGCTCAGCGACGACGCGCCTCTACCTGAGCGTATCCAACGAAGTTTAAAGCGGCTTAATTGAATGTAACAATAAAATCCGGAAATAATAAGGACGCCCGTGTTGTTTGCCGCCGAAGGATTTCGCTAAACTTGCCGTCGAGAGCGAGAGTTTATGAAAATTCATTTTGAATAATAGGAAAGTTAAATTTGCTATATATTATAATAATAAATAAATATATTTGCTGAGAAGGAACTAACTAAGCTAAGCTTCTTGATTGGCGCTTAGAAGTGCCGCATCAAACAAAAGATGTTAGACTTATACTGAAGTCACATCAATACTATACATGTTATAAAAATAGCTTTTTTGCGCGAATTTGTTTGCTTAGAAGTTATGGTGTTAAAAACTTTCACGTTTGACATACATCTCTTTGGCATAATGATGTCTCTCGTCCACCGGTGTCATTGACATGGTGCGCTACCGCACTTCGTATCTATCGGCGCTCAAGAACACGTCTTACAAATATTAACATAGTTCTATATCTTTAGCTTCTAAACTATTGTTCGATACAATAAAACCTTTTACTATCACGTGGAAGTTTAATGAAACATTAATTCGAAAATGACACATGGAAACTACTTGTATTTTTTTCTCATTTATCTAAACTTTCAAGCAATTTTTTACTTTAGCGTGGTATCAAGCGATGATGGCACACACCACTTTTATTTTTTCTGACATCCCACTTTGCCTTCACGTATTTGCATGCTTTTAAACGTAATGTATTATTTTTGCGCCTTGCCGTATTATAATCAGTCAAAAATTAATTCACATTTATTTCCAATTTTTTCAATATGCCCTTTCCCATTCGCTTTATCTACTTCGAGTTTTCCCCTTTTCTCTTTTCCATTATATACTTTTAAACGTGTTACGCCCAAACTCGATTTAAGGGTAAAGCAGGTTTTCCTAGACTCTCAAAGCACGTTAAGAACCACCGGTATAAACTAGGTCAATCCAGTTTATCTTTCCGTGAAACCGTATCTTTCTGGACAAACTGATATTACCATTAACTAAACCCAACTTACAAAATATTTAAATTCGATCCTATCGATAAACCTTGATCTTGAAATAGTCATGATCAGTTTAGACTTGAAAATATAAGTTAGTCCTGGAAGCTGTTCTGTTATAGTAAGATAAACTAGATGAGCCTAGTTTAAAGTGATTGGCATTAAAATACTTTCGAAAATCAAAGTGGACTGAGGAAATGTAGAAAAGTGTAGTTTGGCTTCTCCCAAATGTATCTTTAATTATATTATTAAAAGTTTTTTTTACCCATATTTCATAATGACTCCTTTTTCTGTATTCTTAATTTGCATTGCTCAAGCCTAACTTCTACTTACACTAAGTTTAGTATTAATTAGTCTCGGGAAAAATTAAAAGTGTGAGGAAATCAACATTTTTATTTTTTGGAAACGCGGTTCAAATATACTCATTTTGATGCACAGCACCACTTGTATGAATAATTGCCACATTCCTTGTTACACCCACATATACTTTGGTGCACATACGAGCATATTGAAATTTATTGTATTTTGAATACTTATAATTTCGTTCTTTTTTCATGAAATATTTTACTATAAGATGACACTTTATTTATTGGAGCATAGATAATAAGACTGGTAATGATTAAAATTGCATATATGTATTTTTATCTGAAATTTTAATACGTAAAATGAATCTTTCTAAAGATTTCGTCTGCTTATCGGTAACAACTTTTATTATTTTCATACTTATTGAGATATACACACCGGTATAATTTTCTTCTAAATATATTCCGACATGGTCGTGCCCGCCATAACGGTGTATAGTTCGGTATAAACGATTGAAACAAAGAAATAAATGAAAATGGAATGCTCGTCGCGAAGACGGCGGGGTATCGCCGGCGCGGCGCAAGTAATGGCCTTTTCTTTTATTCATTGGCCAATTACGAGGCGGCGGCCACGCACCGCCGAATTGAATCCGGTGTCAGCGCAGGCCCGTTTATCGCGGCTGATTTTACTTTTAAAATCGTCCGGACCCGCGCCATTGCATTACCTGCCGCTCGCCCGTATATATTTCCCGAATTTATGTTTAGCTCGGCGCCCCTTATTTATTAGCGTTTCGATGGAATTTAGAAATGGCCTGATTAAATCATGGAATTTAGCGCTTTATAATTAATCATGTGAGATAGCGTTGTCGGTGGAACGGAAGTTTAGGCGGGGATTTAATTCGACTCTGCAAGATATAATCGGTTCAGACGTAACGTTTAAAGCAACACGTCTATGCATGGCTTTATAACGACAGTAACTATTTCTCCTAATGGTAAATGCATTTGTGGTTAAATATAAATACTTTAATTTTATTCGTGAAAAAAGAAAGATGAATTGCAAATGCAAGTAATATTTGAAAGAATACAATTAACAGAGCGTTTAAGAATGCAACCTGCATTTCGAATGTAGCAAAGATGTATATTTAAGGGTATTTTATGCGCCACGCTGTTATATAAGAGATTGTAGTCATAGTTTATTTTACAGCAAACCTTAATCCATGTTTTGTCCACTTTCATTATTGAACGTAACGCTACGAGATGTGCTCAGTGTAAATATTTTTCCAGCTTCAATGACCGCCACAGAAAATCAATTAATGAATTTAATGGTTGCCGATAGATAATTAGTTACTAATTTAAATAATAGTTAATGGTATACTAATTTAAATAATAGTTAATGGTATACTAATTTAAATTGACGCATCTTCTTATGTGTTACTTGTTAATGCTTGTTTTATATCTTAAAACTGTTCGTCTTTTTTGTACGCATGCTTTTTTAATACAACCCGAAAGTCTATTACGAGTTTTTCTAGAGAATGAAATGAGCAAATAAATATGTTTTTGACTATCTTATTTGGATTTATGGTAAATACGCAAAACCAAATGTAGGCTGGTACATAGAATCTCAATCGACGGTAACGTTATGTAATTTAATGTAACAGCTTTCGACTCTGTAATTTTGGGAACTACTATTCTTTTGTTCATTCTTCGAAAAAACCGCTCGTTCCGTACTACATGAGTCGCCAACATTTTGAATATACTTCTTTCGAGGGTCTCAGCTCGTTTAGAAATGGTTATTGTAAAGTTTACGATTCGAAAATTTATGCTTGAAGAAATCACTTATTTTTAAGAAGGTGTTGATGTTTTTTTTGATTAATTGAATATTTTTTTATATCCAGTTAGATAAACATTACAGTTATATGGCAATAAACATAATAATATTAAGATCGTGATAAATGCTACCATCAATAGAATGAATAAAGATGATACGTTTCAAGAAGTTTGTTTTCCATCATCATAAATAAACTAAAGTCTAATGTAACTATCATCAGGTGTATGAGTCTGGATGGTATACTTATAGCTTGAAATAATAGGGAATTTTGAAATAATGAGGTACTGCTAAAAATAGATATATAGATATATAATATAAAAGTTTCTAGATAAAGCAGTTTCTGAGAAAAGAGACTATGAAAGACGGACTGGCGGACACGTCGTAAACTTATAAGGGTTCCATTTTTTCCTTTGAAATATGGAACTCCAGAAAAAAGAAACGAATAGATGTGGAAAGATGCAGTAAATGGATTGTATTAATAGGGTTTCGGATAAATAGGGTGTATGTATAATATAGGGCATAAATAGGGTAAATGTATCGCTAGTAAACGAAAGAGTTGAGTTTAAAGTTAACGAATGTAAAATTATATTTTGCATTTATCTGAAGTTCAGAACTATATATTTTGTGATATTTATATAAATTTACATACGAAAGTCCTTCGTAAATTTTTTAGATATCACCGATCAAATTGCATTACCGTATATATTATTTCCGACACGACTTCAGGAGAAGCCATGGGCTATTTTACATAATTTTAGAGATAATTAAAAAGCATCTTTTAAATACACAGTGGTTTGCCTTATTATTCACAGGCCTGGCTGAAAACAGCGAATGCATTTTATAAAACGGTAGAGCAGG
This sequence comes from Druceiella hillmani, assembly GCA_039881145.1. Classification (NCBI taxonomy): domain Eukaryota; kingdom Metazoa; phylum Arthropoda; class Insecta; order Lepidoptera; family Hepialidae; genus Druceiella; species Druceiella hillmani. The sequence goes on from JAYKKI010000014.1 coordinate 1,091,885, forward strand.
AAATTTAAAATCTGTCTGCGTTTGTAACTCAAAACCGTGAAAAAGTTGAGTTAAATCTTTTACTAACGAGTTTGTGAAACTGACTGTACATCCTCGTTGCCCAAACTCGAAGTTGCTCAACTTAGAAATTTAGTATTCAGCTTAAGAAAAAGTGAGGCATTAAAGTGGAAGCTGACAACGGCACAAAATTTTAATCTCACTATCATCTCGATTACGTAAGCAAATATTTAAACTTGTTGAAATTTTAATTTCACTCCGCCTCCGTGATAAGTCGGTACTAAGTACACGAAACTTGCATTTTTTCCTGCCTTTCCTCGAAGTTTACTTTGGATAACTCTCGCTTTATGATTATTATTCAAATATTTAACTTGTTAAAACGTTACACCGCCCTTGTTACAACTAAGCTCTCAACTTTCCACTCAACCCTCTCGCCCGCGCAAGGCGGGCGCGCCGCCCTCGCCGAGAATTCGCCCACTTCGACTCGAGTCCTAGTTGTCGTGTGTAATTATTTTATTCACCATTATACCGGCTGCGATCTGACTTTAAACTTATTAAGAACTGTTTTTGCATGAAACTCGGATGGGGCAACAAATGAAGTTACTTTATATTTCGTATTAGCTACATTCACAAACATAGATATTGAAGCTATTTCAGTACTCCGCGTGACTGCTTCACAATGTTTGCACTCATATCAACTTTAATATTTGTACTTCACCATTATACTTATGTGTTGTATGCGAGTAGGCGTTTGAGGTTAGGAAGTTGTCTAATGACTTATTTTTCATAATGTAATTTGTATAAATAATACTTCTTATGATAACACTAGCTTTTTCTTGTCACTCCACTTACGTAGGAGTTACGATATTCACAATTTCAACCATTGATACTTGAAAATATCTTTGACAAAATGACTTCACTCTCCTGTTTCGCGGTCGTCGTAGCGTCATCCGTAACGCTTCGTGTCTGTCTGCGTTACGCTTCACAAATAATAAAATAACTTAATAAATCAAGCATCTGCACTAAAGTTTTATAGATAAAAACCTTTCTAAGACAGAAGAATACCCATTAAAATCCACTCAGAAAATCTCAAGGTATAAGCGAATAGACAGACAGATGTAGTGTTTTGTATACATGTTTAAAAATTTAAAAGTTCCTCTTCACTTCATAAACTTCCCTGCCTGTTTCATTTCCTAATTGAGTTTGTCTAATATTGTTTGATAAGCTTAAGTGTACATTACATGTGGATAATATTAATTTAAAACGGTGGTAAATCAAGCAACGTACAATGATTACAAAGTTACCACATAATAACAAGCCATTACGTTCGGTGAATATGGCTCATTTATATCGCATATTGGAGCCGCAACGCCGTTTGCAACATTTCATTATTGCTTTCGTAAATTAATAAGCTCCTCGCGTTTTCCGCTTACCGATGGCGAATGTGTTAATAGGTACTCATACATGAGAGAAATTTTAGCCACATTTGATTCGTGGCGTCGTGTTTCATATAGCGATACATGATGTTTTCATATTAACAATCCACTTTGTTAGCGAATCGTATTGTACTGTTACTACTATTACTTCCATGTTAATTAACAGGGGTTTTAGTACGCTATGGGTCTTATCCGCGGATCGCTTTCTGTTCACGGGCGGGCCAGGGCGGGCCAGGGCGGGCGGCGCGCGAGTGTGTTAATGTACTCGCCGGCTGCGGCAACGCGCCGCCGGCGCTACGCGCTGATCGCTATGAGCGCGCATTCTCGATAAATATGTATGATAAACGAAAATAATATAAAACACCTTTGTGCGGCCTTTTCTCTTTCTTTCTCCATTTCCAGCGCTCTTACGCCGATTGGATGCATATCGGCGCCGTAAGCGCGCAAAAACATTCCTGTCGATTTCTCTTTTGTGAATATTAAACAAATTGAATTGTCACGCTCTGGGGATATGAATTTATTTATCGGAGTCCTCAGATCTGGAACGAAGTTGTTATGTGTGAGCTGCCGAGGTGAAAATATTCTTATTATGTTAATGTTACATTTCAGTAGTTGGCGCCACCGCACATTGTATCGACGTATTGTGGGAAAGTATTCGTTAGTTATCTTAATTAGTTGCAAAGAAGTTTTATGACAACAACATAATTTATTAATTTCATTTCTTTCTATGGATAATGCTTCTTTAGTTTATGAAATAAGAATTTATGAGTTTAGTAAATTAATAATTGAACGAAAAGAAAATGCTTGATAATACCATAGACCTATTAAATCTGTGAATTGTACAATCTATGAAATGTAAGGGAGACGTCCGATCAAATGGAAACGATCAATGAACAATTTAACACTTCGCTATTTTGATTTAAAAGTAAATGATAATAAAATTAAATCTTCGTATTTCAGTAGTAATATAAAGATAAAGAAAGAAATTCTTAAAAAAAGAAGAAAAAAATTCCTATAAATTTGCAATTTTTTTACTCGTGTGTCTACCATACCCCTCACATATATATGATAAACGAAAAGTTAGGTCTCATTCGTGTTAGGTGGAATATTAAGTGTCAAAGTTTATTTATTTATTTAATAACTTTCATATATAGTACATATGGCGAACTTATTGTTACATGAGCAATCTCTTCCAATCAACCAAAGTGACGCACGATAAGTCTTACCTCTCTAATTTTTCAACCAAGGGTTTCAAAACTTATAACAAAATTTCAGATACCAGCATGTGATTAGAATTTACAAATGAAATTATTTCGATAAACTTGCGTCAACTATTGCAAGGGATGTAGGAACTATGATTTGCAGGTATTTCGATGTGAAATTGACCTGTTTTTTATTCTCACTACTTATTTTTTTTGTACTGGATGTCTTGGAAAAACATAAAATAAACAAATCTGTTTGTTTGTTGGCGTAATGCTTTAGATTCCATCGGAATTTGCAATTTTTCATAGGATTCTATTACCCAAAATTGACAGAATCACTTGTTTGCCCTTCCGCCCGTCTGTCTGTCTGAAAAGTACGTACCTTGTTCTCAGGAAAATAAATAACGTATAATGAGGACTATAGCCTTACATTTCAGTAAAAATTTCAAGTTTTTTGGTTTGTTATTTATACAACAGTCTCACTCGCTATTCATAAAAACCTATAGAGTATTACCGGTCGACCTTACAATCTTGAAAGTCGGCGTGATGGGAGGTTCAATAGCACAAGTAAAGAAAAAAAATCAATGATTTTTGATTCTATGTGGAATTATGCATTTATATAATTACGTTTGTTTTTATGACTGTGAAAGATAACATATATTTTTCGTAATACGCAAATGAATATGTTTAAATAGAATTATTAGAAATAATACTTACCCCCCGTTAAATGTTTAAAAGTGTCGAAATTTATATGGAAATCTCGTGCTCACGGGGACACATGAACAACCCAAAACAATTCAGAGAAATTCAATTCCACTTAAACTAATTCCATTTACCCCCTGTGACATCAAATACCATCGTAAGAAATATGGTACATTAATGCATCCAAATAGTCTTAATTAATTTATAAAAATTTGCAATTGCCTACAAATACGCCACATAATAAATAAATACATTTGTCTAAAGTGAAAATATACGTCTTCATTGTAAATGTGTATTTTATAGACTTAGTGAACCCCGAGCGCGGGACATAGGTATTTTTATTTGAATTCTAATAATTAAATGATATTAAAAAAAAATATAACATAAAAAAAGGAACTTGAAGAATGATTTGAACGAAAACTGCCGACAATGCGATTTTGTTTGCATTCAAATACATAAAATACTTAACTATTGAGGTAAAATAACAGTAAATTTATCAGAAATGTATGCTAAAGAAATGTTCGTTTTGGATTTAATAAAGAAATAATACTTCCAAAAAATAAAATCATACAATACGAGCATCGACATTTGAATTCAAACTTTCAACGCTGTCTGTACGTAATCCAGTACTTTACCACTATGCCAATGTCTCACTTGTCAAAAAGATGAAATAAAAATGTATTTACTAACTCGGTCGCTTCTCGTTCCTAAGAAATTTTGAAAAATTAATTTGTTTCGTTGAAATCGCGACTTCGATAGGATTTTTTTTTCAGAAACTCTATTTTCATCCAATTTGTTAATAGTTTCTAGTTTATTTATATAATGGCACTCCACCCTTTTTTATCAAATTTCCTATTGTATCAAACTGTATTTCTCAGTGAACTTGTTAGCTGACAACTAACTTGTTAGCTGACTAAAAATTTGAAAAAACCTACGTTAAGAATTGAGGTTAAAAGAATCTATGTTAAAAAATAAATTACTTTAATAAACTTCTTTGTGTATGTGACATACTTTTTCGCTTTTATATAAAATAGTTTGAAACGACGTTGATAACAGGTTGTAAAATGTTTATCTCCACTTGTTTTTCAATTATACGTGTCGTTCGGTCAATATACTTGTCTTGGTACGTTGACTCTTTTTTCTTTAAATGATGTATTTACTGGTAAGCCAAATTATATTTTAGAAACTATTTATATTTAGAGACCAAATTATATTTTAGATATACTAAATATAGAAATAGATACAAAAAAGAGTTAAACATTTTGAATAACTATATTTGAAAAACTGAAAACGTTGTCCAGGTTGAATTATTTGTGTCCTTACTTTCCTACTTGGTGTTAATAGGTTTTAATTTACAAAATGTAAACACGATCAACTTGAAAACGCAAAATGTTCAATGATGCTCCATTCCATATTGTAAATATTTGAAGATTATGAAAATAAATTTTGTTACTGAGACGTATATGACGAGTCTTCTGAAAGGATTTTTTTGGAAAAGTGGTTCAAAATATGAACGTATATGGAGCAAAATATTTAAATGTCTTATAACGTTACGATACGTGAATATATATACAAGCATATATATTTTAAATAATATTTATTTACAATCGATTTGGAGAAGTGGAAATAGCTAAAATAACCTAACATGAGGAAAATTATATGAGGAAAATGGAGGCTATACGCTACGCTAAAGAGTTAGGAAAAAATTATTAAGAGTTAATTTCTAGATTTTTCTGTCATTGTTGCGCAGGAATTCCTTATGTTGTTCTTATTATAGTGTATTTATTATTGAAGCTTGATGATATTTGTAAATTTTATTAGTATATATCTACCGATAGCAACATTTCGTTAGCGCCATTTAATTTTTCTACATATGTTGCTTATTGCAATTTAGGATAGGAAAATTTTCTCATATATGACGTTATTAATAATGTTTTATTACTAATCCAATAATTAATGGAGGAAAAATATAAAACAAACAATGTTAAAATTGGTATGTTCATTGTAAGTAAACTTCATATTTAATTGCAGAACCAAAGTACTGGTGAGTTGATTTTTTATTAAAATGTTGATATTTTATTGTTGAATTGATATTGTAATAGTGAGGAAATTGGAAAATACGAATATATTAAAAGAATTTGGATATGCTTGGGAAAGTTAGTGAAAATTGTAAATTTAGCAATTCTCTCCATCTTGTATACATTATATATATATATATATATATATATATATATATATATATATATATATATATATATATATTCATGATAAACAAGTATTTCTTTAATGTTTGTGCGGATTTCCATGGGTGTTTCTTTAATAATTTATGGATTTCTGTACTACTTGCTTAAAAATATTCTCGGACAAAGACTCGTCCAGTACTAATAGAACTGCACGCATTTAGACATTTCTAAATATTTATTAGAGTATAGTATTTCTAATAAACTATTTACAAAATTTATATTATTCAAAAGATAAATGTATTGGCTACCATATATTTTACAGGCAACGTGTTCTATGTGCAGCTATAATTAAAAAAAACATGATAGCTCCACATAGAACTAGAAATAATTGGTTTTTGGATTTGTCCCTTCATTTGTGCTGCAAGATCCTCGCATTATGCCGACTTTCAAGATTGTAGGTCGATCGAAAGTACTCCATAGGTATTGATAAACAGTGCGTTAGACTACAGTATAAATAAAAAAAAGATGCTTTAAAGGCCCATATCTTTTAGTTGCTTGAACCAAAAAATTGGAATTTACTGGAAAGAAAGGCTATAAGCCTCAGAATATAATATTAATTTCAACTAGAAATCTCAACACATTTCTGAGAAAAAGAACTTTGACTGATAGACGGACACACGTACGGACAATCAAGTGATCACATAAAAGTTCCTTTTTTATTTTAAGAAATGGAACCCTTAAAAAAGAACTGAACTAAAACGAAACATGACTGAACCAATAACAGAAAAATCTGTCAAGCACGAGTGCAACTCGTAATACGTATTAGGCATTTATAAAAATTTAATGGTACGTAATATTCTTATTGAACTATTTACAAAATTTTAAAAATGTATTTAATTCCGTATCTTTCACAAGCGCATATTTAAAAAAGTGTTTCTTTATGTCTAACTACAAAATTAACGATTTTGTCCTTTTCTTGTGCTGTGAAACCTTGCTTCTTGCAACATTTTTTAATTCTAGGTCAACGGGAAGTACCCTACAGGTTTTTATTTACTTGCTGGTGTCAAAAAAGGCAGCATAAATGGCAGTATTTTAGGGTTTTCTTATTATCTTGACTTAGCAGCAGGTTTTTTACAGTTCCAAGGGGCCATAGACCTAAGTATTAGATAATAATTTCAACTTGCCACGCGTTCCTGAGAAAGGGGTTTTGATTGATAGTCAGACGGACAACGAAGTGATCCTGCAAAGATCCCTTATTTACTTTTATGACGAGGAACCCTAAAAAAGACGGTATAACAATAATATAGGCTCGGTGATGTGGGAATTCACATCACTATTATTAATTACTCATTTCAAGAAGAAAAAAATATTCATATAAAAAAATATTAATATAATATTTACCGATATTTAAAAACAGCACTGCACTCTTGTTTATTATAATTTATATTTTGTTTCTTTTAATCAAGAGAGCACTTAATATTCCATTTTTCTCTCCGTAAACATTATTTTCGACGATATCTTTACATTCTAATAATTTTCGTTTAGGTTTATTTTGATAATTTATTGTTTATTATTTACTGTAAACTTTTAGCCGAAAGCGCTCAGAATAAACTATTAGTTTTATGTAAATTTTTTTGGGGTTTATTTAATAGTCAATGATTCATTTGTACAATATTTTAATGCATAATTAATAGTTTATATAATCACCCAGTTAATGAAATGGCTTTGAACCGCGTTCCCCTCTAATTTAAATCGCTTATACTATAGCTGCTCATTTCTTTTTAATTAAAATTTTTATAATGTAACAGTATCTGGAAAATTCTCTTATAGGGTTATCAAACAATTAAATTAAATTCGACCGAAATAAAAGCGGGTATTTCTTAACTGAAATTTCTTCTGGGAAGATTGACCTCCCGCAGGGACTAAAAAAGCCGTGTGACTCCCCATTAAGACGATCCTAATGCCATCTGTTGACCCCGTTAAGAAATATTGTACGTATATATATAAATGTGTATATATTGTACATTTAAGAGAATATATGACGTAAATCTTAGTTTGAATGCCCAAGATTAAATGTAATAATCGGAAAGCAAATTGAATTTAATGACAATTTCAAGTCATTTAAAACAATGAAAATTAACAACGATTAGCTAAATCACATTTATTCAGTCATATACTCGTACCTATTGATAATTTATATATATATATATATATATATATATATATATATATATATATATATATATATAATAATAAAATACTATAATGTATTCAGTTGCGCTTTATAGTATCTCATACTTGCAGGTTATTTTAATAATTTTTTTACTCTGATTTAATTTCCAATGAGGTATATGTACGCGGATAACCAATGGGCGGGTGGTTATTGATAGTCTATTGGATGGGCAGGCGACTGGCCCCAGGATGTTATCTCTCGTATGCCCACCGCCGATATTCATGCGTCGCTCCAAATTGTTAGTGAGGATTTTGGGCTGTGTTTTCCCAATGAGCCTGTCGATTTGGTTAATGGGTGCTCTCTGAATAGTAGGATTATTCAGGATTGTGTATTCATAATGTATGTAGTATGCATTAATTTGAATGAATATTTTTATAATGATCACGCAATTCAATATTTTTCTGAAAAATATTTTGAAACTATGTTTATTTGCAAGGCAAGAAGAAAATGTAAGGCAATCTCCTTATATTTAGTCTCCTTTCAAAAAGCCTAAGGCTATATGCCTAAACTTACGTTTATTTAAGAAAACGTAAGGCCATCTTCTGATATTTAGCCTTCTTTCAGAAAACATAACACTATCTGCTTACATTTACGTTTATTTCAGAAAATGTAAGGCCATCTTTTTACATTTAGCCTTTTCCCAGAAAACCTGGCACTATCTGCTATATTATATATATATATATATATATATATATATATATATATATATATATATACTAAATCCTACTCTTACGTATATTTCAGAAAATGTAAGGCCATCTGCTTACATTTAGCTTTAGTTTTAGTTTTAGTTAAAGAAAATCTAACGTTATTATTAAGGTATATAGGATACGATAGGTAAGTAACCTATCCATATTTATATCCTATATACCTTCTGATATTTTAATCAGTAGCTCGTAAAACTTATACTATGCGACTTAATGTCGCATGTTACGTTTAAATTACTGAATACGGAGGAAGAGAACGCATTAAGTTAAAAGGAACAAAAACGAAGTTTTTTTTCAATTCGTTTTTAATAAATATACATATGCTGGGGTGCCGTCGATAGGCATAATTTATTATTTCATACGATTATCGAGAGTACCTTTCGAAAGAAGTTAACTGACAGTTCGACTGCTTGAAACTGTACAGAAATCGGTAAACTTACTTTGTATACGTTACTTTATTGGTGACGGTTGACTCAAAAATATAATAATCAAAAGTTATTAACAAAAATAATATTGCAAAATATATATGAATGAAGGAATATAGGCGGAAGAAATTTTTATTTTATTTTGTTTTATAAAAGAAATTTTCTTCCTAGGATTCGAACTTAGTAATTCCTGTATTTAAATTCCAATGTTATACCGCAGCAACAATGACTCCATTGGCGGAGAGGCGGAATAAACATTTTCGACTCAATTGGCGGAGCGGCGGAATAAACATTTTCGACTCAATTGGCGGAGCGGCGGAATAAACATTTTCGACTCAATTGGCGGAGCGGCGGAATAAACATTTTCGACTCAATTGGCGGAGCGGCGGAATAAACATTTAATGGTACATAATATTCCTATTAATCTATTTAAAAAAATTAATTTTTTGAACGAATTATATATAATAGTATACCTTTCACAGGAGCATATTTTAAAAAAATGTTTATATGAAATAACTACAAATTAACGATTTTCGGATTTTTCTTTTACTTATGCTGTGAGATCTTGCTTATTACCAAACTTTATAATTCTAGGTCAACGGGAACTATCCTATACGTTTTGAATTATTTGCGAGTGTTAAATATTATGCAACATAAATAGCAGTTTTTTTAGGGTTTTATTATTGCGTTAAATTAGAAACTTCATTTTTCACTGCTGCAATGGACCGTAGACCTAAGTATTCGATATTAATTTCAACTTGGTACCTGTACACGTCCCTGAGAAAAGGGGTCTTGACCGATAAACAGACAGATAGATGGACAACGAAGTGATTCTGTAAGGATCTCTTTTTTCCTTTTGAGACTCACATTACTATTATTAATTTTTCATTTTTGGGGTACATCTGTATTTGTTTCCAAATGTACTTACCGTTTATTCCGTTTTCTAATTAATTTTTCTAATTTTGAATTGTATATAATTTTGAATTAATTTTTCCAATATCGGTATTTCATCCATTATACTTACGTTTCTCTCAGAAAACATAACGCCGTCTTCTTACACTTGTTTAAAATATTTTTAAATAACAATTGTTCAACTTATCTCGTAGGCAGATTCAATTACTTGTCTATGTCTGCGTCTACGCTTCAAAAACTTGCTCAGTTTTATTTCTCTTAAACATAAAACTATTTTCTACGAAATATCCTTTTTTGTATATATTATAAAATTCTGGAATTAAATTGACAACAGAGACTGGTCCATAATTGTTCCTAACGGTTGCATGAAAACAGTCCTTTTCGCCCTAGCGCGGCATTTTTTAATTTAACTGCCGCTTCGCCTTAACTTACACTATGCCAGTATTTAGATATTTTCCAATTTGATTGTTTGCTTGATTGTTGGGTATTTTTAATGTTATACATTTTGAAATAGCTTCGTTTCACTAAAAGATTTCCCAATTTTACACGTAACTTTCATATTTAATAACAAATAATAAATGTAAACAATTAACAATTAAATGAAACTACGTGATGTAGTATTATTTCTACTTTCTTTAATTTCTTTACCACGACCTAGGTTTCGTTATATTACATCTTCAGGTGGGAAATTAAAGAAAGTAGAAATAATACTACATCAGATAGTTTCATTTAATTGTGAATAATGAATTTCTACAAAATGAACGCCAAATATATTCAATAAATGTGAACAAAATATTGTACGTAATGAATACAGGAGTTTTATAGAACAATCGGTAATAATGGTCAATCACAACGTATCACAACGTATAGTTCCTTAGTTGTCTATAGTACCTTAAATTAGTGATGAAAATTAACTTAAACAGTTTCAGTTGAAAGATTAATATTTCGTAAAGGCGGTTTAAAAATGAAAAATGGTACATAAAACCTGAATTTCATTTTAAAATACCTATCCAATGATATACATCTCGACGATACGTGCGAAATATTTGTTTTCTCTTCACATGTTTCGGGGCATATTGAACATTTTACTTTTAATATGCCCCGAAACATGTGACGGGGCACATTAAACTTTCTTTTAATATTTTGTTGCTTATTAATTGAGCATATATTTGGCAACCTCTCTGCGAAGCTTTGTAGAAAAGCTTTGTTGAAGATTGAGAAAAACTTAATGTACATAGGTCTAAAACTACGGTACTCCTGTACATAGACAGAGATTGACATACCCGACGAAACTATGAGGTTTCCATTTTCCCCACGGAGCCTCAATAAATGTAAAAAATGAATCCATCTTTCAAATATTTTAAATAATTGCGTACGTATTTTTGCTCGTCGTATTTTCTAGTTTTTTATTTAAGTTTAAAATAAAATCTCCTTTAAGATCTAATTTTACTACAAGGTAATTAAGATCTAATTTTACTACAAGATCTAATTTTACTACAAGGTAATTCAAGTAAGCGCATGTGTAATTTATAAAGTAAAACTAATCTACAAAAAAAAATTACGAGAGGCGCTGTGGGGCATCTGATTGGAACGACGTGCCTTTCGCTATATGTTATGTATAAAATTGATATTATACACAGGTATAAAAACATCTCAGCATAATACAACATTCGCTATACCATTTACTAAATATTAAACATTTCATTAATTAATTTCTACAAAATTAACGCCAAATATATTCAATATTAAACATTTATAAATTACAAAAAATTTTCGGCTAATTCATTTATTTTCATTATTACTTTGTGCATTTTACTAAATAAATTTTAATTAACAATGAACATAAATGAATATGCTCACAATTTATTGTAATTTATTAATTTTAAGTATTTAATAACAGATAAAATAATAATTTATAATACAAATAAATACATACCGAATTGGAAACGGTTTGGCAGACTATTAGCTTACGATAGAAAGTCAGTAGAAAAAAATACATTAACATTTGACATTAATATGATCTGTGTTTCACATGAGAGACAAATCTCATTGCAAGATGATTTTTGTTGGGTATTTTCACTGTTGTAAATATCAATATAAATAAGTTTAAATAGTATTTGAATTTTATAAGAAACTAATTTGCTACATAATTTTAATCATTACATAGAACCGAACTTTTTTCTAATGTAGATATCATTGATTCATGGTTTTTTGTACCTTATTTGGGTAGTTATCTGTCCAGAAGTCTGAAGCTTTATCAGCAACTGCGTGTTACAGGGCTTTTACGGGTTCGATAATCAAGCAAGGAATGTACAATGAAATTTCTGATGAAAATGATGTATTCAAAAAAATTAGTAAATTGAAAAGGATCGTCGGTTAAATAGATCCTGACCCCTGATTCTTTTAATGTTGCCAGCTTATACACCAAATTAGCACGATTGACAGTCTGCTTATGTTCATAGTGTCAAATGTGTGTTGATGAGTGATCCTTCACAGAATATATTCAAAGATTCCTCTCTGTCACAGATTCCTTTCTGTCAGTTGTTCTCCAGATGCACTCGTGTAGTAGGGGAACGTCCATGGTTGCCTAGACCTGATCAATCCTTTTCTTCGGTGCTCTTCTACGTGGTTTGGTACTTACCAGTTTGCCCTGTACCACCGTTCGATAATATCGTCGGTATGTTGTGACACGTGTCCGAAGAATTTCATTACGTTTTTTCACCATATTTGTTTTTACAAACGAGTTCTTCGAATATGCATTCTTGGAGTATGTATACATTTTCTTGGAGTATGTATAAATATTTACATTCCCAAAGCGTCTATTTTTGCTCATAATTATCAATAATCTCCTACGTTAAATTTTTTCAGATTATACTCACTGATTTTGTAATATACTTTTACCCAAATTTTTGCCTTTTATCGCGTCGTTAATTACGAAACTAAACTGGTACTAAAACTAAACTGGTGTTTTCACTTATTGGGTGAGTTTTCGAGGCTAGTAATTGTATTACTATGGCGTGGTGTGGAAACTATTTTCCATAAATATTAATAAATAAATTGTTATATTTTTGTATGTGAAACTAAATTGTTTAAACAAATTATACGTTTCAATCACAAAGAACCAATCCAGTCAAGCAAGGAATTCTTATAATTTCGTCAGTTCTATTTATTCTACGCACACCTATTTTGTTATCGAAACTCGAATAAATTTTTCAACAGTGCCACGGAGATAAGTGCAACCGAAGAGGACTATACGAAAAATCATCTTGTAATGAGATTTGTCTCTCATGTGAAACACAGATCATATTAATGTCAAATGTTAATGTATTTTTCTCTACTGACTTTCTATCGTAAGCTAATAGTCTGCCAAACCGTTTCCAATTCGGTATGTATTTATTTGTATTATAAATTATTATTTTATCTGTTATTAAATACTTAAAATTGATAAATTACAATAAATTGTCAGCATATTCATTTATGTTCATTGTTAATTAAAGTTTATTTAGTAAAATGCACAAAGTAATAATGAAAATAAATGAATTAGCCGAAAATTTTTTGTAATTTATAAATGTTTAATATTGAATATATTTGGCGTTAATTTTGTAGAAATTAATTAATGAAATGTTTAATATTTAGTAAATGGTATAGTGAATGTTGTATTATGCTGAGATGTTTTTATACCTGTATATAATATAAATTTTATACATAACATATAGGGAAAGGCACGTTGTTCCAATCAGATGCCCCACAGCGCCTCTCGTAATTTTTTTTTGTAGATTAGTTTTACTTTACAAATCACACATGCGCTTACTTGAATTACCTTGTAGTAAAATTAGATCTTGTAGTAAAATTAGATCTTATTTACCTTGTAGTAAAATTAGATCTTGTAGTAAAATTAGATCTTGTAGTAAAATTAGATCTTATTTACCTTGTAGTAAAATTAGATCTTGTAGTAAAATTAGATCTTATTTACCTTGTAGTAAAATTAGATCTTGTAGTAAAATTAGATCTTATTTACCTTGTAGTAAAATTAGATCTTAAAGGAGATTTAATTTTAAACTGTTAAATAAAAAACTAGAAAATACGACGAGCAAAAATACGTATGCAATTATTTAAAATATTTGAAAGATGGATTAATTTTTTAAATTTATTAAAAACAAAAATAATTTCATAATTTGACCGATCTACTTATATATTTATGTCCCAGCAAAATATAAATGTTGAATGCTGCTATCTTTATGTTCATTTTCACAGACGTAATAAAATTATATTTTTAGTTCTATTTTACAGAGAAGTCTCGTAAGTTCTTGAATTAATTTCTTTATTCAAGTTATTATAATGAGCATTAAACATTCATTTACAATAATATAACAATAGTCGTCTAGGTTTTGTTAATAGACTGCAATGCCGTGAAAAAATGAGCGAAACGCGTTACGCATACGAATAGTCGATAGGTAATAAAAAGTGCGGGGCGTTATTTAGCGCGGCGGTAATACCGGCGCAGCCGTCAATTGGTGAGATGCGACCCGCGGTAATGTAGGTAAATAGGGGCAAATTGTTATTTACGTCTCGTCAGCTTCGCAGAAGTCGCAACGGGAAAATATCTACAGAGCGACGCGGAGCGAGCGGGGCGGCGCGCGGCGTGCGGGGCGGCGCCGCCCGCCGCTCTGGATATTTGTGTCCGGCAATAAAAGTAGTTCGGTTGTTTACCTACAATAATGAAAGTTTATATGGGAAATCTTTTCCAATTCAATAAAGGCCGTCCGTGGGGCCGCGCGCCCGGCAAACTTTGCCGATCGACCGGATCTTTAAACGTAAATTGGCGGAACCTTAAACATTATTATTGTCTCCATGTCCGGACATTTCCTTCGCTACTAACTTTTATTTTTGCATCGTTATTTCGACCTAATCGTACGTACTCGTATTGCGTTCTGCGTTTATAACAATGGCGACTGTTCAATTAGATTCAGATGCGTTATTACATAGATATGCCATTGCTGAGAAGTCATTCAAGCAAGTCATTGAATATTATGACAACGAGGCGGTGAACAAATATTACATATATATATATATATATATATATATATATGAATTTAATAAATATTATTTAATTACAAGTCCTCTTTATTTCTTTTAAATATTGTCTAAGTTCAACAGGAACATTTCCTTATTAGTCATTATACAATTAATTCAAGCATTCAGAGATGAAACAGATTTGAACTTCAGTCTTAATTATCTTCTGCCAGCTTTAATCATCAGTCTTATGTAGCTATTTAGCTCCTCACAGGAGTGTCATGTTTTTTGGAGGACAACCGTCAATTACATAGCAATTCCCGTTTTTGGTGCGTTTGAAGGATCGCATCGATCGATGGAAAACAGATAATATAATTTTATTCACTCTTGTTTCAGTGTTGTTTCTACTACTAAAACGATGTTAGTAAATCTATACATACCTTTTTCCTTTTTACGATCTCACATTCACGGGCTTATGTGACTATGGCCTTATAGCCTAGGCTTACATTCAGAAAACCTACGAACCCTCTTCATTCCGAAATATTTTTTATATCGTTATGGAACGCATTTGCCATCAGCATCCTTAATATAATGTTCGCCTCCTAAATACAACACGCTTCCCCTCATCAATATTTCTTTGGTGGCGAATGACAGTAGGAAGATGTTAACGATTTGTTGGCGAGGATATTGATGACGATTCGTCGAATGATTTTGAAGTTACTGGTTGCTTCACATCAAAAGGCTGTCATGTTATCATCATTGTAAGGCTTCTTATTTCTCGTTTACTCACATAAAGAAGCTAAAGAGAAAGTAGAATTCACCTTTTTTCAATGATTATGTTATAATAATCTTTTTTAAAATGCCCGTAATTATCAATATATAAATAAAATAACCTTTTTAAAAGTAGAAACAATAAGTAATTTAGTCCCAAAAATTGATATTTACATAATTTAAGTGCGATTTGTTCAATATCTTATCGCACATGCTGGCATTTCTTAATATTTACGAAAAGCACTAAGACGTATAAACGCGTCAAAGGCTCGCGGACGACAATTGCGGTCACTGGATCGCAAATCGGTTGTCAACGAATTGAACATGTGTGCCGCCTCTATATAAATAATATCTCAATGCATTGCATCTAGATGATACAACAAAAACATTTTTTTTAAATCAAAATAAAGTCAGAATAGAACTTGTGACCTATCTGATAAATATACTTTATGTAACACGCAACACAACTGTACAATTAATCTAAGGATATACTTTATGTAACACGCGACACAACTGTACAACTAGGTGCGCCATTATCACAACGGACAGCTGCTCACCTATCAAGGAACGTCTCTCCAGACGCATGTCACGTATCACAGTGGAATGTCGGCAAAAGTCAATAATATGAAGTCTTGGCAGAAATATTGTAGGGACGCGCCGCCAGTTACTTGTGCTAAATGTGAATTCTTGTTCTGGGGATGAAACTATTCGTATTCCTCCAGCGTTCACCTTCATCTGCCCTCTTTGCCTCATACTCAAATCTTCGCACTTTACTTGGTTTAGATATTATATGTAATTACAAATTTTCGTCTTCGCAGTTTACTCGGTTACGATGTTATTTGCAATTATACATTTTAGGGCCCGTAACTCAGACTAAAAAACGAAACCCTTACTCCGATTTTCACTATGGTAATTAGCCTAGACCTTAAATAAAGACTGTAGCGATTATCCTAGATCTATAATTTTTGAACTATGCACCAAGTTTTTATGTCTGTAGAACATATAACAGGCAATATATTTACTTTGTGGAAGTTACCGTTAGTAGAAATAGTATGTATATTTAAATGTTCACTCGTACCTGATATGTTTATATATTATCCATTAGATATATTTTTAAAATAAAATAAAATATTTTCTTTCCAAATTAAGGGGATTCATTTGGAGGAAAGCTGTTAAAAAGTAGTTTGATTTTAAAAGGTTTGCGAAATAACCTTTTCGCAGTCCTGCTCTATATATTTCGAGTCTTTTACAATAAGCTTTGTCTACCTGTTTCAGATTATAAGCTTTATTTTATCTTTTTGAAGTATCTATAAGATAGTAAAAGTAGTAATTAAACCAAATATCGGAATATTGTCTAGTTAAATCGTAACTAATATTTTTGTCTAGTAACATTATTTAGCAATGACGTTAGCAATACATGTATAATAAAATTCTGATATAAATAATGTATTCAAAGAAAATAAGCAAATTGAAAACGATTGTTGTCTAAATAGGTCTTGACACCTGATTATTTTAATGTTGCCAGCTTATATATATATATATATAATTAGTTTTTTTGTTCATTCTTCTTTTCATTTGTTTACACACGTTTGCCAGAGTGTCATGTCATGTTTATTGTGTCAAGTGTGTTGTGAATGAGTGATGCGCCATATAATACATCGGCATTGCTCTCTGTCAGTTGTTCTCCGGATGCACTCGTGTAGGGGAACGTACCATATGTTGCCTTGACCCGATCAATCCTTCCCTTCGATGCTTTCTCGCGTGGTCTGGTAGCTACCACTTTGCCCTGTACTACTGTTCAATAATATCGTTGCTGTACTGAAATACGTGTGCGAAGAATTTCATTGTGCGTTTGTGTAATATTGGAAAAACCCTGTCTGTTATCGATATATCGAGTATGATTGCATTCGTACGGAACTCGGTCCATAATACGCCAAGCATTTTTTTCCAACATCACATTCCCAAAACGTCTATTTTTGTTCATAATTATAAGTAAACATTTTGTCCTAATATTATATATATATATATATATATATATATATATATATATATATATATATATATATATATAACTTTTAGGTAAACTTTGCATTTAAAGGCGTCGATAACTACGAGACTATGGTGTTTTGTTTGATTAAGTATTTAATAGTAGTAATGGAAACAAGAGCACGACAATAGATAGCATTATGTAGGAAGCTATTGTCCATAGATATTAATAAATAAATTGATAAATTTTATAAATGATATTGAACTGTTATAAATAAGATGTTTCAATCGTAAAGAATTAATCCTGTAAATATGCTATTGCGAGCTTCTTCTAATTTTATGTTAGAACTCCTTTCAAAGTACATTTAATACTTTTTCGTGGACTAGACTTTGATATGATGATATAGTTTTATATTCGAATCACGCTGTAATGCAAAGGTTTAGGTAATAGTTGGTTTTGATACATTCTCCAATTTTTTGGATAGCCTAAATATCTTACAAACGTTTATTAAAAGGAGGCGTCGAATATCCAATAAAAAAAAATCGCATATAGAACTATAACGCAAATAGAATATTTTTCTTTGTATCGATATCTTTGATCGATTCGAATTGCAACGCTATGATAAGTTACTGGAATAGTATCGAATAGTCACTAATCGATCCTCCAAATATTGTTTCGATCGATTGATTACAGAAAAAATTTAATATATTAAAAAAAATTGAAATATAAAATTGAATATATATACTAATTATTTAGTTACAATCGAATAATGTACATATACTTTTTCCTGTGTTCATAATACACAGGAAAAAGTATATTATATGTATTTAGTAGGTAAATGGTGAAAGTATATTTACAATATGTGGTTCGATTACTTAATTATCGGGGAAAATTTTTTGCCAATTGCTTTTTGTAATTAATAAAAGAACTATAAGCTAGGGTTCCGTACAAATTTTGGTACTTATAAACATTTATTTACCTCCTTTTTAATTGTTAAACGAATATTTAAAACAAAATTTGATGTGTAAAATGTATTACTATGTCAAATGTAAAATGTATTACTGTAAAACGGAAAATGAAAAACGTAAAATGTAAAATATATATATATATATATATATATATATATATATATATATATATATATATATAAATATTGGCAGAAAATGTTTATTACTATGTCAACTTAAAAGTTTCTACGTCGCATGGCTGTGAAAATAGAAATATATAAATGTGTTGCTTATTTGCTTAAAAACGTGGGGAATATTTATTTTCCTGTAACCGTTGTGCGAGTTTCCAAAAATCCATATTTCTTTTTTAAAATTTTAGGTTGAGAAGTTTGAGAAATAGGGGTAGGGAGAAAGTATTTGCTTTGCATATTTTTCAGCATATCTATGAAGACCTGATATTCAAATTAAAAATAAAATATTTCTAAGACCCTTATGAATAGCCCTTTCAGACAACATGCCGTACCGTGTACGGTATTAAACATTTTTTTTCGGTACTTAATTCGCCCTCCTTACAATTTTCAAATAAATATTTTCGAGTTTTATCTATTGCGATATATGTACGTTAATAGGTTTTATGACTGTGCCAAATTCCTTTTCCTACGTCAAGAGACTTCTGAGAAAAACGGCTGTGACCGATGGACGGAGAGACAGGCGAGAAATCTTATAAGGGTTCTGTTTGTTTTTTAAGCTATGGAAACCTTTTAACTACAAGTTTCAAATTTAAAATTTAAAGATTTTTAAAAATTATAATCTTAACAATGGACTTATTATTAAATAACGGACGGACTTAATCTATTTTGCATCTCAGTTAAGGTACGATGAAGGTTATCGTTTTGACTTTTTTGGCGGACCTATAGTTTTAAATTACTTTCTGAAGGGAATTTATAAACTTTTCATTTATATTTCTAAACGAGTTTAGACTTGAAGGGTTCCCTCAAGGAAAGAAAAAGCGCTGCCGTCCAAAAGAGACTCGGTGACAAACTATGCTGATTGCCTGCTGCTCCATTAAGAGTATGCAAGAAGTGAAGAAAAGTATACAAATAATTTACTACAATCATATCAAGACTATAACCGATATAATTTTATTAGCATCTTGGCATCAAAGCTACAATATCCGCGGAAACAACAATGTAATTAATTTAGAAAGAACAAATTCTCTGTGACGATAATAGTTGTTAGTCAAAGTTATCACATTCGACGCGATTAATAAACGCTTTGCCCTGTTAACATGTTACACGCGAGCGTAACATACTTGCATAAAGGTTGCGATACACACATCCAATCGTTACAACGTCGACATCTATTGTCAGCAACGTCTATTGGAAAAGATGGAAGAAAAAAGCAGGCATTTGCGGTTCGCGTCGATATATTATTGACTTGTGAAGCGTTCAACAATTTGTTCCGCTTTATACGCCCGCGCCGGCGGAGCTCGCTCGCGATGCCGATAAGGCGGCGCGCCTCGCGCGCCGCCTACACGCGCCTAAGTACGTGTATTATCATAGCGCATATCGTCCTCGGCACATAAAGTGACAAAGTACAAGTTAGAGCAGCAATATCATTTGACAAGGGAAGCGCAGAGCAATCTTGCCGAATGTCGCCGTCTCCTGGGGCGGAAATCTCGTTATAGCCGAAAAAGACAAGGTGATGAAATGTCTGCGAGTGTTTGTCGCGTATGGCGTCTCGTGCCACGCGTGCCATGCAATGCAATGCGACGCGATTGCCTACTTGTCGCCTATAATGACACAATAATTTGTACGTCAATAAAACAATTGATAATGCTTTTATTAAGTTTGTTTTGTGCATTTTATGCTATTTATGAGGTATTTAAGATTAAATGAACGTATTTGTATAGAGAAAACTGTTTTTTTATTTATTCAATAAAAATTAAATATAATATTTATCTGTTTACAGTTTTGGAATACATACAAAATTTAATGCAGCATTGAATTATTCCAATTTGTTTGCGTTTAAATTATAATAAAATTTTGAAATTTCACCTTGTTCTATCCCAGCATATGTTATTCTTATTAAATCCGGATATGTAAAAATAATAAAACTTGATATATAAAAATACAAATTAAATAAATGACAGTATTGTCATAAATATGTACATACTTTGGACGAAAACCGTACTTTCAATGAAGGGGATTGGTCAAAAAGTTGAATTTGAAAATTGATAAAAAAGGTTCCAAATATTCCATAGACGAATCCACTATTTCACTATATTTTCTAAAAGATAAATGATAATGGAAAATTTAACTATTTGATTTCCCGAAGCAGCAAATATTTGGAACGTGCCATCCCTTGTTTGCGAAAATTTATATCTCCGATATAAACCAAACCAATAAACGTTTGTTGTGGCGTGGAGTCATAGAAGCGTAGAGGCGTAGAGACGTAGAGTCGTAGAGGCGCGAGGGTAACGAGACAGCTAAAGTGCGTCTAAATCATATCGAGTGTTCGGCCCGCATTAAAATAACAATTCTTCACGAATGTACGCCGCGGTCGCCTGGTGGTTCATGAGACTGCGCCCAAAAAATACTGTTTTGGTGAAAGGAAATATGCTTTTCTTTAAGAAAAAGACTTTTCGTGGAAAATAGCAGTGTGTTCAAAAGAATAAGGAATTAAAATAACTCAAAATATTATGAAGAAGATTAATTGTATATAGAAGGATGCAGACTTCCAGCCTTTAATCCAGTCGCAATTAAACTAGGTACTATTTGTATACTGAAGAATAATCGTATTATATGGGATTAAATATGATCAGACTAACATATTTGAAGGTATTCTAATTTTTAGGACGATATTCAGTAAGTTAAGGGTATATATATATATATATATATATATATATATATGTATATATATATATATATATATATATATATATATATATATGTATATAATCTTTACAGTCAAGCAAAATCAATTAGAGCGTCTTGTCGAACAGAACACTTAGAAAATTCCGAAAACGTTTTAATTCACTTTATAATCTGTTGAAGATACGATAACCAAGATAATTTATATATTGTCACTGTGGTGTGTTGGTTTATCACAAATCGTACAGTCTTTGACTGCGCTGCGTACCGGCCGGACCCTGGTTAGAGCCCGGCCTCTCGTCGAGCGGGGCTGGACTGGTGTTTTGGTTGGCCGTAAGAGATTGCTCTCGTAGCAATAACCATATAATATGTATCAGTTAGATACATTAAAGTATATAAATAAATAAATAATATATTAGAGGTTGCCAGCAAAGATTGATAGATATGTAGATATAAGTTTTGGTAAGTTTCATTAATCTAATCGGTACGATATTTAGCGCTAAAAGTTTTTGATAGCTTAATTTTAGAACGCATCATTAGTAAACTTGTACTTGAGATTTAATTGAGTTAACTAATAAATTCATTTTATGAGCCCACTAAACATTTGAAACAAGATCTTTTTTATAGTGATGCTAACGATAAAATGGAATATATATTATTATGGATATACACATGCAAGTTTCAAAAGTAAACATGGTAATTGTTATATAAATATATTTTTAATAACCCTCAAAAGTCAGTCCACGCAGAATATGCATTTAGTGACGTAACAGGTCGACTAGGGCCTAGCTGAGTTACATCATACGTTTCCAGAATATCAAATAAGCGATCGAATACACTGCTGAGATCAAATAGTTCAATGACAGTGAGTTTAGTGTCTCGCCTATATTTTTTCGAATTAGTTAATAAATTGCTAGATTATTTCAATGATGTTACTTTAAATATTAGCCATGAATGGAAGTTGCATCTTAAGAAGAAAATATTTTAGAATTGTTTCATTGCTATCGTAAAAAAATATAGCAGAATCAAGTGTGATTGGTAGAAGACCCACTAATCGAATTAATTATGTACTGAATTATATAACGAAGGAACCGTTTTAAAAGTAAGTTTTTATTAGAGTCGAAGTTACATTACCAACGAAAAAGTTAGATCAGAGGAAGACGTAACAACTCGATAAAGCAATCTAAGCGGTTATTTGCCGCACAGATCGTTACATTGTGCTTTCTGCGTAACGTCGACCGTTCAACAATTATAACTTCAACAACTCTCCGACGAAGGTGTGCGCCGTTACGATCAAAACTTTCTTTTGGGGCCTCCTTAATGCGAAGAGGTACAAATACGAACCGTGTTTCTTTAAGCAAAACATTTCGCAGCCAAGATTATTTGCGCATCTAACTTAAAAAATATAAATCTCAAACTGTCAGAAATATAAAATGTTCCACGTCTGTCAGGGATTAATTCGGCCGTTACGGACCGGAGCGTGCGGTAGTGTGCGCGATCGAGAGGAGGGAGGAAGAGAATTGGCGAGGTGTGTGCATCTCTAATAAGGGCGGAAAGAAAAATTAGAAAAGTAAAAAATGGCCTCGCGAGGTGGGCGGGCGGGGGCGCGGTCGGGGGACGTGATAAAGGATATTCGGGACGTGACGGGACGCGGACGATCTTTACCTCGCTACCCGAATGCTACCAATCTTGTCAACAAGGGACATCTCGGTCAGAAACGAGATATTTATAAATGGGGCGACTAGTAGCAGGCGATGATTTGTGTGTATTTCTAGCAGTTAATACGGCGACTGATTGCTTGTCCACATTTCTGTTTGCTAGAAAATAATTGATGGTTTATGTAACTTTCTTAAAATGTGTTACAATTTAGTTATGGATGGAACTATGTTTTGCTCCTTCATTGCTTTCGGAATATAAAAGAAAAAATATATTTGATCATTTATGGAGTGAACATGATTTTACTTGTAAACTTATATTATCTATATATCCTATTATATTTATAACAATATGCGGAGTAGTTTTCGTAACGACCAAACGTGCAGACGTATTGAGCCGATCCTCTCGCTCGAAGCCTATAGACTATTTCGGACGCCGATTTGACTTTGACTCGTATTTGCTCCGCTCTAATAAAGACACACAACTTTATCTCAAGCAGTTAAGCTCCGATAATAGCAACTAACGAAGCCCAAAGTTAATCCCTGATTCGGGCCGCCAATCAAAAGGCTGCATCGGGTGCGCGAGCAGGACTTCCACCGGGGGCGTAAAAAAGAAAACTCGAAACGAGAGTAACCCTGGAACAATATTATTTATTGCTTTCGCCGGCGAATCCAATTTGCGACGCAACGGAACGCGGAACGGGAGGAGCGGGACGTTCGTTAACATTCCGTCGTCGATACAATGATAATATTTTGCGGTGATTATTTCGCTCAGATGACGTCGCGACGGGTAAGATTATAGCGTTCACCTGAGTGCGGACGGCAGACGCGTGTGTCGGGCTACCGCACGTATTTTCCTCAGCCGCTTCTTCAAGTTTGTCGCTCGTATTCCGAGAAGTTTAATCCGGAAATCGTATTACAGGGCAAGCGGGCCGAGAGTTATCTGGGCTCGATAAACGTCATTAATTATCCGAATCTCGATTAATATCGCCCTTAGACGCTGATGTCAATGATGATGCTAATATTAGATAGATGGATACCATTTACAGACAATTATATTTATATATCTCCCTTATCACGTCCACACAGTTATATTGATTCATTACGAGCTTTATTTCAAGACTGTAAGCCAAAATACGTTTAAGCTCTAAATTTATAAGAAAATGAAAATCATAATAATCTCTTATTGAAACTGAACTATTTGGACAATCATAACAATCGATAGTCTACTTACTGGACGTTTCGAGGTCTTCTGAATTTACGAATACAGACGAGACCTACAACGCATTGCTTAAGACATTTGTCTTATTCAAGTTCCGACGTGCAAATATTTCCGGCGTTCATAGTTTCAAGTTAAAGGTATCTTCAACATAAATACGGGTTAGTACTTCCGCTCGCCTTCCTGCCCGTAACACTGAGTTTTTACCTCATTAATTTTCATCTTTCCTCATTTTTTCATATTTTTCTCCGTTTTCTTTTCTCAAACGGACTGAGTCAGAGGATGAGATAGAGTCGAAATGAATGAAGGAAAAATGAAGAAGGCCAGGATGAGCTGTTCAGATTTAAATCATCTTATATCCAATCTTACATTAAAGAAAATCTTTTATGTTGAGGAAAAATCATAATCTCGTTACTTGGTTTGACGCACTTTAATCCTGCTTGGAGGTGGTTACCTCCATAGATAGAAAGAAATTATTAATAAAAACTGTTTTCTTGCTTATTTTATTGGCTTTTTTATATTTTGCTTGGGATGCGTTCGGCATGAGTGGTACCACGATGGATAGATACCACGTGGTTAAATATTTTAGAGAATTTTATAATATGAGTTGTGTTTTATTGTCACGTGTAACATTGCATTAAATTAAATACATGTATCTTTTATATTAATGACTATTAACCAGAAAACTAGTTTTGCACGGTACATAAAATGTTTTAACATTTACAATTGAAGACCAGAATGTTTAATGTGTAATGTTTTAACTTAAAAGCACATATTTTTAATAATTAATGACTATTAACCAGAAACAAAATTTTGGATGGCGCATAAGATATTTTAAAGTTTATAAATAAGGGTAGAAACATGTATACATCTAACATTTTCAATGAAGTAAGATTGGGTCTGTATTATAGAATAATGTGGTGTTTTATTATCACCTGTAATGTTTCAATTTAAATGCATATATTTTTAACAAATAATGAGTATTGACCAGAAACCGAATTTCGGATAGTACATAAATGTTTTAAGGTTTACAAATAAGGACAAAAACATGTATATATTTAACATTTTAAATGAAATAAGATTAGGTCTGTGTTGCAGGATAGGGGTGATGTTTTATTATTATGTCTTATGCACTAATTTAAATACCTACATTTTTGATAATTAATTGCTATTAACCAGGTAACAATGTTTGAAAGTTTGCAAATAAGGACCAAAAACATGTACATATACATTTAATATTTTAAATGAAATGAGATTGCGTCTCAGAAATTATTAAAATACAAGTTATAAAATATTATATCTTTAGATTTCGTGACTTTTTTGTTATTTAGTTGTTAGCAACAATAGTCAGTGTTGATTATATAATGGAAGCCAGTAAATTAACATTCTATTTTTTTACTTTTAATTGTTTAACGTCATGTATGCTATTATAAAACTGGAATACAAGTATGTTTGTAGATTGAAGGTATTTTTGAGAAAAAATATTCGAAAATGCTATTTGGGCTTTTGTGTTCTCTGAAATGTATTTTTTAGAATTTTTTATTCGAATATAACGCAAAAATCACTGTATCGAATTTAATGTAACTTTTACTGGGACAATTCTTGGGATTCCAATTAAAATTTAGGCTATTTTGTTCCATCCGAATTTTTCCTAAGGCATGTTTTGCCTGTGTGTTTTTTCAGTTTGTCTGTATGTATATTTGTCTGACTCGTATGTCGGTGGTGCAGCTAATTATTTATGTTGTTGTTTTTTATTTTGTTTTGGCCTTTGTATTTTTATACTTATTTTGCACAAATTTGCATGACTGGGTGCATAATACACCAATACCGAATTACAACTTGGGCTACGACTATGACTTTTTTTGCGTTATGTAAACATTAATGAGGCGATTTCAATTAAATTTTCATTGAGATGAGATGATGTCGATTATGCTATATATCTTTATCAAAAGGCGATACTTTAATGAGAATAGATGAATACAATAAGAAAAATAAAATGTTTTCGTCAAGTTCTTGCTTTTGGTGACTTATAGTTTCATCATTTTAGTCTATCCCTCTAATCACCAGTCACATTATTGTAATTCCTATAGCTAAAATTTCTATAGCTCAAAGCCAAATTGAAAAATTAGACCAGAGGGGGCGGAATATAGTGCGCATCACTTTGAAGCTAAATTTTTCGAAAATGGGGCTTATGATTGCAATGTAATAAATAGAATCTTAATTTAATTTTAATAGCCTCCCGTACACAATTAGTTTAAAAAAATTAAAAATGGTTTGCTGCCTATAAAGCGTACACAGGTAAAATATTGTACTGGCCTTATAGAAATAGAATATAATTAAAAAAAAGTTGACATATTTTAGAATATAAAAAAGAAAATAATTCAGACATTTTCATTAAGGAAATTTTCAATAAGCAAAATTTATTATGACCATAATACAAAACCGAAAAATAATATCATATATATTATATTTTTAATATATTAAGATTCGTCGAAAACAAATAAAAGTAACAATAAAAACCTAAAATAACAATAAAAAATACGAAGTACCTACACCATAACTTTTTAGAAACGATTCTAAACAATAATTATTCCCATTTTTTTATTTGTAGCAATTGTCTAAATTTCTTAAAAATAAACTGTTAACTGACATTGACGATTTTTTTTGTTGTCAAAATGAATATCTTTTTGTTCTTTCGAGTTTGGGTATTCTTTCATTATGCTAGTTCAAA
Source organism: Druceiella hillmani (assembly GCA_039881145.1). NCBI lineage: Eukaryota > Metazoa > Arthropoda > Insecta > Lepidoptera > Hepialidae > Druceiella > Druceiella hillmani. Next base: position 1,118,878 of record JAYKKI010000014.1, read on the forward strand.
GTGCTTCATAGAAATATTATGTACAAACTATTAGGAAGACTAACCTGATTTCGTAAAAAGGTACAAGACTTCACATTTGTTTGCTTGACAACTGAAATAAAACTCACAACTAAATGAAACTACGTGATGTATTATATACTACGTGATGTACTATATACTTTATTTATATTGTTTACCACGATCTAGGTTTCGTATATGACAACATTTTCAGGTGGGCTATTAGCAAAGATATTTAGAAATTGCCCACCTGAAGATGCTGCCGTACAACGAAACCCGGGTAGTGATAGTTTCATTTAGTTGTGAATGATGAATTTCTACAAAATTATCGCCGAATATATTCAATATTTGAAATAAAAGTTTTAAGGCGCTTATTTTTTAATTTTCTTTATTTAAGACTGCCGTAATTTTTCTTGTAAAACCCAATAACATATGAACTTTTACCGTATCTTTCAAAACCGAAGAAGCTTTGAGACTGTGACAGACGTATAGACGGACGGATGACCTGCTATGATGAAATTATAACGGTTCCTTGTTTTACAACGGGATATTAAAATAAAATTTGATACAAGTTTCTAACACGTGCAATATTATTGTATTGGTTTCAATATAAATATTTTGAAAGTTAGTATTTTTTATGAAGAAAATTAATTTTCACAAAAAAAAAATTTGTTCAAAACCAAATCAGTTTTTTAAAACGATAAGTAAAGTTATAAACGGATTCTGTTTTAATAACATCAAAATGGAGATACTCAACTATTCGTTAGGAATTTGTGTCCGTAATACGGTGCAAACTTTATTGGATTATTTAATGTATGCTTATTAGGAATTTTATTTCTTCGTCGAGCGCGTCGCACTGGGAGGAGGCTCTGTGGTCACACTTACTAACGCATAAAAATGTTATGACCCGAGATACGCCGGAAATGCACACGGGGCGGTATCGAAATATGACATCGCCTCAGAGTATTACAATACCGCTCCCTTAAGGGTGAAATATGACATCGTTTATTGCTGAAGATGCAATAAACTTTACGTATAGTTTTATTTTCTTCTGCTACGTATCGAATATTATTGATGCTAAAATGCGAAGTACGTACCTACCAATTCGAAATTCGCGACGGTGTGAATGTCTTATAAAAGATAAGAAGATGCGAAATGATGGCCAGGTTTTGAGAACAAGAAGCTTGACGAGTCTGGTCTGAGGAAATGCTCGATGAGAGGTTTACGATTCGGATATTGTACGTCACTGTCATTGACAACCGGGTGAAAGTTGCAGGCAAAAGCCAGTCTAGTATACTTATGTGTTGTGCTTAATTATACTCAAGAGTCTCATAATTCCGGTCCCTATCATCTACGAAATGTCAGTAGAAATGGTTATTGAGTGATAGGTCTGCTTTATTTGTCGATGGTTTGCATGCATCCCATAAACATTTGCTGCTGTCTGTAATCTATGGTGAATTGTCAGTTGGTTCTTATCGCGGATAAGCTTTACATTCGCTTATTTGAAAATATTTTTGTATTTTATACTGAAATTAATCATTTTTCATATTTATTGTCCTCTTTTATGTACTTAATATTTAATATATTTTATTTCAATTACGAAAAATTTGTTTTCTTTCATTACAATATAAATATTAATTCCATCAATTTAAAAAAATACTCAAGCCAATAGTGAGAAGAAATATGGGAATAAAAGTGAAATGAGCTATAATGCGTGGCGTAAAAAAAGAGTTACTAGACATTTTAATTTTCTTTTGATTAAAATATTGATATTGTTAAAGAGAACGCCTTTAAAAAAATATAAAACAGAACATGATAGCTATAAAAGAAACAATGCTAGTGCTGCATTTCAGTTATTTCTAGTTTGAATCGCGTTGTAAAATTTAGAAAATTATTTTTAATTACCTGGATGAAGTCGAAGTTGAAGGTGAATTTAATCTTGGATATGGTAATATTTGATAGTAAAGACCCATTGGTATTTTATTAATTCGAAATATTGTTTTAATTTTTAATTTATTCTAATTATATAGTTTCATATTAAAACCATTTCTTCACAAATGCTCCAAATCGGATAAATTATAAATTAATTAGATAAGATTTCCATATCTCTTTTATTTAACCTCGATATTATTGATAACTTGCACAAAAATAATGCAATTTTTAACCGTAGATAAATGTCATTCTGACGTCAATCTGAGGGATGGTGTATTTTCTCCCTTGGGATGGCGTTAATAGATGTATACATTTTATAGCGAATAGTTGTAGATTGCTCCTATCGGTGGGTAATTGTAAGTAGTCATGTTCGTGGATAATACACGAATATGGAATCATCCACCAGTAGACAGTTTATTTTGATGCAAAAACGTTAGTAACTGTTAATTCCTTAATTTAAGCAAAAAATAGTCGCAGATAGGTTATAGGTACCAGCGGTTAATCGTTTAATCGTCGTTCATTTGAAATGTGAATAGTCATCGGTTAGATTTAGATGATAATTAAACGTTGTTAAGAAAAACTGCAAATATTATTATTGCGCTCTGTAGTACATCTAGAAGTAATCGTGTTGCCGATCTCGTTTGTCGGTGGATAAATTTATTTCTTATAGTTATAATAACAGTTAAAATAGTCCAATTATGAAATATTTTCAATATCCCCAATCGTTGATGATATTAGATATTCCCTTAAGATTGTTACGTTGACTATACATCACAGTGAAGTATAAACATTTTATTATTAATCTTTTAATGTTCCATACTGAAAATAAAACTAAAGTTTACGTGTTAAGAATTGTATTCTCTAAAATATTTCAAATTTACAATACGTACTAGCTACATATTGTAAAACTCTCTCGATAAACTGTATTTGTAAAGAAGTGGGGAAACCCTACTGCGTCTAATATCTATATAGACCGAAAGGCTACCATAAACATGTTTTGTCTTACATTATGTATTGTCTTTGTTAGTTTTGCTGTTCATTAGTTGCAATAAAAGGGATTACAAAAGACTGAGCATCCCAAAGGAGGGTCAAGTAGCCGCCCCACCACGATAGTTTGAAAGATTTTTAGCCAATAAGATAATTTCATTTTAAACAGAGATGTTTTTTGCAAACCTAACAAAATTTGTAAACGACACTTTGATCATGGCAGTCAAACAGTTGACACTATTTTAATAAAACAAGTCGCTAGTGTTGTGACAGACTAATAATAATGAGACATTGTTATATCTCCTATACGCTCCATAATATTATGGAATCACCTCTCATTTGTTTCTCAAAGACTACACGATAAAGATAGTTGGGTTGTAATATAGCAGAGTTCCAACGTATTTATAGTCATATTTATACTATGGAGTATATTAATCCGCGTTTATTTCAATAGTTAAAATTCTTTTTGTTTTAATTTTGGAGGGTTAAAACAAAATAAGGGAAACTTTTCTTTAATATCTTGTGTCGTGTGAAAATCAATGAAAAGAGAAAATTATAAGTATTTCCAAAACTGTCTTTTTATAATTTTATGTAAAATCGATCTAGAGTTATTGTCGAAAACATCCACCAAAAATATTTTTCCCCCTCTACCTCTGAAACTGCTAAAGTCAAAATTATAAACATTTTCACTTTAGCAGTTGGTAGTATTCTTGAAACCAAAGCAGTCACCTGGTTTTCACAGTACAGTAGGTATATTAAAAGTACGTATACTGTCATTAATCAATGATTCCAATAATCATAATTATTGAGAAATTTTTAATATATGAACGTCTGTCAAAGTTTTTTGGAATTGTTAGCTAGCGATAAGTTATTTTTAAATAGTTTAATAAAAATGTTTACATGTGCTTAACTGTGTATTTCTACTTGTACGTAACAGGTAATATTTCAAATTGCAGCGACATCGACTTCATGTCAGATATATACCGAATAGACGTGATAGAGAGATGGCACAACAACTAATTTAAGCAAGTAGTATTTCGTGTACGCACTCGGCGATCGGCGCCGGCGGTGGTCGCTCCCGCGGGAGCGGACGCGGTCGGAGCCCATGATTTCCAGGGCGGCCGAAGCTGTTATCGTATGCTAATGCTGCGATGCAGACTGCACAACGAGCGAGAATCGCTCTACATTGTAAAGGTTTTATTTAAATTAACTTCGGTCCATATGTTTTTCTTATGCTTTCCGTTCAGATCTGATGAAATATTGCATTTTTACAACGTTCAATTCAAACTCAAAGTTTAGCAAGATCTATCTAGGTTAAAATATCGCTTTAAAAGAAAGGCTACCCATTATTCTTTGAATTATTTATTTTTATTTTTAATAGATTAACTTAAAAGTTTACTGGCTCAATGTTTGAAAACGAATTAATAAAATGATCATAAAATTTAATTAATTGGATACTTTTCGTTTAATATAAACACTCATCACACAATTTTCTTATTTCTTAAAATTTTCCTTTTAGTATTTGGAAAGATAGAGCATTATTTTAATTAACAATTATTCTTCGGTTTCCTTTACATATGTAATATTTGGAGTATTTCTTAAATATTATTTTATTTTATGTTTTTTTTGTTTTTCATGCGGAGAAAAGGTTGTAAATATAAATACACGATTTAATAGATTAATGTTTTTACATGGACAATTTACATAATTGAAGAATTTCATTTTATATTTAGCGTTCAACTATGCCGCAAGAGTTGGTCCGAGAACGCGACCAGCGAGCGGGGTGGAGCGACGAATGAACCAACGCGCCTCCCAATGAAAACATTTCCACCTTATTGCGGCTACATATTATGTTTGCGCGCTGGATGCGACCGCGCCTGTTTGATTAGGACGTACGTTAAAATAATTAAGGTCTCGTCCAGCGCCGCTCTAACCATTTCGTTTTTGCGCCTCATTTTTTAAGAAATTATTCGGTTCTGCGAAATTTAATTTCAGCCTAAAATTATGTGAAAGCAGAATATGTAGATTAATTGGTATATCTGCTGAAAAAAGCGTTCAATCGGAACGTGTACTTTTGGAAAACGTCAAATTTGGTCGAAGTGTTGGTTTGTGAACCTAGGTTTTTGTTTCTACAGAGGTATCTAAACTTCGTTCAAAACTATTTTTTGAACCAAAATCTGGGGCAAATGCCCTTCACATTTCCATAATAACCTTCCATTGGCACAAAAACGTTGGAAGCCACTAACGAATTCACCTACCGACCAGAGCGTTAAGGTCAAGAGTATCTCTGGAAATATCGCCGCCGCCGACTGTGTAATGTATGCGCTCATACGATATGGAGATTAAGTCCGACGGACAAAACGTATAAAGAGCATCCTAATGAAAATATCGACAGAGCTGAGCGGCCCGCCCATCGCTGGAACTCGCGGGCGGCAAGGCAAACAGCGCCCGCCCGTCTAATGACTGGACAAACAGGCATCTGCATAAACTCTCGGCCGACGCACTCGGCGCCGCACTCCGCTAACTTCGTAAACAAACAGAATTACCTCCGGCCGAGGTCCGCCCCCGAGCGACGTCGGCCGCGCCGCGCGGTGCCTTTTTATGACTCCATTTTATGATTTGGTAATGGGTCCGCGAACGCAGGCCTCGCTCTCAACGACTTAATTGTGAAGGCGCCGGGGGTGTGTTTTACTAAGATTTTGGGATAATTTTCAATTGGGTTCACTGGTAATACCGATTGTCCCCGGTAAGCTTTTTAATTTTTGATGAACCTAGATTGAAACAGATATTTAGGCAGACACCGTTACAATGTTAATAGTCTTAATAAAATAATGCATTCTAACGTCAAATATTTTGAATGGCTATGTTGAATGGATGAAAAAACGTACATTGATTGAAGTAATATGTATAAATATTTTCAATAACTAAAATATATTTTTTAGTTTAATTTCTAGTCTTCATTACTAAAGTAACTTCAATGCGACAAGTTTCCTACAGTTTCCTAACAGTTTTATGAGATTGTATCGTAGAATAAGTATATTAACTACGTTTATTTGTTTGTATTGTATTAACTACGTTATAAAAAAAATAAAATGATTAGGAAAATACATTTTTAAACGATTCTTCAACGTTACATTTTGTAGGTGTTTACTATTATAGTAAAAATAGGTAATATACTTTCTGAATTAGAAAACGATATATTTTCATAATTTTACTCTAAACTTTAAAACTCGAATAACTCGACTCGAAATTTAAAACTCAAATAACTCGCCGACATACGAATATTCTAAACATAAAGTTAGCAGATTATAGTCATCTATTACTATGGAATGTACTATAATATAACAAAAAATAGCAATTAATTTGTAACTTATATATATTCATAATTTAAAAGAAATTTAGAGCAAAAGTTTTTCTTCGAACGTCACGAGATGACCTACACTATTTCTCAAAGTTGTCTTCTATAAGTATATTTATTGTAACTCTTGCTAAGCGTTTTGATTCGCAAATATTAAAGATCGTCTGATTGTATGGCGATTTATCAGTTATAATAAAGGCCTTATTTTATTAAAATATCTTCCTTGTTAAAAGTTCATGAGCATAATCTAAACTGACATTAAAATATGGGTTATACAGAGGTTATAGTCAGATATCCCATTAGAGTTTTCCTAATCTTTGCATAATTTTTGCAATAGTGTTGGGGTGAATATTGTTCTGAAGGAAATAAATATAAGACTGAGATATTTTCTCTTGGCTCGGATTTGGTTACTGGGTTTATTTGTCTTCAAAATTGTTTTAAAGTTTTAATCAATAATATTGCTTTATTATATGATAAACGCGTTGTGTTATAGACGTCCCGTTTTTACCATTTGATCCATAAAATTCTACAGCTAATGACTGTTAGTTAATTCCTTTTACCATGCTCCAGCCCATAAACAAATATACGTATCGGGTAGTGATACCAAAGTAGCGGAAAATTATTCAAGGCAGTGTCTGCAGAAAGGTCGCGGCTTCAACTTTTAAGTCCGAAGAATTTTATATTAAACCTGCGAGGCTAATTAGTCTTTGTTACTTTGTGACAATTAGGTTTGGCCCTATCAATGGCTCCGATGGTGGGCTTGGAGAACGGCTTAAAGTTTTACACAAACAAGTTGGTCAAGGGCATAGCAGCTTCGAGACGTTCTACTTTACAGGAGAAAATATGGTTGGTTTAAGTCCGACTTAAAATGGTATATACACCTGAAGTGCAATTATTATGAATTATTTAAAGAAAAACAAGCATGATGAGCAAGCATGCTACGTGCATGTAAAGGTTAACTACATAAGCGAATTGGCTATGGAAATATACATAGGAATCTTGAAAGTAATAAATGAGATAAAATCTCCTAGAAAATTGAGTAGTGTGTTGCTTCATTAATGAACTGCCATTAGCTGCCCACCTTGTCTAAATTTCAGGAGCTGTCATTTTACATACATATAAATGTAGATATTAATTCACGGTAATATTATTTATATATGTATTAGAAAAATAGCAATGTTTCTTTCAAAGTTAAAATAACTTTGACTTAAAAGTATTTGAAAGTAGTGGTGAAAGTCGTAAGTATGTTATTAATAATAATTAAAGTTTCTGGTTAGTCTCAGTTAAAATTGAGTTAATGTAAAATTTGATGGAGTGATGGGAGCAACTCAGTTATAATACTAAAAAATATACATAAAATATTCTTATTTTGGAGTGAACCCCCTCCTATTCTATTTTTTTTTAAATATGAATAACGTAATTTATTTATTGTATTAACTTTAATGGAAAATTGTATCGGTCAACTTTCAATATAGATAAAGGAAAACAGGTTGTTTTCCTACGAAACATATAATATGAAATATATTTATATAATGAAAAATTATATTAGCAATAATATGTTATTTACAGTAGTTTCATATAAACACTAAGTAATCCTAAATGTATAAACTTTTACTTGCACCTTAGTACGTATGGAATGTATCGTAGTGTTGGTTTTGTTCGTATTTAATAATTTTATTTTCTTAACGAATGCTGTAAGATTAGGATTTACTTTCATCATATAAAATAGTCGAGTTTCGTCATGACGTCAATAGATTGTATCTATAGTTGAATGTGCTTATGTTTCTAGTGAAAGTGGCAGATTTCTCCAAGACCACCCGAGATCTAGTATAGTAGATGCTTAAAATTATATGCATATACTAGTATATATATGTAGTGGAAATATTTCCTTTTATATTTGTTTGTTTGCGTTAATAATATCATATTACTGTTACTTATAATGACGTTTTATGGGGGAGGAGCAGTGATAAAGCAGATAATTTATTTGTTTAGTTTGCGTTAATCTTTCGAGTCACAGGGCCGATTTCAAAAATGATTTTTTTGTCAGAAAACCTATACACAATTAAATGAAACTATGTGATGTAGTATTCTTTACCACGACCTAGGTTTCGTTGTATTACAAAATCTTCAGGTGGGATATTAGCAAAGATGCTAATATCCCACCTGAATCTCCTATCTTTGCTAATCCACCTATCTTTGCTAATATCCTACCTGAAGATGTTGTAATACAACGAAACCTAGGTTGTGGTAAAGAAATTAAAGAAAGTAGAATTAATAATACATCACGTAGTTTCATTTAATTGTGAATAATGAATTTCTACAAAATTAACGCCAAATATATTCAATATTAAAAAACCTATACTTTAAGGAAGATAATAGATTTTATATCATCATGTTCGAACATTATAAGGACAGAGCAGTAAAAGAAAATTTATTTATTTATTCAAAGGCTCACAAAACACATTGCAGTTACGCAAGTATATAAAAGTCACAGTATAAAATGAGACTATGACTCTAATTAAGTGTGTAGAGAATGGTGAAAATATACATTTTTATTGGTTACATATGTTAGTGATTTTATTTCATAATATGTTGATCAATTAATAATGTTACTTTTAACTTAGAATTTATCTTATTTTTATATACGGAACTTTCAATTAGTTCTATTTTAGTCAGGCTTTAATCATCATCATCATCATATATATTAATACGCTAAGGTTAAGATGTTACACTCCCTTTTTAGAAAAAACCTCACAACTAATCCACATAAATTATATATCATTTTATAGATAATTGCTTGCTCTACCGGCATCCACAACTAAAAAAATTATTATTGCTATTGTTTTTGCAAATTAATTGATTATTAAAATTATATACACAAAACAGCAATGCTGCCATCTAACGGCTCAACGTCAATATGATTGACGGTCGGTAAAATTTTTGTTTAATTTCAAATCCACTCACGTATAAATAAAGTGGCGCTTTAGCTCAATGCTTTTGATACTTGCGCCTCTATATGTCAATTTTAGTAAAATATTTGTTTGATCTGTCATCTGAGCTTCATAATGGAATAAATAATGCGAAGACTTCGCACGGGTCACGCTAGTTTATAATTAATATGTTTTGTATTTCCTGTTTAAATGCTAATGATTCCCTTTAAAAAAGTCCAAAGAAAGATGTTCAGAAGCAATATCGTTGTGCAATTGGCACATTCGAGTTATGAAAAGAGGTATTATTGTTATAAATTTTAAGTATAAATAATGTTGGTGAAGATTTACGAGAGCTGAATCAGGTGTTGAAGTAAGTCGGTTTCTCTCTACCTTGTTCTGTGCAAGCAGTATCCTCTGACTTCTGAAAATGGCACATATATTGTGAAACACTGCTTAAATGGGTCAAGCTAGAGCTTATTTATTGACTGATCACCCCGTATATTATACGTACTCCAGATATCGACAACCGATGTCACCGTTTAGTGACCGCGGGACAGTGAGAAGAGGAATGATAGTTCAAACAATTTTACGCAAACGAAACGGCGAACTAGCTATTGCTCGCAGCTGCGCTCGTGTAGGATTAGTGATGTTCGCAATTTTCACGTTTGATGATTGAATTTGGATAGTTGCATTATGCACAGCAGTTTGTGCTTGCCGGACTTACCTCGTAAATATTAACATACCTGAATATCTCCATCAACATGTAATGTATAAAAAACTTCCTAGATAAATACTCCACATAATCATGAATCCGCATTAAAATCGATCCAGTACAAGGTTAATTATAAGCGAACGTAGATACAGACAGGCAGGCGGACGTTGGCTTTTATATAGATAAACATAGAAATTATTGCTAATATAGTAAGAAAAATTTCGACAAGTGTATTTGTCGAAATTTTTCTTTACAACTTAAAACAAGAAAATACTTACAAATATTCTGATTAATTTGCGTCATAATTCTTTCGCATCGAGATTTCCTCATTAGGATTGAGAATAACGGAGTGAAACACCTAAACTACAGTCACAGTTTCTTTACGTGATTTGCTCTTCTAGCAATAAATTGGGTACAGCTATTAAGATTATCGCTTCACATATATCAACGCCCAAATGATCATGTTTGTTCCTAATAAGAATTATGAGCGTCGCTTATTGCTCTAGGTACAAAGAAAAAGCTACGCCAATTGCCGGACGATAAACGTTGACAAGCATCGAAGGCGAGCGAATAAAGTGTTTACGTTCGTTTGCTTGTAACATAATAACTGTAAAGCAAATGAAAACGTCTTCTTTATATCGAAAGTTTTCTCTTTCCTTTTAAAGTCGAAGGCGGGCGGCCGCGCGAGTGTGCCGGCGAGCTTTCCGCGCGCCGCCCCGCGGATACTTAAGTATAACTTAGTGCCGCATTCTCGCCGAGTCGAAATAATTGAAGTTGAGGACAAAGAAAGGCGGAGTCGGCCGTATTCGGCGCCGTGATAAAGGTTTCAAGGTGTCTGGATGGTTTAGTCGTAATAGGCGGAATCCTTATAACGAAGTTTACCCCCCCCCCCCATATCTTTATGACGTTCGCTTATCGAGGACGACGCCGCTTCGAGTTGAATTAAATTATCCTGATTATAAAATTTTGTCTCCACTCGAGTTTATTTGTGTTTAAGACGAGGCATTGTCATGGAAATATCGATTGTCGATAACCATTCAGGATTAGCGCATCTCGTAGTAATTGTATTTTATTTAGCTCGCATTTGAAAATAAACTTTACGTATAAAACTTCAGATGTACAGTGATTACCTTAAAGCACAGTGAGACATCGGTCGATGACTACGTGACTGCGATAATGTCTTCTGCCATTGTATAACCAATTTGTATAACGCGGGCATTATTTCCGGAGGAAAATCAGGAGAAAAAGCATTGCGCACTTAACCTTTTTCGTTAATATTAGCGATGAAAATAATCGTTTCACGTAGGCGTTAACATGTCATGAAGCAGTTTAACGTTCTCTCGAAAATAAAACAATTTCAAGAGAGTGGCACCGCCTGAGGAAGATGCGTTGGTGTGATGGCCGCCGAGCGCGAGCCCAGTTGTTGTGATTAAGCGTTACTACGAGGTCGAGTAAACAATAATAACAGAACTCATTGCCGGAACTGGCTTACACCGTGAGTTTTAGTTGAGCAGTTCAAAGTGATTTTTTAAATGGTACAACCTGGTTTATTTAGCTTAAATATTCAGATATAAAAAAACTTGTTTCCATCAAAACTATGAAGTGTGTCAAAGTATTGAATTGATCATGAGAATTAATGTATCATTAAAATTACGCACGTTGTGAAATGAACCATATTTTGCTCCGACAGTGTAAATGTTTATACTGACAAGACACTTTAATGAAAAGTGGAACGTATCGGTTACAGGGAAGGGGGAGGGAAGGTTGGGTTGAGGGAGAGCGAGCGACGATATTTCTCCTTCAGTACCATGCTAGTGAACAGACGACCTCCAGTAAAATAAGTCTAGCTAGAGCCTAGCTCTTCCAGTTTTGATTATACTCTCAGTTAAATTAAAGTTATATTCATTTTTGTATATTAATACTAGTGAGAACATTATCGTAAAAGTGTCCGTTAGTGCCGTTGAACCGAACTTCAGAGTAATAATGTATATTTTCTGTCAAACGATTGTCTGGCTTTTATTGCACAATTTTCTTAATATTTGCTTTCTTTTCTTTTAGACATAAGAAGGAAGTTATACTTTTACCGCGTGTGGCGGTCACGCACAAATTTTTGTTAAGTTGAAATATGCGCTTCCGTAAATATAATCGTTTAGTATATTCTGAAATAGGTCAACTTAAATAGGAAAATTTATATATAAAAGTTGTTACATAGATGTCAGGATGTAAATTTATTTATGTTTGAAATTACAATACATTCTTTATACTTTAAAAAGTCATAAGAATTGTCTAAGTTTCGTCAGAGCGAATAAAGCAGGTTTAATTCTATACCACCAGCTACTCGGTGTACTTAATTTTAACTAGTTTTTAATGCGAAAAAGTAGAGTGGAATTAGGAGTTCATACTAATAATCAAGCAATTTCATTTTACTAATTATCAAAAAGACTGCATTTTAATGCACTGCACCATCATACTGACATAAACTAGTTTTAAATTTTAGATATTTCAGTTTCTTCATAAATATTGAAAGAAAGGTACAGTAATCGTTTTGTTTTTGACATAGGCCATAAGATAATTGAAAGTTGCGCTTTAGTATTTTTTAAACATATTTTTTACATCAATTCCCTATAAACACTTTTTGATCATATTTCAATTATTTATACATTTTAAGTACGAATGAAGTTTTATTTTCTGAGGATATTTTTCCGAATTTTATGCAGACTTAAATTTTTCAATGTGTAGAATTTTCGTCAATCATTTATCGACTTTCTTAATTTTTCTTTGAGACTACAATATTTCATTGAATGCTCAGATTTAATTTTTGGCTCATCGTGCATATAAAAATCACGGGTAGGTTTGTATAGATGCTGACCTGTCTGTCTATACAATATAAATATGTATCTGAAGGGTCTCTATTTAAGCTTTCAATTTTACAGATGTTAGAAAAGATTTATATTTAGAAAAGATTCAGCTTTAGCTTTTCAGATGTTAGAAAAGATTTATATTTGCATCCTTATGTACCTTAAAATGGATTTATTTTAGAACTAAGAAGGTAGTGATGAAGACTTTTATTTATCGCAATTATTTAAATTAAGGTTTCTAATAATAAATGACTACTTATTAGCTATATTAAATAAATTATATACGTTTACATTATATACTTATTTAATTACAAGAAAAATCTTATTTTCAAACTCCAAATTCAACTTGGCATGTTAATTGTTTAAATATAAATGAACCCTTCAATGATACTACCTTATTGTGGCACCTATTCAAAACAACATGGGAAAGTGAACATATGGTATTTAGTTATCCAAAAAACAGAAACAACATCACTTTTTTAATAGTAACAATGTTACTGTGTATTACGAAGCACAGTTCTTCTTTAGTATACAAAAATTAGCTCTGTTCTGTTATTCAAATACTGATCGAATATTACGGATATTTATTTACGCATCTACCTTCCTGTAATTAGTTATACTTTATTGAGGGGTATAATTTTTTCATAGTCGTTTGATGTTATTAAACGAATGTAGAATATAACCATTTAATAAACTAATAGGGGTATGAAGTCCGGTCGTCACCGAATCGAATCTCTTATATTACAAGACGTATTTGGTAAAGTTTGCGTTTGTTTAAACTAAACATCTAACTGCCTTGCTGAAATGCAATGGTGAAGAATCATATAAACTTTTCAACAGAAGAATTGAATTAACAGCAGTAATTATTGTCTAATTTAATATATACACAGAGTACGAAATGTAGTCCTCACTGATTTTTATCCTTCTGAACATAGAAAAGATATTAATTTAATCCGCTTGGACAGATGAAATCAATGTAAAATTAAGGTATTAGTGTTATGATTAACAAATTTCTATTGATAAAATTTAAATTTGTTTAACAATACTTTAAAATAGGATTATTTAGTAGCTTTTAGGTTGAAATATTTCAGAATTCTTCTGTTCTTTAATAGACAGGAGCAGTGAGCAGAGAGAATGAAACCTTCTCGATTTCGTTATTTTTAAATTAATGTTTTCTATTAATTAAACTATGAAATGAGTTGAGCTGCGTTGATCATACGATATCATAATGTGACTATGGTATATAATGTAACCGTCACAATGATAACATAATTACCTTATACTATGGTCTACTTCTTTTTGTAAATGTCTAAAACACTTAATAATTTATTGGAGTTTATTCCTTAAGATTCGATTTTTATATATAGCACCCGGTATGAAGTTTTATGAGGAGTAAAATCAGAGCGTTAAAAAAGTGTAACCGTTAGGTGGCCTCTACTCGCAACACTTCTCCGCATCTTTAGAGTGAGATATCAATATGTTTATTTGGCATTTTCTTATGGCGTAATTCCAATGACGGAGTGTGACACACATATTGGCATTTTTTTATGGTGGAATCGCAATGATGGAGTGTGACATAGATAGTTTACTATCGTTCGCTTATATCAAAATGCAATTATTAAATGTCATTATGTGTGAAATATTTGGTAACTTCTATCCTACAAAATTAAAAAGTCTCTTCTAATTTTAACTTCTTATTCTGACGTTACTAATTGCTGTTAATTTTGTTGTGTAAATTTGATCCCGTTCATTTGTGTTTTACTTGAAAATAATTATATTGTAAGCCTTTTTTAATCACAGGATTTTCCATTACATTTAACGATATTGATATTCCAAGACAATCGTATTTAAGGAGTAATCCCTAGTCGCGCGTCGGAGCTGACACACAATTGTTTTATTCATGTTTGTAACTTTAGATTTCACAATTTTAACATTACTCATTTTCATTTCAATTTTTGTAAGACATTAAACTATATTTTTTCTGTATTAAATGAGGATTACTTTGAGTGTACGATCCACGAAACTACGGGGGGTGTAGCATGCAAGTTTGAAAGCTTGTATGTTAGATCTTGGTAATTAATTATTAAAAAGAGCAATAAAAACATGTCATTGGATAGTACATAACTAAACATACAGTAAAGTTTCATCTCTTTACTGAATAAATGTTAATATAGCAGTATTACAAAAAGCTTGATATGACTTTGTGTGCTATGTCCCCTATAAGAGAAACAGATTGAATTGTAAGAAACTAGCACCAGCTACCTGATATTGCTTGAATTATGTTCTATTAAATAGGATAAAGCTTTAAACGAAATTAGCGCCATCTATTCTAAATTTGATAAACTTTATTAAAAGGGATGCAGCACAGGCACGATTCTATCTTGAAAGCTGCAGCACAATTGCTATCATTAAAAAAAGGGTATATTCGGTTTTTAATATATGTAGCTTTTTTAGAATAAACATTTTTCATTGCGTTCTACACTTTTTTATCATAATAGCTAATCTGCATTCTTTACACTTCGTGTATACGGGTATGTGCCAAATTTTACTAACATCAATATATGTGTATCAAGTTCAGACTATGTTCGAAAATCAGACCGATAACTGCAAAATGTATATGTTGCGACTGTGTATGGAGTTACAGATACGGTCAATACCACGATTGTAGCGAGCTGCAAATAAAGTGAATGAGCAGTTATTTTTGATGACATCGTGCTGTGCACCTGAGGGCTGCGTCGTGCTATTGATCTGGGCGGAGTGTCTTTTAGCTAGGGCGGACAGTTTGATTTACTTTCCAATAGACAAATATGAATTCTGTCCTTTGCAAGAAACCACAAGTGTGCTAAGTAATATATACCTGTTTAGTATTTATTTTGAAGGTTTGGAAACGAGTTTCGTCTTGTTCGATTTTCCCATTTGTGGTTTGTTTACGTTACATTACAGGACTATCACAATAATCCATTGCTATAAAAGATCTTCCTCATATAAGCTTAGATATTAAATTTACAAGTAGTTAAGAATGTATGAGATCATTTATTTGCATATTTGTACACTGCGGTCATATGAATTATCACAATATATTTTATAACATAACTCTTTTTGTTAGTTTTATGAAGAATATATTAATTTTTTAATCGCAAATTAAAAACTCTAAATTGTGTTTACACGAGAATTAATACTTATAAGATCTTATGATTGATAAATGAGATGATTTAAATAAATTTACAGCAATTTTGTAAAGGATCAGTAGGATAATGAAAGAAATGGGCGAAAAAGCGGAGGGAGGGGGTTGCGGGATGACTTAAAAAATTGATTTTGGACAAGCAATGAAAAATGATTAAAGCAACAGCCGAACGAAATTAACATTAATTGCAAATCGGAAACTAAGCTCAACTTTAAATTGAGAACGGGTAACAATGCGACCAAGCAGATTTTACAAGTTAAACTCACATTATCCGTTTAAGTGAAACTCGTCCAGAAGCGAGGCGGAGTGTAATATCCTTATATTTCTTTTAGACTACGGCGCTGTTATAAAAATTAACCCTCTTCAACGGGCGGTACCGAGCCGAACAGGACGTACTTCGATACAAATGTCCCAGATTTAGCAGGGACCGCGCGCCTCTGCTCGCGGCCGAGTTATTTTTAATTACGCGTCCGACGTAGCGCCGTCGTTCAATGAGCCGTTGTTTTCTTTATTAAAAAGGAGTGTCCTTTTTATTTAGCTCATAGAATTTCTTAATTTCGCCGGGCCGCCCGCCCGTAAACGCCTCGCCCGCTCGTAAATAGTGCATAACTACGGGCGTAGGGCGGCGCGAGGTGCGTCGTTAGGCGGCGTCTCGTGTCGCAGTATGTTCGGGCCATCTCGCCCGCTTATTATTTTCGCGCGTTAGCTGCCCTAATATCTGTGCGAGACGCTAAATAAAATCCGCTTTATTTGCTGGCCGCAGTAATATTGGCGTCGTTTCTACGCTTGCCGGCGTTCGATTGCGAATCCTCAGATCGTGCCTCACGACAAGTACATTATCAGTGTTTAGCCACAGTTATAGAATGATATAAAACATTTGCTTTATTATTCTGTAATGTTATTTTAACATTGATTCTAGATGTTATTGAGTTAATGAACTGATAATTTTAAAATTTGAGCTAAAAAAGAAGTAATAAAAAGCATTTTTCGGATAAAATGTATCAGAAATGAAAGCATTTCTGATACATTTTATAATTATTGGTATGGAAGAAATATTTTAAAAGAGATTTATAGCTACGATGATAATTTTACTGGGAAATTATTTAGTGCTGTTTTCAATTTTCTGGTGTTTGTAGTCAAACTGGGACACTTATGACTTCGTAGCGTCCATCCATCCCTTCCACTGATATACATAAGATTTTACAGTTTTAACTCTATTTGCAGGAAATTTTGCCATTACATTCTTCACGAAGGAAATATTTTTGCGTTATTCATAACAAGTTTTTGAAATAAAAATGCAAGGCAGCTTGGCTTATACCATCTAAAAAAAATTAGAACTATTATTTAAATCTCTTTAATTCATACATGAAAATTTTTTAAAAGTTAGTTAATTCAAAATATGTGAGTTAATAATATGTATTACCATCCAAATTTCCCGTTTATGCATTTAACGGTTCCTGAGAAAATCGACTGTGAGTCGAACATACATTGCCTAATATATGTTTTGCAGCTGTAAAAACATCTAGAACTCTCACTGTAGTTTTCCTACAACTTTTTCTCAAATTACCAAATCCTTTAATTTTTACTTTAGATTGTGTAGCTTCAGACATAAGTGGAAGAAGGGAGGATGCAACATATTTTTTAATATTTTCCAGTATATCTCAAAAGATATATTATGAAAATATTTCTGTAACCATAATATCTAGCCCTTTCAAGTGATATTCTACACTATTTATGGAAATTAAAAAAATCCAGTATTAAGTAACATGCTAATGTAAAATTCCTAAAATTGCTTTGAGTTTTAAATATTCGAAAATTCAAGTTTCTGCGTCAAGTGATTTCTGGGAAAAACGGCTATAACGGACGAATGGAAAGATACGTAAGTGATCTCATAAGGTTCCGTCTTTTTCATTTTCAGGTACAGAACCGTAAAAATTACGGTCAATCATGACTAAAGAATCCCCGATTAAAATGCATTTAAAAATATGTTCTACGTAAATCAGACAATCCCAGCGCAGAAACTAATACTCGTCTTTTTTAGTAAGAATATTATTTTGTCCATTTTTTTCTCAATAGAGATCAACATGTCACAGATTCCTGGTATATGCGTTAGTGAAACATTACACATATCTGTATGAAATCTAAAGGCATTATTTGGCACATACGTCAAAATAATTCACACTCACTGTGTCTGCATTATTTAAAGTACTCAATTTATAATGGAAAACCTTTCTGAAATTGAAATATGGATTCTTAGAGATTTTTCAGTACCGGTATATGATAAGAAAAATAAAACGTTATAAAAACACAAAAAAAATAAGTAATTAGTTTACGGCTTTCTCTTCTACGTTCAAGTGATTATTTGAGTATTTCGAGATTGAGACCACTATCATTGAAGGTGTTGAAAGTTGTGATGCATCAAAAAACTCGTTAAGCAGTGTTACGTTTTTTATAACATAATTGGCGTAAAGATCTACTTATCTAAGCAACTGTAATATTAAAATATTCCATATTAAAACAACAAATAGCGGATATCTACTGATCATCAGTAGATATTGAAATACAAATAAATAATTACTTAAACGGGGACGGGTTCGCAACCTGCACTCTTGTAAATCTGCAATAAATCTAGTTGCTAGTTTTAAAAGTGACTGCATTCTAGATATTGATCGCAATCCGTCTAGCTGCTTGTTTTAATAGTGACTACATTCTAGCCTCTGGTTGTTTTTCGGGGATTAAAATGTATATATGTAAATCAAAATATTATTACAAATATATTTCTATGGCCAAAGAGGTACATTCAAAACCTAAATTATTTATTGCAATTGCGTATGTGTGAGTTAAAGTCACAATGAAAAATTAATGTATGATCCAGACATGTAGATGTATTGTTTTCCCAAAAAACCCTTGAGTGTTGTTTTGAAGTAATTTTTAGTTATCCTAAAAATAAAATAGCAAATGGGTTTCACAAGTGACAATAGCACCGAAGAAGCTTTGAAGAGAAGATGCCGAGGTTCCAAAAACATTTGTGATTTATGTATACGACTGAATGTTTGAACAGGTACTGAAAATATTTTTTATAACAATTTTATTTGTTCTTCTGAAAAATTTAGACGTGATAGAAAAAATGTATATATATATATATATATATATATATATATATATATGTAAATATATATATATATATATATGTAAATATATATATATATATATATATATATATATATATATATATATATATATACATAACATAACATAAGTAAACCGTAGGTAATCCGCTTCACCGAAGCTACATCTAACACCCAATTGTCGACCTCACTGCCGGGCATTAAGTGAGAGCTAGTGCTAAAATATCATTACTCGTAGTATTGGGCGGGCGGTGGAGTCCGGGAGTCCTTCTGCGTGAGTCGGTCACGAAAGTGGATCAGTGTGACCTCATTTGGCCCCGGCCTAGACATTTGTTCTCGACAATGCATTTCAGTAAAGTCGATGCTTAATTGCCCCGGAATCTACTCTCTACTTTTATAAATATATATTTTGTTAAGTAACTTTATGTATTTATACTAAAAATTCGTGATTTTTTCTAGTCTCCTTTGTGAGCATGTAAAAAAAACTTTTAGAAATAGTTATAAATATATTAAAATTACTTACCGGCATAGTTTGACTGCCGTGTAAGCTGTTAATGGCCGCTTGTGCTTCTTGATGTGAACTGAATTTGACGAATGCACAACCTGTAACAAGTTTATTTTAACGTAAATATGAGGTATGCTAAAAATAATTATTGTAATAATTTATAGTCTGAACTTAACGCTTTTAATGATGTAAACAATGAGAGGAAGAAGTGCTCTTAACTTAAAGCCAATCTTGTTGAAATGAAATTTCTTTAGCGACGTCTGAGTCAGAAAAACTGGTACGTTAAAATTGTGTAACGCGCAGTCGGCGCATGTTCGGCATAGCCGACTTGGTAATAAAAAATAAATTAATACACACACCCACACGCACACTCCCACACATACACACACACACACACATATATATATATATATATATACAATCTGGATTTGACCGTTCGACATTAAATTAATCCTCATATACAATATGTTGTTCCTCAACCGTACATTAAACAACAATTAACAAAATTCAGTCGTTTAGTCACGGGAATAGTTTTCAAGTAATTTATAATTTCAAACACGCTGTATGTAAATTTAAATACGCCGCGCTGCTTTGCTATCGGTGCCGACCAAAACAACAACCGTGCGCCGTCGCCGTTGTCGCGTAACATAAACATTGCAAATGGTGTTTACGTTTTGTTTATGTTAAAATGCTATTTAATTTTTTTGCAGAAACATTGTATTTTTGTTTTCAGAGTAATTGTTTATTTCATTATTTTAAAGTATTTATGACATATAGTACTGACTGGGTTTTCTTTTAATATCGAACGGTGAAATTCACATTAAAAAAAAAATATATATATATATATATGTATATATATATATATATATATATATAAATATTTTTATATATATATATATATATATATATATATATATATATATACTCTTTTGCATAAAAAACGGGCGGTTTCGATTTTATCATATTATTAACAAAATATTATTTATAGTAGTAATTGTAATTGTTACTGGCAGGTATAGTGTGTTCTGGCACATAAAAACGAACGTTCTAAATTTGAAATTTATTCTTTATGAATGAAAATTCTCTTTCACTGATAAAAACGTATTTTTTGGCGGTGAATGAAGTCCAACTCTTATTAAGTCCTTTTTCATTTGTTACGTTTTTTATTTTAACGAATATATTTAAATGAATTTCTTCTGTTTGCTGTATTAGTTCACTTCTGTTTGCTGTTCTCAGTATGGTTGAAAAAACGATAAGAGCTAGTAAAATTATTGCGCTGCTTGAAGAATACTGTAGCCAATGTTATGTGTCTCAGCAGTAAAATGTGAGCAGTTCCACCGACCGAAGGACCTGGCAACGACACTAAGAATCGGACTCCGTCAGTAGAAGGCCCGGTTCTGGAAGAAAACGGTGCACTGAGCCACGGGACGACCGCTTCATAGTCAGTCAAGCGCTAAGAAATCGTCAAGTTACGTACGTGGATCTCAAACAGAACCTCGAGGACGTCAGAGGTACACGAGTAAGCCTATGAATAGTCAGAAGGGGACTTCAGGCCGTCAAAATACGTAGCTATCGTCCAGCTCGGGGCCCTATATTGCTCCGTGAGCATCGAGTTGTCTGATTGAGATTCGCTCAAAATGGACATGGACTCAACAAGAGCGGAATAGTGTTTTATTCTCCGGTGAAGCTTGTTAATTGTTAATTATCGCTCGAATTATATTCAAAATTTAATTTTTAATAAATGCAAAATATGCTATTTTAAAACGGATATTTGTTTTGTGAACATTAAAATTAATTGTTACATGTGAATATCTGTAATTTGGCATAATGGATCCTGGGCTTGTCGGATTATTGAATGTTTAATGAAAAACACGTAATTAAACATACAAATAAGTTTCTAAACAAAACAAATTATGGAAGGTGAATAAGTAATACCGTTCACTATAAGTGTATGCGAGTAGAGCACACAATATTATTGTATCTCTAATTTTTACTGAAAATTTATCGCAGTCCTTCATAATACTCAATTCTAAATAAGTACTGTTTTCGTTAATTAGAAAAGATCGCTTCTATGCACAATATATTTACAATCTAATTACAATCTATTAATAATATATTACGTATCGTCGAACGCACGAATTGTACTTAATCACGATTACGCATTACACACATAACAAGAAAGTATAAATTGGATCATTTCGGCTATGGGTAAAGTTTAAACGATTTTTTTCAACAATACCTTCTGCTTATGTTCCTTAATTATTTTCATTCATCGATCTTTATGTATCGAAAAAGACAAATGGATTTTAAATCTAAAATTATGTTGAATATACTTGGCGTTAATTTTGTAGAAATTCATTATTCACAATTAAAAGAAGATAATAGAAATAATATTACGTGATGTAGTATTATTTCTACTTTCTTTAATTTCTTTACCACGACCTAGGTTTCGTTGTATTACAACATCTTCAGGTGGGATATTAGCAAAGATCTAAAAAAAATCTTTGCTAATATCCCACCTAAAGATGTTGTAATACAATGAAACCTAGGTCGTGGTAAAGAAATTAAAGAAAGTAGAAATAATACTACATCACGTAGTTTCATTTAATTGTGTCTAAAATTATGGTTATATTTGAAAGTCTGAAAATAAATTCATTTGTTTTTTGATTGAAGCCTGCCCTTGAGTATCTTTCAGATTTTGATAATCGCATTCATTTAAAATTTGTCCTTAGTTCCAAAAGACACGGCCAATTTTCCAGTCGTATCTAGTAAAGTGCACGAATATAAAATGGACATGAAAAAAACTAAAAATAAATTAATGAATTATGGTGCATTTTTTACGTGTCTAGAGCTCGGGAGTAATTGTTTATGTGAAATAAAAAAAGGAATTGTTTCGACATTTATTTTTCTCCACTATTTTTAATATTCCTTTTTCCATTTTAAAGACTAAGCCGAATAATTTAATGTTATATATTTTTACATTGAAATGACGTAACTTTTTAAAGTAAAGTTTAAAAACAATAATTATAATGAAAATATAATATGAACTACGGAATAAAATACGAAAATAGTATTATTTCAAAATCACAACAAATTATCATCATCATATATATTAATACGCTAAGGTTAAGATGTTATACTCCCTTTTTAGAAAAAACCTCACAACTAATCCACATAAATTATATATCATTTTATAGATAATTGCTTGCTCTACCGGCATCCACAACTAAACAATTTATTATTGCTATTGTTTTTGCAAATTAATTAATTACTAAAATTATATACACAAAACAGCAATGCTGCCATCTAACGGCTCAACGTCAATATGATTGACGGTCGGTAAAATTTTTGTTTAATTTCAAATCCACTCACGTATAAATAAAGTGGCGCTTTAGCTCAATGCTTTTGATACTTGCGCCTCTATATGTCAATTTTAGTAAAATATTTGTTTGATCTGTCATCTGAGCTTCATAATGGAATAAATAATGCGAAGACTTCGCACGGGTCACGCTAGTATAGAAGTATGTCTCATTTGGTAGCAAGCGTTCGTTCGTTACTGTGCGATTTTTATTTACGCTCGGTGTTCTACACTGATTATTCATCCACGACCCCTTTATTTCTTTTGCCTAATATTTCGGATATTGTGTGATATATTATTATGAGGTTCATCAACTGTAATATAGTCATGCAACAACTGCGAAGGCACGTTGTGTCTTCGTTATCAATTCCTTTACGAACAAGACTGGGACAATGGCTTTCGAATCAGGAATGGAAAATATGAAGTATATATACCGATACTCTAATTATATTATTAGTTTATTACTTCAGCAAATTCTGAGATGTCTGAATTTTATCTAATGCGTGTTTGTAGCTTTAAATGCATGTCGCAAAAATGCGGACAGGTGACAGCCCCATTTCAGTTACTTTGTTACCAAGTGTAACCATTTATTGGTGTAAATATTGTGTTGTGTATTGTTTTCCATTACTTTTATTTGTTTAATATTAATTACTGTTTAAACATTTATTAATAATGTCATGAAGTGCATAAGATTTTTGTATTCGAAATCGGGATTTGTACATTTTGTTAATTTTGACGACACTCCGAGCTCCTTGAACCTCTTTCTAATTTATTCTGGATTTATAGATACCCAGGATTACGAAATAGTAAAAAAAATTATGCACCTTGAAATTTGCTAACTAGACAGAGGCCCATATGAAAATTGGCCATGTCATTTTTCTGTAATTATAGGGAATATTAATATTCCTAATGTTTTAAAAAAGTGCAACTCTTATAAAAATGCAGTTCTTATTGTGAAAAGTCTTATCCTCCAAGCGTCTTATCTCATATCCGGTTGCTGCGTAAGGAAAACGAGGCTCGCAACGTCTTTCTGTAACCGTAGCTCGCAGGTAGCGCCGCGCCGTGCGTAATGTGGGTGAGTCATTTATTATTCAGTACGCAGTCCGGGTAACTTTGTTCACTAAACGATTGAGTTAAGTTGCGCGTTATTATTGCGCTGAGCTTTTTAAGGTGACAAGTGGGTCTTTGTGTTTATCTTATGCTTTTATCTTTTGTAAAGTGCATTCCCGAATGTCATTATTCATTGACTCATTTCCGTGTCCGGGATGTAGATCAAATTGAGAACTTTCAGTGTTTAGCCACGGAGATGGATCTCTTGTTGACCTTCTTCGGGTCATGAAGCGTGCAAGTTGTAATCATGTTGAAGTAGACCAGGTGCTCGGTGTCCTGGATTAGTTCACACGTACAATTAGCATCTCCATCACAATCCTACTTTACGAGATTGACCTTGAACCTGCAGATTCCCGTTCTATAATGGTTCACTGTCACTTTGGGCAGATCTAAGTCACTTTGGGCAGATCTCTAAGTCACTTTGGGCAGATCATAGCCAGGAGTTATTGCGTCTCAGGAGGGACACTGCCACTCGCTGTCATCTTGTTTCTTTTTGTTACTTTCATCGATGTTTTTTCACGTTTATTAAAAGCAAAGGTATATGTTTGGGCATTTGCATTGATTGTTCCATCATAAATAAATATTTTATATTCAGATTATAATACTTATGAATAATAGCCAAATATTTTATTTTATAAGTTGTCATTTGTAAGATGTAAGATATTTGGTTAAATATATTAGTTTCCCGTACAAAGAAGTCTCGTATGCTAGACGAGACAAGATGAAGACACACAATCCCACAGTAAAAATTGAAGTAACAAGAGACAAATAAACACTTCGACGGTGATACGTACCCATTTCATTTTAAGATTTCCGTATTTCATAAGGAAGATAGAACTCCTATAAAATTCCAAGTATTTGTTAGTCTGTCTCACCGTTTTTTTTCAGAATCAATTTGACGTAGAAACTTGAAATTTAGTGCTAGAGTTAAACTGGAAACTGAAAATTGTCAACATTAAAAAATACGAAGATTTTACAGGAGCTAATAATACTTTTTTTTATTTTTCTGTACCCTATAGAAAGTTAATCAAAAGAAAATTTTATAAAGACTTCAAAAATATTTAATTAAAAATTTTATTTAAAACAGTTTAAGGGATATTGTTAGACACTTCTATAAAAATGTTCTCAGAAACCGTTTTAATGTAAAAACTAAACCTGCGTATATATTAAGAGTTAACTTTTAAAAATGTTTATATGCAATTTTTTTGGAGAACCAAAAAAGTCAAATGTGCTCAGTTGTGTCCGAGTCGTAGGACTTTACGTGTAAACGTCAAGTTTTTTTTCGATTTCTTTGGATCTTTGCAGGAATTTAATCAAATAAATACTGGTCTTTTCTTTCCATAAAATGTATTCTCTTCATCAATAACAAATACAAACAATAACATATCAATACCAAGAATAATAGCTGCGCGATAATAAATGTCATTCGGAGTGTTTTTCTTGTAGTAGGATATGTTAAGTAATACAGTGAGCATGGCCAAGTGGAGGTACAGAGAGATATTTTTTCAACCTTATAGTCATAGAATTCTGTTTTTTTTATTAAAGTCAATATCACTTGAGGTTTTATCAGAACTATTTAATGGACTTTCAGGGACAAAGGGTTACTTAAGGGTTTTTAAGGGTTTTCCAAGAACGCGTTTACAATGTAGACTGTCCTTAAAATATGCATACTTCTATATTTCCCTCTCTTTCGGCCACGGTCGCTATGCTCTTAGCTTACATCTACTGTTGAAATAACCTAATTATCTACAATATGAAAAGAGTAAGCTTACTGAATTTATTCCGTAAGTTCCCACACCCCATTATTCACAGAGTTATCGCGTCACGAATTTCGAAATAATTTCATTGCATTGAAAATATTGACCTGGCTACCAAATCGAATTCATAGACGCTTTCAAGTTAATAAGTATTTCAGAATGTTATATAAACTATTTTTAAAAATTTTCATGAATATCTCATTCATAAAAATGTTTAAAAATATTTCTTTCCTGTATTCTAAAATGCTTGTCAAAATTATGAAAAATAAAACGGAATTATGAAAAATTGAACTGCAGTTTACCGGAAAGTCATAGCAATAGTTATAAATTTCATAATTTTCGGGAAATCCACAATATTTTTACACTTATGGAAAATATATTTACATGTCGAAAAATAATATAAATATTTGTAAACAATTTAGTAGATATGCTATGTATTCTTAAACATGTAAATGTGCCTAATGTGTATGAAACTCCCGTAGTGCGAGTTACATTCGTACTTAACTACATTATTTTTTTGGATTCTTTCCAAATCAAAATACTTCGTTATCGTAAGCCAAGACTACAACTAATTGTAATGCATTTGTAGAAATCATTTTCGTAATTGATAACATCCGAATTTGAGTTCTACGCAGCATCCGATAACAGTTTTTTTATAACTTTTATAAATATTATTGTAAACATATCGCATGAACTTCATTACACATTAAAAGTTCGCTTTAGTGCAGAAACTTTATCCGACAAAATAGTTTCTATATCTTTCCTGTTTGCGCAAGTTCAATTATTATCGTGCGTATTACGCGAAACAAATTGTGTGTGTATTTTTATTTTTCCCGAATAACGAAATAAAAAAAGCAAGCGCGCGCGTACAACAAGTTATTCCCGGCTGATATGTAATGATGAGCGATGAATCCGCTGGGTCCGCTGATGAACATGGGATTAGAGTGGGCCGGATTTCCCCCCTCTCCGCCTCGCATCTCCGAGGAGGGGCGTATTTTTGTGCCACATTTGGGTACGTTCTGGCTTGAGGCATAATGATTAATATGGATTTAATGTTACGGCGATTGTTTGCCTACGTATATCTTGGTATTATAGTGTATGGATATATGATCATATTTATTAAAGTTAATACAACTGTGGCCCAGATTGGGTGTTTGTTCGTGTGTGGAATAGCCGAGCAAGAGTTTTGTATTAATGTTATTAAGATAGTCTTTGATATATAATTGAAGTCCAGATGCTTGTAATCGTTTAGACTACGTTTTTATAAAATTTTTACTTTATTGATAAAAAATTTTAACGCTCCTAAATCCTTTTTAAAAAAGGTTTAAAATTTTATCGAATTAGAAAAAGTTGGTGCGATAATTTGCATATATTTGCATACAAATGTTTCGTCCTCTTCATAAAACGCATTGCAAACAATATTGGATTGTTGTGTTTATTCACTTTATATACCGATCTATTTAAGAGTTAAAAATTAAAGAAGTGGAACCTATTTTAATATAAATTAGACAGTATATAATGACATTTTAATTTTCATTGATCTACGATCATATACGTCATGCTATGACCGCCAAAAGTTGGGTATTAACTTATTACTTTGAAAGTAATACCTTTTTAATGTGTAGTTTCACGTCAGGACTAGTGATATAGTTAGCAAATACATTTTGGGTGTTAAGTAACAAATAGAATTTTCAAATCTTATAAGAAAAAGAAAAGAGAAGGGAGGGGTATAAAATACAGAAATGTTGTTTTTGTAATAATATCGGGTCATAGTAAAAGAAATTAATAAGTAGTTTGATACACATAAACATAATAGTTTATGTACGTTTTATATGTAGTTTGATACATATAAACATACATATACATACGTACTTATGTTTATGTTCTTGTTGCTAATAAGGTAAATTTTTGAATTACTGAAAACACACATGTGCGATATTTTATTGAGATTGGTAATGAGGCATGAAGACAAGACAAATAAACAAACAAATATACTTTTGTATGTTTGACGGTACCACTATTTAGGAGTAGGATATATATACGGATATATGGAATTCACATAACACAAAAGTAATAAACAAAATATTATACTTAATTTCTAACTTTTTCCTTTTTTGACGTTATGTATTTATTTCCGAGGAATATTGGAATGTGTTTCAATATTTATTTATTTATTTATCTACTTTAATGTATCTAATTGATACATATGGCGGACTTATTGCTACAAGAGCAATCTCTTACAGGCAAACACAACACCAGTCTAGCCCCGTTCGACGAACGGCCGGGAATCGAACCCGGGTCGCCGCGATGCGTCGCATCGTCAAAGGCCGTATGCCTTGTGATCAACCCAACACACCACGGCGACGACATTACGTGCGATTAACAAATACGATCGAATGGGTTCACGTTTACTAATCAATGCTCGCTTGATATGAACTGCTTATTAATAATGATTTATAAAATATACAGACACATTTGGCATCCTACAAGCATTCGTGCAACGTACCGCTCCCAGAACGAGGTACCGTCGCGACTGCCGGACGCCGAGTCGCGTTTAATAATTCGTTAACAAAATACAAAATTGCTCCCTCCGCGTCGAAATTTATATCGTTTATTTTAATTTCGCAACACGTATAATTACAAGAGAACACGTGAAGCGATAATAAATGAAATATAAAAACGGGAATAATTTGGGGGAGGCAGCGGGGCGGGCGGCACCGGGTCGGGTGACGCGCGGTTAGGGCGGCCACCGGTGCTGCTTTTCTTTTGACGAGACCCTAAATGTGTATGACGTTATAACGCGTTTCAGAAAACGACTTATCTATTTCAGTTTAATTACATTAAATTTTGTATAAAGTAATATAATTCAACGTATCGATAATACTCAAATATTTCAGATTAAAATAAATTTTTAAAGAAAAAATCAAATAGCAAAAAATGTTTTATTTAATTATGTATTGAAAATTGTATACCTAGTCCCGTAATAGTTTTTTTAGACATTTCCAATTGATACGCCATTTAATTAAAAACTTTGTAACGCAAGTATAACGCGTCAATTTGCATTTACTGAGATCGTTAAATTATAAACGCATTATCGGATTTTTCGTATTCAATTAGTGTAAACAATTACCTCCAATTTTATCATCTTCTTAGAAGCCTCATAACATACAATAAAAAATTTTAAAAAAATCTTACATTATTTTCGACCAGTAGCTATTTTTGTGTCCCACAGTCATCCTGCCGATGTAATTTTAATTTTGCTCGCATATACCTAAAACCGTGGTTATGGATTGTGAAAATATTATATAAAATGAGGAATCAAAGCACAAATTTGTTCGAGTAGTATCCACAAAATGAGTATCCTAAATTTATAATCCTCAGAAAGTAATTTAGAATGTTATTCTCGAATTCATGACGTTTTTACTATTGCAATGCACTTGTTCAACTAGCGCCCTCTAGTGTACCTGTATGGGGAGCTTAATTTTATTCAAACCCCATTTAATGTTTACGTTCTTTTCTAACTGGCCTTTTTTGTAGAATTAATTAAAAACACTGTCAGTACCTTTAGTTAAAGTCTTCAAACATAGGGATCACTCGCTCACAAGTCAGTCAATTACTCACATTTTTATTTTAATTTGACTTATAAATTGCTATGACCACCACTGTTTCCGTAGGCAGAAAATAGTGGAATTACAGGCATTTTCATAGACAATAGCTAAGACAGCATAGTAAAGAAAAATAGCACAATCATATACGGTTGTTGTTAAGATCGAGCATTTAAACACAGGGGCAAATGAAATGAAAAAAATTGTTAAGCATTCATGGAATAG
The DNA here is from genome assembly GCA_039881145.1 of Druceiella hillmani. Lineage (NCBI taxonomy): Eukaryota > Metazoa > Arthropoda > Insecta > Lepidoptera > Hepialidae > Druceiella > Druceiella hillmani. The sequence goes on from JAYKKI010000014.1 coordinate 1,148,524, forward strand.
ATCCGAAAAATTAAAAATGAGAATTTATAAAGGTCGAACACTAAAAGGCGGCTATGCGCTGCCGGCGCAAGGGCTACCTCGCCAAATAAAAATCCCCAAGCGTCGGACCGCGATCAATGTGGCCGCCCCGCGCCAGATAAGCCCGCGGCCGCCGCTGTATCGACGGAACGAATGTTTCGCAATTACAACGCATCCGACCGCCACCGCCCCTACACCAATTACCGGGTACAACTTTTTTATTTGTCAATTATTGTTCCCTAAGCAATGCTCTTTAAGTTATATTCGCCTGCGCGCAATCGAGGGCGTGTTTTGCTACGTACATACGAGGCTCGAGCCTCGACACTCGGGTCTACGCTTATTGTATGATGCTGGACAGGCATATAAATTAATTTCATGTTAATTTAGCAGCTACGCTTTTGTGTAAGTTATAACACATTTATAGCAATTTTGAGTTTACTATAATGATGTCGGTTTAGCCACATAATTGGTCTCCCTTTTAAGAAACTTGTGAGTAAAGTTAAAATAAGGTTTGAATGTGCGAATGACGGTGTATTCAGTAAAGGCAAATGATGTTATTGTGAATGCCAAAAATATTATAAACACACTTGTGTAAGTCATTAATCATCGGCTAATTTTCCGACTCAATGGCTGTCTAAAATTTATAAATACATGATAACGTTATCAATTTTTCCAACCCATAAAGAATTTCATAGAAGCAAGTATAATCGGAACCAGAGTGAGGTATACGTGGGTGTGAAGGTAATAATTAAATTTTAAGGAAACTTATAATTTCATGTTCTACGCATTCGTTCCCGTCCTTTTAGAGTTCCGTAAAGGAACTAACTCAAAATGAAACAAAAACGGAACATATAAGACCACATTCGTGTTTGTCCATCCCTAAGTTACAGTAGTTTTTCAAAGAAACTGCTTGACGTATAAATTTTAAATTTAGTACAGTAATAAAGCCTATTAACTTATATATATATATATATATATATATACACATATATATGTATGCACCACTAGAAAACAATCAGATTAAAATTAATTCAGATATGGATTTTTACGTCCTCTCACAGGGCGTCACACTCCTTGGAGTCACATGAAGCAAACCTCAGTCATTGTGTATATTTGATTTAAGTAGTTTCTTTTAAAACTAATTCTGCCCTGTAATTTCATGTGCCATGAATTATCGTAATTTTGGATCTAATTACTATTAGATCAGATATTTCGAAATTTAGCACAAAATCAATTTCTCACAATGCTTCGAAACAATTTAAATTCTTTGTATTATTTCCTTTGGGTAAATATCAACTAGTCGCTGGGATTGAGGGTGTATCTGGGGGAACATTTGGGATTATCAGTCAACAAATAAGCCGGTCTATCTATATCGTGCAACGTTTAAGCAATGTTTCCCGCCTTCTGTTACACTTTTTGTCACTGTCCTGCCCCTATAACGTGTCGCGTAATGGTATAAATTATATAATCTTTCTTAAAATATCATATTGTCAATACAAAAGGAATTTTTTAAGTCGAATGTGTGATCGAGCAAGAACAAAGAAACAAAGAGAAAAACAAGGTTTTCCACGTTATTATCGTATTTTCCTCTTCCCACTTATCATTGCTATTTTCCACTGCAGAGTAAACGTATGACGTGTTAATATGTTTTTAGTTTATAAAGTTGTACTAGCTTCAGTTGTGTCTCTGAGGATTCTGTTTGTATATATATTCTATATATAAAGCCAGACTTAAAGCTGAAGATGTCTGCGATGATTTCATTGAAATCTACGTACAGACAATCAAAATGATTTGTAGGATCTGATTTTTCTTTTAAAAATTTATTATAACACTTGTTTTTAATTTTGTTTATTTCGGGTTCGGCACGCAAAGGGATTATCTGAAACTTTGTCATTTTATAGCTTATGGCATCCAGACGGGCAAGGGGTAATAATAGCTTTAAGAATATGTGGGTAATGAGCAATAACGATTTAAGTGAAGGCAGTCGAAGTTAGAAGCTATATGAAAGTAAAATTTCCAAGGATGGGACACAATAATTAAATCTATAACACAACAATTCAATCTATAAAAAAATCCCAAGATATAATTAATTATTGTCGACTAGGTTCTGCCCCGACTTCGTTTACATAGGCTATATTAATTTTGCCTATTAGTTAATCCAGACTATAATTTTTTCAAAGTCCATTTAAGTTTATCCGTTATAACAAAACCAATGGCATGATTGATAAAAATTGCATAAAAGAGAGAAAATGTTGTATGTTATCTGATAGAAATCATACACGGATTTGGAAATTTAGATTACAGGGTATGAAGTTAATAAATACAAAAATCGGACTTTTCCTTATACAAATTGGACAGAATTTTCTTTAACCACAAGACTATGCGATCAATTAAGAACCTAATGAATATCATAATAGGTAGTCGCTATACCTTAGGAAATATTTTGGTATAAAAAGGTTTATATTAATCCAGGCTATTTATGTGCGAAATTTCGTAGAGATCTGTTCAAAAATGGCAAACATATAGAATAGCAAACATCTATCCATATATTTCCATCCATACTTGTTTAGTTTATTTTTTAATATTTCCTTCAACCAAAGCGGAAAAATTTCTATCCCGTGCATTTCGTATTTTCTTCTTTAGGTTGTTTCTAAACCCTTTTATAATCCTAAGTCTATTTTCCGCATTAATTTTTCATAACATTTACATGCGTGTCTGCTAAACTACCTAAATTTGGCAGATAATGTGATTTGCAGCATCTGCGAGAGCGGCGCCTCCTTGCAGGGGACTAATTAAAGGTACGCCTCGTTATGTGGATTCACTTAAATTATTCGTTGAAATATCAAACATTATGAGAACAATAGTGAAATGAAGGCTTTTAAGTTGCGTAAGAAGTAGTTACACCCCTAACGAAGAGAGTTTCCGTAACTAAGTTATAGACTCATAAAAAGTATTTTTTTTTCGTGTGTATTTTTCCCTTTCACGGAAATAGTGGAAGGAATAGTAAAAACGATCGTCTGCTGATTAGGAATGGGTCAATAATTATTGTTATTTTTTGTAATGTTGAGTTCCTGTGCAAATTTTCCATACGTAATTGTAATTTGGACTTAGTTGTATATAGATCGGTAAATACAAGAGATTATGGATGAACTGTGCCATGAATACAAAATATAAATAAGTACATAAAATGAAAGCGTGAAATACATACGTTCCATAAAACATTTCTTCAAAATAGATATACACGATGTTTACGAATTTCGATATTTTTAGACAACGTACTTTTGATTAATTCAGCAAGTGAAAACACACGATAATTTGTTTACCTAAGTCAGTTTGTCAATTAATATTAATCAGGGTTAACACGATTAGATGACGATGTAGAGATTATGTGTCGGTACAGAAAAAAATTATGGAGGTACATGGTATAGCAGCCAAGGTATTACGCTGTTCTAACAACCACGGCGTTTCAGTATATTTTTAGTACTAGAACGATATTTGGAGATCGATTTTTCAAAGTTTAAAATTAAAAAATTCAATGATATGGGATTGCGAAAATTGTTTTTGGGAAAATATTGGATAAAAAAAATAGGGCAAAAGGAAGAAACCGGAAGTCTGAAGTAGGTGGCCACAGATCGATATGTTGTTATGAAGGATTAATATATTTTTAGTTTGTCCCTCTTCCTTGTGTTTGACCCCTTATTCTCCGTAAGAGATAAGGGTGTAAACATTAGTTAATGAAGATATTTTGACGTAAATTCTGTTCCTTTTTTAATTTTATTTAAAAACGTTTCATCAAAATTACAAGAATTAGCTACACACATTTTAACTAACTTATTGCATTCCTCAGCTATTGTTGACCAGAACAAATTTCTCTTGTAGAAGTAAGTTCGTCGTACGTAAAAGTGTTGCGGTTTAGGTGATACTATACATATAATGAAATTATCAAAGAGAGTGAATTCTGTGCTTAGAAAATATTTTAAAAAGAGTGATTTATTTGAATCTACTGGACAGATTTTGATGAAATTTCGTATGGTAAACGGTAATAGTTTAATAATAAAAAAAATCTAACTATTCTACTTTTCTTGTTATAAATTTCATGCGAACGAAGTCATGGGCAGAGCTTGTAAACAAATAAATAAATAAATAAGTTTTTATTGATTATGTATTGCAAAACGTATAACTGCCTTTATTGCAAAACTATAAAGTACCGTAGTTACAATTTCTTTAGTAGTATTATGAATCCATCCAATTAGAATTGTTTAAATTCAAACTACGAAATATGTCGCGAATTCAGATATGAATAGAATTAAGTATTTTTTTACAAATAATTTTAACTATTTTCCCAAAAAAATTAAAATTGCGTAAAACTTCGAAGAATTTTTAATTTTTCATAAAAGTTTACTTCTAAGTAAACTGTTTTAAGATTTTTTAATTCTCTCTTTCAGGTTAATGTAAATAACACTAAATTTCTCAATAGGGAGATTTTATTAATACAAAAAGATTTTAATTTGGGATAATAATATTACCACACAAAAATTTTCCGGGTATTCAGTCGGTAATGTGGGTATTTTAATTCTAAAAAAAATAACAAAGATCTGTTCAGTAGTTAAAGCATGAAAGCGAAATAAATAATGAAACAAACTCAATTTAACATTTGTAATATTCATTATAGTTACAATTTCTTTAGTCATCAAAGATACATCTCTAGTCGTACTAAGGTATTGTTTAACGGAGAACTTTCAAATTATAGTTGCGAGGTGCTAAGCTGGCTATTAACCCGTAATCTCATTAGATTGCTTTTTCACACGAGATTCCACTCAACGTAGTCGCGTACACTCTCACTCTCCCCTGTATTCGCTCGCAGCAGGTCTACACATCTAGGCTTAACGATATGACGCTAAGAGACGCCTTCCGCGTCGAACATCACAAGGCATCGACGTACGAGTGAAATGTTGAGTCAGACAGGATCTGTCGGATTACCACAATTATGTGCACCGCAAATGACAGGCAATAATCGGAGAAAATAAGATACAGGATATTGAATATTTATCGCGCACGGCTCATAAAAATCGATATAGAAAAAACGGAATTCTGGCCGACTTCCACCGATTCGAACATTTAACGTGATTAAAATAGAGATAATGGAGAGAACTGTTACTGAACACCAGCTAATAGGGACGGAAGACATTTGACGTATGTACTGAGTCATTGAAAGTTGGCTACCGTCTTTCTCCAACTATAGTTGGTATTTGCCGGTCGTTGTCTCACAACCTACAAAACTCGGTCGTCTTCGTTACGCGTTAGTTCCTGGTCATCAAATCATAGTACCGAGGTTATGACCATTATTGGGAAAATGTATCAAACAATGGCTTCTTTATGTAGGCAAAAGTACTAATACTACTGTTTTACAATTTGTTTTTCTTCAATACACATAAAAAGTCCTTGGGCCCGTTTGTCCATATTTGTGCGATTTTCTCAGTAATTACTGATCGGTTTTAATAGCAGATTCTATCAATGGATGGACAATAAAGGTTTACACCTATTACTCAAAAATATTTTACTGAACACCAGTACAAATTACCATGAAATGGCAAAAAAACATCGGAGAGTATTTTTGGAAAACAGTTTGATATAAGTGGAAGCAATATTAATTATAGCAAGAATATTCGCCTCAAATATCTCGACGGAAAAGTCTCGGTAAGAAATGTAGACAAATATTCATCTATGTAGATAGATGTAGGTCTACTCATACTATCGAAAACAGATCTTAAATGGAGGTTTGGTGGAATGGTTCAACTGACGACACAGATAATATAGAATTCTTATCAAATTCAGTACGCTCTGCGTTTTATGTATTTAATTTAGATTAAAATTGTTATTAAAGTCGAACCATTTCGATGAATAGTATATATTTAACAAGGTCATAAGTAATCGTAGAAAATTCGCGCCCGTGTCCAAAATGTTGATAAGGTACTATTTCATCAAGTTACCGAATAAATTGAAACGACTCTAGTTTCAAAATTATTTTCTCGATTATCATCAACAAAACACATGGTCGAACGTACTCTATAGAGGTTATTAATATATGTTATCAGTGAATTTTTTTTCCCACGGTTAGTGAAAAATGTTATTCTCACGTTGGATTTACCTCAGAATCTATGAGTATAATTGTTTTAATAATTTCTGTGGCTTAAAAGAATATATTCGAATTCTATTCGGGGCGCAAAAGTGAAATTTTATTTTATCATCTGTTCTGAAATTAACCCTAATTTCTCCAAATTCTTTCCAACAGAGTGTTTTCAGAGAACCAAAATTTCACAGTCATGGCTTTCGTACATTATTCAGTACTTTTGATCAGAGCTGTCTGACCCTTATTTGAAAATATTTTATCTCAATATGACTTCGTCATTATATGACTTCCGTACGTTAAGGGCATATTTGAAGTATTAATAAAGTATGTGCTGTAAGACGGCTCATTTATTATTCTATGTGTGAACTCATTCTCAAATAATTATGGATCCTCAGTTCTTTGAAAACGATCAAAGTATTCGACCTACTGTTATCATCTTAGATAATGCAATCAATACAGATCGAATCCTGTAAAAAATTCGCTCGGGTTGGGGTTCAATAAAGCCGTAGTTCGCTTTGATATAGCTTTCGTGCTCTCGTATACCTTTCCCCCTTCTAAATGACGTCACTCAATTCAACTTTAAGTATTAACGTGAGATTAAGTCTCACACTACAGCTGACAATCTCGAAGCCCGACCCCGTCAGTTATGCGGACCGGGTTCCGTACGACCGTTCAGCACCTATATGGTGACGTGTTGAGTGTCAAATCTGTAACCTTACCTCATACATAGTCTAGCTCATTATTGATTGATGTTATAATAAAATATTAAATTATATAATATCAATAGTTCGAAATATGTGATAATATAAAACGGTTTGTTGAACCTTTTAATTTCTTTCTTTTTAAGCTGGACGCTAAGACGGATACTCCACGTAAAACAAAGTTTTCATACTTATAATAACATCGTTCACTGTTATAGAAATCTATGGTAATGAAGCTGATATTTTAACGTACAACTATATAATCATTTGTTATAGTTTTAAACATACAATATAAATTTAAAATGCTATACTGAATCGTTTAACAAAGAGCAAGAGAGACATTCCTAAATTTTTAAAAAGCTATGGACAATTTGTTGAGAAAGAATTCAAAAATTATGATAAGGATACGAGATCACTTAATTTTGTGGTCATGTCAGATGTAGTGTGTTTGCGTTTCTGTACTTGGCCGTAAGATTTAATTGTTCTCATGTCCGCTCCCTTTTATTGAAGTTTACTCCTTAAGAATTGATTTTCATTTATAGCGTACGGTATGAAGTTATATGAGGAGTAAAATCAGAAGGTCAGAGTGTACGAAGCTCAGAACATTAAAAAAAGTGTAAACATTAAGTTCTGATCGTACGAAGTTCAAAGCGTTAAAATAAGTATAAACGTTAGGTAGTCTCTCCGCGTGACATTTCTACGCATCTTTAGAGTGAGATATCAATACGTTTATTTGGAATTTTATTATAAAATAAAAAAAATAATACTATAGTTCGAACTATAGTATTATTTTTTATTTTATTGGATTTGCATTAGAAGACTTTTATATCTATTCAGTAAATTAGAAAATTTTGTAAGATTTTACACATTAAATGAAATAAAATTTAACCATATATATATTGAATCTTTGAAGCTTTATTGGCTCGTACCGCTAATAAAATAAGAATAAGATGATAATAATTTCAATATGTTTTCGCCCTCATAATAGTCCGCTGTATAATCATTACATAGCCGCGCCATAATAAAAATTCTTTTCCCGCTCGAGTCGAAATCAGCATATGCGTTACGCCTAAAGAAAATATGCAAACGCGTATTAAAAAGAGATTTCGTCAAAAACAAAGAAAGAAACGAAAGCGGAATGTGACGGAATATTAATGGGCGCTCGACCAGAGCGGCTCAGGAACGCGCCGCCCTTCCGCCCCGAGTAGGAGCTCGGTAAGCGCTTTATCTTCGAGGGGCAACACTGCTTAAAAGCTGCCACAGATGACGTGAAATTTTAACCAGATAAGATTCGTCATAGTTCTAACTCATTTATTTTAAGCTTTTATGTCATTTCCCGGGAAGGTGGGATAAGCAGCTAGTGTGGCTCCCAGTGTGGTACCGGCGAGAGAACCCTGGATAATATAATATGACTATTATTGAAATGATACCAAGAGTCTGCGGTTTGATTGTAAACTTACCATTGAGAAAATTAAACCACGTCTACATCTACGATGGTTCGGCAACGTATGTTGCACAAACTTAAACTGCCTACTGTATAGACTTCTCTGAATTCAATGTATCCATTTAAGAAAATATTCTTGCATCAACTACAAAAAAAGCTTGTCCCAAAGCAATTGAAGGGAATCTTGGAAACAAACGGCTTAGGGACACTGATGCTGAATATGTTATACAAGATTGTGAAATGATTTATATGGTACATACAAATGCGTGGTTCGATAACAATTATACAGTTTTACTTTTCAATTAAATTGGAAATTTATTCTGCAAGTGTTTTGAAATGAACTTATTGGCACATTATTTGTCCATGCTTCGTAAGCATCGATACGATAAGAAACGTATTATGTTTCGTTCGTCTATTTTATTGTTCTTTGGGCAGTTTGCTTACGTGATTGTGAATACATAACTCAAACAGTGGCAAAGACGTAAAGAGTTCTTAGTATGTTTGGAAAATCACTTGATTATTTTACAGTGTTATATTTTGACATAGCTGTTGGTACTAGCGACTCATTATAACATAACGTCGTTAAGTAAACATGCTACTTTTGAAATTTACCTATTATTTTCTAAATGTACAATTATTTTATTAATTTTTCGTCACACTTGTTATTAAGTTATATGGAATGCAGTTGTCTAAAGAAAGATTGCACCCACAAAGGGTAGTAGCCATCATTTTGTTACATCTTTTTTAACCAGAATCTATGTTATAGCTTGCCTTTATCGAATTGTCATGGCTATGTAAAATATATATAATATTATAGAAAATTAATACCTTTAGCGGCATGATATCTTATTAATACTTTCGAGTTTGCTAGTTGTTAATATATCCTTTGGTTTCAATGAAATAATTGTGGTGAACAATTTTACTCACGGCCATAAATTAGATTATCTAATTTTGTTATTTGTGTCACCTGTTGTATCTTCGACATCTTGTTGGCTTTTGAAGAATTTAGAATTTTTCATTATCTTAAAACTAGTTTTGATTTTATTGGTATTAGGTATTTTTATATTTAATAAGCCAAGCAAAATCTAGATGAGAACTCCTCCCGTGTGGGGGCGGCTAATATGAATCGAGCGGAGGGCTCGTGAGAGTGGACCCGGTGACGAATATAAGTAAGCTAGCTCGCGCCTCATGATTGAGTGTTATGGAAATTTGAAATAAAAGCTTTTTATACAAAGCGTAAGCGCATTTTTCGTCCAGTCGTGGAGCCATCGGTCTAATGTGATCCGTCAGATATACGTACGGTCAAAATTACGCGCGCGATTATCAATATGTTGCATGCGTTTATTGAACTTTTCCAGTATTTTGTTATATACTACAGGCATTAGGATGTAGTTTTGCAATAGTGTCAAAGCACAGATCGTAACGGGAATGGAAATTACTCAGAGAATACATTTTAACATTACAATTAAAAGGTTGGTTGGTTGATATCGCTTCCACACGAGATGAAGAAGCGGCTACAAAAATATTAATGATATTTTCGGAGTAGAGCTGTCCGCTGAATAGAAATTCTCCAAGATCAGAGTTCTCAAAATCGCAGGACAGCTGAAGATATGATATGAATTGAGGGGAACGTTATATATATATTACAGAGACGATAGGTTCTAGCAATTCATGAGATTTCATGAACTCGATTTCATACTAGATTTTCATGTCTTGAAAGTGTCCAGTTCTAAGTCTTGTGATGGTCTAGGTGAATACACGATTTGCTTTAATTTCACGTATCTGATTTCACAGATCTGCGTATTTGGTCTTTTTCTTAGCAAGGCCAAAGAATTTGGCGGCACTCGTAATCTGGAAAGATAACATAGGCCTCGTTTTATCTCCAGGTCAGAAAAATGGAATAGGCCACTTTTAATCTCAGGAAATTTCATCCTGACTAATGTTATAAATGCAAAAATGTCTTTGTCATAATTTCACGTCACAAAGAAGCAATGGACTGACATGATCTTTTGAAACGCCTCATATGCAGAATAAGTAGCAACAGAATCACTCCCTTTAATTCGAAATTAAAGGGAAATACTATTATTTTTATTGTAATTTAAATTAAAAGGTCATGAAGTTAAAGTCCTATTATTTAATTTTCCTCAATCGTTCTAGATGGCGTTGCATGTTTTAAAATCTCCCTATTAATTCACATATATAACTAAAACCACGCGAGCTAAACCACGCGTAAAAGCTAGTATTACAATAAAGTGTAACAAAACTATTGATGTACACTGAAAAACATTTTTTGTTATTTTGTAATCAATTAAAATATTAATTGATTACAAAATAACAAAAAATATTAATAATAAAATAAATTATGTTAATAATAAAATAAATTATGTTTAAACAATTTTGTTAAAACTCCTTTTTTGCAACGTAGCAGAGTTTCCACTGATATTTCAATATTTAACACAAGTTTACGAGTGTTTTGAAGTCATGCATATGCGTACTATGCCCCTTAAAATTGTCACAATTTTTTATTAACCTTGAAATGATACCTACACCGATGGCGTAATCGCAGAACTAAAACGTAACCAATTTTATTTGGGTTGTGAATATGTCTCCCGTCGACTTTGCCTTAAGTTAAGTTATCTAAATACCGTGGATATACATCGAACTATCGAGTTTTTTGTGAAAGGAGAGTATTGTTTCTTTTTAAAATAACTGCAACGTTTGAAAAATGAGAAAGTAACTTCTTGGGTAGCCATTCTGCTGTCGAGTATACAAAAAGAACGCGCCGCGTTCATCAGCATCATATATTATTTGACCATCAACGAGTTAATATGGAGAAAAGTGAGCAGTGACACATATGCGTTAAAATACATATGTGTCACTGCTTACTTTGTAAATTTCGATCTGATCACTCTGCAGCAGAGACCATACCAAGAATGTCTCAGATGACATTTCTAATGCTACTGCAAGACGATGATTCCAGTGTTCTGAAGTAGCAATTATACATTATGGAAACAGACCAGATGTAACTGACTGGTTGACTTTAACATCGTCAAATTAAAACTCACTAAGTTGAAAAAGATCCCAAACTTTCAATACTAGCTTTAGCTACACGACTTGGATGCTCTCACGGTAGAGTTAAAAATATTTATTCGAGTTATGTAAAGTATATGTATATAGTGTTTGGATAGCCCATAAGATAAGTCTGGTTCATCTTAAATATGCAGACTCACTTAGAGCATATACACAGATGTCCTTTTTGGCGTTCGTTCAACTGATTGTCATTGGAGATGAGAAGTGGGTTGTGTTTGTGAATAATATCCGTATGCGCCTGTGGTTAAGTCAAAAGGAATTGGGAAAACTAGTGCCAAAACTTATTTCCATCATAAAAAAAATTATGTGTGTCAGTTCTGACGCAACTGGAGTTTACTCCTGAAGTACGATTGTGCATAAAATAGATAACCATGTATATAAATATAAATATCAATATCATAAAATATAAATGAAAATTCCTTAATAAAAATGATGACAATATAATTATTTTCAAGAAAAACACAAATGAACAAGATCAAATTTATACATGAAAATTAAAAACATTTAGTAACGTCAGAATAGGCAGTTAAAATTAGAGACTTATATTAAGTAGGACAGAAGACACAAAATATTCATACATAGTGACATTTAATGATTACATCTTGATAAGGAAATACCAAATAAATATATTTATATCTCACTCTAAATATGCATAGAAATATTGCGCGGAGAGGCCACCTAACGGCACACATGTTTTAACGCTTCATACTTCGCACGTTCTGAACTTCTGATTTTACTTCTCACAAAACTTTATCCTCCTGCATGATAGTATTAGCTCCATATTGCAAGAATTAATCGATTAAAATTATTGAAGCTGGAGCTAGGTTTGGAAATGATTCCAATTCCTCTTATTGCGGTGTCGTACGAATTTTTTCTATTTAGGTCTTTAAGTAATTTTCAATTATATACTTGCAAGTTTCTATTTGAATGCCATCCATGCTTGGCCAAATAGACGGAGATAAAGAAAAAAACATACAAATATTGTATCATTTATGGTTAGCTACAATACAAATATAGTACATATCTTAGACATAGTACGTAACTGTGATATAGTCGTGAAACTTATTTAAAATCACTATTATAAACTTTTTTCTTTTAGTGATTCCAATCGGACAGAAGATGTGTAAAGAAATTTGAAAGATGTTTTGTCCGGAAGAATTGAAAGTACTAATAAACATTGAGCAAGTTAGGTACCATACTGGGGCTAAACAAAACGTCTAAGATGGGGTAAGTAAAAGGAGTAATCCTGATGTATAAGACGATAAAGATAAATTCTCAAACGGAAGGAAAGTCCTTAAGCGCCCGATAATCGAGTGACTCGTGCGGCGTGCGCCCCGCCCGCTTCGACGAGCTGCTCGTACGTTTACCGGCGAGCAATATCATAATTGGCAATTCGTAGCTCGCTTTGTGCAACGCGGCCGCCGCCTGCCCGCTAGTCGGCGAACCTATTGAACAAATTCAATGAGTGTATCTTTAAAAACATCTCGAGCAGTCCCCCGCGCCGGCCTCGCCAATTCCGCCCCGTCGCCCGCGCCGGCTCCGTCCCGCGAAATTGTTTCCCTGCCATCTTCTCGTCCCACCGTAAATTGTGTTCTTTGAGCAATCTGCAAAATTATTCTTTTATGTTATGCCGCCCCTTTGTCACTTTGCCGACGCATTTCCACTGACTCCTGAATTAGATAACAAATTGTTTTTCTGTCATTTCTGTCGTGTGCCGGCGGCGCCGTATGACTTTCTGGATACGTCTAGTATTACTAATAAGTTCCACAGGTATGTACGTCAGTTAGTGAACCTTTTTAATGTATCAAATGCATTATACAATTTTATAATAAAGGTAATTATATCTGCACTTTTCGAACTGCAGCAGCTGTATAATATATGGTTTTATAATAATATTATTTTGATTGTCTCTTCATTATGTCAGTTAGGAAAACGATCAGAGTCGTATAGCATTCTGTAGTCACATGAAATTATAATTATAATATTATTTACAAGTTTGCATTGGTCGTTAAATAATTTACTTATAATTTGTCCACTAGTTTCATTATTTAAATGTCCTTTAAATGGTATGGAATCAATCGAAGATATTAATTTTAAGGTTGTGCTAAAAATGGTACGTGTCAACTCCGACGCGCGACTGAAGTTTACTCCTTAGGTACGATTGTTTTGGAATGTATAAAATAGGTAACACTGTATATAAATATAAATATCAATATCATTAAATTTAAATGAAAAATTTATTAATACAAAATGCTGTCAATATTATTATTTTCAAGTAAAACACAGATAAACAACACGAATAAAAAACAATGTACAACAATATTAAAAAAAATTAGTAACTTCAGACTAAGAAGTCAAATTAAAAGGACTTTTTAATTTTATAGGATAGAAGACACCAAATATTCACACATAATGACATTTAACGATTACGTCTTGATATAAGCGAACGATAGTAAACTATATGTGTCACACTGTGTCGTTGTGATTACGCCATAAGAAAATGCCAAATAAACATATTGATATCTCAATCTAAAGATGCGCAGAAATATCGCTCGGAGAGGCCACCTAACGGTTACACTTTGTTTAATACTCTGAATTTCCGATTTTATTCCTCATAAAACTTCATACCGGGCGCTGATGAAAAACGATTCTTAAGGAGTAAATTTCAATAAAATTCTCATTAAAACGAGGCAATGTGCAGATCACACATATGATATATTTTAACCTTATCCGATTTATAATAGAAAGGAAAATCCTCCAGATTCAGAGCTGTCAAGTCAGCGTAACCATAGTAATGGAATTAACGCCTCACTCCTCTCTACTATAACTTTGAGGTGAATAGAAAAAATATAATACAAATAGCTTGGAATTTTTGTGGTTTCTAGAGAGTTAGTTCTTGTTTAGTTTTCTTAGGACATATGCTTAACATTTTTGGAAGCATAATTCAAGAACGGAGGAACGGTTTTCCGTGCTTGGAAAATTATCCTGTTGTTCGTTCCGCTGATTAAATAAAAAAAACCTGCAGTCAATTGGTTGCTTCCTCCAAAATATAAAAGCCTTCAACAGTGTTTCTATCTACGTACTTACGTACGTACGTACGTACTTGCATTCAAAAAGACTCCGTCATGATTCGTGCTCATCGATTAATATTTCCATTGAAAACTTTTATTGGCCTCATCATTATAAAGAAAGGACATATTAAATATATTTAATATTTATACATATTTCAAATATATCTTTGTAACAAACATCAATGAGCTCAACCGTAGAGTTCAAATAAAACAAAAAATTATATTTAAATATCTGTATTTTCTTGAGGTTTCTCTAGGTACGACGAGCAAAATTAATAATTATACAGAACTTCTATCCATATAAAATATGCTCAATGTTGGTGCAGCGAAGAATTGTAGATAAACTTCTCAGCAGGAAAGTTGTTCATCGTAAATTTCGTCGCAAAGCGGTGGTTGTGGACAAAATAAGGGACAAGGTATATATATATACATATATATATATATATATATATATATATATACATATATATATATATATATATATATATATATATATATATATATACATATATATATATATATATATATATATATATATATATATATATATATATATCCTTACTACAATTTAATATTGTGATACAGGCGGAGAAACATTCCTTAATACTTAATGTTGCAATTCTAACTTTTGTTAAGCCTTTTTAATATTTGTTTTCATAATTCATTACGACTATTAATTAAACTTGTATTAATTATTGTTGCATAATTTTTTGGTTAATTATTTTTGACGTGAAAATGTCTATAAATTCGGTTGATAGCCAAGCAAATTTTTTTGTGCGGCGGTAAAATACTGAATTTCGAGATGGGATAACTTTGTGAATAATGAACCGATAGTAAGGATTAAATTTAGAAAGCCTACTCTTTTAAGATTGTAGATCCTTATTTCAACAATTGAAGTAATCTAAGAGAATAGAGGCCGTGTGTGAAAGAGTCAGAACTATAGAAGTATGCATATCTTACAGGCGGTGAACGTGAAAATTATGCATAATTCTGAAAGTATTTCCTCTGTTTGAAGTATTTCCTCGTGAACGCGTGAAGCAAGAATTCCAGTCGAGATGTGAATGGAAATGGAAAACCCCATGGAAAGCCCTTAAATAGTTCTAATAAGATCTCAAGAGATATTAGCTAATAACAATAATAAACATTATATGACTACAAATTTGGAAAATTATATTTTTTTGACAAATGTCGGCCTTTATGAAACGAAAATACGTCCAGAAGCGAAGAATACAGTAATCGGAGGTAAGAAATGATTAAGTAGAACCAGAAAAGCTCCCGAGAAGTTATTGGTTTTAATAATAAAAATCAAAATTGAAAATTGTAAAATTATACTTTCCCGGGGATATTGGGGAGTTTACATGTAAATATATGTTTAACCCAATATTGTTGCAGAATGTAACAGTGACAAACGCTCTTGTATTGATTAAAATGTATTGATGGAGATAATATATTTTATCGAAATAAAAGGCTTGTATTTCTTTGATTAAATTCTTGCAAAAATTGAAAAGAATCGAAAAACATGACGTTTTCACGTAAAATGCTATGGGTTGGACACGACTGACTTCCTTATTTTTTGCTTGTTCTCTAGATTATGATTAATATATATGATACAATGTGACAACATCCATCGGATTAAATAAATCAAAACTAATTTTTGTACAGTACATACTTGTGATATTGATAGAAGAGCTCTCTGCGAACCAGACCGCTTTGCTATGATATATATGTATATATATATATATATATATATATATATATATATATATATATATAATAAGACCTTGTAATAACGGATGTCCGGCAAACTTGGAGTACTAGACTTGTTTACACCTCGCAGAAGTTGGGCGTGGTCGTAAGACGGTGACGTTCATTACGCGTGCAGCGCGCCAGGTAGCCTGGCGTAGCGCCAAGCTCCTGTTTTGCCGTCGCCGTCGCCGATCGGCTTTTATCGCGCGCGAAGTCTTTATTGCTGGGCGAATGTGCCGCTCTGCAAACTGAACATGTTTTCATGTATGCCGAACACAAATATTATTCGATAGTTTTATGTTTCGGAAACATTTTACGTTTAAAAGTTGCGCCGCGGGAGACTCGCTTAGTGCTCGATATTTTTCTATTCAAATATCGGAGCGTAGTCGGCGTGCATTTAACATTTTTGCACAGATAAGGTGAACGCTGTGGAAAGTTTTGATTCTACGGTCTAACGACAAAGAGAGAAATGTGGCCTTCTGTAATAATGTAACTTAATCTCTATTACGTACCGACTCTATCACCTCTTGTAGTAAGGGAATATTCAGTTTAATTGTGACTATTATTAGTCATTACTTTGTCTTTAACATCTTTGCTGTATAATATATCTATCACTTTGTTTTAGTACTGTATTCCTCAATATACATCCATGTATCACAAAAAAATGTATATCAGATTTTTTTTTCACAATTTAAAAAATAGGGAAGTTAGCAAAAATGTAATAGCTGGATTGAAGAGTAGATGGCTGAAAAATATACTGAATTTATATTTAAAGTTACGTGATACGGTAGTGGTCGATGGTTGCGCCTGCCATTTTGTGAAGAAACCGGTGTTCAAAGCGCTTGTTGAAATTGTTATAATTCGGTTCCGTGATATTATTTGCTTCGTATTTGTGAAACTTATCGATATCTACCAACAACCTATGGTCAACAAGATCGGGTCCCTCAAAACATATTATTCTATACCATAAAATAACCAAAGGAATGAAGATAAATAAATTTCCCTAAACTCAAACTTGGCTCAACTTGGGTCATCTAGCAATCACCACAACAGCCATCTTACATCTAAAGTACCTGCATCAAAGTATAATACTTTAACCTAAACAGTTTAGTGAAATACTTTAATCTAAATAGTTAGGCATAAAGTAATAAATTGGACCAGGACCTTATTGAAAAAAAATATTGTGTTGGCTAAAAAGTATTGAGCGTTTTTTTGAAAATTATCTTGAAAATATGGGAACTTTCTAGAAGCTTCCATGATCGAAGATATATAACGGGCGCGGCACGCTCTCACTGATTCAGTAGTAACTAAGACCCTGCACTGTTAACACGCATAAAATATGGACGACATTAAGATGCACGTGAGACCCTGTCTACGAGTAGCAATGTGATCGCTCTGTTGCCGAAGCTACGCGCAACATGTGCCAATGCGTAGTTCCTGTAGTAATATCTCAAGCTACTGAGAAAAGAATGATTCCAGCGGTTTCGCAGCGGCGATTATTCTCTGAGTGACCACGCTCTGGTCGACCGGCTGAATTGGGTAGCTATAGGTTAAAATTGTTAAACGAAGAAGATAACTGATTAACGATACGCTGGCTAGCAACTGAGTTCGGGTGTTCCCATGGAACTATAGAAAATCATTTACACCCCTTGAGAAAAAGCTTCAAATACGGTGCGCGGATACCACATGAACTTAGCCTGGATCAGCCGTAGTCATACTTCGGTCCTCATATAGCCAAACAGATCCGCTTTAAAGTTTCGGATTTTAGTTGGGCATAGATCCCTCACCCGCCGTATACTCAGAACTTGCCTCCACTGATTATTGTTTGTTTAGATTGCTGAATGACGCCTTACGCGAAAAACTTGGACAATGATGATCATCTACGACACTTCATAGGCCAATTTTTTAATTCCAAGCCACCTGAATTTGACGCAGATACTACCCACGTTCTGCCAGTGCGTTGGAGAGATATAGTATAAAATGATGGTGGTCATTATATCGACGATTAGTTAAGTTTAAATTGGAAATATAATTAAAAATTATAACATTAATGACCGCTCATTACTTATTAGCCAATCCGATAATAACAACATGCACGAAGCAATACTAAGACAGCATTCAAAGTTATCGATCTTTTCGCACAAACAGTATATATTAGACTTTGTGAAAAATATTTTGAAATCATAACTCGACTTGGGTAGAACGGGTGACTGCTCGCGGGTAAACAAACCGCCGCGGCGGGCGCGTGTCGCGCGTCCAAATCACGAATAGAACTTTTCAAAAGAGTTCAAGTTCTGCCTTCTTGGCAGATTTTCTATGCAAATTCGGTCAAAGTTTACGGGTTATTTTAATGTAAATTACGGCTACGAGCTTATCAGCGGTGTTCGAATATTTTGCATGTAAGAATCTTGTTTTCGAGTTGGGCGCGCGACCGGCGACGTATTTGTGCGCCGTAATTTATCGCTCTCCCGATATTCGACTTCAAACGCAGCACTTTTTATTTGAAGTGTCACGAATAACGTAACTTCGTTATAAAATTGTGGTCGATTCACTTGTTTGTTCGATAGGGTTAGTTTTGGTTATTAACTGCTCAGTGGCATAATTCTTGACATACATGGGTAAGGTAGATGGCATGTCGAGGTGTTTACATATTAAAAAGTAGACTAAGACGAACTGTGATTAGTTGGCGAGAGGTGTGCTAAGAAACAATTAATTATATTATGAGGCCGTCCTTTTAAAAGTTCCCTGCCTAAAAAGAAAATAAAAGACCTCTTTTAAAATCTCTTTCCGAATGTCTGTCTATCTGTAAGTTACAGCCGGTTTTGCGAAAAATCACTTAATGTAGAAAGTTGTAATTTTGCATAGTGATGATAGTTGTGAATAAAAGTTGTAATTTGGTATAGCGATGATAGTTATGAATGAAAGTTGTAATTTTGCATAGTGATGATAGTTGTGAATAAAAGTTGTAATTTGGTATAGCGATGATAGTTATGAATGAAAGTTGTAATTTTGCATAGTGATGATAGTTGTGAATAAAAGTTGTAATTTGGTATAGCGATGATAGTTATGAATGAAAGTTGTAATTTGGCATAGTGATGATAGTTGTGAATAAAAGTTGTAATTTGGTATAGCGATGATAGTTATGAATGAAAGTTGTAATTTGGCATAGTGATGATAGTGGGAATGGAAGTTATAATTTGGCATAGTGATGATAGTTATGAATGAAAGTTGTAATTTGGCATAGTGATGATAGTGGGAATGGAAGTTATAATTTGGCATAGTGATGATAGTTATGAATGAAAGTTGTAATTTGGCATAGTGATGATAGTAGCGAATAAAAGTTGTAATTTGGTATAGCGATGATAGATATGAATGAAAGTTGTAATTTGGCATAGTGATGATAGTAGAGAATGAAAGTTGTAATTTGGCATAGTGATGATAGTGGGAATGGAAGTTATAATTTGGCATAGTGATGATAGTTATGAATGAAAGTTGTAATTTGGCATAGTGATGATAGTAGCGAATAAAAGTTGTAATTTGGTATAGCGATGATAGTTATGAATGAACGTTGTAATTTGGCATAGTGATGATAGTGGCGAATGGAAGTTGTAATTTGGCATAGTGATGATAGTTATGAATAAAAGTTGTAATTTGGCATAGTGATGATAGTTATGAATGAAAGTTGTAATTTGGCATAGTGATGAAAGTTGTAATTTGGCATAGTGTTAAAAATGTTAAAAATGTTTATAAGGAAATTTTGGGAGGAGGGGTATAAATTAAGTACTCCAAACAATTTTTTTACTTTTATACATAGTGTGGGGCTTTAATTGTTTACATGTGGGACTTTAATATGAGTTCGTAGCTACGTGGTTTTCCACCTCAATTTTGTGCGAATTTTCTTGCCATTTCTTTTTATTCCCTGCAGTTTCTAATTTTATTTTTAATTTTTATATATTTCACATATAGTGAAAGGGCCAATAACAAGTTTGAAAGGTAAACATTTTTTTTTCATCTATATACTGGAAAATATACAAAAAAGTAAATGTTCACCGCCTTTATTGTCGAAACTACTCGACCTAAAATTATGGGAAAATGTGGTTTTTAGGACTTTGCACGAGGAATGTAAGACATAGCAAAAATATAGGGCTTATCCTAGTGAGTTGTGAATAATTAATTTCTACAAAATTAATGCCAAATATATTCAACAACAGTTTTTAATAAAAAATTCCAATTATCTGTATAATTACAAAACAAATGTCACAATTCTTTATACAATGAAAGTAAAACAAGAGGTCCAATTCCGTCGACTGTCTAAATCTCGGGCCGCGCCGGGCGGCCGCGTCGTAGCAGCCGGCCGGCACGGCACCTGAATCGGTGCACGGAGCGAGCGCCATTATTTAACTCAGCATTATAACACAATTTGTAACGGGCAAAGCAAATAAATGCTTATATAGTTTTTTGCCGGCAAACAGTGGGCGGGCGGCGCGCGCCCCTCGGCAATAAAGGTGACAAACGCCCGGCGCGTTCCCGCCGCACCTACACTAGTACCTACTCGCGGCTGCTTTTAATTAACTATCTTGTTACAATTTATATTACATAGATAAGTGGGCGAGAGACTTGCCTTTGGCCCTTCCTAAGTTGTTAGAAACGACTTAAATGGCGTCGGGAAACGTTTTTAACTGTGTCGAGTTTTTCATAAATCGAGGTTGTGATAAAATTAAGCAAATGAATGTTTGAAGTAAAAACACAACTGTTCAATTAGTGGTTCGTAACAGGCAATTATATTTACTGCACAGGATTATAATGAGGTAAAGAGTGTAATAAATCATTTTGTTTTTCATTAATATGGCTTCAATATAAAACGTAAAGAAGCAAAGAGAAGATACATAATATAGGGCGAGAATGTATGGATAATTCTTATTCAATCAACATACAATAGAATATTTAAGCATCCTGCATATGTATGCTTTATAATCGATTAGTGCGAGAGCTTTGACTTTTGACGATAGAAGTAATTTTACAATAATTAACTTTACTATAGCTTTTTGGAAAGAGGAGGCATTCCTCTAAAAATATTTTGTCATCTAGAATATTTATGATGGTCGAAACTTGACTTTGAAAAATGACACGAGTCTCGTATGTGAGGATTCGCTATAGTTCCCAATTCTTGACTATTTTGCAAACATTGTGTTTTATCGATTGGCAGAACCAGAACAGAAGTTAATTTTTTGTCACAATGTTTTAGCAAATAGTTTTATTTTTTGATAAACAATTTTTTTTCATTTTTTCGTTTTCGGTGACTGTTTTCGACATAGACAGCAACCGTTTTCTTAGTTATGACACAGTAAGCTTACTGTAGATGCAATTAATAATAATTTGTATGGATATTATAATAACAGCTGAGAGGGGAGATAAAGAGAGCGGGGTGAGGAAAAAATAAACGTCTGTTTCGCTCTCGATCGTTCTGTTTCTGCAAGCAAGAATAAGAGAAAAATTAATAAAAGAATGATTTAAATTTTGAATTATTTTTCTTTCGTATGGGCTGTTGGTGAAAAGTATCATTTTCTCTGCCCACCTTGAAATTGACTTCTCCATTAGAGAGGAGTCCGTAATCTCCGCCTCCGTTTTGTGCGGTTTTTTTTCGATTTCTCTTTGTCCCCTGCAGTTGTTAATTTTTTTAATTTTTTAATGTTTGCAATTGTCCACAATTCAAAATAAAGCTCGACGTGTGAACTTTTTTAATCTCAAATGAATTAAAAATTTGCAGAATATACTAAATAAAAATTTAATTGTTAATGAAATGTTACATTTTTTAAATAACATTCTTTTGTTCAGTCAGCCCATCGAAGCGGGATAACTCATCCATTGTGTTTTTTTGCTTTTCGTTATATTTCTCAATGTATGAACTTACATTATCAAGGAAAAAGGATTTTACCTAAAAAATGTAACATTTCATTAACAAGCTCATTTTACATTGTAACA
The DNA here is from genome assembly GCA_039881145.1 of Druceiella hillmani. NCBI lineage: Eukaryota > Metazoa > Arthropoda > Insecta > Lepidoptera > Hepialidae > Druceiella > Druceiella hillmani. The sequence goes on from JAYKKI010000014.1 coordinate 1,170,706, forward strand.
TTTCATTATCAGCCGCTCGATACATAAGTGAATAAGCAAACCCCTAGTAAAATAAACCTCGCTTGATATAGTTTTCGTTATGTTAACAGTTGTATTAAAGTGTTAGATATGTATTAATAATATTATGGCAATTACGAATGTTCAGCTGCCCTAACGCGTTATTTTCTCTGCTAATTATTGCAATTAAAGATAGTTAACCTTACGAAAATTAAATTTATGTAATTAAAAATAACAAGACAATCAGCACAAAAAGTTCAATTTAGAGTCAGTACGTTGCGTCGAGACTTTATAATAATAATTTATATTTCCTGTCAATAATATTTTTTAGCTTTTTTATGTGATTATCTTAATATTTTTTTTTTCCTTTCAGGATAACAATACGTCAACAAGTTCAACTTCAGAGGAACAATGCGGCCGTGTCGCTTTACGTTTTAAGTATTTCTTACTTAGGTATAATTGAATCAAACATTTTAAAATATCTTTAAATATAGAAAATTCGATTTACAGGTGTATTTGTTATAATCACAGCCAGCGCTTGAGTAACCAGCAATTGGAAGAGTGATACAAAATTTTTGAATTCCGAATGAAAGGCAAAAAATAATGTCGCGAAAGGCAAAAACAATTTTCGGAAGAGTATAAGCAGAGAATTAAAAAAAATGTTTACGAACTTTTAATTATGTTTATTTAAGTTTTCGTCGCACAAAATGAAAGAATAGAACCCTTAGAGGATCGCTTAGTTGTCCGTTCGTTTGTCCTTAAAAGTCCTTTTTCTCAGAAATGTCATGAGATATCAAATTGAAATTAATATCGTATACTGAGATATATAGTCTTACATTGCTTTAAGAATTGTCAGTTTCACAGTAACTTCACACAAAAAAAAGATAAGGTCCTTTAAAGCTCATTTTTTAATTATTTTTACAATAATCTTACTCAATGATCATGAAAAACTATAGGATATTTCCGGTCAAGCTACAATTTTGAAAATCGGCATAATGGGAGTGTAGTACACGAAAGTCAATGAATCATTTTTTTTAAATATTAAATTTTGTAAATATTGAATATATTTGGCGTTAAATTTGTAGAAATTCATTATTACTTAATTTTTAATTACAACTAAATGAAACTACGTGACGTAGTATTATATCTACTTTATTTAAATTATTAATCACGGCTTAGATTTCGTTGTATTACAACATTTTCAGGTGGTAACTTGACACACCTGAAGATGTTGTCATACAACGAAACCTAGGTTGTTGTTAATAATTTAAATAAAGTAGATATAATACTACATCACATAGTTTCATTATAATAATATATCAATAATTTAATAGTAATACTTTATACCATTAAATATTTGTAAATACCTAAATGTGTACAAAATTCTTTTAGAGCGAGTCCCGCCCGTAATTAACAGTTTATTTTAGTTTGAAATATTTCACATGATTACAAAAATAAGGCACATTTTGAGAATGCATAAAATTCTCAAAATATGCATTATTTTGGCACACCATCTTTAACTTAATACATTCAAACGGGGAAAATTTGCGCACCTTGCATACGCTTAAATATCTTTGCAGAGTTACAGTTCGCAAGCCAGCGCGTATTCGAAGTGAAAATCCAGAAAACGGTTTCACGAACAATTTCATGACAAAATCGAAATTATTAAAGAAGCAGCTTAAGTGTCCTTATCTGCTGAGTCGCGCCAACTTGGAATCACACGACTGTTGCGCAAGATAACCGCCCCTGTCTATAGGTAACATAAGAAGCCGCGATTACGCAAAGGAGGAGGTCGGAAACGAAAGCGAAGTATCAAATAAATAACTCGCCGGCGAGGCGCCTCCCGACGCGTAGGACTGTCAAAATTACGGATTAGTCGGAGTAGCTCGGTGCCATTAACTGCGCGCTCCGTGCGCGGCTACAGCTCAAAATTAACGACCTCATTGTGATAAAGAATCATTCTCATCTAAACTGGAAACGATAACAGGAAAGACGGCCCATTCTCGAACGGAACACGACACATTTCAATGAGATAACGATCGGCGGCCGATAGGGCGGCTGGGGCGCCCGCGAACGTCGCGGCCGCGAGTCGGCGCCGCCTAATTGTGGTGCGCCCGTAGACTGTGGACGCTCGTTGCGGCTGCACGCGCTGCGGTCGCGTGACCTTTTTTAGTTTTACACAATTGCATAGAAGTACATTTTTTTAGAAAAGGAAGTTAACAGGAATTTATTTGTAGCTTCTATGTTCGAAACTTTGCATTTAAGACTGAAGTCACACTTGTTATACATGCTATTGATGAATATAGAAATTACTGTTCAGTTCTATGACAAGTGTAAAATATATCATTATATTATCTAAATAAATATGCTATATCAAGTTATATATATATATATATATATATATATATATATATATATATATATGTATACATATATATATATATATATATATATATATATATATATATATATATATATATATATATAGAATAGAATTACAAACATAATTAATAACAACGAATAAAGAGTAAAACATGTTATTATATTATCTAAATAAATAAACCATACACAATTAAATGAAACTACGTGATGTAGTATTATTTCTACTTTCTTTAAGTTCTTTACCACGACCTAACCTTCGTTGTATTACAACAACTTCAAAGATTGTATCTTTGCTAATAACCCACCTGAAGATGTTTTAATCCACGAAAAATAGGTCGTGGTAAAGAACATAAAAAAAGTAGAAATAATACTACATCACGTAGTTTCATGTAATTGTGAATAATGAATTTCTACAAAATTAACGCCAAATATATTCAAAATAAAAAAGTATGTGTAAAAAAAGACCAAGAACATTCTTGTAGTAAAATAATGACCCATCTTTCGCTCGTTTTTGTCAAATTCTCTCTTAATTCGTTATTATTATGTTTGTAAGTAGTTCTATTTTATATATAATACACACACACATATATATATATATATATATATAAATATATATATATATATATATATATATATATATATATATATATAATTACCTTCTAACTTCTCCAGCATTTTACGTCATTGTGTATATTATGTTTTACGTTCTGTACCACGAAACAAGAAACAAATTTATTTAAATTGCAAAAAAGAAATCAACATACAGTCAAGCACTTTAAGCACATTATAGTTGCATGTATTGGTTTCAGACACCCCTCAAACTTAACAAAGACTGCATAACCACCCGTTGTTTTAGTCGAGTTGATGTTATCGAATGAGCACTCCATGACCTCAGTGAGCTTGGCTCGATGACCCTTGCTGAGAGACTGGGTCCAACTAGCAGCGACTAAATATGCGGTAGCCTTTGTCGTAATATTGATCCACCCAATGTAATTGTTAATTCAATAAATATTTCAATAATTCAGTAATATATAAATACATTAATATTTTTAAGTACATTTACAAGTTTCATTCAATAAAAAATCATACGCTGGTATACTTATGGTTTACAAAGAGAATGGAATATAAACATAGTAAGTAGATAATAACACGAATAAATTGTGCTGTGCTAAAAATATGAATTATCATAATTCTATTTTATTTTATTGTAGGTAAACCAAAATTTATGAGGCTGTCGAGAAAAACGTGTAAGATTATTTTTTTATATACAGTATAAGATGTAATAAACATTTGTGGTGCGAGAATAATAAACTCATAATAAAAAGCTTCGTAACGATTTACGTATGATTTTCTTTGGACCAGATCCAGTTCGGCTGACTCACTGTAGTCAGACGAAGTCATTGGAGCTTTTACGATCATGATACTAGTCTCCACCCCGATAAGAACATAATCGTTCAGAAAAAAGTTCTTCAATTATTACAATAAATTGGTTAATTTTGTCAAGCTAATACGGACTTTCGTCTAATAAGACTCGTTTTAAAACATCAAGCGGAGAAAAATCGTTACTAACACAAGTAACCCCATTGGTGCGAGGATAAAGCTGAAACTGGAATATCCCCGCGCTGATATTCGGAAGAGCTCCCAAAAAAAAAACGAAAACAGCGAACTTGTCGTAGATCGTAGATGGAGCGAGGGAGGTTGTCCATTGCGAGACGGTTGTCGTTTTTTTTTAACAGCGGGCGAGCAGGGAGGTAATTATCACGGCGCGGGAGATGGAGAGTGAACCGAGCGAGTTGTCAGCAAAAAGCTCGCCCATATATCTTATATTGCCGACGTGACGAATCCGACGCGACGTTCGACGGCGGCGAACTTCGTTTCTTATGAGCTTATGCTTTGGGTGTTGTTATATTCTATATATATATATATATATATATATATATATATATATATATATATATATATATATATATACACCTAAAATTTCAAACACAATTTAATGTCGATTACGTTTTAATACTAGCTTACATACCTAATTTAATTTGTACTTCTAACATCTTTAACGGTTTACTTTTCTGTTAAGTTCAAACAAATTTTATTGCCATTTTGCAATTATCACGTCGAAGAACAAGAAGCTTTTTACTTCAATTTTTTAACGAACTTTCATACTTAGAATATATATGGTCATTTTGTGACTGTTTATTAAACAGGAAAAAACTACTATTTATAAAAGAACACAAAACATTTTATAATAATTCGTTTTAATAAATTATTAATAAAATATTAATTATTGAAAACTGTCACAGTATTCCTTTTTTCAATTCATTTCAAGTAAGGAATATTTCAAATCTATTCGGATATAGTTTAATGAAGTAAAATAATCTAATTTTATTAAATTGGTCAATCTATATTTTTCGTTGGTAATCGATTACTGTTAATAATAAATTTTTAAGTTAGCTAATATGTAAACGAATGTAATGGACGTTTAGTTTTAAATTAATAAATAATTATTGAAGTGAACTTTCTTTGTGCACGATGAGAGTAAAATGTGAAGGTCAAACCGTCCTTCATGCAATGATTGTGACGTCTGAGTGTAACGAACCTATCGCAAGAAGAATGGAGAATTACCTGACAACCCAGAGATATAGATGAACACGATACAATAAGAGAAGAACGTGTGTGCACGCCAAAAAACAAAAATGGCACCCACTTTAGGTTATTAGCTGTTTTGTACGTTGTGCAAAAATTTTGCGCAAAAAAAAATGGAGCTCACTAATAATATCAGTTTTTATGTTCGTTATATCTCTAATTTAATTGACAATTTTTCATGTAAATTTATTTGAAGATTTCATTTTTATATTATATATTTACACACACACACACACACACACACACATATATTTATATATATATATATATATATATATATATATATATATATATATATATATATACATACATATATGTATATATTTACATTCTAAAAATAAGTCATTTGTCAATGTTTTGATTACTTGAATTACTTAAATTATATTATATATCTATGATTTTAAAAATGTTCCTTCAAGTATTTTAGAATATTTTCCTCATTCTCTCTCTCTCCCTCTCTAACTTTCTCTTTCTCCCTCTGCCGTTTTACCTTTTACCATATAGGTACTTACAAAAAATGAGGTTTAGATCGCCAAAGAAGTTTCACTTCTGTCACGTGCAGTGAGTTACATGCAATAATTTTTTATAAAACGTAAAGCAAAGGATAAAAAAGAACACTGAAAAATTGACAACAATTTCAATTAATCGACCACGAAGTAATTATAATCGATTGGGGATCTTTGAACAATTCATAATTGCATTCCTGAATCTGTCAGCGGAGCAGAAAAAAGTCTTAAAACTTGGCGTGTCTCAAAAACAAATGAGTACTGGAAGATAGTGTGCGTACTCTGATTCGGTGAAAATAAAATAGCAAGTGTTTATACTTAAACAAATGATAATAAAAAAAATTGCTCTTCCCAAAATGACATCCGAACTCTCAGCAATTAATTTTGTTATGCTCTTAACTAATACTAAAAACAAGAAATGTATAATAGACTTTATTTAAAATACTTAAAAATAAAATCTTGATGTTTTTTATTTGTTTGATAATTGCAAGCTGCTAGTATCGTGATCTCCTCTAACTCCATTGCTGTAGTCACATAAGCAGCTGTACTCAAATCATACGGCGTCATATTTTTATTATTCTATGTAAATTAATTTTTGGGTTACTTGTATTATGATAAGAATAATCAAATTAGTGTCTTCCAAAATGTTATTATTTTACACCTGCATACAATATTTTAGTAATATAATGGTTTTACAACAGTAACCTTTTTAACTTTGTAGTACTTGTAAGTACTGAATTTTCAGAGTTATATCAATATTGGGATAATAGCAGGTAAAAAATAGCAAGATGAGCTGAGCCGATTGTGTTTTCCCTATACCATCTTTTATAATTTCATCACTATTCAGCTGACAGTAAGTTGATCATATCCATAGCTAATAAATTTAACAATTAAAATAGGTAGTACATTTAGACCCCAATTTTTATGGAACAAAAATTTATAGAAATGACCTACCTGTTACTTAAGCAATTGGAACGGCTACTAGTACAGTAATCGGATTATCGATTATTTTAATATTATATATTTGAATATGTGTAATATTCAAACAATCTTATAAACATTAACATTCAAAGTTGTATTTAAAAAAATGTTGTTTTATTCTTACGCTAATAGGATAACTCTTAAAGCTCTTAAAGCTCTTTGCCTCTTTTAGTAGAACTTCGTGAAAGTATAGTTAAATTAAAAGTCATTAGAGATTGAATTAGAAAAATTGGATAAAAATAAGAGAGTTTTTTTGCTTCTAAATTTAATGATAGGAATAGAATGGAGATGTCTTCATATCTTATTCATCCTCATAGAATACGATGAGTATAACTAATTAAAAACTTGTCAAATATGAGTAGAAGTTGCAATAAAAATATTTCAACTAATTAAAAACTTATCAAATATGAGTAGAAGTTGCAATAAAAATATTTCAACTAATTAAAAACTTGTCAAATATGAGTAGAAGTTGCAATAAAAATATTTCGTACACCTTTAGGTACTAATATAATATTTAAAGGTACATAGCATTTCAAATAAAGTATTTACAATTTAAATTTTTTACAACGTAAATACATCGCTTACAACATCTTTCACAGACGTAAAAATACAGTGCAAATTTAAGAAAAATGATAAGATCTAGGATAATGGCTATAGTTTTTCTGTAATCTTTTAGTCAGATTTTGCCAAACCTGTGTTTGAATATCTTTTCATATATGCAATTTAAAATTAAAAAATTTCCGTATCACTCATGATGAGCGCTTACATATGATACCACTTGATTTATTAAATTTAAAAAAAATTAAATGTATTATTTACCCCCCTAACGTGAATTCTTATATGAGTATTTGAAAAAATGTTAGCTGGTGTAAAATATATGAGTTAACAAGATTTAAAGTTTTACGTAGCATATTTTCTGAGAAAATCGACTGTGACAGACGAACAGACTAATATGCGAGTTATCTTATAAGGGTTCGGTTTTTCCTTCTGACGTACGGAACCCTTAAAATTACGTCATTAGTCAGTATTACCGTTTTTATCTAAGTATCAAATACTCAGTGAATGTTTAACTTTGTCAAAAATTCTTAATTCCTCGTCAGCTTGTAACTTGAAATTGTCGTTTATGAAGTAAAAAAAATAGTAAAATATTCTATTAGATTTTATACTGCACAAGTTATCTCTTCCATCGTATTTTGGAAAAAAGTATTTAATATTGTATCCTATCTAAGAGTCGTAATTAATTGACTCCAGAGCCGACAGCGAAGCCCGCGCGTTGATCTCCGCGCCTGCCGCGAGGCAGGTAAATATTTATAAGTGAGCGCCGTGCGCATATAAACCGAGAAATATACGTAAGTAGGCTCATAGTTAGTTACATGTGAGAGTAAAAGTATAAGTAAGGTGCCTCATTAAGTGTTTGTACGGCAGGCATTTCATATCTCAACAGCGAGCGGGCGGGACACGTGCGACGCAAAAATTTTAACCCCTTCTCGCTCGTGCGTACCTCCATCTACCGTGTAAACTGCGGATAATCTCGCAAATATACGCCGCACGTATACATACGAGTATATATACGATACATATATTTACATCACCAACATGAACATACATAATAAGGTAGATGCGAGCACATATTTACTTGAGCGCCGTCTATAAATACACGCATATCGAGACGTCATTTTTACGAGAATATTATAGATATTGCAAACTTAATTTTCCCCGGGCTACCAGGTATCAAAGTTTCGAGTATCTGTATTCTACGAGATATGATATCGGGGAAGGAAACTTTTCGCGCACGGCATTTGGTATGTGATGTATTCGTAAATACATGCCGAGGCAAAGTTTGAATGTAGTTAAGTTGTATTCTGAACGTGATTTGAACATAATCACTTTAGATCTTGCTTTACGAATATATATATATATATATATATATATATATATATATATATATGTGTGTGTGTACATATATATGTATACATATAAAAAACACAAAATTTTTTTTACTAAATTTATTGTTTTACTATCATGTAATATCATTGTCCGTTTGGAACAAGTAATAATGAAAATATAATAATAATATTGCGCTTACGAGATGGTTAAACTTTTACACCGGAAATACTGTTTCGCCCCTTACGAACGCGTAATAGGCCACTATGAAACTGCTACCTAATTCAGAATTTAAAAAATCTCACTTGACTCACTGAATTCCATAAGTAAGTCGACAAAAAAGAATAGCAATTACTTTAATAGTTCCGGATAAAAGTACCCCACGTTGATTATGTCGAGGCCTGTGCTGCGCAGCGTAGCAGCGAGCTACGGCGTAGAGTGTGCTGGCCATCGACCGTGAAAATAATGGGCTCGAATCGACCGACCGACGGGCCGACCTACTCGCCTACGTATGTAATCCGTCCCTTACCTTCCTTGCTTATATCACTTACGCAGACGTACCTCCGCTCGCCGCTCTCTCGGATTATTTTTATAATCATCTAATTAAAAGTTTTCGTCTCGGCATGATGGATCGGGCAAGTTTGATTCGTTTGTTCCGTCCGGCGGCGTCAGTCGGCGCGTGTTTTGGCTCGTCTGATCGTTTATTAAACAGTGAGTAACGGCTGCGTTACGGCAGTCGAGTATTAGGCAGCGGGTTTAATTGTGTTTGTTGCTTCTTGTTTAGACGTGCCAACTTTTTCTCTTCGTACGTCCGCCTTGACCGAGTGATTAAAGGTTTACTAAGTAACTCGTCGTGACTAGCCGTTGTTAGTGTTAAACAAGGTATACATAGGATGTAAATTTTGCATTCATATCAATTTTTTTAATAGTTTGGTCTGAATTTGAATTAGTTTTTATAAATTTTGTTTGAAATTGAAAATTACAAGAACTGTCATTTTTTCCTTTTCCTGTTGTCGCTTTCAGCACTTTGCACGACAATAATTCGTCATGGATGTTTATGTTCACAGACAATTTTGAGAACAATACGCTGGACTTTTCACGATCTTAGCTATTACCTACTCGGTACATACATTATATGTTTAACTCTTATTAATCAATTTTTAAAGTCGAATGTATTTTCATCTTATATTGACTAATAGTATTTGCCATGCAGATCGATCTTTATTTATTTTAGATGTGATATATCAAATACGCTGTACGTGAGGGGTAAACTTGGACTGATAAGGTTTAATAGTTGCCAAGTCACATTTTCATTTTCATTCGTCACAGGAAATTATTAACGACATATTTTTTATTTCCCGTAGTCGCTACATTGCACTTTCTACGGAAATCATTCATTTTAACGACGATAACTCGTCATGCAGAAATCTCGGCAGAAAACTCTGAGAGCAACACGCAGAGCGTCTCACGCGTAGCTATTAACGCGGGCTTTCGGCTCGCATCCGCGCCAATTTCTCACCGAGACGTATGAAGTACTTAAAAAAGAAAGTGCGCATTAGATCGACATCCCGCAGGTGAGCGCGGCGCGTAGCGGAGCCCCTCCATCTAATCTGATGGGCCCCGGCGCGACCCAATCTTGTCTTCAATCGAATCCCCTTGATTGCGTCAAGTAGATACTCGCTAGGCGCGCTCCTACGCCTATGCTGAATATAAATTACGTATTAGACGAGCGGTTCGCCCGCCACGCGTAATTCCTTGTATAAACCGGCTAAACAGGTGAATGCGGTTAGTGCGTTAATTTATTAGATCCGTACTTGAGCAATTGCTTTGTGGGAGCATCGCTGCCAATTATATTAATAGCATCGTTGCTGATGTCTGAAGGTGACACTTAATGTTCTGATTTTATATTTAAAAGGTTCGAGCTTCGTGAGATAAACCACAGGTTGAATTGCTGCGGTCCAATAGGGAAAATTAAGAAATATTTTTTAAGTAGAAGTAGAAATACATCACGTAGTTTCATTTAATTGACAAAGTTTTTTTTTAATTTAGCGTCTGATGCACAGTAATAATTTCATGCCAGTTTATTAGCGTTGCTATTTATTTGGCGTTTATGCTATTAGATTAGTGTATAAATTGATTTAAAGTAAAGAATTATTAATAGTATAATGCTATAAGAAATAGGAAAAACTCTATAATATTTATCTCTTCTCAAAGTTAAAGTAGTTATTGTTTATTTGAATTACATTCCTGTTGATGGTATTAAAAATAAGTTAAAGTTTCTATAATTATTTCGTAAAATAATAAGACCCTTGACAAATATGAAATCCCTGTAGATGAGTTACAATTGGGAAACAAAGGGAACAAGAGCAACTTTTCCTTTTATTTGACACATGTAAGTAATCTGATATATTGTTCATTTAAATTTTTTGACGTGTAACTTTTTTAGCGGATTGTAGAAAAAGCTAAACAAAACATTTGTGGAAAGTGACTATACTTTTTTATAAGTGACCATACTGGAAAGCGACCATGCTACCCTTACCTTATTTATAACGGTAGCACGGGTAAGAGAACTGATGGAGTAGCGAGTATAGTAGGTAGAACAGTGAAGGATAGTGTCAATAAGGAAGAAGAGAGAAGGATCTCAAGGTAACACTTGTAAATTAGCACGTTATATAATTCTGAGGAAATTATATATACTAGTGTTCGCCAAGTGGTCGAAATTCACTTATCATATGACCATAATCATTATTGAAAATTTAAGGAAATCATATATGAATTTCCCAAATTTTTTTTATTGATAACACTAGAGTTCGTCAATAGCTACCAAACAAAAAAGAAGAAAATCGGTTGACAAACAGAGGAGAAAATGGTACTTAATTGTGAGGCCTTCTCTTATATATATATATATATATGTATATATATATATATATATATATATATATATATATATATATATAAATATATATAGGGAACGTTTATCAATTCGTTTGCTTGTTTGTTTGCTTGTAACTCAAGTTTTACTGTATGGATTTTAAAGCGGTTTTCACCATCATAGAAAGTATTTATCCAGCAAAGTTTTCATTAATAAAATTGTGTAAGTTTACTCAGCTATGTTAATATTTCTGAGGTATATTCCTGAAAACGAAGCGCCAAAGAAGCACGAGTGGGAAGTTGCTAACGTCTACGCGAGCGGAACTGCGGGAAAAAACTGGTTTAATAATGAAATATAAAATGTTAAAAACCTATGAAGTGAGTAAGAAGAGCAGTTTGATGAATCAATTAATTAAAAAGATATAAAAATATGAGACATGACAAGGAAAAAAGAAGTCACACTCCGAATGCACAGGCTTTCCAAACTTTTTCTTATTTAGCCTTCAATCACATATTACCGGATTCAAATTAAAAAAAAAAGAAAATAATTATGCATAAGAGCGCTTTACAAAAATAACTGTACGTTGCATAAATATTGATGTCACAACAAGTGACGCACTTTCCTCGTATTTTGTTTTCACAAATTGTGAGAGTGGTAAATATAAAAATGCAAAGCAGGCAATATGACCAAACAAGCGCCGCCGCCGAGATGGGCAGCGGCGCGCGCGAGGACGCCGCATCGGCACAATTAGAGGGCCGCGGCCGCATCGTGGGCGGCGCCAAACAAATAAATTCATCCGGACAGTCTCGCCGGCATTATATTATCGTTATTTATAAGCGGTGCTTAGCGAGGAGCACAAAAAAGGATAAATCAGCTCGTTAATAAATACATCGGCCGCGGGCTGGCGCCGCGCCAGGGCTACCCTCGAGTGTCGCGGCTCGCGCGTAAACAGCTTCACCGTTGTTGACGTGGTGGTGCCATAAAGTAATTGTCTCTTAATTGTACCCGGCGAAAGAATGGTTCGTTGGTGTTATTATGCCGACTCGTTGTCCTACTTGGTTATAAAACTATGGTCCACTAAATGTTAAACTTCTTAGGACAAAAACTTCTTTATCTTTCTATTACAAAGCGAAAAATCGGCCAAGTCTGGCTCGCACACCAATGGTTCTGTACCTCGTTTGAAGTAAAACAACTTTGTTTATCATAAGTAATCACTAATGTATACTTCATAGAGCAACAAATAAAAAATGATATTTTATGTATTTAGATAGATGGAGGTTTTTGAATATTTTTAAAGCCTTTTTAAAAACTATGACTTCTAGAATAATTGTCATAGTTTTCTTACGACCTTTGCGTAGATATATAAAACCATAGTCTTTTAATGATTATAATTTTGTAATAAAATTGAATAGTTTTGGAAATATGGAGAGAATATATTTTGCAAAAATTTTAGTATGTTTCTGAACATATATTGAAAAACTACAAAATACTACATAAACTTAAAAAAAAATTATGAAATATTCGCAACTAACTCGATTTATTTTTCAGTGTCTAATTTGCCCCCCGAAAAAATTCCATATAAATGATTTTATGTTTTTATTGAGATTTGGGTAAATATATGGCAAACTTCAAGTTTCTACATTAAAAAGTTTCTGAGAAATAAGACCTGATAGAAGGACAGATGAGCATATGGATGATCTTATAAGTCTTTCGGTTTTCCTTTTGAAGTAGTTAACCCTGAAATTATTCTCCTGAAGTATCTAAAAACGAACCCTCCAATATTTCATAAAACGAAAATATAAATTATAAATTTATTTATATTTTCGTTTTATGAAATATCGTTTTATGAATAGCGATACATTTTACTTTAATTTTTTTAGTTTTATTAATAAATAAAAATTAATATATGTTTTAAACGATCGGGAATATAACGAAAAATAAAAGAAAGGTTAAGCTCATTTTATTGACAGTGTACAATTCACTGCCGTATTGTCTGGTGAACTACTGAGAAGGAAATCCTATGGTTAGTTTGCTCTTCACCGACCAAAGTGAAGCACATCGGTAGACCGATGTGCTTCACTTTGGGTTTGTGCTTCCTATCATACGAACTTATTCTAATGTACCAAAAGTAGTTAAACCTCAAAACTTGATCTACTATATTTCCTATTATTAGAAAAGTTTGAGAAGATCCAGAAAGGCACAAAAGTAACCAAAAGGATCAAAGTTTTGATGAAGAGTCTTTCCAACATTCCTTTTTGTAAAGGTAACCTGATTCCTGAGCTAGCAAGATCACTGAAAGATAAATGCAATGCAAATATGATATTGGAGCCGCCTTTTAAAGACCCCTCCCCCCAGGATGAAACTATAAACTATTTTAAGAGTGCAGCAATGGATACTAAAGTTTTCGCCCACGTTTCCAGAAAACGAAAATTTCCTGGAACGGCTTATAGTATAAGGCAGAGCAAAAGACAAGAGTTCAAGGTCAAGCAACCAATACGTTGGACATGTCTGAACAAGGCAAAGACGGTATCTATAATAGCGCAATGGAGGTAAAATGCGAATAACCCCCAGAAAAGGAGAAGTATAGCAAAAGCAAAAATACTCTCCAGAAACAAAGATCCCATAAGCAGTTATACAAGTCACGACCACTCTGTCGAGAGTGCCTGGCTGGAAGAGATATTTTGAAGTTAAAAATATTAAAAAATAAATTATATTGTAATATAAATAATTATTTAATTTTATGTTTCAGTGTACACGCAACGCTTCTTAAGTCCAACTATTTCTATATGACTAAATAATATTTTGTTTTACATACATAAATATTTTAATACACGGCGTTAAGAATGATACGTAGCTAACAACATTTAGAAAAACTGTTGGCGCTTTATGTATAAAAATACGTGTACGTCAGTCTGGTTATTATCCCTACGAACAATTATGAGGTGGCTAATAGCTTTTAAGCTGTAAGTTTGGGGCTTTTCCAGAAATGTTCTCGAAATTTCCGAATATAACATAATGCAAAGCAAAGCTTTCAAGCGTCATGCTTTCAAGTACATTTACGTAAAAAACACAACTATATGAAACTATGTGATGCAATTCTTAATCACAATCTACGTTTCGTTGTATGACATCTTTACAAATTGTCCACCTGAAGATGTATGACACAACGAAACCTAGGTCGTGGTTAAGAATTTAAATGAAGTAGAAATAATACTACATTAAGTGATAAAAAATGAAGTGATAATAAATTTCTACAAAATTAACGCCAAAAGTAGTCTCGTAATCGTTTAGTAGTCTCGTAATAAAAATATGTGTCTCGTAATCGTTTAGTAGTCTCGTAATAAAAATATGTCCCACAAGGAAGGGTCCCCCTTCCCTGTGGGACATATTTTTATTACGAGATAGATTTTATTACGACATATTTTTTATATTTTTTTCAGAATATATCTGAAGTAATATTTTGTATTGTTTAGCACATGTTTTTTATCATACATTTAAACATACACACTTACGAATAAGGGTACGCTCTTATTTGTCACTATTTGCGTAATATACAACAAACTCATCTTCACAGTTTCAAAATAGTACAAACACACCTAATATTAAAGTTTCGATGAAGTTTTAAAACCACATTTATTTTATTAGGGTTATCAAATATAAACTGTCATATTAAGTAACATCAGGGAAATGATATTAGAAAGACGATTTAATTTAATCTGAAACAAAACCGATACAGTGTCACTACAAGCTTACGAAGCAATTTAAATATAGTTACCAAACCTTTATAGGTAGGTAAGTACATACATATGACGGGGGACCAACCGAAGCACGAGTCCCCCGTCAAACGATGTACAATTTTCAATTATGAAGGGTCGCGGCGGTCGGGCGATCCCCGGGACGGTGGTGGAAATCTTTCGCACGCAGCCTTCGTAAATTATGCACTCGTCAGGAGAGCGGAAGTGCGTGGAAATGACGCACGTTGCCTGGAAAGCAACGCGCGCCAAAACAGCTACGCCGGTAGCTGGCGAGTCACTTTTTGAAAAGTTTTCTTCGGCTTTCGGTTATGGTCTTCGGTAATATCTTAACACTTGGAGTAAATTGAGTTGATTAAATAATCTATTAATGGAAAACTTGAATCATGTATGTACATAGCGTTCGTGAGGTCAAATAAAATAATAACGATATTTACGGTTTACGTAAAGTTAAATTATACGACTTTTCAGAAATTACTTCGTATCCATTATAAATAAATTGAAAATAAGGAAATTTGACAGATAGCCAAGTATTCAACATATCGTTTAACATCAAAAAATTGAAGTGACAATTAGCATATTTTCCAAAAAACCGTCAACCGCTACGGTAGATGAATTTTCAAGTGGAGACCACGAACCACGAAGCGCAGCTCCTAGCCAGACAGACTAACGACCTAAAACAGTCAGCGAGAAGTGGTTGGTTACGAAAGGCGGAGAACCGTGTGTGTCGGCGTGCGTTAGGATAGACCATGTCTAGCGGTGGATAGTTATACGCTGATGATGGTGATAATGATATTAATAAATGTCGAAGAAACATTACACACTTGGAATTTTAATTATGTAGTTGAACATAACAGAGTAGAATTAAATAGAATTAATTTTGGACACTTTTAGGAAATTTTGTAAATTTTACTTTTACTTGTCATTTATCCGGTAGAATTGCCTTTATTTTATGAATTAATCCAAGTATATGCTATTCTAATAAATTTCTGTAAAATTTCTTGACGTAATTTATTAAATGTTAGGGAAAAAATGTGGGAGAGTAAATAATTAAGCAAGTGATGTTTTTATTACTCAAAAAATTCACACAAAATGAAACTATGAACAATGATGAAAGAAACTAATATTTTGTTGTAAATCCTTTGTTTTCAAGAACAGTCCGATTCATCGAGACATCGGATTAACGAGATATTTTAGATTTTTAGGTGTTGTTATGTAGTATCAAACATGGATGATGGCTTGAGTCAGTTCTCTCTTATTGCTTTGGTTTTTTACCACACCATCACTTTAAACCTGGACCAGAAATTTTCTATTGGATTTAAATTGGAACTGTTTATTAGTCAAGGCGAGATAGTAATTTGGTAGTTACTGAATCACTTCATGTAAGTACTGGCGGTTTGATATGGTGCTCCTTCCTGCTAAAAATGCACTTATGATGGTCATCATGGTACAAATAGTAGTATGTGGGCAATATTTTGTACCCCGAAATTGCTTCTTAATTATTCTTTAGTATTTATATTGGTCTTAATAATAACTAGACATCCGATAACACGAGTAGCCATGCTTGACCACAGTATCAGTCACTGGGTGCTTCATGATTGCCGTATTGCACTTGGGTAAACGATTTTTCCTAGTTCGGTGCCGATTGTCGGTTTCGAAGATATGGATTTTAGTTTCTTAAATACAAATAATGTTGCTCTAGTTCTCTCCTGGCCTTTCCCTGTATGCTAGAGCCCAGTCGATGCATTTTGTATGTCATTGTTTTTTATTCAGATAAGGCTTCTTACAGTGGTCCTCGTTTGCAAACCATTTTTGCAGAGTTCTTTTTTATGGTTTAGTCATTAGTTTAAAGCAATTGAAAAGCCTGAATAATCCTCTTTGAAGAAGCGACACTATGTTCTTAATAAAAATTCTACTTTATAACATACTTAAATATAAATTCTGCGTTTCATCGAGTTTGATGGGTATTCCCAGGAGACCTTATTGGTAAATTAAAAGCTGCAACTCTACCGATGACCTTTCAAATATTCAATATCCCCTATCGTCATAGCATGGCTGAGGAAACTTCATCTTGCGACATCGCGGAGAAGATGAATAAAGGGAGCGATCGAGAGCCTTCCGATTGCGAAATATTTACGATTAGCTGACGTGAGCGAGCATCCAGTATGCGCCAAACGTCGAAGCTTAAACTGAGCGCACGGAAAGGTAATTAGGTGCGAGCGGCGCGGCACGGTCGCGCGGCGCTGTGATTGATCGTGCCGGCGCTCAGAGTACGAGCGCGCCCGGTCAGCGGCCAACCGAAAGGGTCGGCCGAGTGGCCGCTATAAAGAGTAACGATATTGCGAAAAATGTTATTTTCCATTTAGCTTCACCCTCATTGTTAACCCGCAGATTTCCTCGACACATTCGGGCGCGGATCCGCAATGCACATTAGTTAAACTATTAGGCGGGCGTGCGGATGTCGGCCGGGCGGCGTTACGGCCTGGGCGCCGCTCGACGCGATAAGGGAGCCTTAAACTCTTATTATACTCGGGGCGGCGCGCTCGAGGGTCTGTCGTCGTCTAAGATGACGTGTGATTATGTGCGAGTTTCGACTCTAACGACGGATGTGTGTATCGTTTTATTTATTTAACTGTCAACGGCGTAATCTCGCGGAGTAAAGCCGTGACGAATGTGTGCCGTCTGGGGATCGCTTCAACGTCGTTCGCTGCGAAAAAGTAAGAATTAATTATTTTATCGTCCGATAACTTTTTAATGAGATTATGGTTTTTCAGTGTTCATACTCGATATTAATATTCGTCAGGTTTGATAGTTGGTTCTCAATCAATTTACTAGTTTTGAGTTAAACAATAAATATATTATCGTGGCTAACGACACTAAGTAAATTTACGTTTACGTTAAACACTAAGTTTTAAATGTGAGTATCAAAGTTTGAGGTATTAAGATATGATTATTAAGAAATACTTAAAATAAATCAGGAAAAGCAAAAATGTGTGTGTATTAAATATTTTTTGGAGAATATGAGTAAAAGTATAGAATCGGATGTAATGGTTCTTTTCATAAAGAAAAATTATTAAACGGATTTATATGGTCAGGTATTAAGTAAGAAAATAGCAAATATAAGTTTTCTGGAATTAGAAAAATTTCTAAGCGGGTTTAAACTTTTAGATAATATGTAACAATGCACGGTATGGCATGAATTTTTTTTGGGAATCTAGAAGAAATACTGAACGGATTCAGAAGGAATTGTTGTATTTTTCAATATCAGAAAAAGGATAATTAAGCATTTTTGAAATGTACGCCAGTCGGTCTGTTCATCAGTGTATTTAGTTGGTTTGTGTACGTATCATTTAAAATAACTAAATGAATTGAAACTCTCGCAATTATCAAGGACAAGTATAAAAGCCGATTATATGCGAGTCTGGCTTTTTTGCCGTGTGGAGTGAAATTACTTTATTTAACCATAAATAATCACTAATAAGAGCTTTCTAGCGTAATGTACAGTTAATTACTGGTTTTTGATAATTTTTCATGATAATACGCATGGCATCTCTACTAATTAAGTAGAGATGCCATGCGTATTATCATGAAAATCTCATAAACTATGAAATCTAGAACAATCGTTATTGTTTTTTTATAATCTTTGCGGAGGTTTGAAAAAATTCAGATTATTTCACAGTTTGGAGTTCAGTGGTTTGGGAAATAAGAGAGAGAATTTTGTTGTTGTTTCCTTATTTTTCAAAATATCTATAAAAATAAATTACTCACAATTAATAAAAAAAAACATATTTTTGATAGCCTTACAACTAATCCTTTCAAAGGATGCCATACACAAAATAGATAAGCCGCCACTATAATGTAAGCCATCAATAAGTAAGGCGTCACTAACGTAAGCAGTAGGAAAACCCACACAAACCCGACTTCCGCTATTTTTTTGTGTAATGCTGTTGGAAGTTCCTAAGAGCTAATCTTTGCTAATTGCTCACCTGACGATGTTGTAATATGACGAAACCTAGGTCGTGGTAAGGCATTTAATAAAGTATTAATAATACTACATCACGTAGTTACATTTAATTGTGAATAATGAATTTCTAAGAAATTAACGCCAAATATATACAATGTTTTTAATAATTGTTGAGAAAAACTTCTGAGCGAATACTAATTATATGGATAAATTTTCCCCTTTTTAACATACATCGTTTTATTTTTTGACTTTAAAAGGAAACAATTGAACCCTTATAAGATCACATACGTACATATGTGTGTTATAGCAGATTTTCTCAGAAATCGTTTGAGGTAGAAACTTAAAATTTGGCATAATAGTGGCTCATATTAACGCCGCATATTTTATAAACTTTAAAATATTTACATGGTAATTTTAGAGGATGTCAATGAAGTACTCGAATTTTTTTAGTTTTATATTCGGGGAAGAAAGGTGGTATCGTTTGAAGGACATAGTAAATATACAGAGTTTGAGTTCCTTAAAGAAAGTATAAGGAACATAGTAATTTTAGAGGGTGTCAATGAAGTACTCGAATTTTTTTAGTTTTATATTCGGGGAAGGAAGGTGGTATCATTTGAAGGACATAGTAAATATACAGAGTTTGAGTTCCTTAAAGAAAGTATAAGGAACATAGTAATTTTAGAGGGTGACAATGAAGTACTCGAATTTTTTTAGTTTTATATTCGGAGAAGGAAGGTGGTATCATTTGAAGGACATAGTAAATATACAGAGTTTGAGCTCCTTAAAGAAAGTATAAGGTACATAGTAATTTTAGAGGGTGTCAATGAAGTACTCGAATTTTTTTAGTTTTATATTCGGGGAAGGAAGGTGATATCATTTGAAGGACATAGTAAATATACAGAGTTTGAGTTCCTTAAAGAAAGTATAAGGAATATAGTAATTTTAGAGGGTGTCATTGAAGTACTCGAATTTTTTTAGTTTTATATTCGGGGAAGGAAGGTGGTATCATTGGAAGGACATAGTAAATATACAGAGTTTGAGTTCCTTAAAGATAGTATAAGGAACATAAAAACATTTTTTTCACAATTTTAAATGGAGAGACATAAGAAAAGTGTGTAAAATGTGAACACAGCCACCAATTTATTTCTGAAACTACTAAACCAAAATTATGAAAGTAATGTTTAATTTGACAAGAAAATTATGGGAAAACTATAAAGATTATTAGAGAATATTAATGTGCTATTTACTAGTTTTCATTTGAATACTGCCATAATTCCAATAATATAACAACATATTAGCGAATTAATTAATACAATACAAAAAGTTGATCATATAGGTACTTTTATAAAAACAGAAAGGACAAAATAAAACAACTTAGAAGGCAGACGACATATGGGAAGGATTCAATGGGAAGTTGACATACATCATCATCATCATCATCATATATATATATTAATACGCTAAGGTTAAGATGTTACTCTCCCTTTTTAGAAAAAACCTCACAACTAATCCACATAAATTATATATCATTTTATAGATAATTGCTTGCTCTACAGGCATCCACAACTAAAAAAATTATTATTGCTATTGTTTATGCAAATTAATTAATTATTAAAATTATATACACAAAACAGCAATGCTGCCATCTAACGGCTCAACGTCAATATGATTGACGGTCGGTAAAATTTTTGTTTAATTTCAAATCCACTCACGTATAAATAAAGTGGCGCTTTAGCTCAATGCTTTTGATACTTGCGCCTCTATATGTAAATTTTAGTAAAATATTTGTTTGATCTGTCATCTGAACTTCATAATGGAATAAATAATGCGAAGACTTCACACGGGTCACGCTAGTTTTTGTATAACATGATAAGTTGACAAGTGAATTCTGCAGGCGTTGGATAATAAATTGTTATTGAAATTTTTGAATTCATTTGATTAAATAGTTAAAAATATTTTCATTCGTTAACAACATGGGCTAATAATTTAATAGTTTGGAATATATTTTTAATTTTCACATCTGTGTTAAATGATGATATGTATTTAGATAAAAACGTACTATTCTAATATACGTTATTATGATAATAAATATCATAATTCCTTTAAATATAAATTAAAATATGTTTAATATTTTCTTATTGTTTCGTATCGATGTTTATCATTATTCCTGTATTATGAAAACAACATAATTTTTTCGGGTCAAGTTAACTAATCTATTTCATTGTATGGTTATCATGGTTTAATTATATTTCGATATTACTAGTATTTGTACGAAAGTAGAAATAATATACTTCAAGATTGACTGACGTTAAAAGATTATCGGCTGTGGCAACGATCATTTATACAAAACCAATGTTCAAATTCAATATTATACTATACACTATGCTGGGTTATATATAATCAAAGATGAATAAACTTGTTTTTAAACTTAAAAAACAAAGATTATTTATGGACTATAGAAAAATTGGATTGACTATTGCAACTAAGTAAAGTTTTTCCACCTCCTACTAATAGAAAAGCGCGAAGTGAAAAAAGAAATGAGTGGGACCGGACACATAACTGTTGCCATCAATTAAGGCCCGGCCAGGGGAAACATTGCCACGATAAGGAAAGCCTATAGTTCAATGAATGAAAAGGAAAGTCAGAGGTGAATACAGAGCCTTATTGGCCGCGTCACGGAAGTGAACTCGAGTCCGAACGATGATAAAGGTGAACTCATTACTTTTTATGGCTCAAGTCTCTTTTGGACGAGCTAAAATATAAACAAAAGAACTTTGTACTAAGCATCGCCATAAGCGTGGCGCATTCCTCCGATGTCAACTTAAATATTTACGACAACGCTTACACATGACGAAGGCATTACGGCACCGATGGATGACAAAACAAAAAGAACCTTCAAAGAGAAAGTGACAAGAACTCTTAAAGTATGCTTTGAATAAGTTCACGTCGAGATCTCGTTGCCCTTTTCACTGAAATTAAATGTTGGGGTTTGCTGTATACGCACGACTCGCATATATATATGAACGAGTCACATATATGTATGAACGAGTCGCATATATGTATGAACGAGTCGCATATATGTATGAACGAGTCGCATATTTGTATGAACGACTCGCATATATGTATTAATGAGTCGCATATACGAGTGGGCACGAGTGTCTTTCGCGTGGTTACTTCTCGCGGTGGCGGTTCTCCATAGCGACCGCCGACTATTGCACTGGACTTTGTGGATAACAGGAAAAAGCATATATTTTAAAGAATATTTTACGTTGTAAAAATGAACGAACGTACGAATTATATCAATATTATACTTAATTTATTTTGTCGGTTAGACGACTTAATACAGATTTTTTAAAATTTCAAACGCACCACTTCTAATTACACTGTCGTTTTGATATTTTGTACATCGATTACTGTATAAAGCATGAAAATGCCTAATGAATAAATTAAAGCGTTAGTTGTTTTTGGCATTATTATATACACTCTTTCTCATAATTGTCATAACCAATCTTAATAAAACTATTGAATATATTTGGCGTTAATTTTGTAGAAATTCATTATTCACAATTAAATGAAACTACTTGATATAGTATTATTTTTACTTTTTTTAAGTTCTTTACCGTAGGTTTCGTTGTATTACAAAGTCTTCATGTGGGCTATTAGCAAAGATTGTATCTTTGCTACTTCGACTACTGTCTACTTCGTGTTATTTACATTATTTCGTTTGCAAATTTACTTGGACAAAATTTTTTTTGATTGATCCTTTGAATATCTCCTCTCAGTGAGACCCTCTTATATTAGTTATAACACCCTCTTATATTAGTTATAACAACTTTGTCGATATTAGCTCTGAAAAGTGAAGCTGAAATTCTGTCAAGTCATTCCCCAGATTTCGGATCCAAGACGTCTTTCTTCGACCTGGGTCTCGACAATATAGTCCTAAGGTGAGGTGAACTACGAAAATAGACTACCATGTTAAAGAGAAAAAATAACAGCTTCCTTAATCTCTTTGAGCTATGATCTAAACATAAGATAAAACGCGATCATATTCACTGAGGTCAAACATTTAATAAACACACAGATTCCTGACCATATATTATTACATAGCACACTCCGTAAGGTAAAAAGATTTCAAATATTGAATATATTTGGCGTTAATTTTGTAGAAATTTATTATTAATTTATCCACAACTAAATGAAACTACATGATGTAGTATTATTTTTAATTTATTTCAATTTTTTACCACGTCCTAGGTTTGGTCGTATGACATCTTGGTGGACAGGTGGACAATTAGCAAAGATCCTTACTAATTGCTCACCTAACAATACAAGATGTTGTCATACAACGAAACCTAGGTCGTGGTAAAGAAAATAAAGTAGAAATAATACTGATGTAGTATTATTTCTACTTTCTTTATTCTTTATCTTTATTTTTCGTAGTTTCATTTAATTGTGGTTAATAAAACTATTAAGGGACTAGTTCCGATTTACATATTTGTGTAATGACTAGTTAAAAAACAAGTTTATTATTTGATTATATATACACTTATACTCCAGTATTTATGGTGCCACATCTAAGGCAGAACCTGAGTCGTATTTTGCATATTTCAAAGCAACAGTATCAGTATAAATACTAGCATGATTTGTGTTATTCAGTGAACTATTCTGCAAAAAGAAAAATTCTGTATAATGACGATTATCTTAAATTATTAGTTATAATTGCCATTATGAAAAAAATACCACATTTGTAACACTATAAAAAAATTCTAAAGAAACAAAAAAGCACTTAATATCATTTGTCGCAAACATCAATTTGGAAAATGTACTTAATGTATTTTGAGTATCTTCTGCGAAATACACGATTCTCGCAGTTTCTGGCAAGAGTCTATTGAAATATTTTAAGGCTTTTCAAACTTTTCAGGTGTCTTCATTTCTTTGTGATTGTTGTAGTTGACGAAGTTTGAGCTTCTGCGCGTATTTCTGGAACTTTATTCTTTAAGAATTTAACCGTTAGCAACGCGGAGACATGTTTTCATCAATCGTTAAAGTTCCTTTATTTCAGTTTGAATAACTTTCCTTGTTTTTGAGGCCTTTTGGTGTATACTTAACTAGCGAGGTGTTTCTCAAATATTTTTCTCGTAAACAAATTGACGTTTTGAATTGTCTACATCGACATAGCTTCAAAGAGGAATTTTTTCTTCCATGATTACCTACGGATGTTTTTTTTAAAACAAATTATAAAGTCGTACTAATGCCAGGTTTTTGTTTATTTGTGACTACCTTATTTACATAAAGTTTCTTTTGAACGAGGCTAGTACAAAATAAAATTTGGAACGCATTTAATATCAAAGTCTTCAAGCGTGAATTAAAAGAATGTTACTTACTTAAAGGAATTTGTTAATTAGACCTGAAATAATTCATTATTTTTCTTTAATAATTCGAATTAATATTTAGTTTTCTTGATATTTATTAACGCTACTTTTCATTTAAATTTTAATTTAAGTAACATTAAAATGAATGGGTGGGTTCTAGGGAATTTTTTTGTTTATTTATTAGGTTTCATTCGCTTTTCAAACTATCTAATAGTACAGAAGAAACAATTTAAGCGCTATGAAACTATTATTGTGTACTCAATTTTATTATTAATTTATTTAGTCATAACGTTTGTAAATTGATAAACCATATTTAAATGGATGTAGTAGCGGCGTAGTTTTACGTTGAAGGTTGCGGTCCAGTTTCTACCGTCCCTTTTTAATTTTTTTTATATACGGTACATTTTTATTCATCCATATATGAAAACAATACCGCTAGTTTTCATTTCAAAAGTAAGACAACAGTAATCCCGTTTGCAGTCTTCGCCTCTTTGGAAAGTAAAAAAAACATTGTTTTTATCTTCAGAATTCCGTAAGTCAAAAGTAAAGAAAAAGCAGTCTTGTAAAATCGCTTGCCCGATTTGCCACCTTCTTATCAGACACAGTTTAACGTAAAAACACACATACACATGTATGTGTGACACACGCGCGCGCGTACGCACACACACACACACACACACACACACATGCGCTCACCCACATACACAAACGTACGCACGCGCGCGCACACACACACGCATAGACACACACACACACACACATATATATATATATATATATATATATGTATATATATATATATATATATATAACTCAAGCATCAATAGCCACAGTAAGGTTTCCTTTATCGAGCCAGTCTTTTTTCAGGACTATATCTAAAGTAGTTCTAGCAATGTTGGGGAAAACGTTCACAAAAACTATATGCGCCCTTCCCCTCTCCGCAATGTGCAAAACTGCCACAGTCAAAATTATAGAAAAAAACATTTTTACATTAATACATAGTTTAATTAAAGTTTACTGGAAAATTATAGTATTCTAGTAATCTATATAAGATTCTAAATCTCGTAGCTTTTGAGAAATTCGCCGTATTTGTACGTCAGATTCATAGTCACATAAGATTTGTTTTGAAGAGGTTGAGTGACGTTTGGTGTGAGAATATTCTCTATTTAGTTAATAATTTAATAGAAATACTAGGTACCCTTAAATCTTTATATATATATATATAATATATATATATATATATATATATATATATATATATATATATATACATATATATATATATATATATATTTATTTATTTACATATGTATATATATATATATATATATATATATATATATATATATATATATATATATATCTGAGAATTTATGAAACTCATGATGCTGTACCATCAGGTACAGTAATAGACGGAATTCATTGTGAAGACTTTTTCAATCGCTGAGACAAATAAGCAAATCTTTCCGTAGTTATGTTTCTGTTTCGCGTTTGAATTTACTGGCTCAAACTATGTGTAGCCCGCGAGAAAGAAATTTAAAATTAGCCATGGTTATTCGAGTTTTAAGTACTAGCCATAAATTGTATTAGCATGTTCATAGTATTCACGTGAATGCCGGTTTCATTTACCTCTGAGTCATATTGCTTTTCTGTCTTTTTTATTACCACTATCTATTAATGACATTTTCTATCCCAGTGAGTAAATTAAGCATAAACTCAGTACAGGTTGGAAGAAATAACGTGTTTTTTATTCAAACAGGTGATTTTTCTTGTAAATACATCTTAAATTTGTTTCATATTGGGAAACAGTTCAGAAAACTTGACCATAACAAAATCGGGGGATACAATTTGGCATTATAGCTATGTAACTGTTATCTACACCCAAAATTTAATTACACAACTCGATAGTTAAAGGATTAAAAAGTTCGTTATGATGAGTGGGGACTGTGACGCATCGCGTACGACGAAGGGGGATTCGCCGCCATTTTGAGGTCATTTCGCTGCGTCTCATAATTTCCGTTTAGTGTAAATTTTGAATCGGAAAACGTACGACGCTCGTTTCAATTTCAATCGACAGCTCTCGTCAAGATTTATCGACTGCCTGTACTAAATATTATTCTGGTATGGTTATGGTGAATACATATATATGTATTCACCATAACGATACTATTAATGTTAAAAGTTCAGCATTAAAAACACTTAATAAAATGTCGGAATTTACTCGTGAAATATCCAAATCAAAATATAGAAATCATATATTGTTAGAGATAACATATGATATCGCGAAATGGTACAGGAACTTAAAAAATATTATCCGTTTATATGTACGTATTCAAGCAAAACACACGGCCGTGTCTCCGATACAGCCACGATCCGATTTTTTTACATTAAACTGAGTAGAAAAAGTTAACGAAGAAAATTCTCAATCATTTAAAAAAAAATCCGTTCTAAATTTGTGATTTCCATGAAAAAAATATTTCCATTCTTTTACAAAAACAAGCTTCAAATATATTACCAGTATCCATAAAAAACATGTTATTTGTTACAGGCTGTATACTCATACATTTATGCAATAAAACGTATTTATTATCCACACAGGTAATTCTGTGTAACAATTGGAATATACAATTTTGAAGAATAAGATGAATATTCCAAATCGTTTCAAAAAATAAAAGAAAAAATATTTATATTCTTTTATGGAAATTGAAGTATACACAGTGTGATTAACAGAACCACCTGTATGAACGACAGACACATTCTTTATTAGATCTGTATACGCATGCAAAAAAAACATGTTTACTCATATAGGTGATTGTATTAAGATAATGTTCAACAATATGGAAATTCTCACCGTTTCTAAAAATCACTGTCAAATTGGCGATTACAATAAAAAAAAAGATATTTAATTTTATTTTACAGAAACGCGCTTGAAATATATTGAGTTTGATGCGCAGGATTGACCCCTATGAATAAAAGACATATGCTGTGTTACATTCTATATTCTGTTTTCTCGGTTTCAGAGAAAAAATTGTTAAGAATTTTTGCTTAATCTTCTGAAAACTTAACAATTCGTATAGTCCATTTTCAGCAAAATTAAATATAATGGACATAAAAAATAAAGCCTTAGTAAAACAATGATTAAGTTAATGACTTCTTTTATGCGAAGTTATTAAAATGCTTTTAAATCGGCAGCTTTCCACGCAGTCATTGAATACTTATAGTTTTAAAGCTTATTTTTTACGTCTTCCGATAAAGTAGAAACGCGGGATTAAGTTATTTAAAAAATCTTAATTTAAGATTAAAAACATACTTCTACAGAAGGATCGTTATGTATAATAAAACAAATCTCCATAATATTTAAACCCAAGGCGTCTTGTACGATTCCAAATTCCGAGCAGATGAACACTTTTAGCTGAGACGATCCCTATGCAAATATACTTACTTGTTCGACTGGAGAAATTCAATGAGATATTCCTTATGGGATTATAGATTAAATATTGTCTGTTGTAAATGTCTCTGTTTGTGTAGCCGAGGCGCCCGGCGACGCTCCAAATTTGGTTCTCCCAGCAAGATCTCCTTCACGCAATACAAATTTGAATTTGAATCGTGTCGTAAAGGAAGTGACTATGTATACATTGGGGTTTCACGTCGCCGTGCAGTTTCTCCACGCTATGTACCTCCGCACATACGCCAGCCGCCGTGTTTGTCGTTCCTGATTGACTTCAATCTACTTTGGATGCTCGGGCGTGAGTTTTGCTCAGTACATGGGTTATTATTTGTATCTTTGGCTAAAATACGATGATTATTATAATAAACGAGTTGTGGTTTTGTTCTGTTGCTACAAGATTTTCACGTTCGCGATTGTTAACCGCCGGTAAGATAACTAAATATTTTGGGACGTACGAGTACACTTGGTGATTGTACTAAAATTGCACTAAAATTCATCGTATTTTTATTTAAACGTAAGTATTGCTTATAAAGCGTGTTTCCTATTAATATATGCATAGTCACATAGTTTCAAATTGGGTCAGTCCGTGGCAGTGAGAGTGAGGCGAATTAGAGCGATCGCCTTTGTGTTTTTCACTACAAAGGTCGTCAAAATAGTAAAACTAAAAAATTGTTATTGAATGTTATTAGGGTTATGTAGTTCAAAAAGAAAAACAAAATCTTATAAGACCACTCATATGTCTGTCGGTCTGTCTGTCCCAGCTGTTTTTTTCAGAAAAAATTGACGTGGAAACTTCAAATTTCGCACAATAATAAAGTATATTAACAGGCATATATTTCAGTAGGTATCATTAAAAAATATTCATCCGGAAATTTTAGTTAGGATTAAGTTCTTAAACATAAATATAAATGAAACGTATGTAGTGTGGTGTATCATTGGAAAGGCTATTATAAGTGTCGTTTTTTTTTATTTATGTGTTATGTTTACTGGGATGTATTTAAGTTTAAAGTTTAAAGAAAAATTTATGAAATAGGGGTGGCTTTCATTTCGTTATTGTTTCTTTTACAGTATGTGGTTTGCATTAAATTATGAAAATTATAGTTGTCCAAATAAACTATTATTACAATATTTTATGATATTTAGTGTTTGCTAATTTGCCTACTCGGAATTTGTATTGGTAGAGAATATTTAGCATGTTATATCAACAATTCTCTGTAACGGATCTGTCCTCATATATAAAACTCTAAAGGTGTCTATGGAATTTAGTTTTATGCGTGCAAATAAAGTGCATAATTTTTCTATATCATATATGCGTTTTGCATGCACGATACGAAGCCGCGTGCAAATGTCATTCGACAAATATAGAAGTTATGTCGACCCAAGAATGTTACGATAAGTACCCTAGTGCAAAATATTTTTGGTTATTTATGGTTTAGTTAAGAGTTTTCTCTCGACTCGGCTCTCATACCAATTGTCTTGCTTTATTTTTTTCATCAAACCGCAGCCAAGTGGTGAAAAAGGAATATTTATAATTTTGCTGTATCCATCTGTTCGTCGGTATATCGTAACTAAATTATTATGAAGCTGTTAAATATGTATCATAGTTTAAGATCGATTGTTTTCGTCAAGGAGTCGATATAAAATTAGGTCGATTAGGTCTCCTTGACTTATAGAAATAAAAAAAATTTTAATATTTTTATATGCTAATAGGCGCTATTTTTTCTAAAGAGGATTGACAATTTTTGATACTGCCATTTTTTATATACACGGTATCCGGGAATAAGTGTCGGACAAAGAAAGACGTTATTCCTTGACTGAAAAATAATTGATTGCCGTTAAAATAAAATTTAAAAGAGAACTTTTTTCAGAAAATTTAAAATATTATTCATAATTATTTGACATGTTTTTCGTACACACGATACTTGCGCACATTGTTCAGTGCCGTTCGGGGGAATAACCGGCGAAAAGCTACAATAGACATTACCGCTGCGGGTAAACACCGCACTCCGCGCAAGTATTGGGTGTGTTGAAGAGTTTAAATGTAATATTTTTTTGCACTCGATTAGAAAAAGGGCGTGTTTTACGTTTTATTTCAACGATAATTTATTTCTTTATAGCCAACGAATAGTGTCTTTCTTTGTTCGACATCTATTCCGGCACACCGTGTATAGCCGACTTTTCTCCGAGATTTGAGACTCCGAAACCTCTTCCAAATTTATAAGTGCCTCGCCCCCCCGTTTGACTATGTATGTAACAAAACACTTTTACAGTATGGAAAAAACCTGAAAAAATTAGCGTAACGGAATTTAGTAACTACATATAAAATACAAGATTATTTCTGAAAATTTGCATTAAGTTGGTTGTCTCACGCTTGCGAGAGGTAACATATTTACATAGTGAAATTTAATATAAATAGTGTAATAAACATACTATTACCTTTATATTTTACCACCTAAATGTTTAGTTACATATGTAGGGAACCCTCTTTGAAATCTTTTCTGTCTTTTGTGGGTTGAGTTTTACTTCCACTAAATGGTTTTTGAATAACGTGACATACGTTATTCATCTTGTAACACTGAATTACATAATTATTAATTATCTCAATAATTTAAGATAATTTATTTAAGATAATTAATTGTTAGTGTACGTATTATCTTTATCCTCTGCTGTAGCGTTTACTGAATTACCATGCTGGTGTTGGTTATAAATTGTAGTAGAACTTGGGATAAATTTCCATACAACTATCTCTTTTACGTACGTTCTCTCGTCAGTTCTCTATCTCTTTTGACATGATGCTATTTGAGTCCATAATTTGTGTTCGTTTTATATGAGTACAGCGTGGCTATTTAACTTTATATAGTATCACCTCTGCTAGATGGTATACCTTTTTATTATTTATTAAGAAATGTTAAAAAAATCATAGGTGGATACTTTCACCATGCCTTGTGTCATCTTTCATTGAATTTTTATTCAACGAAAAATACTGAATACAATTATTTGTATTTTGTTAATCGGAAGTGAGTTAATGATAGAACAACACTTAGAATGTTTTTTGTTTTTATATAGCAGTTAAATTTATTACATCACTATGCGAGTATTTCTCGCCGCTTAATCGCTGGACTAAATGTATTTACATTTTCTTTTCATTGTACTGCGAAACCGGTCACAGCGAGCGATTAAATATTAAATATCAAAAGGGCCGCGTTCCTCTGTAAATAACCGGTAAGAGCAAAAGAAATGCGGATTTTTATTTTTATATTGGGGTCACCGGGATCCAGTCACAAGGAGTAGATCCAGGGCCAAATATTCGCGACTCGCGGTGGAGTGCTTTTCGTGAGCTGCAAAAATATCCGGAGGTTAAGGAGGCTCAGATAGGAATGAAGTGGCTGCTGTAATTTGATTACTTTCGTTTTCAACGATATTACCTTGCATTAAGAGGGGGCATATAATTTAAAGTAAATATGGAAATTCGAGTTTTATACTTTAGCAACTGAATAGTTTTGAAACGAATGTTAATATTTATTCATAGTACTAATAGTATTTTGTCTCAATTGCTGAAGTGTTGAGATTTTAAGAACTAAGAACATATGACACTGAAGGACTATTGAATTTCAAACTGTTTGCTCGCAACTTGAGTATTAAAAATCGGATTTCACTGACCTCTCTTGAACATATCTATTACCTTTGCTTGATTGTGGATTTGTTTGCTGCCCCTAGCTTATTCGAAATGTCATTCAAATTCACACCAGTTACATTATTGATCTCAGAAAAAAAAGATAATATTTTTAAATCACACTTGAATGAACGAAAATCTGCGATAAATGGCATTTGTATTCGATACTTTGAACAATTCTAATATTTTAACTTGTCTCAGTAGCTTTTTGTTGAGTATCCTTATACTCAATAACATATTTGTTTTCTACAAAACCTCATTCATTCTCAGTTCAAACTCCAAACTTCGAAAACTCCAAACTTGGATTATCCAAATTTGGTTTCTGACATCAGGAACTGGTTCTTCATAAACATTTTTAAGGGTCGTCCAAAAAGTTCCACCTTTCATAATCCTTTATCTATACAGCTTTTAAATTCCGTTTTATTGACTTGTATTATTAAAATTTCCTTTTTTCACGTGTTTGACTTTCTAATTTCATTTAATTCTTTCTTAACCTCTGTATTTCATATAGTAAATTCATAATTAGTTTATATTAATAAAAATATTTAAAGTTTAGAAATGAATTAAATTTTACCATGATCGAAATGAAAATATTGCTTATACGCTAGCATATCACAGCAGCGCGATTAAAAGATTTATACATAAAGTTAAGATGTCGATATAGCATTAGGGATAAAACATATTAGGAAAGAGAAATGATAATCTGCGTTGACCCTAATTAATGGTTCGTCTATGGAATAAACTATGCTCTTATTTTAATTAAGTAGTAATTAAATTAACATGGGGGCTTAATAATCATATGCTATCCACGGTTATTTTTTCTAGCCAATTATTTTGTTTTTTTTTTAAATTTCCATTCGTCGTTTATCTAGTTTAACATTTATCGATCTTTTCTTTTAATTTTATTAAATCTGATTCTATATTCATCAAACCAGTTTTATAGATTATGGAGTTGGAGTTATTGAGTCCGATCACATTGCAAACACCCTATTGTCTGATTATGACAATTTATTTATTTATTGTTTACTTATATATTAGACAAAGTTGTTTAAGAAAATTTAAACACGTTTATATAACGATTCAAGTCTTCGTATGACGCAGATGAATATTGAATCACAGTAATGAAACAATCGGTATTGAATAAATTACGAAATGAATCGATTCATTTAAGTAAAGTGTTCTATTGCGATAATGGTCGTTCCATTATGATAACGACTGTACGTCAATTGTAAGTGCAGTACAGGACAATTGTTATTGCAAAGCTTGTTTACTTTCATATTAGCAGTTAAATATAATGTTGTGTTACCTGTATATTTTTAACAGCTGTCTGTTTAATTGTTTGTTTTTCATTCACGCTTTAA
This sequence comes from Druceiella hillmani, assembly GCA_039881145.1. Taxonomy (NCBI): domain Eukaryota; kingdom Metazoa; phylum Arthropoda; class Insecta; order Lepidoptera; family Hepialidae; genus Druceiella; species Druceiella hillmani. The sequence continues at coordinate 1,203,544 of JAYKKI010000014.1, forward strand.
TATTCCAAAGGATTTAAATTATTTAAATAATAAGTACATTAGATTAAATAATAGGCTATACTTGTATAATTGCATTATCATTTGCAGAAGAAAGCAGTGAACATAGACGGTAAAAAGTTATGCCGGTAAAAGTTATGACGGTAAAAGTTGTGTTCGCTCAAGGAAAACCGAATGCGTTGCTATTAATTTAATTTTTAAAAATGGTGAAACAATTTTAATTTAACATGCCATTTTCATGGTTTAATTATTACATAGCATTTTAGGGCATAACTCGAGCATGCGACGCGATACTCCCCACTCCAAAACTACAAAGCTAAAAGTCAGATATATCAAATTATGTTCAAAGTAAAACTTATCTCCCAAATACATAATTGGCCTTATTAAAATCTATGGCTATTTTTTAAATTTTTATATTTTTCTATGGCTATTTTATAAATAGGATTGTTGTGTTTATAATAGTGTTGACGTTAGGAGATAGAATATATCTTTTTTATTCCGCAGGCTTACCCGTAACGAGTGAAGTTAAATATTTGTTTTTCGATTAAGCCGTTTAACAAATGAATGCTTTTATCTAAGGTAATCCGTTATCGTATTGTTAACACGTTTCAATTGAATAAAAATAATTATACATTCATGTGTAAAGTAAACCACGGTATTTTTTCGCAAGCAAACAAGTCGACCGTCGTAGAGCGAAAACACACTGGCTAAAATAATGTAATAAGGAGAGGAGAAGGGAACGAGCGGGCGAGACAATCATTAGCATATTTTCCGAGCATGTGAGGGTTGAAAATTGAACAATTTTCATGGCTATGGCATAATTATTCGCTAGTTTGAAAATTTTATTGCTCTCGTGTAGAATTGTTAATTGAGATGAAATGCTCTTTGGCGTATTATGTACTTAGTGTTTTTTTTAAATTTTTTGGTTCAGTGAGATAAAGTGTGTTGTTCGCATAGGATTTTTTAAAAGGATATATTTAAGTTAATTTCAATAAAGCTGTTATCAGTTTTGATATTAATTAAAATAATGCACATTCATATTAGGTAGATATTATCATTTTGATAAATTTTTCGTTTACTTTTGGAATTAAGACCAATATATTATTTGTCACTTCCTGATTTGAATAAGTAGTATTATTTGATACAACCTTTTCCACGAATCATAACGATGATTAAGCTTTAATCGGTTCTGGCGTTAATTATCTGGTTGTAATACAAAATTTGACACTAAGTTTTTTTTCCAAACTCGGTTTTTTAATTAATATTATTAACGATGATTAAGTTTTAATTAAGTGTGGTATTAATCATCTGGTTATAATACGAAATTCAAAACTAAGTTTTTTCCCCGAAGTCGGTTTTTAATTAATATTATTAACGATGATTAAGTTTTAATTAGTTCTGGCGTTAATCATCTGGTTGTCATACGAAATTCAAAACTAAGTTTTTTCCCCAAAGTCGGTTTTTAATTAATATTATTAACGATGATTAAGTTTTAATCAGTTCTGGTGTTAATCATCTGGTTGTAATACGAAATTCAAAACTAAGTTTTTGTTCCAAACTTGGTTTTTTATTTATTTATATTCATAAATATCGTAATAATTATAATACATTTATGAAATCAACATAATTTGAATTAAATATAAATTTGATAAACATTTCCAAGGGTATATTAAATGATAATGTGCTATCTTTACATATTACAATTATTTTAAAAAAGACACAAATAATTAAGTTTGCAATTTTCCCATCTATTAAGGACGTCTCTGCGAGTCAAGGTTTCCTCCAAATTCGTTCCACGATATTTAGTCTTCACCTTTCTCCATCCAGTCTAGCTATTTTTATAATTTCGTTTCTTCATTTTTCTAACAGTTTCCTACTTTCCTTTTGACTGTTCGGTCACTTCAGGCTATCATTCTGTTTTGCCCAATTCTTACTGACAATTAAATGAAACTACGTGATGTAGTATTATTTCTACTTTCTTTAAATGTTGAATATACTTGGCGTTAATTTTGTAGAAATCCATTATTTACAATTAAATGAAACTAAGTGATGTAGTATTATTTCTACTTTCTTTAAATGTTGAATATACTTGGCGTTAATTTTGTAGAAATTCATTATTTACAATTAAATGAAACTAAGTGATGTAGTATTATTTCTACTTTCTTTAAATGTTGAATATACTTGGCGTTAATTTTGTAGAAATGCATTATTTACAAATAAATGAAACTACGTGATTTAGTATTATTTCTACTTTCTTTAAATGTTGAATATACTTGGCGTTAATTTTGTAGAAATCCATTATTTACAAGTAAATGAAACTAAGTGATGTAGTATTATTTCTACTTTCTTTAAACGTTGAATATACTTGGCGTTAATTTTGTGGAAATGCATTATTTACAAATAAATGAAACTACGTGATGTAGTATTATTTCTACTTTATTTAAATGTTGAATATACTTGGCGTTAATTTTGTAGAAATCCATTATTTACAATTAAATGATACTAAGTGATGTAGTATTATTTCTACTTTCTTTAAATGTTGAATATACTTGGCGTTAATTTTGTAGAAATCCATTATTTACAATTAAATGAAACTAAGTGATGTAGTATTATTTCTACTTTCTTTAAATGTTGAATATACTTGGCGTTAATTTTGTAGAAATTCATTATTTACAATTAAATGAAACTAAGTGATGTAGTATTATTTCTACTTTCTTTAAATGTTGAATATACTTGGCGTTAATTTTGTAGAAATGCATTATTTACAAATAAATGAAACTACGTGATTTAGTATTATTTCTACTTTCTTTAAATGTTGAATATACTTGGCGTTAATTTTGTAGAAATCCATTATTTACAAGTAAATGAAACTAAGTGATGTAGTATTATTTCTACTTTCTTTAAACGTTGAATATACTTGGCGTTAATTTTGTGGAAATGCATTATTTACAAATAAATGAAACTACGTGATGTAGTATTATTTCTACTTTATTTAAATGTTGAATATACTTGGCGTTAATTTTGTAGAAATCCATTATTTACAATTAAATGATACTAAGTGATGTAGTATTATTTCTACTTTCTTTAAACGTTGAATATACTTGGCGTTAATTTTGTAGAAATTCATTATTTACAATTAAATTAAACTAAGTGATGTAGTATTATTTCTACTTTCTTTAAATGTTGAATTTACTTGTCGTTAATTTTGTAGAAATTCATTATTTACAATTAAATTAAACTAAGTGATTTAGTATTATTTCTATTTTTTTAAAAGAAACAGCCGATTTGGCTACGTTGGTGATATTGTACCGTCGACTCCGAATTAAATTTCAGAGGACGATACAAAGCATTTAGTTCAACAAAACGTGCATAAAGTTTATTTTTACTGGTCGTTTGCCCCGTGTCCAGCCTATTTCCATTTCAGTTTTTAACAATGTTTATAGTTTTTGTTTTTCTCTCCAATTTCTTCGTTCCCTTTATCGTTCAACCGTTTTAATTTCAACATACTCAGCTCCATTGCTCTTTGGTAAGTTTGGACTTTTTGTTAGTATAAGTATTATATATCCACGTCTGTGATACGTAGGAAAGATAAGGCAACAAGCATGAGCTCAGAACTCTTTTTTAAAATTTTATTGGTAAATCAGTTTTGGGCATTACTTTGAAACTCCAAAATTTGTTCCATTTTATATTGATATTATTGTTTACTGCTGCAATGCGCCTAAATTTTCTGAAATATATTTCTTTCCCTAAATATATATTTATATTCGTTCACATACTCTAACTGGATTTTGTTTACTGACACCAGTTGTCGTTATTTTTGCTTTTTGAACATCAAATTATAGACCTGTTTTTTGACTTAGAGAGTTTACTCCGATTATCATTATTTCTATGTATTTATTACTCATATTGTTGTTTCAGAAAAAAATATTGTATCGTCAGCAAATCTCGGGTTAATCAAATAATGTCTACTGATGTTAGTTCCTTTTTGAGACCAAACGCTGTTTACTGTCATGTAATTAACTCTCTTTAGGCAATCAGAATGATCAAACTATTGGAAGATTATCTAATTTGAAGGTTCAGCGTCCCTTACTCTAAATATGGTACCGATATTTTTGGGCAGTTCTGTTACAATACGTTTTTGGTCACATGAAGAGTCACTAAAATGGCATAATCCTTAATGGCGACGTTCATTGTTTTGGACCACATGGAGTATGCGATAAATATATAAATAATAATACCCTCTCGCATCCCAAATGCGTGTTAACGCGGCGCAGTAAATATTTTACGAGGGACGCGGACGCGCGGCGCGACACCGCGATCCCTCTAAAGTAAATGGAATTTATGAATATGTCGCCATAAATTATTTTGCTTTACGACGATCGACTGGGCCAGACTCGATTATGGAAATCCATTCTCCATTTAGATACCGACACATTCAATAAATAGAGGCGCGCGCTTTCACCCGAAATCGCTCCGTCATGTGTTCGCGTGTGAAAAATGCGCCCTTGTTTACGCAGTTTCACAGCTTGCCGACGCCCGGTTTTATCAACTCGCGGCGTCGCGACGCGACAACGGCGCGCTCCACCGGCGGCGCCCAATTCGCTTTATATCTTTATTTTCATATTCTTTTAAATATACGTGTCTATATATATACATTTATATATACTATTTACAAATAAATACATGGAACTTATTTTATTACGAGCGAAGCCGGAAAAGCTCAACAGGTTTCCTAAACGTTTTCTTCCAAATATGATGTGAATAACGTAGCGATTACGAATTTTCGATTGTGTTATAATTTAACTTCGTCGCGAAGCTATGGTGCGTGTAGATTTATGGGTTGATTTGCTACGTGACTTTTTTAATAATACTCTTAATTATGTAATAATTATTGTTTAATAGCTGCGAAGAAGAAAAGTTGGAATATAAATGGTTAGAAGGTTAAGACGACAGATTTTGGGCCTTCGTTTCTTTATTCAAGTTATTAAAGTGGCTGGTGCGAAATAGCGTTTAATTAAGTACAACTATTTAAATGCTGTCATTCGTAAATATAGTTCCAAACAACAGGTTTAACTTATTCGTAGTATGGTTTGTGTTCAAAACGCACTAAAATAATAAAAACGTTAAAGACCATCTATCTATACAATCGTTTTTGTCTTAATTTTGAACGAATATTTCGCAATGATTAAATAATCTTTATTTTAGACATCAATAATTTTTATAATTTTTGACTGCCTGTATTCACACCTGCGTGATCTAAGTTATGAACGATCGGTTTATAACAAAAAACTCAGTACTTATTTGATTCCCTAAGTAGATATTGCAAAATAACTTTTGTGTCATATTTATGGACGTGTTTGTTTTCAGTTCCGTGTGGCGTGACGTTTGCGGCAGGCAAAATGGTTTTTTGTAGCAATGTTTTCAACATAATATAAGTAATAAATCCTTGTAATGCAAAATTTAAGTCTCATAGATAGCAAAAACAATCCTTATCATAATTTCTATCTGATAAATTTAAAAGAAATATTCTCAAGCACACGTAGGAACATTTTTCACATTGCAATACTTATTATTGAAGTAGAACTGCTTACGCCCTGGTATGAAATCATTTTTAGCAAACTTCATGTCAGACTTGCGAATTCAGACTCATGAAGTTAGTCACGGATGACGTTTAGTATTTATTACGTTGTCAGTATTTAGAACTTTTTAAGGCGCGGAATGCAACCATTTGTAGCAAACTTTATATCAGAACTGAGAATTCAGACTTAAGAAATTATCCATGAGTGACTCACGTTTTACGCTACATAGCATGACTAAGGCATCTTAAGCGTGGAGTGAAACTATTTGTAGCAAACTTCATTTCAAACCTGCGAATTCGTACTTGAAAAGTAAGTCACGGTTGACGTTCGCTCTGCACAAATTTAGTTGTGGAAAACTTCTTTCCTTGAATTTAAAAATGTAAACAATCAACTTAATAATGATGTAAATTGCAAAAATGTAAAGAGATTATTAAATTACTTATTTTAATATAAATTTTGCATATTTAATTTTTTTTGCATATTTTATCTTCGCTAATTGCCCACCTGAAGATGTACTACATCACGTAGTTTCATTTAATTGTGGGTATTTGATTTGATTTTTTAAATTATTTTTTAAACATTTTCTTCTGTTTCCCCTAAATCTAATATTTTTTCTAACGTTTAAATAAGATTGAGTAAAACCATTGCAAAAGTTCCACTTTTGACGTTTATTTCACCGAGTACACGCATTTTTTTCTTTGTATCAATAATTTAAAATATCTGGATAAAATAAGTATTAATTAAATGAAATCATTGAGATTTCATTTAAAATTCTGTGCTTATTTTTTCGTTTTAAAATCTTTGCGAAATGAAATGAAGGTTGTACTGACATCTCCAGGCAACTCACCTTTTGTGATTTCACAGGACATCATAGCAAAGTTTCGAAATGTCATACAAATGCATTGAATTTTAGTATTATTTTATGGCTACGGAGATTATTGAGCACTTGTATATACGAGTCTTATTGATAAAAATATACAACATGAACAAAATAATAGTTCAAAATAATTAAAAACTTATCGCCAAATATTTAATTAATGCCAAATACTTGTAATTAAATTACCCTTTGTATATTATATAAAGGGTAATTTAATTACAAGTATTTGACATTTTTATAATTTTTCTTTCAATGGTATCGAAATAAAATCAAATTGATACAAATAATAAATTTTTCAAATAAAAAATCTAAAGTATTGTATAAGGCATTATATAAATATTTTATACCATATATGCATATGTAAAGCCTCATTTTCTGTTTAATATAAATAGAGGAAAACAAGCATTATCCAACACCTCTTTGGTTTCATCCACATTCATTAATTTTCTATACAATCCTATACAAATTATATAATATACTTAAAAAAAGAAATAATTATGCATCATAAAATCAAATAATGTACTACATAAACGATTATAAAGTCATGGAAACAGAAATCCATATTAAACATAAGCTCCTTACAGACTCAATTACCTGAGAAAACTTGAAGTTTAACCGTTAGAGTGCCGACGAGCGCCATCGTGCTCGTGCTCGTACTAACTAAATTTGCCACGAGCGCGATGGTGCTCGCGAAATCAATGCCGTTCAGCGTGCGGTAGGGGAGGTCGCTCTCACGCATTGCTAATTTTTTATCTTTCTACATGTTACATAAAGTTCAAATTCAGGAAAAGAAAATTTTTAACCTATAATGTCAGAATACGAAAATAATTCGAGTGAAAATGATCGATTTTAATATTAAATAATATTTTGAGTAAATATTAAATAAAAACAATAAAGATTCCATCTGGCTAACCATAAAGTAATAGCTGGAAAAAAATTGAAGATAATTAAAGACATATGTGATGGTATCTATACCGAATGATAATTAGCTGCAACATTAAGTCATTAACTACTGAATTAGTTAATATCATATTGTGAAATATCCTATTAAATTTTTCACTTAATTACACATCACCGGTTACATATTTCCATTATATATTCAGTTTCTTAAATTGTTTGTTTTTGTAAATCCTTAATATGGTTTAATCTTCTTTTTCTTCTTCGAAAGAAAAAGAAAGAAGTCTTCTTTTTCAATTAACAGTTAAGAATTTTTCATTATATGCAAATGATTAAAATATCGAAACTAGTAGTATTTTTAACATGTTATGCGTAATTATCATCGAATGAAAATATCGATAAAATAAGGAGAATTTGAAGACAGGCAATACATGGACAAAATATATACGAAGGGTAGCTTTTTTTGCACTTCACTTTATATAAAAAAACGATATTTACTTTAGCGCCACTTAAATCATACATCATTATATATATTATATTATAATGAAGTATGCTTTAAGTGACGTTATATAGATATTTATTATAAATTATATTGATTAATGCAATATTTGTTTTTTCTTTGCAATTACACTTCATTTTTTGTAACTTTTTTCAACGTTAACGTCTTTTTTCAAGACACAATCCCCTTTAACGGTAACAACAAGGCACGAAATAATAAAATGCGTGCATGTATAGAATTTTTTGTAATAAATTATTTATGTCGTTCGCGAGTGCCATGTTGCATTATTTCGCGACAAGAAAGTGAGCTTAATGAGTTTCTCATCTCAAGTATTTTGAACTTCTAAACTTCATATCCATTCCGTGACGGAGATCGTTGCACGGATAAGTGCTGAGCATCCGTTCTGTGCCGGAAAAAACTATCAGCGCGCGCGAGCTAAAATTTTCCTTGCGCAGCTTGCAGCGAGCATTACGGCGACTTGGCGGAAAACCTGCCCGCTTGTCGAGATTTAATCAACCAGCGGATGTAGCCGTCTTCATAATGAAATGGATGAAGTTAAGTGTTCTTACACACAGTGTTTAGCTAAATTATCCATATTTGTTACAACAATAATGTCAAGCATGTTGCTGTCAGCTTAGTTAGAAAACTGTGTCTAATATTAGCGTTTCTTCACTTTCTTCGAGTGGGGATTTATGCCCTGTTACGCTTTTCTAAGAGGGTGCCCTAGGCTCTGGCAGACAGTGAAGGTACTCCATATGAATACGTTCTTTTAAACATAAACTACCACCATTTAGCAGAGAATTCTTTGAATGTAATGAAAGCATAAGTTATTAATTAAATTGAAACATGGCAGTCATAAGGACGGCCGACAGAAATAAAAACTTAAAAGTATAAAATAATTATAGCATAATTTTGTATTAGTAAACATATTTTCAAAATATAAATTTTAATATTTTATAGAATTTTTAATTTTTAAAAAACCGCGACAAAAATATTATCGAACAACTAAAAATTTGTTTTACCATGCTAGTAAGATAACTTCTAAGCCACTCTGATGTATTACAGAGGTCATGATGTATTACAGAGGTCACGATGTATTACAGAGGTCAAATATTAAGAAAATAAAAAATAAATAATTTCAAATTTTTAAACGCAAATATTAATAAGAATATTGGAAACATTTTGAAATAAATGCTTTGTTTTTGTTATTCATTTTTCTATATAAAAATATTAACATATTTAGTACTCACTGTTGTACTGCACAGTGATCCTTTAATTAAACAATTGAAATAATAATTAAAAAACATAATTTAAACAATGCACAGTATACACACATTGAGCTTTTCATGTAGTCAATTTAACTTTACTTGTATAGATATATACAGCATTAAAGTTGCACAACACGTCACCCTTAAAGCTATACACATACTGCTATTACCGCATGTCGATGACGCGAACTCGCAAGATGTATAATATATATGTTTTCACATATTCATAGCTACAGATACACTGTTAACATTACCATGTCGGTGACGCGAACCTATAAAATTTTCCCCTAATCACTCAACACGCCTAAAGATGTTTTCATTTAAAAAAAAAAGTGACTCTCAAAAGAAACAGGTCTTGCTCTTAATTAGTGAAGTAGTAATCTGTCGCAGTTAATTAATAATAAAAGTAATGGGTAACTTCGGAGGACATAGCAAATATACAAATATACAAATAAAGAGACTGAAATTTAGTTTTTTATAAATAAGTTATTCATTTCATGAACATATGAGGAAAAGGAAATAGGATATAATAAAGATGAAAATGTACACTGTTTCGTTCAACACTTTGAAGAAAAGCTATGGTAATTTGTTTTCATACTTGAAAATTAGGCCCAAAATTCGCAAGCAATCTGGATGGCGAGAACTCCTTATGCGATTACTGTTGCAATACTCAAATACTTTGGTATTTCAAATATTTACCAATTGCTCTGAAAACTGCATTAGTGTGCACTTATAACTGCTGGATTTCGGAAATGTTCATCAGTTTGTAAGGATAAATTCACATTTGTTGAACTGCTTCCGATCAAGAAAGAAAAATGGTAGTCTTTGAACGTTTTTTATTATAATGTTACATTATTAGCATCAACACTAAAGATCGTTCGAAGGAGCGGAAAGGAAAGGTTTTTGAAAATATTTTAAAATTGAAATATTTCATTTTCTTAACTGATTTGAAATTCAATTATAAGTATTACTCACGTATAAATATCTAGGTTCTGGTATTATAATTAATGAATTTAAGATTATAGATACTTCTCACGCTGCAGCAAGTTAGAATATAAATTGAATTTCAAAAACTTTTTAAGAAGCAAATGTTTTTACTTGAGAAAAACTCCATTGTATTTATAACTTACGCAAAATATAAATTTATGACTTACGCAAAATATAAAATGTACAGATAACATAAAAAGTGCTATGTACGAGTCTAGCTTGCGCATCGATGTTTTGTACTTTGTTTGAAGTGGAATCACTATTTATCATAAGTATTCAAGCTTAATAAGGGCTTCTTAATGCAATAATAATTTAATATTATATAATATAATTAAGTAGAAGGAGATCATATGTGTTATTATAAACATCTGAAAAAATATTTTATCTAGAATTACCGGCATATTTTTTTTAAAAACCCTGCGTTTGTCTGTATGTTCCTTTATTTTCATAATTTTAGATTTAGTAGTTTTTTTTTGCATATATTTCCATATGTCATTGAAGATATACTATCTAAAATTATGAATAATATATTTTTGGGCCTCTTATAACTAGCACCTTTTCAAACGATTTTAAATTTTCATCTATATTCTAAGATACAATATATACTACTTAACTTGTAATATACTTCATTACTATGTCAAGTTTAAAGTTTCTACGTCAAACGATTTCTAAAAAAAAATGGCTGTATTCTACGGAAACACCGATACATGAGTGATCTTCTAAATGTTCCATTTTTCCTTTTGAAGTACGGATCATTAAAAAAAAGTAATTTTATTGAAATTTGCATAGGCGCTCATTTCATACTAAACATCAGCAAAAGCAGTGTTTCTCCAGGAATTAAAAAATATGTCGACGTAAAAAAGACAAATGGAAACGGGTTCGGGATTCGAAATAAAATTGATGACGCAATTGGCTTACGTTTGATTTGTGCAGCAATAACATATTGGCAATTTACTTTGCTCTATTCATAAATCCAGAAGCTGTGCGCCGTTGTTAGCGGCCGGCACATCACGTACGCAATGGCCGCATTAAGACACGACCGGCCCACCACCGCCGCTCCTAAAACAATAACTCCGCCCGCTTCTTTGTTTATTTGTTATTTTTATTATTAAAGGGATGCATTAACGGATCACGTACAACCCTTATCTTTAACTCAAACAACAAACTCACATAAACATCCCCAGGTATGTTTAGGCGGGGCAGCGATCGTACGGAGGCGGGTTCCGCGTGCCGAGCGAGCCGTCGACGCTAAAGAGCACTCCGCCCTAACGTTTTCTTACAACTCTGAGCAGTAAATGAGTACAGTTCACTTGATTAAACTTTAAATAACGAGAAACATCTAAATCAAAAATTATTTTTAATCATAGTAGTGATGTGCAAATCGTTTAATTGTATATTCACTTTGCGGAATTGCAAAAACTAATTGTTTTGATGGGATATGAACGTGATGGGATCGCGTTTTAATTTATTCTACTGAATTTTACCAGATAGTATGCATGGGCAATATATAAGTTATTTTTGGTCAACCGTTTCGCTGATAGAACTAGAAGAATTGGCGTAAAAGGAAGCTAATTTTGTCCTAAAATCGATACAAGTAGGTTGTGATGTCGCCATGATTTGTTATTAAATACACATCTTCACATTCTTGTTTATTTTGTCAATTACCACAGAAAAAAAACTTTAATTTATTTCGGAATAAAAGTGAAAATGGTCGTTATCTCCATAAAACAGGCTACTGGTGCGTAAAATTTTACAAAGAGTAGTTGAGGCAAGAAAGCGTTAGAAAAAAGATACAAACAACTCACTTTTACACTTATAATACTAATTAGCTTTCGTCTCTTTCGTAAGCTTGGTATTGGAAAAATGTAAAAGCTTAGAAAAATATGCAGAAATTTGAATCAGACCAGTAGTTACGAGCTAAGTATTATTTTGAACATAATTTTCCAGTTTCAAATTTTAAATTTGTTGATGGTTGTCTGGAATAAAATTCTATACAATAGTTAACCCATGAATTTGATATGTTAAATGAAATAAACATATCCCACTACTTCTAATACTATTGTAGGTAATAGTGAAATTATATGTAGTGTATATTTTATTCTAGAATATACACTATCAACATACAAAATTTTATTAAAATGTATTAGCCGTTTAAGTGTGAAAGTAAGACAAAGAAATAAATAAACAGAACACATTTTACTTCTATTAGCGTAATAAGAATATATGTATATATATATATATATATATATATATATATATATATATATATAATATAATTGTTGAATATATTCGCCGTTAATTTTGTAGAAATTTATTATTCACAATTATATGAAACTACGTGATGTAGTATTTATTTCTACTTTCATTAAGTTCTCTACCACGACCTAGGTTTCATTGCATTATAACATCTTCAGGTGGGCTATTAGCAAACATTTTTAGATTATCCAGAGATTAGCAAAGATCTTTGCTAATAGCTCACTTGAAGATGTTGTCATACAACGAAACCTAGGTCGTGGTAAAGAACTTAAAGAAGTTATAAATATACGTACATATATATATATATATATATATATATATATATATATGTGTGTGTGTGTATATATATTTATATATATATATATATATATATATATATATATATTTGTATGACTGTTTTCTTCATTTTTAGTTAGTTCAGAAAAAGTGTAGAATAATTAAATAATAAGAATAATTCAGTAAAAATTAAACAGGCATTCTTCATTTTTATTATACCATTAGGGATTATAGTTAGGATGAATTGTGAAAATAGACTTAAAAGATTTACACGTACACCAGTTATAACCAACTCATCGTATAGTGACATGGAAGATAATAAACCAATTGATTCCCTATGATGCTACACGACGTTTTTCCCCTTTTTTATGTTCAGAGAACGTTATATGGAATATATGGGTTCATAATTTATTAAATTTTATATTGTGCTTATACAGCTGTATAATAATAAGTCATAATTTGAAAAAGGTTCTACGCGTTTAAATAAACAAAGGACTGCACGGAACTTTGAGAAAAAAATAATTAAACGAAGCTGCAACAATAAACTCGCCGAAAGTCGTATCAAAGTCGACGCCCGACGTCTCCGAAGATCTCATTAAAATTTCTTTGTGAAGAATTTGCCTCAAATTTATATGGGGCCAAGTGAAAGTTGATTGGATGAAAAGTAAATAGAGACAAGCGATATTGATTCGGCGACTGCGCGCGGCCGAGTTGTTCCCCGCCCGCCCTACAACAAAACACCTCATTATTAAAGAAATGTTTACTCGCGTGCGAAAATATTTCACTTTCAGAACGTTGTTCTCGCACTTGCGGCGCGCCAGAATGTCGGCCACTATTTTTAATTAAACTAACTTTTAAACTGTTTTTACCAAACTGCTTTACGTTGAACTTATAACACGATTGGCGTTTTATTTCGCCCTTCCCGTTTAGTGAATTTATTTGGTCATTTTAGTTTTCTTAATTTTTAAATAGATTACAAAAAGTGGAGAACCATTTAATGAACAGGAGGTGATGTAATTTTTATTTTAAGCGTTTCGCGTATCACTAGAGTTAACGTGTAAATGAAATTGTTGTCAAGACTGAATTATTATAGATAAAAGTATTTATACCATTAACCATTCTCTGAGTTTTAATAAAACTATTATTTTATCCGTATAGGTGTTCTTTTACAATCACCATTACCTTTTCATTATAGATCAAATTCATCATGATAAAATGTAAAATTTTTATTTTATCTTCGCCAAACCACATTTTCATGAAATAAATGAAAATTTAAGTCATGTATGGATTTTCATCCCAAGTTCAGACATATTTAAATCTTTAAAAGGCGCGAGGTGTAATTATGATGACTCTCGTAAACTTACTCTCGTATAATCATCAGCGCTTTTATTTAGCTTTACATCGTCTGAAATATTCTAAATCTGGGATCCAATAAATAAGCTCCGAATCTTCAATTGCGACGTAGAATGGCAACGTAAACCAGCAACAATTTTACAAATTAAAACAATAGCAACCGTTTTACTGTATCCTTGCTAGATTCGGAAAGTCACAGAGAGTATCTTTCAAATAGTTTAAACACACTTTAACTGATGTCTGTATTAAATTGTGAACATCAGATGGCTGGCGTAATTACCAACAATTAGCTAAGGCCAATTTCCAAGGAATATTCGAGCGGCGAGCAGGTCTGTAAAAGAAGTAAAAATTAATTGTTGATAAAATACACTGGAGTGGAATACTCAAGGTCGATAAATCGAATTATACACAAAGAATCGTGAAGCAGCTATTTCCAGAAGGCCCCAAAAATCGTCCATTTGCGAAAATTCATTGAAGTCCTTTCTATAAGAATATCTATTGCAGGTATTTTGTAAGTATCGCAAACAACTGTCTCTTTCGTCTTAAAATTACTTCTTAATAATTAATTCTTGATAATACTTCGAAAATTTGTCTGTTTTTTAGTATTTTTGGAGTGATATTTAAATTGTTACAATTTGTACAAATCGGCTTGGTATCAGTGGTGGAGAAATGTTGTATTGCAAATAAAAAATAACAGTACATACTTTCCCTGCAGATAAAATAAGACAACATGATGTGTCTGCAGATTAAAGAAAAAGAAATTTAAAAGACGTGATGAAAATTTCGTAATATTTTACGGAAGAAGACACGAGCTACGGGCTAATAAAAAATTAGTAGCCGTTCTAAAGTTTAAAGATACTGCGATACCCATAAATGATGCCCAATTCTTCTAACATAATGAATTTCAATCTTCGAAGGATACCTGTTGTTTTATATATCGAAGAGATCATTTGTCTAAAGAATTTGTTGTTTTATATATCGAAGAGATCATTTGTCTAAAGAATTTGTTGTTTTATATATCGAAGAGATCATTTGTCTAAAGAATTTGTTGTTTTATATATCGAAGAGATCATTTGTCTAAAGAATTTGTTGTTTTATATATCGAAGAGATCATTTGTCTAAAGAACTTGTTGTTTTATATATCGAAGAGATCATTTGTCTAAAGAACTTGTTGTTTTATATATCGAAGAGATCATTTATCTAAAGAATTTGGTGTTTTATACATGGGAGAGGTAATTTGTCTAAAGAACTTGTTGTTTTATGTATCAAAGAGATCATTTGTCTAAAGAACTTGTTTTATATATCGAAGAGATCATTTATCTCCACGTTATAACTATTCACGTTAAGTCGAGATAAGTGATTTCTTTGATATATAAAACAAATACTTCACGGGAAATATTGTGCTATCAGTCAGATTAAAAAGAAAAAAATTAACAAGCGTGACGCAAATTTTCAAATATTTTCCATGAAAGAAAAAGAATTTTGATTCACGAGTGAAAAATGAGTACGTGTGTTGTAATTTGAG
The DNA here is from genome assembly GCA_039881145.1 of Druceiella hillmani. Classification (NCBI taxonomy): domain Eukaryota; kingdom Metazoa; phylum Arthropoda; class Insecta; order Lepidoptera; family Hepialidae; genus Druceiella; species Druceiella hillmani. The sequence goes on from JAYKKI010000014.1 coordinate 1,219,058, forward strand.
ATACTATGATATCGTTAAATAGTTATACCCTCATCATACCAGGAAAATTATATACATCTTTCTATTAGAAAAACTTTGTCGTTTTAGATATCAAAGACATAACTTACCTCTTTTTCACAATTATGCAAAAAATGTCTATGTGCAGTGTGAGCGTTAATAAAAGAAAGGCAGTCATAAATTTGCATTAAACGAAGTAGAAGGTAAGTTTCGATTTATCTCTTTCAATATGTTTAAAGATAGTACTCTTCATAATAGAGATATTTTGAAATAGAAAAATCTAAACATTATACGTATCGTGTAGTCAAAATGTATATATAATTGATATATAGACGTTTTGGTAATAAACTTTTAAGATGAGTTCATTCATGCTTCACTGAGTTGGAGTGATAAAGAGTTGAAGCAGACGGTTGCCATTAAAGAAAGCGTCAAACTTGTGCTAGGAGAATGGCACGAAGTTAGTTTTCGCTCTGTGTTACTGCATTGTAAAGAATTGTCTTGTTATTTCCGTCTCACGAAAATGTCTCATTTAATGTGTTGTGTTGAGTCAAGTTAAGAAGTGTCTTCACTTTTCCGAATCTAAATTGTTATGTAATATCCCTTTATCATTCAGGAAAACTGGTAACACACCACCGACAGGTTCCAACACTCGCCACGATTTGTCAGTAAAGCGGGTTTAATTTGCGCGTTGTTTCGATGGGCGCGCAACGGACCGCGGGCGGGAGCGCTCGTTGAGTCTCCTGCCATGTGTGAAAAGGTCCCCTATTCAATAACCCATCATAACATCTTACGCGCGCCCGCCCTACTCCGACACGTAAACACATACACAGACGTATTTAACTACCGGCCCATTATTGATCTCCGCCTCGTACGCTTTCGATAGCAGAAGCCCAGAAGAGAATGCATTTGGCTGAAACTATGAGCTAAAACACCCTTTTATAGGTTGGGCGTTACATGTGTGTTAAACCTATTTTGTGTGATCCTTAACTTTTACTTTTATTTGACCACCATTGGAATGGGGTTAACGCCTCGGTCTCCGTTTTCAAGTCGACAGTTGTTACGTACAAAGGAACGGAGGAAATAGTTTGGGCAGTCGCATATTGTAGATAGTATCATTTTATCTCTGGTGCTATCTATACTGTATCTGTTAAACTCGTCTGTGGTTTGCGGGTTAGCGGCGAGCAATTCCATGGACAAAGTCTTGCAACGCTGTTCGGATGCCAGATAGTGCCTAATAAAGAAAGTGGAAGGCGTTGACGTTTACTGAGGGTTTGGCAGAAAAGATTTTGTTCCACTTTAAAGACAAAATAATTTCTTTGCGTTATTAGGACTAAAATTTGGAAATTATCATTCCTGGCTAAAGAAAATGTTAAAGTATTTGTACGATATAAAATAGCCGTATTTTTAAAAGCTTACTTCGTACGCCTTTCCGGTTCAAAATTTTTATTCAAATTTTAACTTAATTGTAGGTACATATAGTTGCTATAACATGTATTTTTTGTAAAAAAATTCAAGATGGCGGCGCTAATATGACAGACTATTATTATCATTAGTAGCTAGGTTGGACTGAAATTCAGTATCCAATATGGCGGAAGAATATTACCCATTGTAATTCGATTCGACTAAAAATTGGTATATGGAGATATTTCAAGTTGAAAATCACAAATTTGGTGTCAACGTTTAGAAATTTCAAGTAGCAGCGCGAAATAAAACTTTGGAATTAAAAAGTTTTTTACTTAAATTTACTTAAGGAAAAACTATGCTTTATCGTAGTATTTTATATGACCTTCTATTTGATTTTTATACCTAAAGAAGAGCCTATATCTTTAAAAACGCCTAAGGAACAGCAAGTAAGCATAAAATTACTAACTTTTTCATTTATCAACATTCTCGTAATTTGTGAAAATGTCATCATGAAAACGTACTTGTCGCATAAAGTTCACCATGATAATAATTTTTCCCTGTAACCACTAATGCCTCAACTGACAATTCCAATAATGGGATATACGACGATACAGTTAGGCAAATACACAAATAAACGTCCTAAATATATACTCACAAATACGGGTTTATAACACGATCGTCTCACGTATACAATAAACAAAATTTATGCACACATTATAATCATTCCGTTAAGCAAGAATGTTAAACTATAAAAGGAACTTAAATACCGCTCAGCCACTCGCGCAACTGGGCTGCAACCAGCCAACTCTCCTTTAAGACCCGGATTGTTATAAAAAGTTATTGAAGTGTGAAGATAAAATAGTTAAACGATGGTTCGAATACACGAGGCTGAGCGTCTTCCGTGCGGATGCCACTTTGTTCTCGCCTTTACGAGTATGTCTGCCAGTTTATGTTTTTCCTGTTCCATTGTATTTCAGCTCGGGGGAACGCTCAGAAAATTCCTAGTCAAGATTTTAATGAAGATTCCACTCGAAAATGCTTTTCAAGTGGCACTTCGTCTCGGTACGTATTAAACGGCTTTGCACAATCGTCACAAGACTTGCATTGAATGTGTTTTGACTTCGAAGCGAATAAACAAGGCAATGCCTACACAGCAATTGACGATGACTTTTCAGTGTTGGTTTTAACAGGAAAATTCATTAAGTTTGTTTATTGCATGTATATTTTTAATAGATTTACATCTTACGTTACTGAACATAGACAATATTTTTTTATTTGTTTAAAAACAATTTGAATTGTGTTCTTAAGGATGAAGGTTTTTCATTGTTCATTCTTTCTGTAAGGATCGTTAGAATTGCAGGATTTTTTTTATAAATTTAATGAGAGTCTTGTGTTGTTTGAAATACCAATAGTATCTTAAAAAAGACGGGTAATTAAATTTTATTAGATTGTAGGTCGTAATTGTTGTCTGTCAAGGTTTTTTATAAAATATTTCATATCCTATTTATCACACATTTTGTGGAAAGCATTGTGGTAATCCATTTCCCAATTATCAAATACTTAGTCTTATTGATATGTAAAATCATTGTTTGCCCGGTGTATATAATACGAAATATGTACTCCAATCATGATCAATAATTTTTAAATACACTTATTATATTAGGATATGTGCTATATTAATTTAATCGAAGATCAATAAATTTAGAACATCTTTAAAATCTGCGTGTTTATTACTATAATAGGTTAATAAAGTTTTTTCAAACTTTATTATTTTTCTACATCTGATTTAACACAGATGTCGTTGAAAATATTGCCGTCTTCCACTACTTAACTCTCAGAAACATAGTTTTACTGATCTATAAAATGCTTAGAAGTCTGAATTAAATTTCAGAATAAATGATAAATTTTATTCTCCTGAAGCACGTTCAATAATTTTGAAAACTTTCACAATTAAATGAAACTACGTGATGTAGTATTATTTCTACTTTATTTAAATTCTTTACCACGACCTAGGCTTCGTTGTATGACAACATCTTCAGGTGAGCAATTAGTAAAGATCTTCGCTAATTATCCACCTGAAACTGTTGTCATACAACGAAACCTAGGACTTGGTAAAGAATTTAAATAAAGTAGAAATAATACTACATCACGTAGTTTCATTTAGTTGTGAATAAACGAATAATGAATTTCTACAAAATTAACGCCAAATATATTCAATGTTTCAAATCTTTTTATCTTACGGAGTGTGCTATGTAATAATATGGGGTCAGCAATCTGCGTGTTTATTAAATTTTTGACCTCAGTGAACATGATCGCCTTTTTGGTTAGATCGTAGCTAAAAGGGATTAAGGAAGCTGCCATTTTTTCTCTTTAATATCAGAGTCTATTTTCGTAGTTCACCTCATTTTAGGTCTAGATTGTCGAGACCTAGATTGAAGATAAACATCGTGGATCTGAAACTTGGGGAATGACTTAACAGAACTTCAGCGTCCATTTTCAAAGCTGATACCAATAAAGTTGTCATAACTATATAACGGGGCGTGTCGCTGAGAGAATTATTTCCGTTATCAATCAAACAATTTTTTGTCTAAGTAAATTTGCAAACGAAATAATGCAAATAACACGAGACAGTCGCCGAGCAGAAGCCTGTGACAGATTAAGGAAATTGATATTTGAATGTGCGATGATATTGCTCCAAAAATGAATTGACTAACTCTTAGCGAGTGTGCGGCGCGCTCGGGGCACCGAACATTCCGTCTGACATAATAACGCGACCCAAATAACAGCGTGTGTCTCGATATTGCCTTTCCGCTTCAACTCACTTTTCAAAGACCAAATCGGGATGTTTAATTATATACGGGCTCATCTTTAACGAGATTCCCTCTCCGGGGACGAGGACAACTGACAAAATCACTATGTGCTGACCTTTGTCAAAGGCGACGGTGTAATATGAGATTACTGTATATTTTACGGCTCAGACATTTCCCATTAACTGAAACAGCGCATGGCGAAAATTAGTTTCTGGTTGACGGGTGTGTGTGACGAACTGCCGTAGTCGTACGCCTGTGCTGCCTGCTAGTTGCACATGTATTCATTTCCTTGGGATTAATCAGTTTATTCGTGTAGTAAGTGTAACGAGCGTATCGCTTACCGGCCAAATCCTCAGTCTGTATTATCAATCATAACGTAATTCAAACGGTGTTATATTAACAGCGTATCGTTATATTATACATAGTTAACTCAGTGAATTTAATTATTAATTAATCTATAACGCTGTAGGCTCTCGTGATTAAGTCACGTCTTTATATCGTAATATACTTTTGAAAAATAAACCAGATTGTTGATATTAAAATAAAGTAATCATCTAAAATTTAATCTTTTTGTATCTGGAAACGCGTGTATTGAAGTTAAAAAAGTGTTCAATTGTGAATGATTGAATTGTAATTAATTTAATTACACGCATTTTCATTATATACTCTATGTAAAATAATGATTCTTATTTATAATATCAATTTTACTAGTACGCCTCATGATTGAATTTGAATACTATTAAAAACGAATATGCAAAAACTAATACCAGTACAAAAATGTTGTTTTTTAAGTTATAAAAATAATAAATAGCGTCATCTGTGGTTTTTAGATTTCAACATAAATTTCAGTGAATATTAGAGCAATAATCGGAAAATTTCAGTGAATATTAGAGCAATAATCGGAAAAATAATAAATAGCGGCATCTGTGGTTTTTAGATTTCTACATAAATTTTAGTGAATATTAGAGCAATAATCGGAAAAAAAAATTGTTAGTTGAATCACAGCTGGCGATAGCATAGCGTCAGTTCATTGAAACATTACGAATTAGTTCTCGGCGTTTCTTCCGTCGATATGAAAGAAGTTTCACTTGAAAAATAGCTATGCAGACAGTGATTTAATGGACTTTGAACAAAATTACTATTTTTTAAAAGAGGTCAAGGAACTTCCACGTGTTTTGCTGAAACCATTATAATATGGATATAATCATTTTGTTAAATTTGTTTCGTAACTCCTATTCGTAAGTTTCCATCGTTCTCTTCCTGGCTTTTCTTATTAAATCCTATCTCTCTATTTTATTCTTGTTAATTTATGTTTATGGATTAATTTTTTCTTTTTATATATTTTTTTATGAATTATTTATTATGCTACATTTTTTGCTAACCTGAGAGTTCACGTGTTCTTTTAACCTGAGATTTTATTTGTTGTTTTAAGGCTTATTATTTTAATATTGTATTCGCAATTTGTTGCAGTTTTTCATAATACATGCTTTTTCATAATACATGATATTACTTCGTGATTTGGTTAACTGGAAGAAATTGCTTCTGTAGTAATAAGTCCGCCTTAAGTATTTATGCATTTATGCATAACAATTGTCTTTCACAAAATCAAGAAAAAAACAACTAAACCAAAAATGGTTTACAGTGGTTATTTCTTCATAATTTTTTCCGAGCAATAATTTTCTCTTAGCAACTTGGTAAAGAAATTGTCTAAGAATGAAATGGAATAACTTCTCTTAAAATAATCTTAATATTTTAAGAGAAGTTATTATAATTAGTTACACTCATGAAAATCACCTTACGTTTTTCAAACCTAAACTTAGTAGAAATATACAAAGTTTTGTTAAGTAGACTGGGTGGTTTTAAGGGGGGGGGGGATAAACAACTAACTTGACAGTAATGTTGTCTTAATGAATAGAAAAAAATAAATTGATTTAATTGGATATGGATAATAAAAGAAAAAGAACACTAAGGCAAGGTTGGTACTCAAGACGTGTTTGGTATTCGTTAAACTTGTTTAACAATGACCGTACTCAATATCTTCGATTAAATCGTAATCAGAGGGAATGGTATCGAAAAAACATGCGCTAAGTTATTATTAGCTAATTTAAAAATTTTCAAAAGAGAGCGGTGCTATAATAAAAATAATAAGTTTTCAAAAATATTTTATTTTTTTCAAAAATACTTGTTCTACCACACGATAAAACTTCGGATGAGATTTTTCCAAAAATCCTAACAAATTTAGAACGTTATAATTTTCAAATGCTGTAAATTGAATTTTGTGTTCCACATGTAGATTTCGTGGAGCGCTCGATGTAAGTTGTCTTCTGTCTAAATGACGTCAGTTAGTCTTTATTGATAACCAGCTCATCCAAGCTTTGTCTGAATAAAAAAGGATCTTGACCGTATTTTATTTCAAATGTTAGTTTATATAAGTTATTTTACGTTTAGTTAACTAACAAAATTCTCAACGTTTTAGATGTTTATTCGAATATAGAAGCCTAGGACGCAATTTTGTAACATAAAAACGTTTATCACAAACAATATCATAATTAACAACAACTATTGCATATTTCTATACATTTCTATATTGTTTACTCTATTTTATTATTTCATTTTAATGTAGCTATGCTGGTTTATAAATTTAACTAAAAAATGAACCCACTGTGCTTTGAGACGTACTTTCTAAAAAACCGGAATACTATAAGCAATACGATTGGGGAAAAGTTTTATGTCAACTGTTTAGGTCGTTTTATTGTCCACATCCTAAACAACTATGGAACAAAATTTCCCCCCTAGTATTAATATAATATGTGTTATCTAAATATATTATTTCTAAAACGTGTTTTTTGGTTGAGCGGCTCGATCTCTTTAACTACTGCACCAAAAAAAATTAAAAAAATACCCACTTAAAGCTTATGTTTTCTACTTTGGGCGAAAAATATGAAAAAATTCGAAAAAAATCTTTTTGTTAATAAAAAAATTAATTTTTATAACAATTGGCATGAGCGCCATCTGTGGGCGACACATCAAATATCTTAGCCAAATTGTATACTTGGAACACGCTAGATGGCGATATAGTGCGAAGACTTCGCACGGGTCAGCTAGTTATTATATATTGCTGATAAACACATTTATTTACATTTAATGAAATGGTAGAGTTGTATGAAAATAATTGTGGAAAATATTAGTGACATATGGAATGTAAAATTGTTATATTATTTAGACTTCTGACAAAATAGACAGGGTCTTGACTGCTTAGTTTGAAATCATTAAGTGTCAACCAGTATTGCGTCATATCTCCGTCGCTGTTCTATCTATCCAACGGCTAACGGTGAATTTGGCGTACTAATGGAAGTTATTTTATTCTGATGTCTGATCTGTTCGTAACTCTGTTTTATTATCACCGAATGATATACATTTAGATCGTCTAGTGATATAAAAGCCTAAAGTATGCTTAACGAAACACAAATATATAAATAAAAGATTGAGGTGATGATTGATCTAAAGAATGAATGATGATGAATGTAATACAATTTTGCGACGTATTTTTAGGAGCAGCGGATGAATTCTTTATTTAACAAATTTATTGTACAAGTGCAATTTGGGAGTCTTAAATAACACAAAAGATAGTATAGAAAATCTATCGCACTTGAAGTGATATTATTAAGGAATTAGAATTATGAAATAAAAGAGGATTTAAAGATTACCAGATTGTTAAGCTAGAGTACGGAATGTTTAGACAGTTTTTTCATTTTGCATGAAACGTCAATTGATGAAAACGTCAATGGAAAATTAAAAAGTTGAACGTCAAGAAATAAGCGGGTGAAACATATTAAGGAATATTAAAAAAGATGAGATAATGTAATGTGTTTTAAAAAGAAACATTATCAATCCACGTATATTTGAAATTGAATGAATGAAAAGAGATGCGTCAAGGTTAGAGGATTATGGCCTTCCATTGTCGCCGCTTACGTTGTCTAGAACAAAGTGAATGTACGAACAACGTAATAGAAAAATATGTGAACAATGTGTGAAGAGCGTGTTAGAAAAATATGTGTGTAAGTTTAATTATAAAATGTACTTGTAAAGTTAAATAATGAAATTTGTTACGAAGCATAGTTTTCTTTATGATTATCTAAAAATGGTTAAAATATGCGTTTTGCGTGTTAGATTTAGTATAGAGGCGACATATAAATGAGAAGAAATTATATTTACATAAATTTTTATGTAAATTATTTATCTATAAATTATTGGAATATATTATTTTAAATATAATGAAAATAAATAATATATTTCATTGTTTTTGGTTTTTAACGCTACAAGACATTATTTTTAACAAACGTTTCTTAATAACATCGGTAATTTGTAACTTACGAAAGATTTTTCTGTTAAGTCATATTTGGAGTAAATAATGGCCAAATGAAGGTAATGATAATCGAATGCTGGAGAAATGAGTATTGAAGAAAATTTTATTGTTGAGTCGGATGTCGAAATTTATTTAAATTTTGCAATTAGATTTTGTACTTATTAAGTAAAAATTTAAGGGTACGAATATAATTTTTGTTTCAATAGTTTTACTCTTAATGTCGAAACCCTACTGTCAAAGTGTTTGAGACGAAATTTAGCACGTTTATGTAAAATGGGTCTCAGATGATAATTATAAATATAAAATGTTAAAAATTAAAAAAATTACAAACGTGTGATAAAATTGATTCTAATTATACAATTGATTTAACAAAAAAATAATTTCTGTAATAATTTTTATTGTTCAAATAAATAATCAATTATCGTCAAATAACGGACTGTTTCCGTTCACCTTTGGACGTATACCTCATCCAATGGGCGTATCATCGGATATAATGTATATAACGACCCCGTTGCGTAGACGTCTTGGCGATCGCAGTGCGTAGCTTCTCGCTACAGTAGTACTACTGCCCATTACTAATCCGTACGCAATTAGCTACGTAATTACCAATATCACTCCAGCTTTGCTGGACGAGCGGCTGGGAATCGAACTCGGGATCCCACGTTCACCACACTGTCAAAGATCGTAAGCCTGTCATCAGACTAACACACTACGATGGCGAAATAATTCCAAGATCATAAAAATTACAATTAAAAATGCAATACAATGTTATTCTCCACACGTGTCGTGCGACATGAAACCGGAAGGTGAGAAAAGGGAAGTGTACAAAAATAAGATATGTACTACAAATAACCGAACTTCACGATAGACATTTTCGGAGCAAGAAATATGGTGATTTACATAGAAGTGTGCGGTGCGAAATGGCAACAAACGTTTAGATGCGAAGAACAAAAGGGCTCCAAACGATGCAAAGAAATTGAACAGCGGGTAGAGGACGTTGATATATGAACAGGCGCGGCGACTGGGCGCCCTGCGAGGGCGGGCGGCTTGCGCGCCCCAATACCGGATATATGCTGATGACGTATTCATCTTGATCCCTTTTGCTCCTTTATTTGTTTACTTACATTTTCATACGAACAATTTGGCTTTGTCCCCGATGCCACACCTGTTTATTGCCCCGTAATTGTCTGAAGCGTTTAGTGTTGTGATGTCAGCAAAACCACAAAGCCAAGATACCTTTATTCATTATTGTGGGATAACTTTATGGCAATGTTTGATTCGTTGGTTTATTTTATTCTATTATATTTTGGATATTAACGTAAAATAAAACTATTAAAGCTTAAAAACGACTGAAGTAGTAAGAATAAAAAGATTGTCTTTAAAAGCTGCATAATTATTTATTAATTTGTGAACTTGATACATGTAAATAAATAAGTCGAACTTATTGCTTGAAGGGCAATCTTTTAAAGTTAACTTGATTAATACTACTTAAAATATAGTGATGTGGCAGGTTGCAACTAGCTGTGTAAACTGCATTAAGGCAATGTGAATAGTGGGCTTATTTCTTTACCTACTCGGTTTTAAAATATATAAATACAAGTGCACACACGTATATATACATATATATATATATATATATATATATATATATATATATATGTACAAATATTTGAAGAAAGGGAAGTGAAGAATGCAAGATTTGAGGAAAGAAAGGAGATTATAAGTAGTACGGTGTTTTATTGGGTATACATATTTTGGAACTTCTGGTGTATGATAAAATTTGATTTAGATTATTTCGTTTATAGTTTATTGAAAAGTCAGTTAGTATTTAGTAGCGGAACATTTCCAGAAATGACAGTGCATTTTTTTATCCAGGCTTGTTAATTCTTAAATAGATTTAATATTAAAATAATACATACTAGATTATTTTTTTGAGTTCAATGTGATACGATATATTTGTTTCTGAATACTAATAGCCTCTAAACAAATAATAATTTATAAAGTCTCGGCAAGAAGTTGAACAGACGTCATGACATGAAGAAGATTTTAATTTGACGCTAGTTCGATTCTCCTATTTATTGCTTAATTAATTACGTGGATCGCGTGATGATTTACAAAAAGAATACGTGCTGAACTTAAATTTGAACGACATTTATTTCGTTCATTTGACGCCATAATACCCTTCTCAAATGTCAAATAAATTATGCGCATAATAAAACTAGTCACATAATCGCAATTATTTAGCGCCGGTACGCCGACGAATGTTATTAAACTCGAGTAAAACAGGAGAACGGAGCAGAAACCGCTGTAAAGTCAAACACGCGACACTTAAAACGGAAGTGCGGCCATCCTGGGCGGAATGAGGCGCCAGAAGTGCGGGCGCTGTCCGACGTGGTGCATACATTTTCATTAAGCTGCGGCGGGCGGCACATAAATGCAAGATTGGTCTAAGTGGTAGCTTTGAAGTGGCCAATTTATTCGCAGATTAGCGTTGCCAAGAGTCGACGATTATTCAAATATTGTCGGGAATATATTATGTTTTTTACTTCAAATGGTAAACGCAAAATCAAACCACGTCTTGCATGTAGCGGCAAAAGTGCAAATAGTAGGGAAGCAGCGCTCACTGAATACTTACGTTCACCTAAACGATATCGTGTTAACTTTTGAAGACCCGATAAGCTACCGGGTTGCTTGTCACTCCCCTGTTATTGGGATTTATAAAACTATTAACGGATTTTTTTTAGTTCCCGCCTCGCTTGCCTTGGACATGCCTCTTTACCTATGCGGAAGAGGTTATACAGTTAGCAATTATTTTGACCAGTTAGTCCGCCATTAACTCACATTCGAAAAGTTACAAGTGTACAGTATTGAAAATCTTCTATTAAGTTATAAAAATATATTTTTAATTCTACGAAAATGTTGGAAATATTACATTAGCATCCAGGAGTGGAAATAAGGGAAGAAGGGTGTTTTCTGAAGGTTATTATAGTCTTTATAGTTTTCTTAATGAACAATATAGTTGTTTTATAAAAGTTCATCCTACAAGTGTACTATATTGAAAATCCTACGTTATTAAGTTACACGAATATATTTTTACATTGGGTGTATTTTTAATTCCATGAAAATGATGAAAATATCACGTTAGCATCCAGGAAAGGGTTAAAGGAAGTGCTTCCAAAGAAAATGTTAATGGATAAACACGAATCATACTTGAGTCTGTGTTTACGTATGTATGTACGTATGTATGCAAGTTACACGAATATATTTTTAATTGGGTGTATTTTTAATTCCATGTAAATGATGAAAATATCACGTTAGCATCCAGGAGAGGGTTAATGGAAGTGTTTCCAAAGAAAATGTTAATGAATAAGCACGAATCATACTTGAGTCTGTGTTTACGTGTGTATCTACGTATGTATGCAAGTTACACAAATATATTTTTAATTGGGTGTATTTTTAATTCCATGAAAATGATGAAAATATCACGTTAGCATCCAGGACAGAGTTAATGGAGATAAGGGAAAAAGGGTGTTTTCAAAGAAAATGTCAAAGTAAGTGCCTGAGCTCGGAATAACGATTCACCCTTCAGTTATACTAAAGTTTAAATTTATATCCAAAAACTCCTTGTATTGCAATCGAATGGTGGTAATATAATACTACTAACATATTGTTATATTGGCCACACTTCATAGTGCTTGTAATTTGGGAAAATGAGTGGGAAATTTAGAACTTTACTCACGTTGTCTCTATTCTGTAAAGGTTTCACTTAACTGTAACGCGTTTTGTTTTCTCATTCTTTCATTTAGGTAAAAACGTTTTATTAATTCAATTGTTATTGACGTTGATTAGTTAATTTTATTATAAATATATATATATATATATATATATATATATATAAATATCACTTCTAGTGCCATTTCAATCACTTAGGCAATTACTAATCCGGCAAAATGTAATTTTTTTTTAAATCAATTTTGCCTAGTTTATAAAATAATTAAAGGTTGAATTTTGTACGAAATCATAATTATGTGTAAATTAACGCTCTGCGTAAACAGCGCCAATTGTCAGTTTGACAACGTGTAACGTTTTATAAATTGCCAAATGTCAGATGAATTGATATTGTGAAAAAAATAAAAAGATGTGCGCTTAATTCGATACAATAGTTTCCTTTTATGATTTATTTATTTTCTAAGTACACATTTCATTCCACGACAACCATATTTATAGAAAATTAGTTTGTGCACGCGTACATAATAATTAAAATTAAAATTATTTTGTTTTAGATCGATTCGGATACCACTAACCTAACCTAAAGCTTCGCCTGTATTATTATTGCATTCGGCACACACTAAAATCATATCCAATATTCGCTGGCACTAAAAACGACACATTCCCTAATCTCACTCACTCGAGAACGTATTACAAAAACCACTGATACACATTATGCCTACTGCCATTTTAAAACAATAACTATAAATTCAAAAGGATTCCAAACATTCTGACTGGTTTAAATAGACATTTGTGAGTGTTGCCATATTAAATAATAATTAAACCATGCAGATTTATTTTGAAATCGTAATAAAAGGACACTAACATTATATAAAATTATAATTAATCTAAATGATAAATGAAACAATATCGTATTAATTAATAGTTATTAAAATAACTTAATTTTAATAATTTAAATATGATGATGATTTAGCGAATTACTGACAATAATTTTTATTTACGAATTAACAGCCTTACGCTTGAAATGAAATCGACTTTCATATTGAATTGTGTTACCCTTTCCTTTTTTTAACTTCTTTTGTAAAACTATGCAAATGAAAGATATATTTAGAAAAGTCAAATTCACCATCAATCGCTAAGAAATGTGTTTATGCAATATTGCTACATTTTTTACGTTTATCGAAATAAAAGATATATGTTAATGCATTGTCATGTTACGACCATATTTAAATTTTTGGAAAAAAAATGGTATGATTTAAAAAAAAAAATTGGCGTGTTGGAACCTACCACCGTTGCAATATTACGGATTGAAGTGGCGCTATTTCGTGAGGATACATATTGTATATATATATATATATATATATATATATATATATATATTTATATATATATCCGTATATTTATCCTTGTAGACAAAACCATGCAACGCAGCCAACTGGTGTTTGTGAGTGATAGTAGCTTCGAGTTTTCCATCGTCCACTATTGTGGTTAGCTGTGATAGTGTAGAAGATATAGTGGTTGAAAATAATAGACCTCAGGCATTTTGCACCATCAGCCAATGACCCACAAACTCCTGTCATTGAATGTACAAGAATGAGAGAGGATATACTAGAATATCCCCGATTATACTAGAATGAACTATACCGGAAGAACAGAGTGTCTTGGAATGTTCGAAGAGCATTATGCGTAAATCTATTAGAATGAGTTAGTATATTTCGAACGATCGAGAATGTTTTCGAATGTTCGAGAACATTCTCAACTACGTATAAAAATTATGAGAGCCACAAATATTATGTGTAAAATATTTAAAAGAAAACATATCATTTTTATTCAAGAGAAAGCTTGGCAGGTAGCGAAATTATTTGCTTCAGTAACTATTAATTATCATAATTTTTTCATAATAACAAATAATTTAATAAAAAACGAGAAGCAAGATAAAAAACCAACATTATTGAATTTCAAATATTTATCTTTAGACACTCTATCAAAACTCTTAACTAAATTTAAATCTTTCTACAACGATTTTCCCTTAAGAGCATCGCTTGAATTCATTTTACGAGATAAAACAATATTTTGCGTCCACGACCGGCCAAGACGCAAAATTAATATACTTATAGGAACACCCATCTCTATCATTTTTCATAAGCGAACGTCTTTTACGAGCTCCATTGATATTTATGTCTTCTGTCTTAGATTAAATAGAATGAACTCGGGTCTGAGCGCGGCCCGACACACTTATACAGCAGGCCGCCCGATGAATATGAAAAAAAAAATTAAATTATTTCGTAGGCGCCCGCCGACGCCAGGCGCAAAGTAAAATCGACAAGCCAACTTTGGAGGGATCAAATATCAATCTAGGACCGCGCTTCTCTTTTCATGCGGATGTGATTGGGGATTCGGGGCGGCGGAGGGTTGTGGAATTTCAAAATTCCCTCCGTGCTTGTACATTGTGTACAATCTAAATATAACGAGCGCGGCAGCTACACGGGCCGCTACGTAAATCGGGCAATCGTAGTCCTTATTGATCAGGCGCTCATCGAGATATTTAAGATGTGTTATATGAAGTGTTATGTCGCGTTCTCATATCTGGGCCACCTACATACATACATACTAAGCCGTTTTTATAGTATTGTATGCTCGTGTCGGCTTAATGACGTCTAATAGTTTATGGAATTTCGTCGGCGCTGACACGTTTAAGGCAAATCAAGCTTTTGCGTAATTGCCATCTTTGGTAATAAACGTTTATTAACAGTGTTTTCTATCTTCTGTAACAAAACTTTAATACCAATGTTTGCCATCTTTGGTAACAGGGGTTTAATGAGTGTTTGGTATGTTTGGTAATAAAGATTTAATGACAGTTTTTGTCGCCTTTGGTAATGAATATTTAATAACAGTATTGCTGTTTTTGGTAACAAAGGCTTAATGAAAATGTTTGACTTATTCCTGATAGTAAAGCTTTAATAACAATGTTTATCATCTTCGGTAAAAAACGTTCAATTACAGTGCTTGCCATCTTTGGTAACAAAGGTGTCAAAGTGCCATCTTTGGTAGTGAAAGATTAATAATATTGTTGGCCATCTTTAGTAATAAATATTCAATAACGTTGCTTGCTGTAATTGGTAACAAATGCTTAACACCATGTTTGAATCTTTAGGTAACATCTATTTAATATTATTTAGGAAATAAAAATGTTTAAAATAAAACTATTTTTATTTATTGCACTGTAATCTATGTTATAATAAAGTTATATTAGTTTTAGGTCAATGGATAAGGCAGTTAATGATTTTTGTTGAGTATAAATATATAAATGAAAGAGCATTCGATTCACATAACTGAAATTATTAGTTTTTAAACAATACTAATATATGAATCAGTGAAAATACGGAAAAATTAGTTTTAATATTATTCAGTGTATTATTTTACTTGTCATTCTTGGTTTATTATGTGGTATTTTTAAGTCAATGTAACTTGACTTTTCTAATTAAAAACAAATGCTGATATATGACAAGCTAAATAAGTATATCCAATAAAAAAAATGTGTGATTTATGCGACAAGCTAAATCAGTTTTCCCTCTGGAATGACACAATAGTCACAGAATTGTATCATTCGAGTGTGAATTTGAGACTAGAATGCATTTCACTTTAAAGAAATGCTTTTCCATTTTCGAAATCAGTTCTTCATTTTTTCTTTCTGTATTCTTTTTTTGAAACGTTCATCATTGAGAATAGTAAAATTGTTATTTTTAATATATCATTGACATTGCATGTGGCGATGGTTTCATCGCTGCGCACGTCGCGTGTAATGTCAATACGGTATAAATACCAAACACCACGGTTATGATGCTTCATTGATTTAAAACGTTACGTTCTAAAAATGTCGATTTCGATCAAATACACAGTGTGTGGCCAGATGACAAGTAGTTGAAACAAAATTTCTTTCAAACTAATGCTGATGTTTGTGATAAAATGGATAAAACGGTTTCCAGTCGATATTTGTCGATATAGTTTCCAATATTTAAAATTAATAAAATATTTAAAATCTATTTGAAAATGTAGAACAATTATAAATAGATTTAGTTTCCATCAAAATCCAAAGAAGGCAACTTCCACAAAATACTTGAGAAATGGCCTATCAAACAATTATTGACTCACAGAAACCAAGTAGTTTTAGTAGACATGCTAATAATTATGTTTTGTTGACCTTTGCTCCAATACAAATAATTTTTTTTGTGGGGTCAACATATAATAGCGATAGGGATTTTATGGGGTCAATATATAACCCATTTCCATTATACACATAATCGCACCTTTGACCAAATACAAAAACAAACTTGCGAAAAGTTAATTTACAATCCTTTATTTACAATTTTTATTACACCACTCATTTATTATCACGAACAACACGACCAATTTCGTAATTAATTAATTATTATAATTATATTGTTTACATTAGGTTAAATGTTAATGCGCGCGTCCATTAACACTTGAATCGCCGGACATTCATTAAAAACTAGTGTAATTATGATAATTTAGCCCATAAATCTACCTGTCAGCCCGCCGCTCAGGTAAGTTATTAAAGTGTGTGTCCGCATGTCCACGCGTCGTCACGTGAGGGCGAGCGCTCATTAATCTAACAAAACGCTACGCTGCGCCGCGCGCTCTGTCCTTTCGTCGTAGCACTTTTTATTATGGACGAGATATTGTAGTGTTTATTACTTAGTCGCCGTTAGAATAGCACTCGTAGACCTACTATTATAGCTATTTATTAGCGTACGTTCGTAGTACAAAAGCGTGTGGTAAATACGAGTTGTACAAATATTATTTAAAACAGAGGGTTGACTTTTAATAATACTGTCCATTGGCGACAAAATTTTAAACATAATACGAAAGACGAGCTTGCTTCATAATTAATATTTGTTCTGTATCAATGACAATAAATATCATATAAATAACTAGCGTGACCCGTGCGAAGTCTTCGCATTATTTATTCCATTATGAAGCTCAGATGACAGATCAAACAAATATTTTACTAAAATTGACATATAGAGGCGCAAGTATCAAAAGCATTGAGCTAAAGCGCCACTTTATTTATACGTGAGTGGATTTGAAATTAAACAAAAATTTTACCGACCGTCATTCATATTGATGTTGAGCCGTTAGATGGCAGCATTGCTGTTTTGTGTATATAATTTTAATAATTAATTAATTTGCAAAAACAATAGCAATAATAATTTGTTTAGTTGTGGATGCCGGTAGAGCAAGCAATTATCTATAAAATGATATATAATTTATGTGGATTAGTTGTGACGTTTTTTTTAAAAAGGGAGAGTAACATCTTAACCTTAGCGTATTAATATATATGATGGTGATGATGATTAAGAATATTAAAGACAAAAAAAAGGACAGTGAATTAGATTGTAGTACAAATAGGTATCTAATATTTTCGTTAGATATTTTTAATAAGACTGAATTTAAAAATGTACGACGAAATAAATTTCGCTCTTGCAAGCTAAACTTTTTTTTCGAAAGTTTTCATTAAACAAAGTGCGGTATTAATAAATTGTAAATCGGGATAAAATCTCAGTTTATCTCAAAATAAAAAAGCTGTCAAGTGCGGGTCCAGCTAGAACGTTGAGGTTTTTTATCTTGTTTGACGTGAAATTATTTTATTTATCACAAGTTATCACTAATATAAATTTCCTAGTGCGATAAATGTTTAATAATGATATAATTGAGTAGAGAGCATATATAAATTATTAGGGATATATCAAAATTATGATCCCTAGAACCATAGTTATAGTTTTCCTACAACCTTTGCGTGGGCTTCTAAGTATCGTGTTTTTTTTTTATTATAGGTTTAGTACTTTCGGGAGTAAGGGGAGAACGGATAACATATATTCCGCATATTTTTCACAATATTTCCGAAGATACATTATCAAAAATTATGAAAATAAAAGTTTTGAAACCCTTATAACAAGCCTTTTCGATCAATATCCCGCCCTGTACATTGAACTGTAAAAACTTGTTTCAAGCCTCTACCCAAAGTATTTCCATATAACTATCCTTAAGTATCTACTTAAGGCACGACAGCCTGATAACAAAAAAATTAAGTAAACTGCTTAACCACCATAGCAATTTTTCATGACAGCCTATCTAACAAAAAAAAGTAAACTCTACCATAGCAGTTTTTCACCAACAACAAAAAATTAAGTGAACTGTTTAAAACCCATGTGAATTTTTCACGACGTTCGAATTAAAGAACTTTTCAGACCACACCAATCTAGCTAATTAATTAAGACGTGATTCTTAACATTTTCAAAAAAAAAAATTACAAGGTTCAACGATGAAAAATATAATTTCAATCACCTAAAATTGTGTGATTTTTAATCGTTTGGTTTCTTTATTTCACTGAAAATATACTCGGTAGTACTTGGTAGTAGGTGCCTACACAAGGTATACCACACTACCTAGGTAGTAGAGTAGTCTAGTAGTAATAGGTGTCAATGCTACTTGAAATAACGAAATAAATAATAAATAAAAATACTAACTAAGAATGCAGAAATAATAAGTATTATAATACGCACAAAATCAATTCAAAATTCAAATCAAAAGTAGATACTAACATTAATAGGTATGTTAACAAATTGTTTTCGAGGTTGGTGCCTGCCAAGATAAGTTTTTTGTTTTGTTTTATGGTATGCACTTAGATGGAACCAACCTCAAGAAAATTTCCTAACATATCTACTCTTGATTTGGATTTTGGATCGATTTTGTGCCTATTGGGATATCTATTATTTCTTCCTTGTTAGTTAATTATATTTTTATTTATTTCATTGTTTTAAGTGGTGCAGGCATCTACCCATATTTTTAAGTCGGTTTAATTTTTTTTAAATTAGTCTTTATTGTCTCGTTTTTATTATTTTTTTTCGTTTTATTATGTTTTTGTTATTTTTAGTTATAAGTTAGGTTGAAATATTTGTATTCCTTACAATATTAGTTAATCTTATTTTATAGCAGTAGTTATATCATGTCAACCATTGAATAATAATATTCATATGTAATAATATTAATTAACAATATCGACTAATAAATTTCATTCTTCTAAATTATAATCTATCAATGCGTACATCAAGTAAAGTCTGGTAAGACTGGTGAGAAACTCAACAGTTTATATCTCATAAGCTGCTGAATCGATTTTGTTGAAAGTTTTACTGTACCATAGTTGAGTGACACTAAAGCCGATAAATTGTAATCAAATTATTAGACCCTGAGAAGTAAGTGGACAAACACACGTACACATAAACACTCATTAAATTTTATATATTTGTTTATGTAACTAATACATATGAATATCGTGTATTGAACATGTTCGAATAATATTACGTACATACATAATATTTATGAAATCGGTTAATAGAGGAAGACAAGTTTTGCGATGTTAATGTTGTTTACGAACCCCATTATGATTCACCTTTATCTCCCTTATGCTAAAGTAAAATAATCGCGTCGCGGTGGTTGCAAGAGGCACCACATCGAATCGGGCAGGTTAAATCATTTGGGAATAACAAAAAGTTGCCTCGCATAAATCAGACACACGCCCTGATTAGTTTAAAGGGACAAAATTAAATGCCACCAAAAGCGGGAAAGTTAATTTTAAAAATCAAATAGACTCGAAGGTACAAGAAAGGGTTGGATAACTTTCCGGCGTTTTATATAAATTGGTTTTACCAATAAAACGGACATTTATACTCGAGTCATCCTATCGTCCTTGCTATTGGCCTTCCTATAAATTCGCGGTTCAAGGAAAAGGGCTACTGCTGCTCGTAATGGAAATTCTATATGGGAATAAAATTTTAATCCAAAACCAATTGTTTTATTTAAAAAAACATTGGCTGCTGCAAAAAGGCGTTATAGTCAATCGAATGCGGCTGAGAAAAGTGCGATGTTGTGGAAACATAGAATTGAAGATTACAAAATTTGTTATTGTTTCACAAAAAAAATGTGTGTAAAAGAGATTGCAAAACTCGTATTACCATAGTTTTTGGGATTCCATTCCTCGAACGGAACCCTTATAAGATCACTCACGTTTCTGTCTGTCATAGCCAATTGTAGCAGAAACCGCTTGACGTGAAAACTTGGTACATTAATAAAGCATATTAATATGCGTGTTCCAATAGAAAACCCTCAAAAACAGTCATATGGAAATTTTAGGGCGGAAAAATACTTATGAAAAAAGATTTAATTCTATGTTTATAGTATGTGGTATTATTTAAAATTTCTAGTTATATATCATAATTTTAGGTATTGTATTTTTACATAAATACTGAAAAATATGTTTCTGTTCATTTTCAATACTATTGAATCTGAAAATATGAAAAAAAGAGTCTTAAGAAGCCTACGCAGATTGCAGAAGAATTATAGTGATGATTCTAGATGTTATAATTTTCTAAATATTCTCCATATTTTATGAAAGATGTAGACGTCTATTTACGTTGTGAAAATTAATATTCTTAAATAGTTTGATGGAAATATTATGTAACCATTTTTTTTTAATTTTAGGTATTATATGTTCGGAGTTATATTGAAAAATCCACAAAATAATATATCCCTCCCCCATTTCGAGACTACTAAACATAAAATTATAAAAAAGTGTTTTTAGAAGCCTACGCAAATATTGTAAGAAAATTATAGTGGTGATTCTAGATGTAATAATTTTTTAAAAATTCTCCATATTTTATGAAAGATTTAGGCGTTTATTTACGTTGTGAAAGGTTAATATTAGTAAATGGTGTGATGGAAACATCATGTAACCTTTTTCAAAATTTTAGGTATATTATCTTGAAAAATGTACAAAATAATATATTTCACCCCTATTTAGAGACTCTACAACATAAAATTACAAAAAAAGTGTTTTTAGAATACTACGCAGAGGTTATAGGAAAATTGTAATGATTATCCTAGATCTTATAATTTTTAAAATGTGCACCATGTTCTTTCACCTGTGAAAGATATAGGAGGTATTATACATATATACTTTGTACAGAACTAGTATTTGTGAATAGTTTAATAAAAATACTACATTATCTTACATCTTCATAAGTACTTAAATGTAAATGTATACAAAACACTATGTTATATAAGGTGAGTTCTACTCGACATTTTTAGTTGTAAAAAAGTTCGTAAAATGAAACACGAAAATGAAAAGCGCCGTAGCTTTTACATAAGATAAATGAAGTAGATATGAAAAAGCATTATTGTAATCCAAAATCTCTAACTCTGTCAAAATCTTAAGAATTTGACTAATTTTAGTAGTCTTATGGATGGAAGTTTATTCAGAATTTTAGTTATATCCAAGATCTCAGTCGTTGTACGATTTTCAATTTTATTACAAGAATGATTCAACTCTTACAAGAAAATGACAGGACAAGCTGTTCCAAATACAATTTTTTCTAAATTTATTTCGTTCATATCGGGAATGTGTTGAATACTAATTCACTTCAAAGAACTCGGTATAAAATGGTTTGTCGTATCGGAATACGGGGCACCACATTGTATTTTGATAAAATAGTGGAGCGTATGAACCGATGTGCACAACAAAGCAAAGAGAAAATCTGGAGGTGTCGGCCGCTCGTGCGGTACATAAGCACCTTATTTTTCGCGCATTACACTTTAAAATTGTTTGAAATATGTACGAACCTCGCGCGCCGAGCGTCGTCTAACTTATGCATTTCCGGTGAAAATATTTTTCCGCCGTGCTTATCTACCGTTGAAATCTTTAAAAGTTTTCGCCAAAATAAATGAAGGAAAATACGAAAAGTTACACTCGATCGAGAGGAAAAATAATATTCCGCCTGAAGCTCAAATTTATATTAGGATTTGATTTTCGATGTTTGTTGTCGGTCGCGTACTCGGACGGAGGCAGAGCGGGGGATCGCTACGCTCGGGACGTGTTGCTAATGATCTTCGCTTTTAAAATATCTGCCTCTGTGTAATGTACAATTTATATGACTGTGTATAGATTTGATTATTAAATATCTCGTGTATACATAAGATAAACGCGCGATTATAGCATCATAGTATAATTTTTTACTCATTATGTTCATATTTGTAATGAGTGTATGACCCATTTCAAATCTCATAATTATATATTTTTCTTGTAAGCTATGGACCTGCTTTCTGGATGCTGTTTGATGCATTTCGATATACGTACTTAGGATAGAATTATACATTTACGAATCTATTTTACTTTAAGTACTTTATTTAAAGGGTTTTCTATATAACACTGGCAACTTTGTAGAAACAGTTTGGTTATTGCTCATAATATAAGAAAGGGTGCAAAGGATGAACTTGAAATTAAGGACATTTCGAAACTTATTAAATAGAATATGAAATCGATAAAAACATCTCATGTAATACTTGAACGGTCCCCAGAAGATGTGCTTTGGAATGGTGTATTGTGATGGATTTGCGCTACATACTCTTATAAAACGACGACTATCACTGATCAATGAACTTTACAACGAAACAGCAAAGCGTGGGCGGGCGACGCTCATCCCCCGCTCGCATTATATATAGATATATATAATACATACCAGTACGTAGGCGTAAGGAGCATAGTTGGCGCGTCGTCACGCCATGGGCGTTAATTAAGCCACTGTGCGGAATGTTGTAACAAGAGATTCGCCGCATTCCGGCGAACGCACGAACTCGTATTTAATATAAGCCGCGACGGCGCCGACGTTGTCGAACGAGTGTCGAGGGCGCGCGGCCGCGGGCGCCCGCCGCACGCGACGCGATCTCTATTTACTAATTATGGAAAATATGTAACCGTTCCCTTTGACGACTCAAATATGTGTACACACATATAGTAATGTTACATAAGATGTATTTAAAGAAGCGAAACGTGTATATTAAGTCAAACCGTACTTATATAAATATTATAACTGGCGAACTAGTTCTGATATTTTTAAAAATAAAATATTTGTCTCACCAAATATTAATAGTATAAATACAAATCATATTAACGATACTTAAAGTATTCCATCTTTAATTTATTTGATTTATAACTATTGACATGCAAATTCATTCGTTTTATAACTTTAAATTCAAATTCAAGATGGCATTTCACGGACTTTGTATACTGTTTTTAGTCTATTTTGTTGACGTCAGACTAATATTTTTGTTTTATTTGTGTATCATCTAAATCCTTCTTTGATCCTTCTGGCGTGGGTCACCTTCAATTGTTTTTACTTCATCTTATTTTTGGCCGTGCCTATCCAGTTGCTGCCTATCAATTCTTCGATATCGTCTTTCCAGAGCATATGGGTTTTACATCGCGGCCTCTTTTGATCCAAAAGCCATTAATCTAGAAGTATTTGCACCAAATAACGTTTTTCCGGGCTAGGTATCCAACTCGTTGCCATTTTAACAAACACTACTTTCACAGAAACTTGTCGGCTTTCCTGTATCTGAGTGTAACTGTTATTGTAGTAGTTGCAATTTTAAGTTTTTGAACACATTTTAAGTTTTTGAACACATCTTAGAGCAAGGTAAAGAGATTGGGCGAGATTCTGTTCCCTCCCCTGAAATCACTGTTGATCTTTCGGATCTTTGTTTGTTAGTGGATTGATACTAAAAAGATTGCGTTTTTGTAGATCTATTCTCGTATTTATCAACGACACTTGAACTACTCAAATAACTATCACAGGAAATCATATTTTAAAATTTCAAGATGGCAAGCAAGGTATCTGTTATTCAGTGGTATCCGGCGTTCAGTGATTTTTAAGTACTTATATAATAAAGATATTCCCAATAGTGCTATAATCGTGTTCGAATTAAACTTGTTCTCTGGGTTGTTAGAAATCTAGTTTCCTTGAAAGACGATTAATCTTTGAAAAAGGTCTTGGTCTGTGAGATGGCACCGATTTTCCTATAGTTATTGAAATCTGTTTGTTTGTACGGAAATGATAAATGTTTGGCAGTAATATTTCATTACCAACACGACGATCGATATCTTAGTTATATAGGTGGGCCTGTCATTGATATTTATCGTATAGTTTTTAGAATTCAGGACCAAATGACAAAAATGGAACCTTTATGATTTCATAATTTCCCTTCCTTTCTCTTGCACCCTTGTCATTTCTATAGGTTTAGACCTATGTGCTTCAAATTTTGCAAACTGATGCTTCGCACGGAGATATTATTTAAAATGTGGTCAAACCTTAAACATTTTTTTTGAATATACAGGGAAACCCTGTATACATAACATGGGATTGATTTTTTTCGCACAATCCATTGTGTTGGGTGAGGGTGCCTCTCCAACTAGTGAAGGTTGGCAGTCAACTCTGCCTATTTGGTCTTATTCTTGACAAGGTAAAAGTTTTCATGGCGGTCGTAATCCCCGTGCAATAAGTTTTTCCCATCACTATTAGTAGCCAGAGATCGTATCTATCATGTATGAGCATATGTCCCAGATATGCAACTTTTTGTTTAGAAGTGGGATTTTATGGCTTTGCTTGCAGAGTGAATTTTTTAAATTTTTCCAAAGACACAAAATTAGTCCAAGAGTAAGTAGTAATAGATTTTCTAACTATTGCTTTCAAAAGCTAGAAAAAATTCTGAATACTATCCTTTGATCAGACATTTTGAAGAAAATTATATCCGCTAACAACCATCTAATATTTTAAAAGGTGTAGAGAGAAGTTTATGTTACACAAAATTTAATTTAAGTATGCACCATTATTATCTACTACTTGACGCCATCTAGTTGGCAGTGACAATATACCTTTCTTGTAATATTCCGGTGACTTTGATTCAAAAAACTGTTCGAGGTCGTTTTGGAGATCTTTTTTAACGTAAACTTTTTTTTCATGTAAATGGTTATTCAGAGCCCTGAATAAATGGTAATCACAGGGCGCAATGTCCGGCGAATATGGTGGATGAGTGAGTAGAACTCAGCCGAGCTCCTCTAATTTACCACGAGTACATTTTGCAACACGTGTAGAAAATAAACTCGATCCGGTTGGCTGTATATATACATATATATATATATATATATTTTTTTTTTTATATATATATATATATATATATATATATATAAATATATATATATACATATATATATATATATATATATATATATATATATATATATATATATATATATATTTACAACGATGACGTCGTAACAATTACTTTTTTACTTTTAATATGTTTATTTTTGATCCTCTTAACTAAACCTTTCACATAATAATACACACTATGTACAGAAATATAATTTTTTTCTCGAGTACTTCCTTTGTCCATTTCCACCAATATTTCTATATAAATACTTCTGAGTGTTAATATATTTTATGCTGGTTAATATATTTTTATTGCCATGCCTAATTTAAAGTTTCCACATGAAAATTTGAGGAAAACGGACGTGACAGACGAAAAGACGGATATATGAATTATCTTATAACAGTCCTCTTTTTTCCTTTGATTACGGAATGCTAAAATGTATATAATTACGTAAATATAAAGAAAATCCTTGATTTTATTATCAATATATACGTGAAATAATTATGTGTCTTAATTGTAAGGCAGTACCACGATCGCTAATATACAAATTTATCTAAACAACCTAATTAATTCACATTTAAAATGTTTTATACCGCAACCATCCGAACATATTTCAGCAAGCTTATACGTTCGCCCCTAAATCAACCATAACTGCGTCTCCCCATCAATCGCTCGGATAAATAGAGACTTAAAGTTTGAGAAGTCATAAATAAGTAAATATAAAGTTGCCACATACTTCAGAGAGTACTCGCGAAAGATCTCAGGTGCGGCGTGCGCGATTTGCGCGGAGCGCTGACCTTCGTCGCCGTACGCGAATATTAGCAAACTTGGAGCCAATAACGCGCTCACTAATTGAGCCCTTCACGAGCTATATTGATGATAATAATTATGTTCGGTTGTCTGATATAGTTAACGAAGTTCGTAATTAAATTATGCGTCAGACGGTGCCCCCTCTCTCCCTCCTGTGACTATGTAATTGCTTATTCAATGTTTGGAATGTTGCGCGACTCAATTCTAAACAATGCCAGTAGTTAAACGGGGATTCGGTATTTACTGTAAATGTACGGATCGCGAATATGCGCCGTATCGCGTGTACCTCGTTTACTGACTCATTGTGCGTAATCTGTTTATTACACGTATGTTGATGTGGAAGTGAATTAACGGCAATTTTCATGTATGTATGTGCATAGTTTGTGAACGTTTCGTTGGGATAGAATCAAAATGAATACGTAATTCGAATTGTTTTCTTTGTAGAGAGGTTTCAGTTTATGACCTAACTAGTGGTCTGTACACAGCATTCATTTCGGATAGATGTCATTGATTCGAAGTGGATAGCATGTAACACTAAAAGAGCTGCTGCAAGATTGTATGTTCGAAATATTTGGAAATGTATTGAACAGAAAAATTCGACAAGTGCAAGTTATACTTGAACTTCCGCTGTGTTCCATATAATCAGCTCCCCGTAAAATACAAAAAAAAATAATACACTCCGATTTTGCGCTTTAAATAGGTACATTTTCCACCTACCACCGTATTACATCGCATATGCGTGAAAATGTGTGGAGCATTTCTGTTGAGAAAAATCGAAAATTTTTAAAAACGAATAAGAACAAAAGCTGTTCTTTACGTCGTGAGAAATATTTTTTGTACAATAATTTTGTCTCTAGAAGCAATTGTTGTGCATTTATAATGAAATAAACATTTCATTTTTTTTAATTAATTGCTTTAGAATTTTTAAATCTTGATAATTTTCTTTCAATCTATGCCTAACTCTCAAAGGTCATGAATTTTTTAAATTTTTGCAAGCGATACTTCTGATAAATTGGGTGGGAACAGCAACTTTTAAAGATTTTACTCGAAAAATGTTAAAAAAATCATAAAAAAAATATATCATATGTATAGTCGTGCTTTATTTGATAACCTATATTTAATTCTAGGCTTAAATAATTTTTTTAAATTTCGCAATTTGAACCCTGAAATTGACCACCAGAATAATAATTTACCTTTCATACTTCACGTCTACAATTGGGCCACCATACTTTATACATAATCACCATACTTTATGCATAATTGGGCCACCATATTTTATACTTTATTGTAATTTTTACGACGAATAGTTTCCAAGAAAATCACGTGTGAAGGACGGACAAACAACGGAGTGATTCCTTCAGTGTTCCCCTTTGGCAATTTTGTTATGAAAAACTTAATAGATTTATCATACATTAAAGTTTTAATCGAATCAAATTATACCGTACAGTAAGCGATATATTCGCATTGTTTTACAGCCACGAAATTAATACGTAACATTATTATGGAAAATTAACTTTTTCTTGTCTGAAAACAAACTCGATGTTCTTTGTCACTTTCTTCCTTAGATTAAATCACTATTTTCCTGGTCATCGTTATCTTTTCAATCAGTTAATTCCTATGGATTAATATTTTTTCATGAATTAAGAGAAAAGGAAAATTGTTTTCTGGTTTTCCTTTCATATACGCGTAACTATAACACATATATGTGTATATATATATATATATATATATATATATATATATAATGATTAGAAAAATAGAACTTATGATATTCAATATTTTAACGAATACATACCACAAATCGGTTCTACAAGAAATTGGACAGTCTTTAACCGATTCCCTATGATCCAAACGCTGCGAGTGAAAATGCGCTAATAGAAAAATGGATAAAACATATGAATGAAGACACGCTGACCAAGATGGATTGGAGGCATTTACTTAATGGCGCTAGCTTTTTGAGTCGATGAAAAGTCGGTCAGCGACCTACTTTCATAAAAATCGGCAGTTGTCGGCTACGGACCAATCGCATACAAAAGCCGGTTTTCTGCCGTGCATGTTGCAGTCATATATATTTAGATACAATGTAATGATACATAGCTCTGCCGAATGTTAAGTATTTTTCAGTGTAAATTTTATTATTCGGTCAATCGAGTAGTTTCGTAGATAAAAGTCTATATATAGAAAGAAAAAATTGTGCTGTTAGCTTCGACGTACGACTGTAGTTTACTCCTTAAGTACGACTGTCTTGGAATGTATAAAATAGGTAGCATTGTACATAAATATAAATATTAATATCATCAAACGTAAATGGAAGATTC
Organism: Druceiella hillmani; assembly: GCA_039881145.1. NCBI lineage: Eukaryota > Metazoa > Arthropoda > Insecta > Lepidoptera > Hepialidae > Druceiella > Druceiella hillmani. The sequence goes on from JAYKKI010000014.1 coordinate 1,247,554, forward strand.
TTTAATTAAAAAATGCTAACAATCTAATTATTTTCAAGTAAAACACAAATAAACAAGATCAAATTTATAGAATAAAATTAAAAACATTTAGTAACGTCAGACTAAGAAGTTAAAATTAAAAGAAAGTTTTTAATTTTGGTGGATAGAAGACATCAAATATTCGAACAATAGTAAATAATGTGTGTCACACTCCGTCATTGCGATTACGCTATAATAAAATGTCAATATGTGTGTCACACTGCGTTATTGGGATTATACCATAAGAAAGTGTCAAATAAACATATTGATATCTCACTCTAAAGATGCGAAGAAACGTAGCGCGGAGAGGCCACCTAACGGTTATCCTTTTTGACGCTCTGAACTTCGTACGATCAGAACCTAATAGTTACACTTTTTTTAACATTCTGAACTTCTGATTTTACTCCTCATAAAACTTCATACCGAGCGCTATATATGAAATTCGATTCTTAAGGAGTAAACTCCAAAAACAAACGAACAAACTTATCCCTATATATAATACTCTGTATTTAGAATGTTATGTCACTTTTATCTATTGGGCTCTGTATTTCGTTATATTTTTGACTCAGATTTCGACATTGTTGGCCTAAAACAAGAATACCCCGTAGCAATAAAAATAATTCAGCGGTGAATCCGCTATTATCTGCCTACAGGTAGATAATAGGGTGTTCACCAACTGTAACAAGTGTCAAGATTAACGCCATTAACCTTAGTAGTCACTAATATGGACTTTATAGTGTAATAAATATTTAATAATATCTAAAATTATTCAATAGGGGGGACAACACTTTACCGTTATATCTCGAAATTTATGATATCAGGAAAAATCGTTATAGTTTTCTTACAGGCTTCAAAACTCTTTTTTCATCATTTTCTGTTTACTTCTTAGACATATTTAATTTTGTTTGCTTATATTACGGTATATATCTAAAGATATAGAACCCAATAATAATTTTTGAGATCTTTTTTACAGGCCCTTTCAAACAATATCACCGCACACGGAATTTCAATTTTTTTCTGATGTATAATTCTAAAGTTTTGTATTAATATTTTTGGATGTTAATTGTTGGGATTTATGCCGGTTAATATGTTTTATAATACCCTTAATTATATATATATATATATATATATATATATATATATATATATATATATAAATATATATATATATATATATATATATATATATATATATATATATATATATATATATATATATATATCAAGATTCTACATCAAACATTTTTTACAAAAAACGATTGTGACAAACAGGAACGCGTGGACACTTAATAATCTCTTTTATATACGTAAATATGATAAAAATGTTTGAATCGTTTTCAATACAAACATAAAAAAATTACGTAAATTAATTACAAGATAGGATAACGTTCGTTAACACACGTGAAAAGCTTCTCGAAGATTGCGTACACGAGTGGAAACGCGTGCAAATGAAACGGCTTGCATAATTTCGAGCCGCTCCGCAAGCCGAACGAACACCCTTTCGCCGTTAGGCCGCTATCAACAATTTATTTGGACGCTCGGCGCGAGGAAACGAGCCGTGCGCCGATCCGTTTACGACGCCAGATTTATAGCACTTAAATGTTCGTCCGAAATCAATGTAGTGGCAGTCTGTCGGCGGGCGACATTAACCGCGCGCGCGCGCCGCATACGTCGGCCCGGAGGTTAAGTCGCGATCCATTTGTATTCAGGCGACGTCGGTCGGGCCGCGGGCGCGCACCCTCTCTAATACAAAGGCCTCGGCGCTGTCCTGAAATGATCATTCAGCCGCATCTGTAAAGTATTCACGTACTGCGGAGTATTTAAAAATTTCTCTCTTTTATTTAGATGCCACGTTTCTTTACAATATCGTAAAGCACCCAGATTAAGGAATTTGTTGTAGGGCCGTGCCGTGGCGCCACTTTCCACTTTACACCCGAGTTATTGTTGCCGGCTTCCATCATCGCGCCTGTATGCATTGGCGTTATACATACATACATACACACACACACACACATATATGTAAATATATATATATATATATATCACCAAATTTTATTTTAATAAATTGAGAAAAAATGGATATTTTAATTTTCAACATTCCTTAATAATATTTGATAAAAGGAACACTTAGGAATTATCTTGGCATCTCTTTGTATGTTTGCCAGAAGCCTTTACCTCCATTGCAATTTGACACAGTTTTACTTAAGAAGAGGGTGACTTAATATAAATAACGTGCACAAACTTTAATTTCCAATTTGGGGTAAAGCAGAGAATGAAAAACATTTTTTTTTCAATTCCATCGCATTAGATATTAAACGAGAGCTTATTACCACGTCACTTCAAAAATGTGTGATGTGTATTTTAGCTTAATTGTTATCTCATTGAAATATTAAAGTATCACTCGAAAAATCACAACCACGATCTCAAAATACCAGTCAGGAAAATCTGAAAAATTGAAAATATTGTGGTTATGTAATTTTGGTGATTGATCAAAAATTATTACAATCGCTTTACCCGAGACAGCTTTTTCATTATAAATTATTTAATTAATTTAAATGTAAATTAAAGTCACAGTTATGATAAAGATATAAAAAGAAATCTAGTTGTATGTCAACTTGAAATATTTGCTAATATTAATATGATTTTTCACAACATAAATGTATTTTCTAGTATTCCTTCTCAACGATGTTGCGGCAGCAGTCCCTGTCGACGACCTGGAAACAGCCATGGTGGAAGGCATTTGCCATCATGAAAACTGGTACGAATTTGGTCGGATCAACTTTCTCGTACTATTTTTTATCTGGCTGGTTACTATTCTACACCGTCATCTCTTATCTAGTGATTTTTTGCTACATATTTTCTGTCAACCATAAAGTTCAGAATTATGACTTTTTCATAAGCCAGTTAAAATATTTATTAAGCACCAGTGAATCAGTGTTCAATGTTCCTGGCGTCAGTGTTCAATTTACTATCCTGGTGTTAGTGTCCAAAGTACAAAAAGTGTGGCAGACAGATTTTTCGTACAAAATAGTAAAGTATGGTCTAGAAAATAGTAAAGTATGAAAAATAGGTCGTGGTAAAGAATTTAAATATACTAGAAGTAATACTATATCACGCAGTTTCATTTAATTGTGAGAAAATAGTAAAGCATTTGGAGAAAAGGAGACTGTAAAGGCTCACAGGCTTAAATTTCGAGCAGAAAAATACTTAAATCCCCTCCCGAGATAGGTTCAACAGTTTGAATTTTGAATATATTAGGCGATAATTTTGTAGAAATTTATTATTCACAATTAAATGAAACTACGTGATGCAGTATTATTTCTATTTACTTCAAGTTCTTTACCACGATCTAGGTTTCGTTGTATTACAATATCTTCAGGTGGGCTATCAGCAAAGGGCTATTAGGAAAGGTCTTTCGTAATAGCCTACCTAAAGATGTTGTGATACAACGAAATCTAGGTTATGGTAGAGATCTTAAAGAAAGTAGAAATCAGAATCAGAAAGTAGAATCACGTAGTTTCATTTAAGTTTGAATATTGTTTAAAATGTTTAAAATTAGTATGAGTATTTGCGGATGGCATCAATCCCGCAACTCAATTTATTTGAGTTGAGGCCTAATAATATTAGAAACGTATAATATATCTAAGACTGAAAATATAATTATGCGCGGGGTTTTAATTTCTTTGTTATTAAAATGTTTGCCTCTGAAGACGGGGAAATTTTAGTTATTTTGTAATTTGTTATTTTAATTGTAAGATTTAAATCATAAAAAATTAAATCTGTTCACATCTACACCTATTTTCAAATAAAATCGTGCAAAGGGAAACGCTATCCCTATTTAGTATTTAGTTACAGTTGGTCCATGTGGTTTATACAGTACATATTAGAGTATTTGACTGTAACAGCAATTTATTTTTGCAGTACTGAATAATTCAGTACTGCAATCGATAATACAATATCTTTGGGCTATGTACACTTACACTTCAGTGTACAATGTAGCAGATCGTCACATGACTTTAAATCTGTTTTTCTAGGTTTGCAGTTCTCCAAAACTTGAATATTTTCACATTTTTACCTTTAAAGTAGCAATACGGTTTTCTTTTACCGTGCTTATTCTCTGCTTAGGTCCACAGTCTAGGTGAATCTGTTTCTTCAGGATTCGGTCCCGTTGCAAGAATTTGTTGAAGTTAATAAATTTAAAAAACCGCGAGTTTGTTCAAATCTGACTTTAGCAACGACTAGAGTACGGATCCGTAAAGAAGGACGGGAGGATAAGTGCTTGGAATAAGTGGAGCTTGTTCTTGAGGGATATATTGCCTCGCTTCCAGCAAAACCATTCGAGCAAGATATGGTAAAATAAGAAGTAAAATATTTTTGTAACCACGGTTAACTATGAAATATAACTATGAAATATAAAAAAATTATGATGATAAAGAAATTGTGATGAAATATAAAACAATATGGAATAAGATATAAAAAAACAATATACTGTTGTGGAAAATCATAAAAATATAGTGGATTATGTAAACAGTTCAATTAAGTAGGCGCCGTGTATTTGTTCTTCGAATTATTTATAAGTAGGCGTTGTGTATTTTTGTCGAAAATATTTTTAACTCAGACTTTTTAACTTTAACTATTTCATTACATGTAAAGGTAAAGCCATACATTTTAGAATACTTTATTCCGGAAAAGAAATTTTAAGTCATTAAAAAAATTGAGGTCAGATTGGTGTATGGAAATTGATTTCGTTCAGTGTACAGTTATGTCGAGTACCTCATGTAAGAAATTCAGGTTAAAATGTCAACATTTCATTCCGCCTTGTTTATATTTTAACTTAATCTGGACCGCAGGAAATCATAAAAATGTTTATTAGCGTGCTTGACGCGACACAATTTGATGCGACGCATCGCACCTACGGCGCGCGGAATGGGTTTACGCCTCGATGAAGAAAAAAGGTCATAAATAAGTTACAACTGCGAGATGGATAATGAAGTAAGTCGGATAAGGTTTGTTATTAACACGGAGGAGCCGCCGGAATAAATATGTGGAGTGTGTCGCTGGCGATATTGCAGGTAGCAGGTAGGCGCCGCCGCGCGCGCGCGTCGGTAAACTTTTTACATCAAAACTTTCTTCGGCGCTTCCCGTTCGCCCGCCCTCGTCTCCGCCGACTACGCGTACAGTACGTGAGCCCTAATATTTTTTTATTACCCCACCGGTGATACGGCAGATGCGTATGAGCTGCGTGCGAGTGCCGAACGCGGCTTCAGGCGCCGAGCTTTGATCTGCGTAATGATCGTGTTTCTTTTTATGTGATTTGTTGCCTTCCGCCATCTGAATTATCAGGCCATTATATAAATGGTATGTGCTTCTTTCTATTTCTCTTCTGTGGATATTTTGAAATAGGAAAACCTTCGGAAAGCACAATCAGGCGATTAGTACACAATAGTTTTATTGCGGAGTTCGTACAGTTAACATCCGAACTTAATAAGGATATAACTATTCTATTTATACTATTGTCTAACTGCATAGGGTCATTAAATATTGGATATATTAATTCAATGTTAGCAGTACGTAATAAATAAATTATCCAGTGTAAGGTTGGTCTTTCTCAAAGATGTTGAAAATGAATATATTAATACTTCTTTTTCTTCTTGGTCGCATTATTTCTATTCAATTTGTCTGCTCATAGCTATTATTACTGAGAACTATATGAGTATTTTAATTCAATCTTACCGGTAGACCCACGCTCTCGCGGCTGCTTCCTCTCGCCCTTGCTAACCATCAAAAGTTCTCCAGGTTATCTGCGTCTCTGTCTGTTACATGGTCGAAGTATTGAAGAACTTTGTGGTAATAACTTGTCGACGATCTTGTTTTTATCTTCAGTTGGACCTGAATGGATTAATTTGTCTTCTTAGCTGTCTAGCGTATACCACGTAGATTCCGTCGTCGATTCTTCAGAGCGTCTATCATAGTTATTAATTCATCTTGAATAATTTTATTTATCTGTACATAATTCTCAAAAAAAACGGAGCATTGGTTAATCACAAAAAAGTATTCTTCAGCAAATAAGTCTTACTTATTAAATAATATTTTCTTGTCTAAAATTAATTCAGTTGGGAATATTTCACTTACTGTATTGAATTGCTATTGTTTAACTTATTCAAGTTATTAGTTTATTAAATGTATTTATATCTAAGCTGATTATTACTAATTACATTAAATGATACCTCATTTAATTTAATGTCACTTAGTTTATTTATACTTAACAAAGTTACTTATCTCCCATTAATTTAATTCGGTTTAGTTTGAATCAGTTTTAGTTTACCTAAGTTAATTTATTTGTGCTTGACTCATTATTTAGAATTAATTTTTTATTTCGTTTTAATTACAATATCATCAATATTCATGCTGTTCCCCAAAAATATTGGTGCCATCGCAATGCTATCTATGTTCGAAGATGTCAGATTATATTGGAATGTAATTATGACGATGCTGTTTATGTACCAAATATAAATACAGATAAATAAAATTGAAGTGTACTGATACTTAATTTTTTTTTGAGTTATTTGGAATATAAAACAAACTGTCTCCTAACGGTGGATAGCCGTGAGCTGTAGGAAGCAGTGGGAGCGGGCACAGAATTGAGGGGTGTTAGTCGGCCTGCGGGGTATTTAAAATAAATTATTACTATTTTCTCCTAATAAAATAGCATCATAGCCATTGTCTCTAGTTACGATTTCTCAAAAGAATGAGTATCGCTTCAAGCTCGAAATGGTTAAATTTTTTTTTATTTACTTCAAAATAAAAAAATATTTACTTTCAAATACTTTGCCCTTCTTTTTCATTCTTGAAAAATATGTACAGATTTCCTTAAACAATATAATATTTTTAATTTTCCGACAAACTGTTAGTGTTTGTTGTTTTGCATGTATCGTGGTATAAATTTAGACACATGTGTCTTTATAAGGTTTATATCTATGGTTAACGTATGCTTTTCATCTTCAGTGTATGTTTCAGTATCTCGAACGTTACGTCCCCGCAGTTGGTAAACTAGTGGACCTATTCCACTTGCTCTGTGACTAATAGCTATCATGTCATTTTCGTCATAGCAGATCTTATATCAGATCTCATCTCATGGGGATGTGATGAAATAATATCTCAGCGACATGGATATCTAAGGTGTTAATTTTTTGGTGTTCTCTTAACAAATTTACACTACCTATTCCGATATATTACTTGTGAATATACTTGTTCAGTTGTTATTGGTACTTTTTGTCTTTGTCTTTTAGAGCGTTGACCCATATATACCCATATTACGTTGACGTGCACATCGCATGTCATATGTTTTAATAAAAAACTTTAAATACATTTTTTTGAACCTTAAAATGTCACGATAAAAATTTATATAAAATATTTTTAAGGGCAATTTATATGTCAATGTGTTTTTGGTTTTACAGAATATTTTTTACATATTTTATTGATAGTATGAACGACAATAGCAAGTTTGGAAAATTAGGTTAATTTACTTTGCAAACTAAAGCTTCAACTTTGAAGTTAAATAACTCCAGAAGCATTTTGAATTTCTAAAAATGCTTATCACTATTCTCTTCAGGATTTCAGGTCACGGAAGAGAATTACTTTCCGGTAGCTTTGTTGCATTCAACTTTACATATTTACATACTTTACTTTTATATAAATGTACATACATTTTAAGATATGTAAATATTAATATAGGTATATTTAATTCAAAATTTTTGTTATAATATAAATAAACTAGTTTGCCTTTACGAATAATTCGCAAGTCGCTGCTGTTTACAATATAAACACCTTTGTGTTAAATAATGTATAGGTTATTGAAAATTAAAAAAAGCGATTCTGTTTTTTTTATATAATCTTCAAAATAATACTTTAATCATTGCTTTTCATGAAGTATTAAAGGTGATAAAGCGTCCGGAAAAAAACACCTTATAGAAGTAACATGAAAAGATTATTCACTTCATTTTAATATATTTTATAGTACGCTCCTCTTAAGTATTTGTAGATATTTCTATCAGAACAAAGTCTAGAATATATTTTGGTAAATCATGTCTAAAATCCTCTAACGACATTCAAGTCGCAAAGACATTTAACTTATTTCAAATAGAAGCTATTTAGAAGCCATAATAAACGGTCCAGGCTCGAACATAAACATAAACTGGATTACTTATATAATGGTAATGTTTATAAACTTATATCATTTAGTGAAACATGATTTTCAGACAAGTTTCGCGATAAGAAAGTTTTGCAGGAAGGTAAACACAAAGTATCCGCTCGGCATTAGAGACGATGCCGATTGACAGAAAGTGCTTCAAAGTTTGCGAGGAGGGCCCGCGCAATTTGGAAACTACATCCGCAGCGAAGTTATGATTGCTTCAAATGAAAACTGAGCGCGCCCTTTATAAATACAACTTTATGTTACGGAGGGCAACTTTTTCGATTTAATTTTGGCACAGTTCAGTTATCATCGCTCCTGTGACCAGATAACCGGAATAATTCCGCGTCTAATGCGGGATGAAAACATTTTTATATTCGCCTTACCGCCGTCGGCGGGGTGAGATTAGAGCCGGTGACAGCTACCCTTATATTTTTATGTACAACCCTTAATAGCTTATATAGCAGTATATCTAAAGCCCGTGACTATAGCGAGTAACTGCAAGAGGTTTAACGGACGCAATTTATATTTTCACATAATTTTACATTTGTCACATTATTAGTGACCGCTGTGTGTTACTAGCTTTCATCGAAATATGTTTTTGAGCAGTTTTCTTTGTAGTGGGAATTAGTGATTTTCTGTGAATGAATTTTCTATTGATAATACCAAAAAAATAATAATTTTGTAAACATACTTTTCAACTTCCTGTTTTAAAATATCCTGAATTTAATATATCTTATAACAAATACGTTTTTAGATTTCAGTAAGTCAAGCAATTTTCATTTGGCTTCTGTTTAGTTGTTTTTAAACACCCCGAGATTGAACAAATAAACAAATACATACGCACAGGAAGCCAGACGAAAATTTAAAAAATGTTACTACTTCTTCCAGCTTTTATCTATATATAATGGTGCAACCTGCCATCAAATCATTATCTTGAAAATTTTATGCGATGTACAAAGAAATGGACAAATATTCAGACAGATCGACCGAAATTCTAAAAAACTTGGCTTCTTTAACTTGTTTACTTGCTTGTATATACTGTCTTTAAGATATGTAGGTATAAATTTTGATAGAGAAATAATGACGTTAAACAAGAAGGTTAAGAGGAAAACAGAAGAGTGACAATTCCAAAAACAGTGGCATTTTAATTTATAACCTCTAAACTCACTTTCAGTTCAAAATATTTAATGTACATACTTTTGCCTTGAATATATTTGGGGTTAATTTTGTAGAAACTACGTGATGTAGTATTATTTCTACTTTCTTTAATATATTTACCACGGCCTAGGTTTCGTTGTATTACAAAATTTTCAGGTGGGGTATTAGCATAAATCTTTGCTAATAGTCCACCTGAAGATGTTGTAATACAATGAATCCTAGGCCATGGTAAATAAATTATAGAAAGTAGAAATAATACTACATAACGTAGTTTCATTTAATTATGAATTAGTCTAATATTAGTAGATCTTATATAGGCATTTTCATTATTCAAGTACTGATTATTTGCTAAAGATTTGTTGGGATAGTTTGAATTAATAGTAAGACCTCTTTTATATGTTACTGGTAATATACAATATCTCCTATTTTTACCTTTTAGCATTTTTGCAGGTTATTTCGTCTATTGTATTGTGTATATCATCGAAGAATAAGAAAATCTTCTTCGGCTTGAACATACCTTTTCATAAGTGGTTTATTTGTTTGCTGGGCGATGTTTTGGTAATTTGAAGAGAACTTTATTTTCTCCAGGCGATATGGGAATTTTTAACAGAATTTATGCAATACTCCAAAACACTTCAGTTAAAATATATTTTAAATCATGCAATTATATTAATCTACAAATATATATCAAGTACATTTTCACAGGTGAAGAAAGTTCCAAATGAATAAATTTTGCGCATTTGTTTTTTATGATAGTGTAACTATTTTGGGGTACAATATACGTTACAAGATCTTTAAATATTCTTTTTTTTAATATTCTTCTTTTCTTTCCCTAGAATCTCATGGATATCGAGGACAGTGCAGTTACGAATAAGTTAAAAACGTGGAAAGTAACAGAGACGATTCTAATGCACTGGTGTCGTAAGTTGTTTACAATATTTTTTTAAAGACCCAATGGTTGCTTGTAAAGAGACAGGTGTCGCTTTTAATTAAGTAATCATCTGTATATTCGATAGTAGTAGTTTCATAGTGACGTGTGATCGAACTTAGACCACTAATAATTATTGTGCAAATTTTATCTAAGTTTACTAACATTTTGAGGGAAAGATGGTAAGTATATTCAGATACATCGCGCACGTACACACACACGAATGCACATATGCACACGCTCGTGCACAAGTACATATACATTTACAGGTAAATGAATCAGTAGAATGGTATACCCAATTGAAAACTCGCACAAATACGTACACCCATATGTACACACACGTTCGTCACGTACATACGTACACATACACATATACGAACTTTCGCAAACACCCGTAAACGTACACGAACACACGCATGTGTCCATGCACATGCTTATGCATAAGTACATGTATACTCACAGATACATGAATCAGTATAGGCACACGCAATTGGAAACTCGCACACACACGTATACCGTACACACACATATGCACACGTATACGCATTTATGGAAACACACATAAACGTAAGTTATATAACTGAACTGATAACTGCTAACTATAACTGACTGAAGTAAATTATATAACGTCTTCACCTGGAAACTCCAAAAATATCAAAAATATAAAATTTAAAAAATCCAAAAATATTTCCACCTATATTTCGTAAAAAGATCCCTTGGTTGAAGTTAAAATCTGCACATTCATTTTTGGAATCACCTTAAATAAAAAGATAAAACATGAAATCATTACTTTAAGTTAAGGGATAGTTTTAGTAATGAAGATTAAGAGGAAGTGTCAAAAATACTCTTTGTTGTGTAACTTTAAGTGTGCCTCTATAAACAACTCATTACGGTATACTTTAAAATATTATTTCGGATATGTCATTCAAAAATTGACTCGCCACGTATGTATCCTTCCCCCATCTCCATCTATATACTCTATCGACTTGAATAGTCACATTGCCAGCAACCGCGAACGATTGTTGGCATTGGTCAGTGACGTACCGAAGCACAATTTCACATATCTCAATAATATCTATCGACGTAACGTTCTGGAGCAGATATAATTTTTTTTTTAATGAATAATTTCCAGGGACAAACTTTTAGAATTTTTGGAATTGAATTGAGTTCAGAATGTTTTATTCACCGGCCATATGTCGGATTGCCCAGAGTGATTCTATTAATGTGCTTTACTTCCGTTGCAACTTTGGGTTTTGTTTATAATAGACATTATAGTTATAGTCAAGTTACTTTACGTCTCGGGTTAGCGCTAGGTCTCAATAGCAGAATGAATGTAACATGAAGCTAGAGTTATTAGATACAATTTATGTATTTACACAAATACATTTTTCGATACGTCACAGGTAACGATGAGAAATTAATTGTTTAATAAAGTTGAAACTTTTTGCTTAAACATAGAACTACAAAAGATAACGACCATACATTTCGAAAAATCTACTTTCACTGATCAAAAACAAGTCTTATTCTAGTGCGATCACTCTCAGAAGTTGAAGGTTAAGCAGTTGAATACCGCAGGAAATTGGCCAGGTCTGATATAATTCGTTTCTAGAGGGGTCTGGTATAGTCAGGAAATTATTAGGTACGAAGAATGAAAGTTTACTCAGTAATACAAGGCATAACATTTTTCGTTTTAATTGCTGGAAGATAAATTTCATAAGCGCAACGTCTTTTATGAGTTGTAAGGAATGGAATCCAAGCATACTTAAGAGGAATTCAGTAGTAAACGAAGGGAGAGTAACCGTATTGTGTCAAATGCAAATATTAAAGGAACGTCTTTTGCACAAGTTCAATCATCAAGCTTTGTGAGTTCTAAATAATGGAGCCAAATTCTAATCGGCTTTGCACTAACAAAGTGTACAGCAATTGATGACCTGGATGAAAATCCTTTCAATTATGCAACGCGAATCCAACTTTCCGAAACTATTTTCTTGCTACATCCTATTGTTTCAATATGCTATTCTTTCCATTATAAGAATATAGTTCTAGTATGGTCCAGCTACGTCCGCAACAAGTATTTAATTACCATGTCATCAGTCAAGGACTCTAACAGCGCGCACACGCGCTAATGAAAGTGGCGGCGACAGGGCGCCGCCCGCGCCGATACAACAATTACGCGCTCCTCGCGTCCGATAGCCCGCCCGCGACCCAATCCATTAGGCCGCTGGCGCGATGCTGTATTGATACAGCGGGGCGGTGGCTAATAAGTAATGAGTTGTATTGTCGACGGCCGCCGCTGTGACTTCCGTGACAGGCGGCGTGCTGTTGCCACTCGGGAACTGCTCTGAATTCGCCACTATCCGTGCGGCCGCATCAATTCAGTGAGCGGTTGATACTTTTGTGGGCGAGTTTGAAAATGGAGTGCCGTTTTGTTGACCGACGAGTGTTTTACGTCGATTAAAGCTCTTGTGCGGTTCCGCAACTGGCCGTTTAACAATGTTCGCGACGAGATTGTGGTGTCCATGTGCTTGGAAAAAATGGTAACAAATATTTTGAAAGTTTCAGTTATACTTTTAACCATAACATCTATCAATCGTACACATGTACTAGTTGTCCATCACGGCTTTGCCCGGGCAAAAATGGATCGTGGCTGCATTTTGTTTTATTCATTTTGTCTTGTAATAATCATGTGCTGTTTTTTGTGTAATGTTTTTTTTTCACATAATAATAACGCAAATACGGTAGAATCTGATACCTACCTTTTTTATTTCTTTTAGATAAGATCTCCAGAAGATGTAATGTATATCAAAAATAAAGGGTCTCGCTCAAAACCTTTAAAATTTGTTACGTCCGTGCGTTTGTCCGTACATAACATAATTTAATTTGGTTGCTTATCAATAATTATGAAATAATTTTATTTGTATGTACGTTTAGTTACCGCGAAGACAAATATGAAGACAAAATATGGAAAAAATATGGTACCCATGTCTTTAAATGTAGGGCGAATTGTTTAACGCATCATATCGTGTGAATATCCGGTAAAATTATTTTTTAGTGAGAAATAAGCTTTCGAAAGTTTTCCCTCGTAATTTTCCTATTGTGCAAAAAATCTGAAAAAATTCTGTTGGCACGATTAAATCACTTTAGCTAACTTATAACACATAAAAATCGCTTCAAGTTTAATCTCCGGTGTAAATAACACATTACGCGTAGCAGTAATATCAGAAAAATAAAAAAGGCATGGGGTATGTGAGAATAGCAAGCATTGTCTAGCACCGACTTTTAGTTATCACAGCGATTTTAAAATATAGAAATTTTAACTCCCACGAAACCCTAACCTAATACGTGTTCGATATGTATTTGATCGGTTTTTAATGCGATGTTTAAAAATACGTATGTCAAAAATAGCCTAATGTTTTCGAATTATATAATTTTAAAATGCCCTTTGTCTGTGGTTTATGATACTATAAAATTTTCCAAATTTTACAAAGTAAATTGGTACTCCGCCTATTCAAATTCAGTTACTATTGAAAAGTTTTTAAAGGTACATATTCAAGTTCAAGTAACGTAGGAAAGGTCTTAACTTTAAATATTACAAAAATATGCTCAGTTAGGCATTGAGATACGTTACTTAGTAATTTGTCTTTCGTTTAAATTTTTAATCTTTATTTTTTTATTAGTTACACGTTTGGTGTATTGAGTAATAAAATAAAAAGCTTAGATGATGACGTAAAGTAACTTAAACGAAACCCCCAAAAATACATTTGCATATCTCCAAATGTTACACAAATGAAAATTTCGATTCAACATTTGCCAAATTTAATTTCGAATATTTCTCCATTCCTTTTATTAAATATTTTGACGTTTTCGTTCCTAATAAGCGCTATATTTAATTCGTTTAGCAATGATAGCGTCTACATCAGTAATGAGACAAATATCGCGTCTATAATAATCACGGACGTCTCTACGCGGAATTTGAATACCCATTGTGAGCATTGCTTTTATCCATGAATTACACGCGGTAATGGCCGCTAATGGCAAAGGTGCTCCTCACTTTCGAGGGCTATTATATTTTATAAACCGTACCACCAAATACATTTAACCCTCTTAATTGGAAAAGTTTTCATCTTCAAAAGGTATTGCCTGGGTTAAAGCCTTTTTGTTTATGTGGACGGGTCGTGCCAACGATGTGCGTGTTTTGTATGGATGTGTTTATTTCTCAGTAGTTCTGCACTAAAGTATTCATTAGTTTAGTCCTATAATATGTGCCCTATGTTATACGAGTGCTTAATTTATGCAGCCAGAACTTTATATGTTGTCGAAATAAGCCGTGTGCGCTTGGCTTAACCTGTCGGCAGAGGGCGCGCCCATAAGGCGTGTTACATTTAGAACTTACAGGGTATTATGTAGTACAAGGGTCTAGAAGACAGATAATTAGTAAGACAAGATGTAATGCTCTTTTTGCAAGACACACAACCCTATGTTGTATCATTTACTTTGCTTAACATATAAGTTAGTTAAGGCACGACAATAACGGCTGCTTTAACGTTCGCTTTAAAAATGGGCATGTTGTATCTCACTAGCGTTATTTTTGCCTTATTTTTCGTTAAAGAAAGGAAAAGGACAAAGCTAGTCCCTCTACGATGACAGTTTTATACTTTATCTATGGATGACAGGAGATGCACTTTTATTTTATTTTGTTTTGGTTGCGCTTCAAATAAGTTTATTTGTAACCCCACTTTCAACGTCGATCGCAAATTGTCGATTAGAAATTTGTGACGATCCGAGACATTCTTTAATTCTCAAGTATGGATTTTATAGGCATTACTTCGAATATAAAATAGTATTTATGAAATGAATTATGAAACGATGTTCCTAGGTATCTAATTTAACATATAACATAATTTTTATAAGATAACTACAAAAATAAGTCTTCTTATCTCTCAATATGCTTAATTAAATAGGATAAATTTAGGAAAGGGTTAAGGCTAAATTTAGGAAATAATCGAAAGACATTATATATTTAACCTGTAAAATCAGCCGTAATGTCTACTGTGTTGCTATCTTTACGAAAAGTCAAATAATTTTAAAGTACGTAGCTGTCAGAGTAACTTTCACAACATTTATGTTAATCACGAACTAACATCATACAACATAGGGCTGTTTAACACTTGATAAAGTCATTATCAATCTAAGTTGGTGTTAAGTATTCGAAATCAAAAAGATTGAAACGATTTTTTTGATCATTGGGCAAGTCATAAAATTACGAATAACTGGGTATATTTTTAGATCAGGTGTCGCATTTTACTATGTTACTATAAATCTTATAAAACATATTATAGAAAGAAAGTAATGTTTTAGTTTTAAAATAGTGATTAAACATTTCAATAATATATCCATTTCTTCTTCCGGATAATGACCTTACACGAATTAAATACGCCATTTTATACAGATTTAAATACACCATTATATGTCTCGACTTATATAAAATTGAACTCTATGCGACCAGCCATGCGAATATTTTTAATTGTGCTAAACGTTCGTTTCTGCTTTACGAACTAGAATTTCTTTTACTTTTTTGTGGAGTTCTCCAAGATGGCGATGCTTTATCGCGAAAGAGGGTAGGCACTATTATTATATGATATCGACGTACTTAATAACTGTTATCAAACTATTGTCGTAGAGTTCTTACCTTTTGTCCACGGCTTTGTCTGCGTGGATATTTGATTAAGGCGCATAATTTACAAGTAGGTTCTGGGTTCTTGAGACACATAAGCATTAATAGATTTAACATACGTATAAGCATAGCACCATCTATTGTCACGTTAAAATATCAAATATTTTTATTCAATAGAAACACTTTCATTCTGTAAAATTACTACATTCCGTAATAAATATAATCGATATATTAATTCGTATCATAAACTATATTTATGCCAAGTGTCACAAAAATCTGTTTAGTCAATTATGTATTAAGTAAGAAACATTCATATTTTTGCATTCCTAATATCAGTTCAATATTATATATGACCAGTTTTTTATTATATACGTTGTGTCATTTATTGACGTTCTTTAATACTAAATTTTTATTCAGTAGAAAATACCGATTTTTGTCCTACAAGAATTATGCTATTTCTCAGATAAAGAGTTCCATTTATTTTAAATGAAATCATAAAAAATGTTTTTACCAAGTTTCATAAAAATCTGTCCCGGCGTTTATTTGTAATAGAATAACAAACATTCAAACTTTCTCATTTTTCATATTACCTGTTAATATTTTTAATATTACCTGTTCTCTAGAGACACACAAGTAATAATTAATTTAACATATACGTTATGCAATCTACTGACATGTTACAATACTTAACTTTTATTATTGAGTAAAAACACTAAATTCCATCCAGCAGTAATTATCCTATTTCTCAGGTTGAAAAGCTTTTATCGAGTTTGAAGAACATCTGTTCCTATGTTTATATATAATTGAATAAAAAACTTTCTCATTTTCAATATTAGTAGAATATTCTTTCTCGACACATGAGTAATAAATTTAACATATACTTTGTGCCATCTACTGACACGTTATAATACCTAATTTTTATTACTGAGTAAAAATACTCAGTTTCATACAATAGGAATTATCGTACTTCTTAGTTTAAAAAGTAGCCTTTACGGTAAATCAAATCATAAACTAAACTGTCATTGAGTTTAAAAAAAATCTGTCCCTGGGTTTATCCATAATCGAATAACAAACATCCAAACATTCGCATTTTTAATATCAGTTGGATATTTTCTAGAGATACAGGAGTAATAAATTTAACATATACGTTGCGCCATGTATTTATACGTTACAATACTTAATTGTTACTATTGAGTAAAATACCCAGTTTCATTCTAGAGGAATTATCCTATTTCTCAGGTTAGAAGGCCTTTACGTTAAATCAAATCGTAAACTTGGCTTTCGGCAAGTTTGGTGAAAATCTGTCTCTACGTTTATGCATAATAGCGTAACAGACATCCAAAATTTTCCATTTGCAATTTTAGTAAGATTTAAACTTTTATCACTGATTAGACATATGTAAAACTGCTTTATTTCTATGATTTATATTTGGGAAATCTATCATTAAAATATAAAATATGTTTGTATTAATATTGTTTCCTGCGCTATTTCGCACTATGTTTAATTACAACGGTAGAACTCGCTAAGATGATTTTCAGGTTACTATTTGGTAACACCGAACGAGACGATGAAATATCTCATACTAGAAAGCCGAAAATCGGTGCTCATGTCAATATAAATATAACTTAAATTTAGTATAGATACTGACAAATTGTACCCTGACAAATTGTAAGAAACTTTACCACTTTTTTGACAAAATTAAATTATGGCTTGCCATCCTGAAAACCGCTAAGCGAAGATATATAAATCGATGATAGCTTTCAACGCCGCGGCATTTCTTAAGGCTGGGTTTTCTTTAATACCCTCATCATCATTCTCTCTGAATCAGTTATAAGTGAGATTACAGACTGAGTGGAGTTAATTGTTAGAAAAATTATGACAAATTCAAGGGACTAATAGAAAGAATGTAATATATGAAGCTTCGTGTTAACTGAGAATAAATTTCTCAATTCTCTCAGCCTCCTCCAGTCTACTGCTGGACAAAAGCATCTCTAAGCTTATTATTGGAGGTACCGTTCATATCACCACGCTGGATTGCCAAGCCGCCCGGCTTGGTAATCGTAGTGCGTAGTTTTTCGCGCAAATGGTGCTGCTGCCCATCACTAGTATGTGGAATACCTATTAGCTATGCAACCACAAATATCACTCCAGTCCCGCTCGACGAGCGGCCGGGAATCAAACACGGAACCCTAAGCCTTGTGATCAACGCAACACACACACTACGGCGCCAATCCCCTAAGCGGGTTCAATTCTATATTCATTTGCATATATTGTAATAAACTTAAAGTTCGATAAATAAATTAAACAGATCGATAAATTGAATGCGTTAAGGATGTATTATAATAAATGTGTTTTAAACACATTTATTATTTTCAGAAATTTTCTTATTGTGTTTTAATATGAAATCTCAGCATATTTTTATTTTATGGCTAGTGAAAACTGAAACGATTAACCGTATTTTAGTTTTTCACGTAGAGCGATGGATTTTTCGAAATCGAAACAGAATTATAATGATGATAAAAGCAATATAGAGGAGCGTACGCGCCAGCGCCTAGCAGCTACTTTCATTAGCGCCGCCGCCTAATTAGGTCCGTTCTCAGGAGGTAATAACCGTTCGCCGAGAGTGCTTCATGCGGAAATTTGAATTTAAATTTGGTACATTGTTGGGAAATTGCGATCTCGACGCAATGAAAATATAACGGTCTATTGGCGTTGAGTTCTACTCCGCCGGTATGATGAATGGCTTGTCCGCCGTCGCTTATTTTTAAATATAATTATTTTATGTTTACACTAATGGCGGGCGTATGATTGCCTTTATTTTGACGGATCCTCTGAGTGATATGTGCCGGGAAAGTTAATAATATTGGGCCGTCCGAGTTCTAAATTTCTAGTTGCATTTTCCGTAAGTTCAAAAATAGCGACAGCAAATTACTTTCATCACAATTTTTCTGATTTTCTGCGCAATGTGTGAAAATAATTTTTTACGTTGTGAATAAGTAATTTTTGTGTTAGAATAAGAAAGACAATGCAACAGTCTAGAACTTAATTTTTTTAATTTGATTAATAAATCAAACTTAAGTATTTATATGAAAGTCCAAAATTTTTTTCATACGATATTTATGAATTTATTTATTTTTTCACGATGCCTAGAGTTTCGGATAGATATTTGTTTCCCTAGTACATATATTCTTCAAGGTACATATATTCTTCTATTTCATATGTACATATATTCTTCAAGGTACATATATTCTTCTATTTCATATGTACATATATTCTTCAAGGTACATATATTCTTCTATTTCATATGTACATATATTCTTCAAGGTACATATATTCTTCTATTTCATATGTACATATATTCTTCAAGGTACATATATTCTTCTATTTCATATGTACATATATTCTTCAAGGTACATATATTCTTCTATTTCATATGTACATATATTCTTCAAGGCACTCTAAATAAATTTTATTATCTATTATTTATTTATTGAATATATTTGGCGTTCATTTTGTAGAAATTCATTATCACTTAATTTTTATTCACAACTAAACGAAACTACGTGACGTAGTATTATTTCTACTTTATTTAAATTCTTAACCATGACCTAGGTTTCTTTCTATGACAACATCTTCAGGTGGGCAATTTGTATAGTTTTAGAGTGTAAAGAATCCATTAATATCGATTTCTCTTCAAGACCATTATAATTTTTTTATTACGTTTTCTGGTACAGTACGTTCTCTAGTACAGTAATGAATAACATAGGAGATAGGGGATCATCGTCACTGAGGCCTCCACAAATTATTATTTCTGAATGCATACATTCTAATTTATGTTGATTCAAATTTCGCTGTAAATATATTTTAACATATATATGAATTCTGAATGGAACATCCATTCAGAATTCATTATACATTCATACATTCATACATTCTTACAAGGATATAGGAGAGATGTTTTAATAGGCGTCAAGAAGTCAAGAAGTCTGTTGAAAATGTTAATTTTGCGATTGCACATTTAACACTTTTGGAAATATCGGGGAATATCTAGAAGAGAGTGAAAACCAAAATAACATTTTGGAGTTTATTCCTTAAGGATCGATTTCATATATAGCGCCCGGTGTGAATTTTTATGAGGAGTAAAATCAGAAGTTCAGAGCGTACGAAGTTCGGAGCATTGAAGAAAGTGTAACTGTAACTTTCTGATCGTACGAAGTTCAGAGGGTTAAAAAGTGTAACCGTTAGGTGGCCTCTCCGTGTAACATTTCTGCACATTTTTAGAGTGAGATATCAATATGTTTATTTGGAATTTTATTATGACGTAATCGCAATAGCGGCGTGTGATACACATATTGGTATTTTCTTATAGCGTAATCGCGATGACAGCGTGTGACACAAATATTGGCATTTTTTTATGGCGTAATCCCAATGACGGAGTGTGACATACATAGTTTACTGTCGTTCGCTTATAACAAATTGTAATCATTAAATGTCAATTTGTGTGAATATTTGATGTCTTCTGTTCTACAAAACTAAAAAGTCTCTTTTAATTTTAACTACTTATTCTGACGTTATTAAATATTATTAATGTTGTTGCATAAATTTGATCTTGTTCATTTGTGTTTTACTTGAAAATAATTATACTGTCAGCATTTTTTTATTAAAGAATTTTCCATAAACATTTAATCATATTTATATTTCCATACAGTGTTACCTATTTTATACATTCCAAGACAATCATACTTAAGGAGTAAACTCCAGTCGCGCGTCAGAGCTGACACGCACAATTTTTTTTTCGTAGCTTGGTGTTAAATTTAAAACTCTTCTTTTCTAACTATTCATATTGCAATGAACTTAAATTTAATTTTTAATTCTGACGCATTATGGACCGGACACGCGGGCATAAGAACTGATTTTTGAAATTCTCAAGTCTGTCACAACGATTCTGGTTAAAATTTTATCTAAGGTAACATTTATTATATTCCTGCTCAGGGGTATTTTTAAATACAAAATAAATTAATTAGTCATAGAAAGAATATCTATACAACAAAACTAAAACTTTGTTTTCAGAAAAATTCTTCAATATTCGATTAAGTATTTTTTGTTCTTTGTATTTACACAACTTTATATTTATATATTTACATAACTTTCTCCATGGCAACTCTATCGCATTAATAAACAGTCACAGAAATGAAGCTGCAGGCAAACACTTATTATATATAAGAGAAACGAATTAACCAGTATAACAATTAATTATGATATTAATAAACATAATAATAATTATGATATTATTATATTATTATTTCAAATAGGGTAGATTTAATTCTAAAACGTATTTGTAAAAACAAGTAATTCAACGTATCTCGTTACGAAGTATAAGTTTATGCTATTATTATCAACAAGTTGCTTTTAAGTGCAATTTGTGGATTTTATTTATCGTGTAAACAACTGGATTTCTGTTTGCAAGTTGTTAAAATCGATTATTTTAAGTATAATATATATTCAAGTTATCACAATTTATTATTTCATGTATAATATGTGTGCAAGTTACCAAAATGTATTATGTAATGTATGATATGTATGCAAGTTACCAAAATTTTGTATTTCATGTATAATATGTATGTAAGTTATCAAAATTTATTATTTCATGTATAATATGTATGTAAGTTATCAAAATTTATTATTTCATATATAATTTGTATGTAAGTTATCAAAATTTATTATTTCATGTATAATATGTATGTAAGTTATCAAAATTTATTATTTCATATTTAATATATATGCAGTTATCAACTTACAAAAATATATAAATGATTATTTTGTATAAAATAAAAGTTAATAATTTCAAAGCTTTTGACGACAGGCGAGGTTAATTCATAGAAGTATTTCCGTTCGTAGTAATTTTTTTTGTATATTTATACGGTGTACATGGCATTCATTATGAGCTGGAGCAAGCCTCAACCGTTTTATTACCTTAAGAAGTATCTGATGTGAATTGTTTATGTATTGTAGAATTCATTTTTATTTTCCTTTATATTTGCATGTTTTTCCTTAACATACAACTTGTTATCATGTATCGTGTGTACACAGTGCACACAAGTTGTATTAAAATTACTATTAATCAAATAAAGTGAAAATGAAGTGATGATTAACAAGATCAGAAAATAAAGAGACTATTTGCTCATGCTGAGGGTCGCGTGAGAAAGCAGTGTAACATAATAACTTTAGTGTAATAGAGAATAAATTTATATTCTAACAACTTAGTAAGTCCCAAACTTTACTTATTTATAGTGCAAACTTACACAATAAATAAACATAAGCTGCGAAATTCAAAGCTATTGAATATAAACATAAGAGTGGACTATGAATATGAAAATTGAATATCAATATTAGAGTTGACTATGAATATAAGTATCGGTTAAAACGGCATTCGAGTCAATAAACTTGCAGGAACGGATTGTGGTTCTAAAATAGTGTTCCTATAACAGTATGTATTTTAAAAGAGGGGTCGCGGCAGAATTGGGGGTCGCTATTCAAATTAAAGTTTTCAAATGGACCGTCAAAAATACCCTTCACCCTATCGCAAATTTATCGCGAGATTACAATCTGTGCAAGGGTTGGTCTATCACATCGTCAAACAGCAGTGTTTTGAACTTCGAGTCTCGTAATAAAATTACTTTTGTGTTTCAGTTGAAAAAAGTTAGAAATATAAATATATATTAGCTTTCACTAGTGGATTGGGCTGAGTGGATTTTCGTTCACGTTGCAGAATTTATATTAAGATTTTGGGTTCTAGAAATACATGCGCAATACATTTTAAATATACACCGCACGGTACTTTGACATGCTGTAGTAAATTGTTAAAACTGAATAATAACATTGAACTCCATTCTAAAGAAATTATATTACTTTTCAGGTTGTAAAAGAGCCCATTTACTAATTTAAATAATAATCTCCTTCTTCATAAAAAAATGTCTAATGTGATTGAGTAACAATAAAACAAATTTTTAATTGTTTTAGTCACAATTAAATAAAACTATGTGATGTAGTATTATTTTTACTTTCTTTCAATAATGAATTTCTACAAAATTAACGCCAAATATATTCAATAATTGTTTTAGTATTCCACGCAAACAAATACCAGTTATTTATATGACAAATGTTATGTTCATTTGGTTGTTTGGTTGCAGTGTTATAAAGTAACAAACAAGCAGGCAAATTAAAAAAAATTGAGAAGTACGGGTATTTGATTCATACTTAGATAATAGTACAAAATGTCTCTATTAAACTATCGCATACGTACTTGCGACAAGAGTTTTGGTGATAGAAGATTGATTATAACTCGGATAATTTTACAAGTAATCAACTTTCTATATATTTTTTTTCGGAAATAGGAAATCTTTCTTAAAAGCAATTTTAAATTCTTTAAAATACTTCTTAATCTATACGTATGTAAGTATGGACAAGCTAAAAGTCGCAAGACATAACCGACTTTTGTGATTCTTTGTCCTATCGATTAGTGTACTATGATATAAGCCTACTGATTTTCACAATAATTCGTTAAATCGATTAATTTTTCACAAAAACAAGTTTTCACAAAAAAACTCCCTTTTTTGTTTATCGCGACTTTTCTCTGCTTAGCTTTTGTATGGGTTTACTTGCTCTTTCCCGCTCATTGGTATTTTTAATTTTCTCTTCTAATTCTTTATCTTTTTATTATAATTAAATTTATAAATTTTAATATTAGTTTCAACGTGTCAATGTATTGGTCAGAGTATCTTTCACAGATGTAAAAATATAGTTAATTATTTAAAAACTATAAAATCTGGGATACTCGCCATAGTTATGCTGAAATATACTAATTAGATTCTATCAAGTGCTTCTTTTATGATCTTTGGTTCTGTAGTTTCGAAGAAAGAGTCATGCACTTTGTAATTTTAAATCATATTTCTTATGTTAAGCCATTTGAAATAAAAAAAAGTTTTGTTTCTCTTATAAATGGCACTTTTAAACTTTTAAACGAAACGCATGCCAAACAATAAAAAAAAATTGAGTATTTATTTTGTCCCTCTACAGTTTACCATAAATATTTTAAGGTGTTAGCTATGGAAAAATATGGTGGTTAATATGATGATACATTACCAATTTTACGTCAAACCTTCTCTGAGAAAATGGGCTATGTCAAATGGTCAGAATGAATCAAGAGTCATATTTTTTCCTTTTGAGGCATGTATCTCTAAACGCATTTATAAATTTATAACAATATAGTAAAGATTTATGAAATTGCGTTTAAACCGAATGTGTTTAAATTGTTTACTGTATTGTGTAAGAGTCATACTAATAAATGTAACTATGAAAGTCATCATTTTGAATGTTGAGTCTGTTTATTTTATTGCAAAGTTTAATATGAATTTATTTTTTTATTACCAGGTAGTATTGTGTATTATATTCCCAGTTGATACGCTACAAGTACAATAAATGATTTATTAAATACTATTTATTTTGAAGTCTGCCATATACGTACACTACAATTATAACTTATTTCGCGCCACTTTATTGAAAATTCGTCTTCATTTATTATTAATCACAGTAAGTTTGAGAATATCACAAAGCTCGCGTAGCTGCAAGTCGGAGCTTGGAGATTTCAACCTCATAAGCGGCGGGCGCTACAATTCTTGCGGACTCGCCGCGATCCGACCGAATAAAATACGCAGCAACACAATGCAAGAGGGTAGTATCGGGGTCACACCGACTATCTCCCAGTAGGTAGCTAGCCCCCTCCCCTACCCTAGCAATGGCGAGAGTATATATTGGGTGTTAGGTCGCCATAGGGTCACTCTTCCCGCGAGGATCGAGGTCATTGTACCGGAGACGACGCGCGGCATTCGGCTTGACATACTCGAATAATAATCGATTCCGTGTACAATTTTAGTGGAATTGCTGGCTGCTGGGAATCCAAGATGGAGGCGACAATTTTTTGTGCATTTAGTTAACTAGAATTAAGCATGTTACATATGTAACCATAATGCTGAATGTCAATTTTACACAACGTCCGATTGTATTGGACCTATTACAAATAGAAACCTTTAATTGTGAATAATTTAGTTGTGAATAATGAATTTCTATAAAATTAATGCCAAATATATTCAATATTTGAAAACAGCCGATTTGGCTACATAGGCGATATTGTACCGTCGACTCCGAATTAAGTTTCGAATTAAATTTCGGAAAACGATACAAAGCATTTGTTCAACAAAACGTGCATAAAGTTTAAACTTACACCAAGTCACGTGAACATTAAGACTAGTGGAACAACTCGAGCAGCCCACAAAACAACAGCAAAAGCCGTCACCTGGCTGAAGGAAGAAGTTCGGGAAGTAATCATCAAACAAGATACCATAAACCTCAGCCTAAGCAGTGGAAAAATCCACACAAACGCGGCTTCCGCTATTGTTTTATGTAATATATAAATGCTTTTGGAAGTTCCTAACAGTTATTCTTTGCTAATAGCCCACCTGAAGATGTTATAATACAATGAAACTTAGGTCGTGGTAAGAACTTAAAGAAAGTAGAAATAATACTACATCACGTAGTTTTATTTAATTGTGAAAAAGAAACCTGTCAGGCACGAGCAGAATTCCCACTACGAGGGTTGAAAATTTAGGCTCTTTTATAATATATATTTAAATTTACACAGTGTTTCTATTAAATTCTTTACAAATGTTAATTTTCCGCAAAGTAAATATATTGTCTACTACATCTTTCACAACAATGAAAACACTGTGCATATTTAAACAATTATAAACTCTACCCTGTAAAAAGGCTCTGAACGGACAAATTGATTCTATAAAGATTCAGGTTTTTTGTTTCCAGAGACGGAAACCTAAAAATGTAAATACATGAAAAGATAAGACCCAATTAGTAGCAAATTTGATAAAGTATTCAAAACCTCATAGTCATTATATTTAAAAATGTCGTTTCCATTTCCGAAGAATTTCCTACTACCCGTTAAAAGTTAGTTCAAGATTTGTTTGCTACGGAACACATTAAATAGCTACGGTACAGGTGGAGTTTGTGTCAAGTTTCAAGTATGCTTCACCAGGTTAACAGGTGTTAATGGTAGTGTCCTAAAATACATATGAATGTACCATTTCGAGAATATTTGTACGCATTAGCACGTCAGGGAATTGTCGATATTCTTTAGCCTTGAGTCGATACTTCTTAGTGTAAAACAGAATAGCTCAGTCTCCTGTTTGGTACGGTGGTTTCTTTCCGCTTTTCTTTGCGACGAGTTTTACATTCACTCAAGGCACTTTCCTTTTGGGAAATCGCGGAGACCGCCTTAGCGTTGCCTAATAGGAGCTACGTGCGGCCTACACAACTCATTTGAATAGGGCGGGCGGGAACTGGGCGGAACAGCCGCCACGAATGACGTTATCGATTGCATTTTTAAGTTCAGTTTACCGGTTATAAATCATAAGAGCTTTTTGGAGAGTTCTGAGCTTTTGTTGGTCAAGTCGATAAGGGAATTCTAAAGAATGTGTCTGTGTTTATATAAATGGAATTATTTATTTTTTGCACGAATTTCATTTTCAAAAACAGCTTGTGTAAACATATTATGTCTGTTGAATATGTTGCTAAGTCTTTATTTAAAAGAATTATTTTCGGTATTAAAAGAAAAATGTAACACATTATAAAGTTTAGAAAAAAAATCCATAAACCAATACGTCTCTGCACGACAGTTAGTATTCTTGAAATGTTATTTTATTTGTTTCATCTATTTGTCCCGCTGTTATTCTTGTGTATTGTTCAATTTTTAAAAAGCTTTCGCAGCTTTTTTGCACTGAAAAGTACTATCGCTTTGCTTAACGATTCAAAATTCTATTAAACATGCATATACACATCGTATTCAAACGCACACACTCTCATACATATATATATATATATATATATATATATATATATATATATATATATATATACACACACACACAAATATTTAGTGGCTCAATTACTATAGAAATGGCTATCTCTTTCCCTTAGTCAAAATGAGTAAATATGATAATTAAAATGTTTAGAAGGCAATAAAATCATATAGTAAGACTAAAGTCATGTTAAAAAATAATAAAAGCAACGTACATAAAAATAATATTTATAGGAATTAAGCAGCGGGGACAAATGATTACGTGTGATAGCACTTTTTTTATTTTCATATATGCATATATATATAGCATCTTAAATTTGTTTTTTTTATAATAATTTAATAATTTTTAAATATATCTCACGTTTTGCGGATTAAAAAATGAAAATATGACCAAGTAAATTAATTTTAAATAGAACTATTAAAAATAAACGAAAGTATTGAGCGTTGGTAAGCAGTTCAACTTCACGACAGCGCGGTTCGTATGTTAGCCCGTCGCGAGCCGCCGAGTGGAACGCGTTGCGGAGTAGCTCGCTCCGCTTCCAGATACAACAAATTGTTCATTTTGGACTTGGCAAATGCGAGACAGTGGTACGATTTATTATCTGTCATTACCGCAGCAATATCCGAGTAATGACAGCGATCCCGTCGGAGGCGGCGCGAATTGGAGGCGGGCGGCGCAACGCGGGAGGGCGCGCCGCCGCCGCACTAACCGCCCACCATAACAACGTTTACCTTTTGATTAAATGTAAAATGAAAAGCGAATGTTTATTGGACATTTTGTTAAATTGCTCTTTGAATACTGCAAATTGATTACAGAGAGAATCAAACACAATTTAATTTGCTACGATTTATTGAGAAACAAAGTATTACGCGGGCGACTTGCATAGCTGCCTCATCGGCAGCCGCTAATTAAAGATTTCGTAATATTTCTTGGTAGCACAAGTTCTCTTAAGTTTAAATTAATTTAGGATGTGGTACAGTTTTAAGAGGACGTGGTAACTATTACTAACTATTACTATTGTGTTCTGCAGCATTGATAGAATTATCGAAATATTGGGCCATGATACGGTCGGTGTTTATATTATGACGACTATACGGGTTATAATTATGCTTAGTGAACTTTTAGAAATATTCAATTTTTACACAATATGATGCATAAAGTTTTATGACTTTTTATGTACGTGAATATTTTGGACTTTTAAATTAAAGGGTGTTGGAATTGGAAATATTAAATATGAACAAACGCAATATTATATTTTGCAGTACATTTCATAATGAAATATCCAGATGCACAGCCAAATGTAAAGGTAAGGTTAATTTTATCTAAATATGTATATGTAGGGTTTACGAAATTTCGCAGCTTTTATCAGAAAGCACTTAAAGCTAAAAAAAATCCGATTAGCGTTGGATACTTTCGTGAACCATCAGCCCCCTGTAGCATATTGGAATTATATTAAATTGTTATTTTAAATTGATTAATTCATTTGTAACTAATATTTATTGTATAGAGGTTGGTGGTATAAGAAGTAGGGTACGTTTGGATTTTAATTTATCTAAATACCTTTCTCGAGTATCAATTCTTGACAAGTTTTCTATTGGTTCTTTCAAGTCATTCACTAATTCAAGTTTAAACGATGTATGCAGGTTGAAGGTATACATGTTAGAATGCACAAACTTCAATCTTTTGTCTCCAGAGACCAAAGTGGTGGAGTCATGTCAATTCATAGCCATGTTATTGATTTTTTAAATTACTCTTACAGAAAGTATCGCACATTTGGGTGCGATTACCTCCTCATATCCGGTGTCATTTTTAAAGATGTTTTCAAGTCATAACATAAATTATAGATAGGGATTTAAGTAGAAATAATAAGCGAAAACTCAGCTTTGTAAGTTTTGTTACGTGAAGAGTTCGAATGTCTTAAAAATAATTCACATTTAATGTAAGGTGAACTGTTAGCAATTTTTGCTTACAGCCCACTTGAAGATGTTGTGATACAACGAAAGGTCGTGGTAAAGAACTTAAAGAAAGTAGAAATAATACTACATCACGTAGTTTTATTTAATTGTGGATGGACAAATGTTTGAATTTGTATCCTCTTAGGGACTACCTAATGTAGACAATTTACTAATTATGTACTCGTAATCGGGCCGAATAGTGACACACCCAAAAATCGGAACGTCCCACATAAATCTAGATTTATGGAAACACTAGTCACATCATACTATATTTTGAAAATCGAATTCCGCTTTCAAGCAATTTTTACTTGGTTTCTAATTTATTTCAAACTATTTTTTTAATATACATATTAGCGTTGAAACGGCGTTTCACTGACCTTTTATTTGTTTTCATCAACTAGGTTTCTCGTGAGTGTGGATTATTTCGTTTACCTAGCTGTCTTTTACAGTGCAATAAGTAGCCTATGGTTAATCATGCTTTGATTTATAGTGGGTCGATCTTTTTTCTTTGTTTATTAATTTTAAAATGCAACAACGAAAATGTAATTTAAATTTACTGGTAAACTACTATTTAAATCATATTGGTAAGTTTCGCATAATAAGCGGCGAAATGAGAAAAAAATCATTGAACCATAGTATTGTGTTCCATAATTTATTTATTGTCCATGAATTCAGTTTCTCTTCAAAATATTTATGAAGAAATGATTTTGATCAGAATTGTTTCATTACACGCACAGATTACTTTAAATCTATGTATGGCTAGTTATAGTGATACTTATAATGAAATAATAAAACGTGAATGCACTAATATAACTAATGTTCTTTTAACAATTATAGTCCACGCTAATATGTAAACAAGGATTCGTATAAAACAATTGTAAGCCGAGTCCCAATTGACCGCGTACAGAACACGATAGCGCCATCTCGCAAACAAATCCTCTCTTAATTTGAGTTATATCCGAATGAACGAATTAATGCTAATAAAAATAATTTAATATCAGCATAAAGGGGCGCGGAGCAGCACTTCACGACACTTTAAACGTTTGAGTGGCGTCAGGTAGCGGCGTCTAGTTTTTGGGCAAAATAATAATAAATTCGGCGAGATGACGCCGCGATATCATTTTAAGAGCACTTAATTTTGCACGGTTACGGCGGAATGGTTCACTCGCGGCGGTCCGCTCCCCCGGCAAGATGCTCGTTACGCGCAGCCCGCATCGCAATTATTATTCCTGTTATATTATACAAATAAACGGAGGCTGGGATCCGTCAGACGCGCGCGGCGCGCCCGCACCGCGCCGCCCTCGAAAAAGTGCGATCATCGTTCCGGTGACATCAAACGACATTTTTGAGCTCGTTATCTGCGTCCGATGCGGGATAGGTGCGCGTCTTGCGATTAGCGTCTCGGTCCGCTGCCGTTGTCGATGAATGTGTTAGAGTTACGTAAACGCTGGAAGAAAACAAAATGAAAGTTCACATGTAAATGGAACAATGAACATACCTTTGCTTGTCCCGTCCGGTCCTCGGAGGATGGTGCACTCTTCTATAGTTCCGAATGGGGCAAACAGTTGACGCACATCGTCCTCGGTCTGCTGTTTGCTGAGCATGCCAACGAACAGCTTTCGATCTGTATCACGCACAAACAGACACATATTATAGCGATAAATACCTAAGCGCACAACCATAAAGCGAATTACGTACGAACATCCCACAAAACGTGAAAGGAGGAACACACACCTACCCGACGTACGAACTCAGCGTTTAAAAAAGCTAGTGTGATTATCTCTAGCGTGATATTAGTAAAACTAACTAGAAGCGCGCATATATAATTACAAAACATAAAACTTATTTACAAGATGAATCGATACGGAGGGGCGGATCCGAGAATCGAATCCGGGATGTGTCACTCGTCGCCGGGAGCCGGAGCGCCGCGCCGCACGATCGCCAGAGATGGATGAACGGAGTTTAGCAATTATAAATTCATAACTTCGTCGGTGGAAACTTGGAATAGATAACTATGAATAATGGATTCGCGAGCGGGCTGGCGTGCGGCGCGGCGCTCCGAACCGGCGCTCCTCGATCGATAGCGATCGCGCGGACCGCGGGCCGTCGCGGGCCGCCTCGCGGACCCGGCGGTCGCAGCCGACCCGGCTTCCCTCCGCCGCGCGCCTTTATCGCGGTGCGGCGCTCAAATTATGCCATCTCGAATAACAATCAGTGTGTTTACGATCGAATTTGCAACTTTGCTTGGCGTGAAATGTCGGCCATTGCGGCGAGCGCCGGATTAGAGCGGGTAATGGCGGGTGGGCGGCGGCGTGCGCCGGGAGGGTCGACGCGACGCGGGTCCCGGACAGCGGCCGGGAGCGGGCGACCTGCTCGTTCAGCTAAGTTCCTCTAACAGCAATGGTAAAATGCGACAAAAATCAACATTAACATTAAAACAATAATAACATATCATCTAATTATTACATAAAAAATAAAACAACGTTAATGACAAACATCGAACACGATCGAGCGTTAGCCGTTTACACAACAGGACATTGACGCATAATAAAATCGATTAATTAATAAAGGTACCACTCTTCGCCGTTGATATCTTTCGAGGTAATCACAACCCCGGCAATGCGGTATGGCGCGAAGCGCCTCCGTGCACCCTCCTCGCTGTGGAGGGCGGTTGTGATTACCGTTCGTCGAAAAAGAGCAACGGGAATACGAAAAACAATATGAAAATAAAGTAGAGAACTACACCACGAACAACAGCCTACAAGAGGAGTACCGGTGGTGCGGGCCGATAAGCCGGCCCGCCACGCTACCTGCGTCGCCGCCTACGCGTGCCGCCCGCCCGCGCCGCCTGCAACATAAGAACACCGCTGCACCACTCATCCACCGCGACACAACACAACACATATTACTACACAACTAGACTGGACCGCACGCAGAGCGCTTACACGATCCAAACTTGTCATACTTCACTACCTTTACAAACATTCATTGTTAATCAATACATATCGATTGTTTCAAATTACAACCGTGTTAGTTAAATATTAATTATAATGTTTTGATGAGTTTGATGATAGAGAAATGAGTTAATTGTCAAATAAATAAAATAAACTTAGTACATCTTTATTAATTTAATTTCGAGTATAAAATGGTCCGCTGAAATGATATAATCCTAAGTAATGTGTAGCTAAATCAACATGGGATGTCGACACTGAATGCTTTCGCTCACTCGGTGTATCCGAGTAACGTTTTAACAAAGGACATTTTATCCGTTTTATTTAGGAGCGCCTTCTCTGCATTCATTCATTAAGTTTTAGCTTTACTCTCCATTGTATCGTTGTACATGACGAGGCAATGTGTTAAACGGTGAATTGAGTCTACGGATATATACATACGTACGTACACAAATAGCAAACATTGGCACTTGGATTGTCTGAATGGAGATCGGGGCGTTAAACCATGTTTCGCAATATTAGCGCACTCTGGGGGTCATTTAATACAGATTTATATTCGACGAACGGCGACGACTATTTCTCCCGGGCGGCGCGTTAATGACCATGTAAATTGAGATAATTTTCCAGTGGAACTGGCAGCGGCGGCCGCCGACACACGAGCCGACCGCCGGTCAGTCTATTTGACGCTGCTGACAAATTACTCTGTGAACCTACTTGAAACGCGGTAGCTGAATTAAATGCATAGCTTTATGATTAAGATGTGTGTTAAATGATTTTTTTTCGTGTTAAAAGCTAAGAATAACGTCGATTAGGCCTATAACACGTGGTTAAAGTTTTCATTTAGTAATATAACATTCTGGATATTTTTACAGTTTACTCCAAAGTTTAATAAAAGTTTGTGTTATTATTATTGTATAAGGTTTAGATGGTATTGTATTTTAATTAGATTAAGTATGAAGCAATACACTTGTATATTAATAACTTATTGCGTCGACGTTTTCTAATTGTAGTAAAAAGAAAATTATTCTCTTAATTTCAAAATTCTAGGAAGAAGAACGGGCGTTCCCCATATTCATTAACACTTAATACTGTAAACGTAATTTACGTTTCCTGTAACATAAGTGTACTTTGGTAAAAGTGATTTGTTCCCTAGTTTCGTTTCTTAAAATCAAAGTGTAGTAATAAAAAATAGCACATCTAATAGTTTTAAAGACCGCTAGGAAGAAAAATGGACGTTCCCCATATTCATTAACACTTTTAATACTGGACATATAATTAACGTTTTCTGTAACATATAAGTGTACTTTGGTCAAAGTGATTTTTTCGCTAGTTTCGTTTCTTAAAATTAAAGTATAGTAATAAAAAATAACATATCTAATAGTTTTAAAGACTGCTAGGAAGAAGAATGGGCGTTCCCAAAATTTATTAACACTTTCAATACTAGACACGTAATTTACGTTTCCTGTAACAGATGAGTGTACTTTGGTAAAAGTGATTTTTTCCCTAGTTTCGTTTCTTAAAATCAAAGTGTAGTAATAAAAAATAGCGCATCTAATAGTTTTAAAGACCGCTAGGAAGAAAAATGGACGTTCCCCATATTCATTAACACTTTTAATACTGGACACATAATTAACGTTTTCTGTAACATATAAGTGTATTTTGGTCAAAGTGATTTTTTCGCTAGTTACGTTTCTTAAAATTAAAGTATAGTAATAAAAAATAACACATCTAATAGTTTTAAAGACCGCTAGGAAGAAGAACGGTCGTTCCCCATATTCATTAACACTTTTAATACGTAATTTACGTTTCCTGTAACATATAAGTATACTTTGGTAAAAGTTATTTTTTTGCCAGTTTCGTTGTTTAAAATCGAACAAAAGTAATAAAACATAACACATCAAATAGTTTTAAAACTTAAGAAAATTAAGTAAAATAAATTTATTTAAAAAGTACTTTTACTATTGAAAACAGGGGCAATTATCGGACTTCTAACGTTCTATTGACGATATTTTTTTAATTATTTTATCTTTATATTCTCTACTTTTTTTTAATAGTCAATGTTTAATAATTGATGTTCTAATTTTTATATGACGTATTAAGTGACAAATCCATTTGAATTAAGCTGCAAAAACTAAAACAAATGATTCGTAACAAAAACGAAATTTGGATTGGAAAAATTGTGTTACGGCGAATTTTTTTTAAATCAAGATCGGTACTTGGTTTCTTTTAGAATAATGTTTAGAGAATGTTTTCTCTTCTAAACCATGTATAGGTTAAATTATCATATGTCCTAAGTATCTTGTGGGATTGTATATTCGGCAAGTGGCATTCAACGCAAACTTATATAATTATAGAAGTCTCCAACCTCGTCAATTGCACGTTGGAACATCCATTAGGTAAGACTCTGCACTTGTATCTATCTCTTTAAAGTGCGGATGCCAGTTAACTGATGCAATAATACTTCACCATATGAAATATATACAAAGTCTAAAAAGTATATAGGTTAAATATTTGTCAAGTGTGAGTTGAACATATGAAGGTTTGATACCCATATTTTCATTCTAGAAACCAAAATTTTAGGCTAGGCATTAGGTAAAAAAAATTATAACTGTATACAGTACTATACTGAATATTTAAAAATTTATATATTTACATAAAATTTGAAATCAAGGATTTTTAAATTTTTTCTTGTGATGTGAGACACTATAAAACCTTCCATTATGTCGACTTTCAAGATTGAAAGGCGACCAGAAATAATCTGTAGGTTTGGATGATCGGAAATAAGACTACTAGAGGAAAAAAAAAAATGCTTAAAAGGGTCATATATTTTTGTCGCGTGAACCAAACAAGTTATAGTTTAATGCTAAAGGCAATATAATTTAATAGCAATATAAAGCTGTAGACCTCAGTATACGGTATTGATTTCAACCTCATATACCAAGCCGTTTCTGAGAAAAAGGACTTTGGTAGGGAGACAGGTGGATGGATCAAGTGATCCAAAAAGGGTTCAGTTATATTTCTTTCTGAGAGATGAAAATATATAACAATATGGAACCGTTTTCTTAACTTAATGTGTGCCTCTCTAAATTCATTGTAAACTAAATACCGTCTTTTAATGGACATTTATAATTTTGTACATCAAAATTTGTTACAAACGTAATTAATCGACATTTATAATTACTCTTTGTCATATAAATGTTTAATTAAACTTTTTTAAGTTTATTTTTTTAATAATGACTATCTGTAAATAAACACTGAATATAATAATTATCTTCACGTATATCCCTCGCTTTTAATTTTAGACATAGTTGGATATAACTCTCTGCAAGCCAAAAGAGATTTTCACTTAGCATTTATTTAAAATATTTAAAAACTACGTTAAAAATTGTTAGGATTATTATCGTTTTTTATATCGGATTGTTATGTGCGCGTACGAAGACATAATTCCATATTCCTCATTCACGTACCGACATCCGTTTGCGTTCCCCAATTGCCTGCGCTTAATTCATTAAACACGGTATTAATGGTATTGCCTCATCTCGACTTACTCTCCCGTTCCTTTCGCAACTTTAGAGTTAAGATCGTGAAATTTTTGAGTAAATCACAGTCGATTCATTATTTTTAACATATTTAATTTATGTCATATATTGTTTTGTGTAATTGTTTTTTGTTTTGCTACAAAGCTTTCTCAATGCAGTGACCTGTAATTTTGATAATTTGATAATTTTACTAATTAAAGACTTAAGACAAAATAAACAAATCATTTAATTGTATCCCGTTGACTAATGTATTTTACATAACTCAATTTAGGTTTGACAAGGACGTAAAAACAAAAATATTATTCTGAGTAAAATTGTTGATTGAATTGTTGAATGAAGTGAATTTTTTTTTGTTGACAGACAAAACATTGAAGTGTAATTTTTTACCATTTAACCTTCATAAAACTGGCCAAGAGCAAGTGCGGCTCGCGCCTTATGGGTTCCATATATCATTTCAAGTGAAATTATTTTATTTATTGTAAGTCATCATTAATATGAATTTTCTAGTACAATAAATATTTAATCATATGTAAAATGATTACATATAATTTTTTTCATAATATTATGTTTGGTAATTATCGGAAATATAGGTGGTGGGGGTCGGGGGTTATATCTTTTCCCTTTTTACAATATCTCTGGAAATATATTACCTAAAATATTTTTGAGATTTTTATTAACAGTATAATGGTCCTTTCAAACGATATCCCACACATACTAAAAGCTTTTGCAAATAATACCCCATACAAAATAGCTTAATCAACAGATTAAACTTCAAGTTTCTACGACTAGCGATTTATAAAAAATACGGCTGACAGACAGACAAATGAATACGTGAGTTATTTTATAAGGGTTCACTTTATCCTTTCGAATTACGGAACCCTTAAATTCTGGGCAATTTTTTAAATATTGAGAATTGTATTTTCAGATTATAAATATTATTGTACATTGCAAAATTTGGGCTCGATCACTTGGACCAGTGAAATATCTACAATTATAAAAATATATATTTAAATAGAGGTAATTATTACAATTATAATCTGCATTTATTAATTAATTAACTTAATAAATTTATTAATTAACTTAATAAACTCAAAAATTCGGCCATAAATATGACATGACAATGACAGTCACGTAAAAACTTAATTATTGTCATTGCACCTGCATCTTATTTTGTTGTACGTGTATCGTAGAATTGTAGAAGTTTTTTTTTTACAGGGAACTACGGAGATTTCTACGGATCATAACCGTTATTTTTCATTTAGTTTCAGTGTGGAAATAGATATAGAGTAGTAATGGTGCAAATCGCCTTTAAATAATTAGAGATTTTTTTCGATGACAGATGTGAATTCAACTCACATTTCGAATTTTAAATTTGTTAATTTTCTAAAAAGCGATTAACTTCTCAGAATATCTTAATTGGTAGAAAACAATACCCACCGGTACGCGCCCAAAGTGTACAACAATTGCTGTGTGCATAAAACGTTTGCTCCTTTTCATCAGCGAGGACTTCTCAGAGGAGTTTCGCTTCCACCAAATAGAGAAGCCGAATGGATGAAAGTTAATTATTTGAATAAAGAAGAAGCTGGCGGAACGGCTTTTTGAAATGAAACTTACGACAAAAGCGAACAAACTTCTCACGGCTCGCCCGCGCGGCCCCTACAGCCCGCGCCGCCCGCCCTCCGCGTACCGCCCTCGCCCCAGTATTATCTAAGAATCTATCCTCTTTATATTTTGTAATTGAATGAGCCCGACGGTAGCAATTTTTATTACGGCTACGAGCAGCCAAAAATATGAGCCCCATCGACGTTTCATTTTAATGTCTTCGCAGAGATGATTTATGTTTGCAGAGTTATAGGCGCGAGGTGGCTCGGTAGTGTTATGTTGATTGACAAATTCGGGTGGCGCGTTTTAAATATTTTTTAAATAAATGGCTATCCAAACCTAAAGTCTGTCTGTTAATTTTTATAATATACGTAGTAATTAACAAACTAATCCTTTACTAATGAATTATTTTATCTTCAGTCGTAACAAAGATTAAGCTATAAAGCTTTAATAAGTATCCTCCTAATCGATCGGAAGACATTTGTTGCTGAGTACAGGTCTTACAAATAGATTTCCATGAAGATTCATCATGTGACATTTCTCACGATCTTTTTCAGAGTATCTGGTAGCGAGAAGCCGTACCATTCTACGTCTTCCGGAATGTGGCGGCCATTTGAAAACCTTTATTCTCAAACGGTTTTCAGTGTGATCTATCCATTGCCACTTCAGCCTATTAGTCTTATATTAGTTCTCCTACCGATCTCTTCATTACAGATTCATATCTGGTAGAGAAACCGCGATCATAACCAATAACTTGGAGCCTTTTTACGAGGTCAATAGTAAGATGCTATGTATTATTTGAATTTACCATTACTGGCAATACACAGTTGGGTATTGAAGTATTTTGAATGAGAATATATGGCAACTTAAACACTGCCGAGCTATCCTAAAGCTGCCTAGCTGAGTTGGATTCTCTGATTTACCTCTTTCTCGAAATTAAGTTTACCTAATTGGGCAGATTGTATTAGGTATACATAGTAATCAACAGCTTCTAGAGTAGCAGTCCTAGGTGTATACATTGACCAGTAACTTTGATAGTAAAATTTTCAACATGTACCAGTAGAGAAATGGCATAACCGTTAGACGATCTTTGTCTTGTTCGCGTTCGTTTTAACATATATATGTCGGGAATTCTGCGTGACCTTGGGGCAATACTTAGGCACATAAGCGGATCTTCTTAACAGATGGAAAGAATAGTACATGATTTTTTTTATATTTTGGTATAATATTAGTTTATATGTTAGAAAGTATTATTGTATTAGGAGAGAACTTATTCAAAAACATAAAATAAACCGTGTTCTAATAAGTAATTGTACGAAGGGGGATAGGCCACCTCGTCATCACGAACTCGACGCCCACACCTAATGTGAAGTAATTATCACTAGCCAAGTGACTAACACTAATGGAAACGTAGCCATTGGAAATGCTAATAGGGCGGCGCCTGGTCGGCAGTCGACCCGCCCGCCCGATTGAATTTGCCTCCCGCGTCACCTCGCGCCGCCCAGACGACCTTATTCATGATCGTTTTATTCAAGTCCGGCTTTGCTGTCATATTTTTATGAGATGGCGAGCTTGGTTTGCGCACCTCAGGTTACTGAAAGGGTCACTGCTGTATTACGAAGCAGTTTTTCGGTATTTTTAAAGTAAGTGGGCATGTTAATCTGCGCACGGGAACTCTGTTGCTTCACGCATCGGTTAAATTATATATTTATATCGAAAAATTAAATTGCTTCCAGGTATCACAGTGGGCTGTAGATTTAAATTCCATTTTTTTTCAAAAAGATGTTGATTTCACTTGGCCAAGTGATTATCAAAAATATAAAGGCCGAAAATTATAATAGGACCTCGCCCGAGAAAGCCCGAAAGAGGAAAATGAAAGACTTCTTCAATATCGACTTTCTAAAGAAGGAAACCTTTACAAGAAAATAAGGCTATATTTTAATTTTTTAAATATATTCTATTTAACTTCAACCACTACTTAATATATTTTTTGTGCAATATTTAAAATAACTGAATGAATTTGAAAAAAAAATATTAAGAAACTTTTACGTTCTAACGAAATTTAGAAAATTTTGTAGACGAACCAGAAAAGGAACAGAACTGATTAGACCATTCGATCTACTTTCATATTTGGTACCGGTAATAATGCTAACAGCATATCTTATATACCATAACCTTTTCTTCAAGTAAAAGCTGGATTTCAGGTAAAAATTATTATATGAATCATGTTTATTTACTATACATATATACATATATATATATATATATATATATATATATATATATATATATATATATATATATATATATATATATATAGATTATTTATTTAATATTCAGTAATATTTATGGATGGACGCAGTATTTTAATGAAAACTTTATATCGAGGGTTACATTTATAATAATTTTTATATTGCTTTGCAGATTTATTTGCTTTACGTGCTCAAATTAAAAGTAATAGTTCGATTCCCACATAAGGTTACATCTCGTCTCGCATTGGAAACGACGCAATACAGATTACGATCGAAATATTATTATAATGCTGTTTGTTTTAACGAGTCTCATTAGAATAGGGTTTTAGTATAATTGTACTATCGGGTAATGTACGAGTACAACTAATAGGAAGCGAAACCTATTTGATTTTATATTTTTTACAATTAATATCACTTTTTGTTTATATTGCGCGCAATAGTGAACGCGATGTACTATTATTTTATAATTCTCAATTCAACCTAATACGCAAACAGATTTTTATTTCTATTTTTTTATTTTTTGTTGTTATTTTTTGGTATATATAACACAGTTACTATTTATTCAAGACTTTACCTTGGCACTGTGAGTTGAAACACTTACTTCGTAAATAAACACCTATAATGCATTTGTTCGTAAACAAAGGCGTTTGCTGAAAACGCCATTAGCTAGTGATGAATACAAAATATGGGCCAGGTTTGAGTAGAATTCTACATACAAAATCTATAAAAAAAAATTGTACCGTATTTTGGCAACACAATACTCTGAAACATTAGGTTCATTATTGCAGTGTGAATTCATATTGACAAAATTTTCACAATGATCATAACTAATGAGCTGGATATAAATTTAGAAGTTTATGTTCTGACATTACATATTTATGCAATCAGGATCGAAACTAATTTATTACGTTTTTAAAAGTACTTTGGTCAAAGATAGTGGATCAAAGATAGTGGATAATGGAATCGAAAAGATAAGAGAAAAAGACAGAGCTCCTCGTTGCTCAAGAACTGATTCACAACGGACTAGTTTTTCTTGAGTATTCCTTTGGTCATAAACGGTGACCAGCGTCTGAGGAGGGAGCCGAAAGGTTGTAACAGGAATTTCTTAGTGGTGAGAATGTAATTCATTGGGCTTGGATTCGTTTGATTTATCTTCATATGAAAAAGAAAGTGACAAAATAGATAGCATAAGTCATCAAGATTTAATACTATCGATCTACACAAACGGGGTTAGTATCGCATGACTATCAGCATAACAATTATCATTTAACACTCTACGCCTACAGCGCATTTCCTTTTGGAATCTGTTCCGAAGTCTAACACTAATACACTGATCATCACCGTGTTAAATTTGAACTACGCACCTCGTAATACCGTAAGCTAAATACGCCATGTAGTATATATAATTTATAATTCGCTTGACAATTGTGTGGGATCGACCGGATCTTTGTATACATTTGTAAGAAAATAATTTCTGTAAAACTGAATAAAATTTAACGAAATTTGGCGGAGACAATTCTTATGTCATCCCTCTATTCAAGTTCAGTTCGCATTTTCATTTTCGTAACTATCCGTCATTTTAAACTACCAATTTGGAAGTTAAGAAAATTTTGAGCGCGGTATCAAAAAAAGGTACTTATGAGTAGATCATGGATATATATTAAATGTTTTCTGAAAAGTTTGGGTTTCGTCCGCCATTTTGGCGAACAATTTATCGGAGTTAAAAAAAGAAATGTTGTATGTGGTATCAAATTAAACATATTGAAAAGTTTATCACGAAAATTAACATAAAACAAGATTAACGAGATGAAATAAAAAGCCTAGAGGTTGTCAAAATATTTGTTAAATACTTTAATAAATACATCTTGATTCTTATTGAAAATCGCGTGCAAAGTTTCCCCACGACACAGCAGTTGTAGTTATATACAGTCATGGATTTCCCGGTTTATAACATCTTCAAATGCATTTAACGTTTCTGCAAAATGTTATAAATGTAATTAATTTTAATCACTCAGATCGGTATGGCCGAATTTAACTCGTAGGGTTAAGCACCACTGATCCTTTTCTATGACAAGTTGAATACATCGATCGAAGACAAAAGTGATTTGTAGCCGAGCCGGGAGAGGGCGCCCCACGCAGCGACCTCGTAAATTAATCAAACGGGAACACGAGTGGTCCCGGGATAAGAGGCTGGATTCAACTTTCGCTGACTACATAATGACGGTTAAACGAAAATTGCTTTCGACAAAACGGGAGTCGACGGTTAATCGCGGACCGGCGCGGAGGTCTGCCTCGCGTCCGATTGAGATTAGTTCGATGTCGCCGTTCGTATTACATTCAATTTAATTGCTTGTGTGTGGGAGCAGCTTAATCTAGTTTGCATCGTTTGCGTGAGCAATGCATGTGTAGAAAGTTTGTAATATCGACGAAGAATTAATGAGGCATTTTCAAAATTGTCAGTTGTAGTACCATAGCTAAAACTAGTATGCATTCAATCCCTAACCTAAGGTAATCCTATCTAGCAATAATATTAGTGATTTAGAAGCTAAGATCAAGTCATAGTCAGTTAATATTTCTTTGGAAAAATTTGATTTTCGGTGAGTATCGGAAAATCATCAAGTTTGCCAATTTTACACATTTGACGAATTTTCACAATTACATTTCCTCTGACTCTAAATGTTAACATAGCATTTACATCATCGAGATTTACAGAGATATTTGTGTCAATGTTTAGCTGCCTTTCTTCCTTTGGTAATTTACCAGTTAATTAAATATTGAATGAATATTTGAAACTCAAACTGGTCAGATTTTGAATAGAACTAATTCCCAAAAAAATATCTAAACAATATTTCGGGAATTATCTGTCTGTTAATAATGTTAAGTAATGGTCATTAAAAAAAATAAATATATTTAAACCTATAGTAAAATTTATAAGGGCGGCATTTTAAACGATTACGAGCAGAAAAAAAATTTCCCATTACAGATAAAAAATCAAAACAATGGGAAACTTTTTTCTATTTTCTCGTCATATCGAGGACATAAGTTTCTCAAACCGTTGAAGAAAGCTAAAAATTTCTACTCTAATGGAAACAAAATATATTTTGTTATGGTAATCACTACCTAGTTAAGATTAAGTTTGATTCACCCAAATAATTTTGTCAAATATATATTTGACAATTAGTGTTAAAATATGTGGGAAATTAAATTGTATAAATAAGGTCAAAAATTATATCGTTGGAACAAATTTAAGCACATATTATCAAAAATTATATCGTTGGAACAAATTTAAGCACATATTATCAAAAATTATATCGTTGGAACAAATTTAAGCACAAATTTCTTTCATTTTTGCAGCAATCGCGTCGTATTTTTGGCGAATCTCTTTGTTTTACTTTTATTATTCGAATTTCAGCAGCCGATTTGTTTATTTTTTTTGGCATATGTAGAAATTAGCTTGTAATTTTTTAATGAATATGAATATAAATAGAAACATTTTGTTAGTTTTTTTTGTTTATTGATAAGAATTATAGACAACTTTATTTAATTTTTAGCAAACCATCTTCTATTTCATTTTTAGGAACCCATGATATATTCGTATGTTAATCAGATCGGAGAAAAGTTAGTAATTTAAGTTCTCTTTACTTTTCGTTTCCTTTTTGCTATAATTCTACAAAATCATTCGGGATACATCAAAATAAAGTACATAAACATGTTTTACATTAAAAAGTTATATGAAAAAAGACGTAAACTGAAAATTAATATTGCACGTTCGATACATGTTTGATATCCTTTTTTATGATATGTACTTTCACTATAGGATATACGTTTTACTGTAATTAAAATCAATTAGGAATTTTTTAAAAATGATATTATTATTGATCTTATTTATTAATTACTATAAATTAACCTTATAATTTATTCCTATGATCGGTATATAACCCTGTATTTCTAAAATAAATTATATAATTCATGCATTGACACAAAATGCACTAAATCTCGTCCGTGAGCTCACGCAATAACGTTGTGTTTTTTAGTTAATCTTACAGTTGAAGTTACAATTAGACTTATATGAATTACTTATTAAGGGTCATTTGTTATTAATTAATATTAAAAATAAATAATTTTTTGAAAAACAAATGAATCTAAATTTGAATACGTATTAAAAAAAAACACGTTTATGGGCTAGTCTGACAAATGACAAACGTATTAACGGACAGATGAAATTACCACATCGGTAGGGTTCCCTTAAACTCCTTGGATACTAAAAAAATTCACAAGGGGTTTAAGGGTTGACCACTAAGAGCTTCTTAATTTAAATATATAGTGAGATAGTGCTGTATTACTCGAGCAAAGATGGAGTGGGG
This sequence comes from Druceiella hillmani, assembly GCA_039881145.1. Lineage (NCBI taxonomy): Eukaryota > Metazoa > Arthropoda > Insecta > Lepidoptera > Hepialidae > Druceiella > Druceiella hillmani. Next base: position 1,291,114 of record JAYKKI010000014.1, read on the forward strand.
TACTGGTTGGCAACAAGCTTTGTACCCCATTCCTGATTTTTAGTTTAAGCTTTTTATTATGTTTTGTTTTTATCAATAGTCATTACATAAGAATATTACATATTTATGGGCAGATCATTTCCAAATGATAAATTCGTATTTTTTTGTGAATAAGTTTGATATATAAGGCAAATTAATATAACCGAATCAAATCTATATTATTTAGAGACTCGTAGGAAATTCACGCTACAGAAAATAGTATTGCCATAATAAAAGTCATCATGGGGATTAAAATACGAAAAACAAAATATAAACAATATGAGCTTGAGATTAAAGATTATTGTTAACTAGCTACTGCCCGGGAATTAATCCGTATCTACGTTGTAAAATAAATGCGCCCTTAAAACATTATATTTAGAATATCAATAGCACTAACAAAATTATTAGATCTGTAAAAAAGTAAATTTATCTATAAAATTTGTTCATTAGTGTGGAATTTTTCGAAACATTTTCTTACGAAAAGGACTATATTTTTCAAATTTCACATTTGTGTATAGAATGACTGAACCTTGGTATATGGATCGGTCATTCAGGTAAGTTTAATTTTAATCAACACCTATATATGTAGAAAATCACGCCTTGCCTTAGGTAACAAATTGAGTAATAAGTAGCTTTCTTTGCTTAACTGAAATCTTAAACGCACGTTAAGTTTCTTAAAAAGTAATCTCAACCCAACTAATTGTAGTCCGAAGCGCGTATTCACGCCGTCAGTTCACTCAGAGCCTATCAAGTCCAACGGGGCGTAACCGGTAGGCATCCCTTCACAACGAGCACGATAAAGTGACTAAAAAGCGAACACAAGACGGTAACAGCACCGCACCAGTGTCGGGCGGCTCTAAATAGTTGATCCTTTTAATTTTGAGAGTGCAGCGCTACATTCGAGCCCGCTCTCCGGTCGGGACGTGACACTCCCGGACCGGAAACTCTATCAACTGTCGACATCCGCCCGCCCTAATGGCAGCCTCTTTATAAAAAGTTGGCCGCCCGCGCCGCCAGCCTCGCAATCGTATTATTTGTACAAAAATGCGATCCCGGCGAAAAGGACATGTGTTGTTAGTGTTCGAGATTGTCGTTCCGATAAACTTTAATATATTTACTTGGAGATAGACTCGGGAGGGGAAAATCGAACGTGTATTTGTCGTGTGATATTTTTATGCGCGTCTACTCGAATGTTAATGCATTTGGAGTGAAACACATTTTGAGGGTTCTGCGTTTTCCACTGAATACGTCGGCGGATCCCTATAGGGAGCAAGGGTATGCTTTTTCCGGTCTTTCGGTGTTTAATCTTGTACTTGTGATCTTATCACGTTGCTATCAGTGGATAGTTTTAATTATTTATATTTATTAAATTTACCAACTAAATGTTAGTACCGCATTGTGTGTGTTCAAATAAATACAGTAATAAAGTTAGTTGTTTTCCGAAGTTAAGTCACTATTTTAGCAATGCAATGCAGTCCTTATGCATTATCTAATGTAAATTTCATTAATTTTTCATAACTTTGAATGTATTTGACGTTAATTTTGCAGAAATTTATTTATAATATCTTTTATTGACTTTATATAATATTATCATCTAATTTTAATTTAGTATTATATCTATTTCATTTCAATTATTAACCACGACCCAGGTATCGTTGTATGACAAAATCTTCAGGTGGCCACTTTGAAGGGATTGTCATAATTTGATGACCATGATATTTTCATATAACATATTAGATGGTAAGTTACGTTATTTCCTGTATAAAACATGATTCGCTTTCAGAAAACAATGAAATCAAAATACGTGACGTTTTTAGAATCGACAATCGTAGAGTAATAACAAATATGTCATTAAACCGGTGCAGAATTTAATTTATATAGCATTTTATTTCACCATTTTTGTTTCATAAAAATATGAAAAAAAATCGAAGAGGGCAGCAGCGGCGTAGTTTAATACAAAGTAGTTAATTTCACTTATTGATTCACTTATTTATTTGGAAACGTTCACTTACATATATATATATATATATATATATATATATATATATATATATATATATATATATATATATATAATCATAGCAGTATTTTGACATGAGTTAGTTTGGCAGAAGTAAACAGTAACAAGAGCGTAGAAGGATCAGAGTTTAGTAGAGGTAGGGATTTTTAATTCTATTCCTGAAGACATTTATAGAGGATATATTCTTGGGATCAGGATCCAGTTGATTTCAAAATTTTGATGCTAGGATAGTGAGGGATTTTTCACAAACTATAAGCGTATGTTTGAAAATAAGCAGGGTAAGTGAGTACCCAGGCCGTGAGCAAATAACCTTTAAATCTTCCAGTGAGCTAATTATATGTCGCATACGAGTAAAACGCGAATTTGAAGTACTAATGAAGCTAGAAAACATTGCTATGTTCTGTATGTCCTAATAATGTTTCGAGCCAACGTCTAAGACACATGAGTCATCTGGAAAGAATGCCAGACAACAACAAAAATATGACAAGATGAATGTCGCAATAAAACAGACCAAGAGGCAGGCCCAGGAAACCATGGTTCGATTGCGTGGAAAAAATCTCAGGAGAACGGGAAAGCTCACCGACTCGAGAAGAGAGGCAACTAATCGGGTTATATGGAGAGTAACAATGAAACAGACCAAGATACACAAAGGGCTATAGCCGCTGGAAGAAAAAGAAGAATGAGCTAATTAGAACTCCGTGGCTTTTTAATACATCAAAGAGAAGCGTATTTGAAGTTGGCGAGTTTTCAACTATTTGAGATGTGGTTTGTGTTTAGAAATATGATCATATTTTGTGAGATGTAAACCAAAATATGATCATATTTCTAAATCTACTTTTCAAATGGGACTGTGCTGCGACTGCAGAAAGCAGGTCTTTTTGATTTTCAATCAATTTACTCTTGTGAACCCCTGAAATTAATAGTTTTATTTATATATCCACATTAATTGTTATAATTTAATAAAAAATACTATAACTCTCTTTATTGTTTATTCAAATCGTTTATTTTATAGAAATTGTTAATAATTGTAAGCACACAATTATCTAGCAGCGTCATATATCATAGATATAGATGGAAATCCATCTGACGAATTTTCTTGAAGTAATATTTAAATTATCCGATTGCAAATAGTGGCACTCCAGACGATTGGTACTAGCGACAACGTTTTTAATAGCATTATGGTAGCTAGCAATCTCTCATGATTTTTTGAATTAAATTATTGAATCAGTATTCCAGTTTTCATTAACAACGTCATTGATGCGGACGAACTCCATTATATAATTTGCAGTAAACTCTCTGAACTAAGTTCCCCATACATTGGAGTCATAACCTGATGATATTTATTTCAGTTGATTCTAGAAGTAAAACACTGCTTTTCCAATATCAATAAGCTATCTTAACAATGTTCGATTATATTGAATATATTTGGCGTTAATTTTATAGAAATTCATTATACACAATTAAATGAAACTACGTGATGTAGTATTATTTCTATTTTATTTAAATTCTTTACCACGATCTAGGTTCGCTCTATTACAACATTTTCAGGTGGGCAATTAGCAAAGATAATTGTGTAATATCGCAATGTAATGTTATTCATGGCTTATCTCGAAAAACAAAAACAACTGGATCAATGTAGATAAAATTGTATTCAGTATTAACTTGAGATTAAGGTATATTAAGACACACGTAGTGTAGAATTCTATTGAATTCTTGTCATTACGTTACAATGAAATGTAAAATAGTAGAATTGAGTGGTCGCAAGTGGTAATTATATCGACAGTGTCATAATGAGCATACATGAGAAGATAATATAATTAGGACCGACGTGATAACTTAATTCTTCATTGTATTATGAGAAGCAAGTTGCACGCCTATGTCACATGTGATATATAAATATATGTATATATATATATATATATATATATATATATATATACATAAAAATATACATATACGTATATGAGTTATCCACTCATATACATATATGTATATTAATATATATAATTTATACAATTCTTTATCAAATCTGAACGTGTTTATTAAATCATTGATTTTTGGACTTTTCCCTTTACTTGTGCTATAGAACCGCTCATTATGTCGACTTTCAAGATTGTAGATCATCTGGAAGAACCTTATAAGTTTTTATGGTGGTGTAAATAACAAAATATACGGTTAATTTGACAGACAGACGGACGGAAGGACAATAAAGTGATCCTATAACGGTTAATTTTTTCCATTTTGAATACCCTAAAAATGAGCTGGAATATCAAATACATAGATTCCTACTTCATCTGTTGATAGGATTTTGGTGAAATTATAGAAAATATTAGTAATTCTAATCCTACCGAGGCAAATAATATGACAATTAGCGCCAAAGACGAATTTTTGCTATGGAAAGTTACTCTTTTAAGCCAAGCTGCCGTAAGTGCTAAAGACAATTATGAAATATTTCATTTAAGATGTGATTTGAAATTTATATTTATTATAGTGAATTCACTTTCAGAATCTTATGCGTTTCATTGACATACTATTATACCACAACGCCCTCTGTTGGGAAATGTACACACATGTATGTATTTTAAAAGATAGTTAATCATATCGTACGTGTCAACTTTTATGTTTTTATTTCACCTACAGACATCTTTAGTGAGAATGATCATACGTGGCATTGTTTTAAAATGCTATACAGAAGTAGACTATTTGACATTATTAATTAGTATTACGTTCATAGATTTTCTTTCGAGTCTTATGACTGAAACAGTTTCAACAGTGTTAACCTTTTACCTAGATTTTTATTAGACTTTCACTTTTCTTTGGCTTACCATTTTTCTTTTCCTCTTCTTAGGCTCTTTTGCTTATTGGATTTCCGCATTACCCATTAAATATATTTAAATATTTTGAGATAATTTTGATAACGTTCGTTACAAGTGGTAACTTACTGTTCGCAATAATCAACTACATGCTGCATTACGTTTAATCTGACTCAGAAAATGTACTTGGAATTTTCTCATACAGAAAAATAAATAGCATAAAATGCACCTGACCCACATTAACTTATAGTCACACAACTCACTACGATCAAGAACTTCAATTCGATTTATTTCTTGATAAAGTGCTCCAAAGTAAAGAGGTATTTTTTATCACAAACACATAATCTTATATTACGAAAAACGAACAAAATCTTTTCTTAAACATAAAATTCCGGTAATGATAGCTAAGTAGCCTTTTTAGATATTTCAAACAAAAGCACGTAATACAAATTTTCAGATTGCTTGCAAAACGAAATACGTTTTCAAAGTAGTAAAATTTTTAAAATTAAATTGTGACCATAATTATAAAAAGTCATAAGCAAAGAGAAGTAATATGAGACGAATACAAAACCAAAACCATAATTAGCTTAAGGCTTCAGAACTATCCATTTTGAATGAAAGTAGTAAGCGAGTATATAGTACTAAATAGATAAATATCTGATTAATTTATATATTTTTTTATAGAATCACAGCTGTTGTTACAATACATATACAAAACTCTAGAAACACACTAAGTAAGTATGAAACTTGAGGTGAAACTTCTTTCTTTATTAATTCTAAGCACTATGTATATGTATATATATATATATATATATATATATATATATATATATATATATATATATATGTTTCAAATTTGAAGGTTTAATCGTTTCTGGAAGAGACATACAAGATTCAATGACCTGTCAGTGATTGAGTATAGGAATTAGTCAAATAGGAAATTAACGATTTTTTAACGTCAGATATCATACTTCCAGTATTCGTTAGAGCTGGGTTACGGTGGTGTCAAAATAGCTGCAAAGCGCTTGAAGTAAAAGGTGTAGTGTTCGGTAAAAGGTGTAGAATTTAATTGTGCACTACCATATAATGATATTTGAAATTTAAAATTTATTATTAAATTTTAAATTCCAAAGTTTAATACTTAAGTAATAAAAAAGTTTAATACTTAAGTAATAAATTTAATGACAAAGGAAAAAGTTTCAATGATATAAAACGTAGACAATGCGTTCAAAAGAGATCAAGTTTTGGCAGCAATACAAGAATAACCAAGTTTATCAACATAGCATAGGTATGTAAATGAAATAGATCTGCGAAGCTAGTCCTCAAGTGAAAATTGATGGTCTTATGATTATAATAAGACGATCATTTTTCATTTGTGGACTAGCTTCGCATATTTTCTATTTATAACTGAACATATTAATTAAATAAAATTGGTTCACTGCCTGTGATGAAAATGATAAACCGAACATATCTACTAAGAAATCAACCGCTCTGTTCTCCTTCATGTTATATTCATTTGTATCGATTGATAAAATACATGTCTTCAAAAACATAAGTTTAGCAAGCCCACGTATTTATATCCGCATTACACTTCATTTATAATGAAAAAGACTTCTCCCCATTCGCTTGTGTCTTTTTATGCTCGGAGTAAAAAAGAGATGAGAGAAAAGCCAAGTCAAAAACGCAAGAAATAAACACACATCATTGGCTTTACGTATCGCCCGAGCATTCATCAAATATGTATGGTGTATTCCACGGAGGGCAGAGTATCGAAAAAAAAATATTCGTCCTCCGCCCCAAAGCTGGCGAGTCACATTGTTCCGATGCGGCAGTGTACGAGCCGCAAGTGCGTCGCGCCACCCGCCCTGCCCGCAAAAGATTTATACAAGTTTGCGGAGTTTTGTTTTATTGGGTCATAAATATGTAATTGATATAGAATAAATGTCAATATTTTTGTAAACAATTTATTCATAAAGCGACAAATAAATGTATTGTTCGGTATTGGAATACAGGGTATAAAAGGTGAACTGTAGTAGGTACACTGACTGTGAAAATGTAGTGTTTTTCTTTTATTGTGATTTTTTTATCCTGACAATATGAGAATCGCAGAAGAAAAAAAAAGAATTGTCAGAGGATCCAACTTTTCTAACGATATATCGTTATTCTTATATTAAATCCCTATATTTGTTGCTGACATGTTCAATTTAATTTAAACTGTAAAAAAAAATGTGTACGAAGTTACGATTGATGATTTAATCTGTTGGAGTTATAGCCTGATGAATGGCTATAATCGAATTGTATTTTCCGTGAACAGAAATGTAGGATTATAAAAAAAAACTATAAAAAAATATATTTTTTCTATCGTAATAATTTCAAATTTTTAATATAACCTTAAAATGAAAAGATTTTCAATTGTTAATTGCAGAGATAACTTTTAGCAGTAAGCAATTAGCCTATAAAATACCCGTTTTGGATTTTTATTACTGGAAAGTATAAGGGCGAGAAAATAAATATTAAGTCTGTTCAATCCGGATGTTTTAAGTTATTAGCACTGACGAATTGCGTTTGTGTTTACCTTAAAACTGATTAAGCCTTATGCAGAATGTAAATAAAACCCAAATTGCAATTGGATTCCCATGTTGTTCTGTACCTATATTGTCATTTTAACTTTGAAACTATTTATATTGTTAATTTAAAAAAGACAGGGTTGTCTTTTCTATACCATGTTACCCAAAATTTTACCCGTCTTTGAAATTCTACATTGAATGTATTTTCTCTGTGGCGTGCTTCATATCTACGTAAAAAAATTATTTTTCTTGCATCGTTTTCAATATTAAAATACTTTTTTGCTGTCATTAATTTCAAAATGGATAAATAACTGCATTTATTTAATCAAAAATACCCCCCTAACTTCAGCAAAGAACTGCATCCTTATTTTGTTTCCCAAGTGTTATTAATTAGCGTTTACCAATCATTTACAGCCTGCTGCGGTACTTCTTTTTCTTATTTGATTCATTGCGGTTGGTTGTAAGTGTCGCTCTCGTAGTGATAACTTCGCCACTGTACGCTTATTTTTCCAAGCTCGCGGAAAAGTTTAACAAACAAATAAATTTTATTTCTTATATCGAGTGCCGAAGCCGATAGAGACAGGAGAATTTTCACCCGAGAGTCTAAATGAAAAATATATATGTTCAAATAGAACTTAAACGTTCTTCCAAAATATATCGTGCATTGTTATACGTCACATTTTCTTGCAACTCAGCTTTTCCGTATTCTCTTATATTGCCTGCCCAAGTATTTCTTTTTAACTATTGTTTTATTTATGTGATCTATGAAAATTTAATTCTTATAAATTTTCTAGTTGTGATAGTAGCTGATGATTGATAAATAAATAATCCCTGGGGGCACAATTCCTAAAACATTTTTTATTCTGGTTGCAGTGCGGAGTTAGAAGTTTGTGTGAGAGCGATTATTTTTCCATACAAGGGGGAATATGAATATATTTACTGAGAAATTATAATTGAATGTATTTTGGTAATTATTTGGAATAATCGTTAATGTTGCTTGTTTGAAAAACTTTTCAAAAGTTTTTCTTAAACCTAAATCAGGTTACATTTCTTGATATCAATGTGAGTAATTCATTCAATAATAATGGTGTTTATGTATCCCGAATATGTATCGGTGGTTCACATACTATTGAATGTAAAGTTCAAAGTTTCGTGGTTTCATTTAAAACAATAATTTTTAAAACTTTTTTGCTACAGTTAAGTCGTAATTAAAAGTAAAAAATAATATTTACGGTAGAAGAGTACATAAATAGTATTTTTTTTATTTTTAAAAGCGTTTCAGATAAACAATAAATGTTTGAAATTTGTTTAATGCCTTTTTGTGTTAGCTAACGACTGTGTAATTAATATTACGATTTAAATTTTGTAAATCATTATTTTTAATTAATATTTTAAAAAGCCTAGAGCGTTTTTGTATATCCGCAAAAAAACAAAAAAACGCTCTAAAACAAGCCTACAGCGTTTTTTCCCCAGATTTTCACTTTTTATAACTTGAGGGAGATTTTATCTTTATGAAATTTAATTAAGTAAAAACGTCTACGCTTCATCTAAAACACTTCCATTCTTCTCATTGTAATATGATTGATCATCGTAATACGAACGCAGTTTGTTTTGTTATATGTTTCTAGTATCAGTTTAAATTTATGTACAAGATTTTGTCACGAATACAAAAACATAAACACATAGATGTATATAATGCAAATAGTTTTCTTATTTTGGTTATATAGTTTCTTACAATCAGGAGTTAATAGAAAAGTAATAAACGAATAAAAAAAATGCTCGTGCAGTACCGTATATGTAATAGAAGTGAAACTTCTTAAATACTCACAAAACGGAATGATAAATATTAATAACACTACGCATGCGTGGTACCTCAGCCGTTCATATAGTAGCGTCTGAAGCGTACATTTACAACGCGCGCATGTGCGACACTATCTTATTCATTCGTTTTACATCGCTGTGTATACGTCGTTCTGTGTTGCTCCACTTCTATCGCGTTGGAATATATAGCTCCCTTCTCTCTACGTCACATATTTCTTCTCTCTCATGTAACGAAATGTGCCTAACCGTGACGTAACCTGAAAATTGTATTCTCAATTCTCGTCCATTTATTGATTATCGTTTCGCCGTATAAGAAGTTTCATTTCAAAACGTCGTAGTAACCAAAGATTTATTATTGTTGCTCAGTGCAGCTGTTAATTCAATTAAAATAATCCTATTCAATTTACATAACATCGTAATGATTTATTTGATGGCACGATTTTAAAATTCACTCGAAGCAATTTTGCTTGCCAAGCTCAATTCAAAAAAGATTTCTTCCCATTAAAGAGCGGAGCATAATTGAAACCTTCACGAGGGACGAGCAGATTATTCGACTAATCAAGTCGGTACCTCGCCCATTGTTTATTTACGCGTAAGAATACCCAAGACAGAGCGTTACACTTATATTTTATTAACAGGCTATGAGTGCTAAAATGTGTTCATTTTTAAGTCTGCACTCGCCACGTGAGCCATAAATAATTCAGCGCTACGGTAGCGGCTTTTATTTGAGGCGCCGTGAGACTTCGACTCGGGTCCGTCCGGCTGCTCCCTAATCAACGCTCGATATTAAGCCTTTAAGACTCCGCAAGAGTTTTCGGAGCAGATCCTGCATGTGGGATGACTCTGTGTGGTGTGTAAAGTTACATAAAATAGACAATCGCGTCTTGATAACGCTGGCAAATAATTGAATGTTATAAGCTATCTGACTTGGTTGTTTGCAAACTATTTGCGGGTGCGTCTTCTTATTGAGTAAACTAATCTGGTTTTTATTGCTGTGTTAGAGTGTAAGAATTTACAAAGAAAGATTTTGCATATTATCTTTTTTACTATTTCTTTTTTACATATTGAATTAGAAGTGATATTTTCAATTTGTAGTATTTTATTTGGCAATCTTTTAAAATATCATATTTTTCATCCCTCTGTTTTGTGAAATTTGAAGTTCTGTAAAAATAACAAAACATTGAAGGATTTAATTACACAAAATTAATTGAATTTTACACAACAAAATTATAGGAGAAAAAAGCTAAAATGAAATATTTAATTAATAAAAAGGGGAGGCTTCGAGTAATAAAATAGTCTAGCCATTCTTGTAGTGTTAAATTAGAAAGGTACTAAAGGAAACTACCAAATATCATTTAAAAGAAAAGTGTAGTTCAAAAAATGAGATGGTTTCTTGGCTAAGGAAGAAAATAGAGGGAAACGTTAATGAAAATTCATAAGCAATTTAAGGAAGGACATAAGAAAGGAAAATATCGTAGATAACATTATATTTTTTGATTCGTAGTAGCGCCACTTTAATTTAATAAATGTCTGTATGTTCATTATTATGTATTTTTGATGTGTTTAATAAATATAGCTTACATGAGACTGTCGAAGTTATTTCAGTCGTACTAGTGGAACATGAAACTGGATTCAAAACCAATTATAACACACGAGGGATAATTTCAAGGAGTACGTCGATGAGAAATGAATATTTTAAATAAAACTTAAAAATTAACCGATTTATAAAGGTTTAAACTGAATATTTAGATAAATACGGCAATACCGAATCGTGATGTCATTTTTAGTAATACTCATTTTATTCTATAAGAGCGAATGAGACCTTGAAATATCCCCATTCTGTCCTTACCAATAAATTTTAGAAGTAGCGGTGTTTATTAAAACTATAATTTTTTGACATTTTACTAAAAACGGGAAATTTAAGAGTAATGATGTTACTCTATTGTTGACACTCGATATTTTGAAAATAACATAATTTCATTCGAAGCTAACCACCATTTCTCGAAAATCACAGTAAAACAAGAATTTGTTATAAAATTTAGCCAACGTAGAGAGTTGTGACATAAAATAGCTCGCGTCCGTATAAATAGAACTTAACTTAAGGAAGGCGGACGCGCGGAAGAAAATGTGTCGGAGGAAGGTGCCGGAAGGATATCGGTTGTGTCGAGTGCCCACTCGAAGGGAGTATTTACTCCGAGGCCAGCGGACACAAAATAAAATTCGTTTTCAATCACGTTGATTGATTGAGAAAGAAATTAGATGAGTTACATAGTAAACAAGGTTCAGTCTTGTTACGTGAGTCGTGTGGCTATCTACAAGTAACCAATTTCCCGGAGTTCCTGTGATAAGGCGTAATTATAAAAGGCAAATATTTAAATATGTAATAGAAACGGACATAATTCTTAGCCACGTCTTCAGAGTTTTTCTTATGTTAACTATTTTTGTCTTCCTGAGATAAATGTGTCAAGGCTCGGACAAATGAATTATTCTACTTTCACATATGTCCCAAAATTATTTAATATATGTTTTTATCACTCTGTTTTAAATTATCACACTGTCAAAGCATCAACAAATATGACACTCATAGTTTAACGTTGATCGAAGTTTTTTCGAGACAAATTCAAGTCTATCATTATCTTTATGTGGATTTTACTACATCGCTCCTTCTGAGCTCTATATGACAATTTAGAATTTAGTGCATCGTTTATTCCTGAGCTCTGTATGACAATTTAGAATTTAGTGCATCGTTTATTCCTGAGGTGTGTATGACAATTTAGAATTTAGTGCATCGTTTATTCCTGAGGTCTGTATGACAATTTAGAATTTAGTGCATCGTTTATTCCTGAGCTCTGTATGACAATTGAGAATTTAGTGCATCGTTTATTCCTGAGGTCTGTATGAGAATTTTGCATCGTTTATTCCTGAGCTCTGTATGACTATTTAGAATTTAGAGCATTGTTTGTTCCTAAGCTCTGTATAACAATTTAATGCATAGTTTATTCCGGAGCTCTGTATGACAATTTAGAATTTAGTGCATTGTTTATAGTTAGTCAAGAAATGGAGGACAAGACTATCTCACTATAGCCACTTGAATTAATTAAAGCTATCCTAGTAATTTTGTCAAATGAAGAGTTTTACATTCATACTTGTGCCTTTTTTTACTACTGCTGCTATTACCCATATAATTATAATCTACTCATATAGAGATCTGATCAATTATCTGCAAGCTTCTTATTACATCATTGGTGACTTTTACTAAAGCAGTTGAAGTAATGTGGGAAGTTTTGAGTTAATTCACTGGGCGCGAGCAATATGCTTAAAACTTTCAATAAAAATGATGGAACTGCATGAAAATTTAAAAAAATTAGGTTGAATTTTTTTGGAAATACAGGCCAGACTCTGGGCCATATTTTATGATCATCTCGATTCTTCTATTAATCGAAAATATTATAGTGTTACGGTAGCAATCTAATTGTTTCTTTACAAGCATGTACATTTTTCCGTGCAATTTAAAGGCTCCACCAATTCCACGTGAGCTTCCGTCTGTCTTTCGACTTTTTTCTTTCATAGCGCTTTTCAGCACGTATATATGTTATACTTATTTACGAATTTGGAAAACTTTACAGTTTTCAAAATACGTTTGATTAGAATTTAAACCTACATCGTAAAATTATTTCTTATTAGCTTGATGAATTTTCTTATTTCGAATTAAATACATTTCGCAATCTTTGTATTGGTATATTGATATTTCTGTATTCGGAAATTGTACTATTTTCCACATGCCTTTTCTTAAAGTTTAAATCTAAGTCCTTAAAAATTTAAAATATTCAAGCAGGATAAGTTCTAGGCTCTTTGTTTCCATGTTAAAATTATATAATATGTATTATTCTTGGTTTAAATCGATAAAATAGCTTTGGAGATGTGACCAAAAAGAGGAATATTTATCCGTAGACTCTAACCCCAGTGGCAGGTTCAGCACTCACAGGAAGTCATGCGCATGTTGTAGAAAAATGGCTATCGGATTGTTGCGTTACCTTGGATAGTTTAGAGTTTGATGTTAGATTTTAGATGTCTGAATTTTTGTGCCATTGCTATCTGTATTTCGTTGTTAAGGTAGTATGGTCATTATTTTAAGCGTCTAACACGATCAAAACAATTACGTAACAATATGAAAAAACGAATCCTGCCCAGGCAAAAAAAGTGCCATGACTTTATTTTGTTTCATTCGCTTTTATATATAAACTTTTTTTATGATTAGCTACTTTGCAAAAAATAAGCTGAAATACGCGTTTTTTTATTTCTACGTGAGATTTAAATGCAAATTTTCGCACAATCATCCTGATTCTTCCACATTCACACAATTTTAAGCTTTGTAAGGCTTTATTGAAGGGCAAGATTGTTCGCTTGAATACATATTGTGTGGTGGGTTTTCCGCTCGACCACTCATTTTAATACACACAACCACTGAAGTCATGCTTAATATTATTGTTGTTAGACATTAAAACTATATTAATCACCGGCTTAAAATGGAGTGAATATAAAATTAATTCATAATATTTGTTCTTTTTTATATATTCGGTATTAATTGATAAATTACTCCAATTTAAAAAAAAATTAAGAAAAGCATTGTTAAATATATAAATTGGTCTTAATATAAGTTACACTGCGATAAAATCATTATGTAAATGTAAAATCTTTATAAATAACAAAATAATTTTTAAAGAGTTGTTGATATTAGCTGTTAACCTCTGTTTAGAATTAAAAAGAGAATTCTGTCATAAATTATTAATGACTTACTTTAACTGCAGATTATTCCAAGATCTCTGCGCGATCGCTGGACATTGTAAAATAATTAGGCGAATCCAGAGGACCATCGACTAACCGCCCGGGTCCCGCCAGATAACAATTTTAATAAATTATTCTGCCTATTTGTAATTCTAATACTTCACGATGGCAATGGAAACTTTGCAAATAAATCATAGATACGCAAAACTTCGCCAAAATATTACTAGTCCAGCATAAAACGCTCACATATATGAAATCGTTCCCATTATGCCTATTCAGTCTGTATCTACAGTCGATGCGATAAACATACGTAACGTGAAAATAACCGAAAAGTGCGGAAAAGTAAACACGGGGCCAACTCCATGACAGATAACATTATACCATAGAAATGCTTTACGAAAGGAAAAAAAGGAATCGGAAACTAGCCAAATAACTCGAAAGGGAAAGCGAGATAACAAGCGGAGGGAAAAAAACTAAACAATTTCTGCATGAGAGGTCGAGCGGACGCAGTTACACTAACTTATTCGGAAAAGAATCGCCGAAAAGTTTTTTATCATTGACATCGGAGTATCTCGACGCGCGAGCAATCTGCGACAGAGACGGATGGGGGGCGCGCGACGTGCGGTGGCGGGGGAGGGGTGGGGTGACTTTACAAAACGTCCGCATAACGAACGACCTATCGAATGTGCCCAACGTCGGGACACGCGATTTAATGAAGATTTCATGAGAAAGTGCGCGGGTCTCGTGCTTCGGCTCTACGGCTACGACGGGTCTACGGCTAGAGGTAAGGAGTTTTAGTTTTTATCTGTCACCGATACTTTACGTTCGACAGATTCATATGTGCATGCGCGATACTTTTTCTTTCTCCTTAGTTGAAAAAAGTTTTTACTTTTTGTTAAAATAAAAAAAAAACAGCAAAAGAACTGCTGTCGCTGCTATGTGTAGTTCTTTTAAGACTTTTTTATAACTTTCTATTTGTAATGTTGTCAAGCAAAGTTTAATAAAATACCAACGAAACATTTACATTTTGGGTACGTTTCTGTGATAAAAGACTAGAAACAATACTTCTTAAACTTTCAATACTATTTGTAAGAATTTAGACTGTTATTGGATAAAAAGTTTGTTTTAGATTTAGAGTTTAATATACTTCACTAGTTGAAATAAAGGTAAACATTATTTACTAACTTTCGCACTGTTTTACCTTAGAGTAAGGTAGTCAACATACATATATGATAAAAGCAGTACTCTGAATTTACGTGAAAGTTTAATATCATAAAGTGCAAACGCGAACAATTCGAATAGTTTTTGTTTTGTTTTCAACAAACATTGTCCATTGCAACTGTTATTGACTCCCGTTCGGTTGCAGTGTCCGTCTGACCCGTGAGCTAAATAAGATTTATCTCGTTACTAGTGTAAGTGGCGGCGCTGTAGAGCACAGCACACGAGTCGGGTACCCGGTGGCGACATTTTATCACGTTACCCACCTAAAACGAAAGTTTTCTGCTGAGCTGTCAACACACGTTGTCGGTTTCCGTACGGAAGTCACTTTAAAATATTTACGACTCGCAACTTCTTAGTTGGGCGAAGTTGTGTAGAAAATCTTCGAAAGACTGCTTGAAGTTAAATAAAATTATGTGTAAATTAGACATTTCATATGTTTGGAAAATTATTGAATTAAAATAAACGATATAATTGCTCGGAAAATAATATGTTTAATATTATGCTCTTCGCAACAAAGAGCCTGTATTTGGAATGCAGATGGTCGTAAATTAAGTATTTATTCCAAAAAAGGTTAAATAGTAGACATATTATTTATATAACGAGCTTTTTTTTATTTATTTCCATTTTGTGTAAAGGAAATAAGCTCGTGTTCAAACATTTCTACAATGAATTAAGAAATATAAATACAGCTGAATACAATTATAAATATGACATTCTTAATTACATCGTGATACTGTCGTAATTGAGCAAAACAATATTTTGATTGATGAAGACTTGAAATCAATACGGAAAACACATGTAATTAAATTATCAATTATAAGTTATCTTTGTGAGGCGTTCTAGTTAACTAATTTGGACAAACAACTAATAAGGTGAAATGAAAATTTGTAATATATTTGGCGTTAATTTTGTAGAAGTTCATTATTCACAATTAAATGAAACTACGTGATGTAGTATTATTTCTACTTTCTTAAAGTAGAAATAATACTACAACACGTATTTTCATCTAATTGTGAGTAATATGAAAAGTAAAATGTTCTGAGCATGAATTTTATGGAGCCTGTTCTTATATTGTCCTGATATTGTTTTTCCTAAAAGTCATATCAAAATTCACTCCTTAACACCAGCCTCCACATACCACTAAATTTAATTAAAATCGCTTTACGATGAAATATCGCCGGAAAGGTGCATCTCTCCTTTTTCTATAGATATAATGTACCAAGATTTTTGCAGCTAATGCTTTAAAATCTTGATGTTGTTTTTTATAGACTCGATTTCAAAATTCACTCATTAACACCGTCCTCCAAATACCAGTTAATTTAATTAAAAGGGCTTCACGACAAAATGCCGTCGGAAAAATGTATGCAAATAAGATAGGGCTCAAATTTCTATAGATATAATGTACTAAGACTTTTGCTTTGAAGTCTTGATGTTGTTTTTTCTATATACCATATCAAAACTCACTCATTAACGCCGGCCTGCACGCACCAGTCAATTTAATTAAAAGCGCTTCACGATGAAATACCGCCGGAAATGTATATGAAAGTAGGATAGGGCTCGATTTTCTATAGATATAATGTACTAAGATTTTTGCAATTAACGATTTAAAATCTTGATATTGTTTTGCCTATACATGACATCAAAATTCACTCATTAATACCGGCCTCCACACACGACTCAATTTAATTAAAAGCGCTTCACGATGAATTGCCGCCAGAAAGGTGTATGCAAATAAGAAGGGCTCGGCCACTTTCGTCGGTACGTAGCGCGCAAATGCAAGTTCGCCCACGTTTTTCGTAATTAATGTCCGAGGACAAATTGTAATAGGAAAATTGCATGTTTGGACGCCGCAGGCCGGCCGCTGTCCTCGATACATTACGCCGATAGCGCCGACGGACGGTGCGTCGGAGTCCGCCTCGTTTCTACCGGCGACAGTTATTAATTAAGTCCCAACCATTAGGGCTAACCGTATTCGCAATGTTATTGTCACGTAAAGTATAAAATAAATAAACTCAATAATTGCGTTACGTGACCAGATGGCGGCGAATGCTGAGGCGGGTCGTAAAACTATGGGCAGTCGCGCCGACCGACTTCGGACCTCGCATTACGTGCCTTTGATGAAGCGGCCTGCGATGCGTATAACGTAGTGTAGTGTGTGACTTGTTATTTACAGGGTTGGAGTCGCGTTATCGCCTGTTTGGGAGTAATATCGTGGTAGCAATTAATATTAAAAGGGGCGTTATCTATTAGTGAGATACGGTTTCTCCCATTTCAGTGTATTCTATTAAGATCAACAGTGTTTCTCAACAACCCAATTGTATTCACTTCAGTGACTTTATTAAAAGGAAGTTAAATTGCTGGGAATTAATTATACATAGTTTTAGTAGACGTAATATGTAAATGTATTTTTTTAAAGCAATGTGTTTGGATGCAAAAGTTCTAATCTGATTCGAGGATATCATAGCTGGAGATGAAAAAGGATTTTTTTTGTTTCTTTTCTACTATTATAAGTATGAATAGGTAGTCGCAATAGACACCTAATATTCTATAATATGAACTGGATTGGAGGAGCTGCCATACACATTTATGTCAATACACGCTGGAGACATTTTTGTCTGACTAGATATTTATTTTTTATATCGTGTTCCCG
This sequence comes from Druceiella hillmani, assembly GCA_039881145.1. NCBI lineage: Eukaryota > Metazoa > Arthropoda > Insecta > Lepidoptera > Hepialidae > Druceiella > Druceiella hillmani. Next base: position 1,309,009 of record JAYKKI010000014.1, read on the forward strand.
TTAGAAATATGAACTATGATTTCATGATATTTCAACGATTAAAATGTTTCCAATGTAATATTCAGTTTTTGAAGAAAATATAACAAAAATTTAGATTTTTCTAAAATATGGCCATTATTTTAGAAAAATCGAAATTTTTGTTCAAAATTTATAAATGAATAATAGGCTAAATTAATGAATTTTAAATTCGTTATTTAATATATTATATATACGTTATTAATATGCTGTGCTATGTAATATAATATGTATATGTAATATTTATTAGGGAATATTAATCAATAGGCTCGTAGTTAAATTTTGTTATGAATAATGAATGATTGTATTTAAAAGAAGAATTATGTAAAATAAAGTTATTTTCAGTTTTATAATGGAATTGCGAAATTGTGGTTTAAAATAAAAATTTGCAACATTTTTTACATTAATTAACTTCCTTTATACGGAATCATGTTGAACAAGTCCTGACTTTCCATGCGAAAAAATCATCGTATAACTAATATGCACGGAAAACAGTTTCGAAGCAAAATTTCTTTATTCGAACGTGTTTGTGCATTTGGTTTTCATATGTTCTAAACTCGTATATAATATGTTATTAACACAAAACAAATAAAGTGGAACGTTCTGAATTCGACGTAGAGAATGCACATTGTACTATTTATACGTCAGTAGAGATGCTACTTTACAATTTATGTTCTATCCCTATCTATCTATGCGCTATCCCCCCTCCTAACCGTTAACCATTGTCACAATTTTTTGTGACAATACTTAAACCGATTTCCACTTTATCGTCTAATTTTGAGTTCGAAAAATAGGTCTCTTTAATGCTGTAAATTACACAAGCCATTTATCTTAATACGAATGCAGCAATTTGCTCAATGGAGATTGAAGGGTTTAAAAATGAAAAATAACAGCAGTTCGATACTAATGACGCGCAATTACCAGGACCTGAAAGATATGAAAAAAACTTGGCAGAATTATCTATCAGTTTATGGTTGATTATGATCGTGATATGTACCACTTTATTGAAATTTGACACAACCATTACAACGCAAACAATTCAAGATATATATACTAAGGGCTTTTTAATATTAACGCAGGGAGCTTCTCATTATCTTTCATATTCTTTTATTACAGGGAAGAAACACCCGAGACAAATTGTATTTAGGATATAATTAATGTTATTGTTGAAATTTTCACAAGTTTTCACTTAGATATGAGAAATACTATTTTGGTTTTTTTATAAGTAAATTAAAAGAAATTTATTAAACAAATTAAAATTTTTTATATACTTATAACAATTTTAATAAAAGAAATTTCTTAATTTTTTTAAATTTTAGCTATATACATCTTTATTCTAGCGTATATACATCTTTATTGTTTCTTATGCATAAATTTTGGTACAATAGCAGGGTAAGTTACGAAGGTTACTTTCCCATAAATGCGCGGTTTACCCCCCCGCAAAGCCGTAAAGAGCGCCAATCAGTGCAAGTGGAAGGAATGCAAAATATAGAGTGCGGAGGGCAGCGATTTTAGCGAATACTCACTACGTGGTGCAGCCGCTAATAGCGCCCAGACTTGCCGTGCTGAATACAAATGTCTCATTGTGAGCTCTAATTAATTCAATAACCGTTTCCTCTATCGACAGGTTCTTTCATCGTGCGGCGGTTCGTTCTGTTTATTTGATGGTTTTGGTGTTTCGTTCAAGGTCCTAATCGATGTTATGTTTAGTTTCAATTCATTTTTGGAGCATGGAATTGGACGCAAGTAAAAAAATGAAAAAAACTTAAGTTTTTCATAAACTAAAAAGAAAACAAAAGTTTTAGTACCATTTATGTTGCAGAAACATTGTCATAAAAATAAAGTGCAATTATTGGAGTGAAATTTTCTTGCCGCCGTATCGTAGGTTCTTAGGTCAGAAATGAGTAGTGGGGATTTAAGGTTCTGTATCTCAAAACGAAAAACGAAATCCTTCTCAGATCAATTATGTGTTCGTATGCATGTCTGTTACAGCAGTTTTCAGTTTGTTAAACCGTTTGAGGTAGAAAATTAAAATTAGACATAGAAATAATTATTGCATATTAACCCTCACATATCTCAACAACTAAAACTCAAAAAGGGGTCTATTGAGTACGCGTTTTTTTATTTCTATACAGCCTAGGGTATCGTTTGAAAGGGCTTCGGTTTAAAAGGCTTTTAAAATTTGTATTCTTAATTTTTGTTTTTTAGGCACATATTGAAAAATATGTGCATTTTTATTACACAAATGATTGAAACTAAAATTATGGAATAAACAGGTTTTTAAAAGATCATCGTTATGATTCTAGATTTCAAAGTTTTTGAAATATTCACCACGATGGACATATACATTATAGTGAATATTTCAGTTCCCCCACTATTTAATTGTATCAGGTATTATTAAATATTCACCATGATGGACATATACATTATGGTGAATATTTCAATTCTTTCACTATTTAATTGTATCAGGTATTATTAAATATTCACCATGATGGACATATACATTATGGTGAATATTTAAATTTAATTGTATCGGGTATTATTTAATATTCATCGTGATGGACATATATATTATGGTGAATATTTCAATTCACCCACTATTTAATTGTATCAGGTATTATTAAATATTCACTTTGACTATGAACTTACTAGTGCACAAGTCCATTTTAATTATGACTTGTGATAAGAAAAGTAATTTCACTTCAAACCAAGCACAGAAATCTCGATGTGCGAGCCACTCTCGCACTTGGCTGTTTATTTACTTGTTGCTGTCTCCTGAATTAAGTATCTTGTTTTTGTTTCCTGCATACATAAAAAAGTTTAGTTTCTACCTCAGTTGTGAACATTATATTTGTTAAATGTTTCAAATCTCTCTAGATCCATTTTATAGAATATTTATTGGAAAATTTTATACGATATCTAAGAGCATTATAAATATATCTGAACACATGTTTTTGAGTTGTTTAATTTGGTATTAGACTGCAAAAAACATACCAAATGTTATTCGAATCTAATGCCGCATTCATCAATATCGGTATTTATTTATAAATTCATGATCCGTGGCGTCAGTAAAAATTTATTAACAAAGTTATAGTCCAAATCTCTTTCTACATCTTCGGAATTTCTACATCCTGGCATTCCATGAACTGCAACTTTATTGAAGGCTCTGAGGAGATATGGACACTCTATATACTTTCTAGGACTAACCACCGATGCTATTTGTTACATAAAAAAGAAATTATAACACGTAAAATATTATGTTATCCTTGAAACGTTTTTATATTAACACTAAATTAGAATTATAATTAACAGTGCATTCAGTCATTAAAGTAAAAATACATCTACTTATTACTGAAGGAATAAATGAATAAGGAATACTTCCACAAAGTAACAGAATATTTAAACAGGATTGACTTTGCTAAAAAATCCCTCTCGAATCAAAAGAAGCAAGCGCGAGTCCCAGCTGCATAATCCTTTATTATGTAAAGGGCCGCGCGTAAACACGGGAGCGAATCCCCAATTCGTACGACGCTCGTCGAGTAGCAATCATTAAAGATAACTTCCCCGCCATAACTGCGACTAAAGCGACTTTAATTTCTTTTGCATTCCGTGATGATTGATAATGGCGCCCGCCATTAATCATTCGTCCTGGTAGGGGTGCCGCGGACCGATTTGCCACTATCAACTCGACTCCTCGAGAGTTTTGCTCCTTCGTTCAATTTCGTTTATTATATGATTTATGTCAAAACTTTGACGGCTGGCTTATTTTGTTCTTGTACACTTCATAATTGAATATATCCCGCCGCCTCATATATTATATTGGTTTTGAGTATCTGGGCGATGATTAATTGTTATTACGTCGATGTATCCCCATTCGAATGGTGGCAAACGAGCGGCGCTCTTTATTAGTCAGCGGGTAATGGCTGCGAAGTGAAACATTTATTAGTTATTTGCGTGGCTGTTTTTACGCGTTCCGTTTCATGATATATACGTTACCGTTATTTATTTAGATAGTTGATTTAGGTTTACGTTTAGTCGACTGTAACTGTAAGTGTTTCAAGGTCAACTTCACCTAATATTTTATTACAGACATTTTAGCTGATGAATCGATAACATATCATTTATTTCGTTGAATGTGTTTAGTTAGTTCCATGAAATAATTTATAATAAGTGAGACTCCTCGTCTATTTGAATTATACGCATATATATCTGAAGAGACATTGAATTCTTTGCGACGCTGAATTTGCTATTCTAGCACTTATTTCTCAAAGAAGGTTTAAATGTACAAAACGTACGTTGTTTTTTGGGAAAGTAAAAAAGTAGACAATGTAATAAGGAAGTATGTAGAATATACTATGAATATGTATTTTATATCCTTCTTTTAATATTTGAACCAGTATTATTTTTCTATTAGTATTATTTTAGGTTATTACAATATGCTCGCTAGCTTCGTATAGAGTCAGAGAATATATATGCTGTACTAAAGAAAAAAACTATCATTTATTATTCTTTTAACTTTCAATAATAATTTTCTGTAAATATCTATTTTAAAAATATTGGTCATTTTCAAATTTTTAACGTCTGTAAGAATTGACTTCAAGGTATAATGTCGTAATTACGGAGACGCCTTTTTGTTGGTGTAATACACTTAGCTGTATCTTGTCCCGAAATTGAATGTAGTCTGGGCGACGACTCCAAATATAATTGTTTATTTTTACGCTAAGTTTACTTCGCATCCGTTAATATAAAGTATTATTTGTTGAAGTCATTTGCTAATAGCCCACCTGAAGATGTTGTAATACAATGAAACCTAGGTCGTGTTTCATTTAATTATCAATAGATTAAATATTATTATCGCAATATACTTTTTATGTTTTTTATTTTTTATAAATATTGTCGAATTTAATTTAGAGAATTACATTATTTAAGGGCACATATTATTTATAAATATTAATATTATTTTTTACAATGAACATGAATATATTACCTAGAACATCTTTTACAGGAGCGAAAAATATTTCGTTTGTGTTGTTTATTGTTTGTGAACTAATTCACATTCAACAATTCTTGGAACTTTTTATTGAAGTATAGAATACATAGGTTCATAGGTACTGAGATTGAGTTATTGAAAGATTTAAGTTTGAACTCTTTAACAGTCATTACTTTTTAATTTAAAGAAATTTGCACTCTATCCAAAGAATTTATTTCAATATGCCTAGATAGAAAAACCTTTTTATTGGAGACAATCCCAGTCCCTTCTTCATACAATCAATCCTGAAATTAGATATTATATACTTTTTATCACCGTATTTGAATTTGAGCTAAACCATTGTGTATTACGTATAAATTTGAAGTACGAAATCATACTGTTTGCGAGCTAGAGGGTTTTTGTTTTAATGGTATTAGAATAATAAAGTTCGGAGCTGTTCGAAGCTCACGATGTGGAAAAGATACAAAAATGTTTTCAATTTTATTTCTACTCACAAACATTTGTAATAAACTACTTATTAATCATATATTATTCTACAACGAAATTTTTGCTACATTATGTGAAAATGTATCTTTGAATATTAAACCAATGAACGGTAAAGCCATAACCTTACGCGTGGTTGTTAGTATAAACTTACGACGGTTTTACTTTACAATTGCGAGCTTTAAAGTAATTACTTAATTTATTTTAGTTTATCTAAAACTGTTAATGTGTTCGAGTGTAACAAAATCAGAGCGATTTTAAAACCGATGAAAGTTTTTAGTTTGTTAAGATAATAAGTTGAGTCAAATTTGACTCTCCTATCACGAACAAAGACTTTATGTGTTTAAGAACTAAAAATAAATGGCCCAAAATCAATAAATACACATATTAGCATATTTAAATCTAACAAAATCAAAGTGGTTTTAAAAGCTAAGAAAGTTTTAGTTTGTTAAGAGAATAAGTTGAGTTAAATTTGACAGCCGCCTCATCGGTAGCGATGTTGTTTATTTAATGGGTGAAAATAAACATATATGAATCGATAAATAAACATTGTTAATATATTCGAAACTAACAAAATCAAAGTGTTTTAAAACCGAAGAAAGTTTTTAGTTTGTCAAGAGAATAAGTTGATATAAATTTAATTGCCGTCTGGTCGATAGGAGTTCTCTTTATTTAAAGCATGAAAATACATAGCTCAGAATCAAATAATTAAAGGTGTTAACATGTTCGAGTCTAACAATATCAGAACGATTTTAAAACCGAAGAAAGTTTTTAGTTTATTAAAAGCATAACTTGAACTAAATTGAATTGCCGTGTGAAGGATAGTGATTTTACTTGTTTAAGGGCAAACAATAAATAGCTCAATATAGATAAATAAACGCTGTTAGCATATTTGAATGCAATATTGTAATAAGATATCGTTACATACGTTTATAAGAAGGAGAAGATAAATTATATATATATATATATATATTTTTTTTTTTACGTAGTTTATAAACTTATTTTTTATTAAATACACCTTATAATTACAATGATCTTTGATTTTATTAGATATTAGCACTAATTATATAATTATTGTATAAATGTGAAATATTAATAACAATAATTGGTACGTCTCTCTAACTAAGTAGTGCATTCTCGAACAAAGACCCAAAGTGACAAGTTAAAGTGGCGAAAAGCTTACTAAGTGAAAACAATCAGTGGCCAAAGTTAAAGCTCGAGCCCAGTGAAGTGACGTTTCGAAACAGACGCCCAGCTTAATGTAGACGATGTCGTGAGGGCGCCGCCCGCCGCCGCACGAACATGCAAATAATATGAAATTGCTCTTTTAAGTTTTTGGTAGCAGTTCCTCTTTGTAAATAGCTTTATAAGTGCTGGTGAGCTTTTATCGTACACGATCGTTATTTTATTGTTCCGCCAACGGGTTTGTATTCGTTTTGTAAACATTATTTATGAGCGTTGGTGCGGGACTGTTACCGGTTTCGCAGCGCCCCGAAACAGGATTTAGAGCAAGTTTCAGTTTCTATTTCTGATTGCTTTATGCGTGTTATTGATAAAGCGTCCGGTTTTATTTGTTTACGGGTAGTTGACCTCGTTCGCTACGTATTCAGATTCTGGCAAATGGCGAAAGGCATCTGTAACGCCTCATAAGAGAAGTTTAATTTCATAATTACCGTATTTTATTACCATAACAATTTGGCACATTTACAAAATATACATGAACTTGCTTTAAAACCAGTAGATATAAAGGAAACACACATTGCGTTATAATTTAATCATTAAGACTCTGTACCTCTAAACGGAAAAAAATGGAACCCTTATAAAATGACTCGGGTGCCCGTCTGTTTGTCGGTCAATATTATTTGATATTGAAATTTGTAATTTAGCATAAAGCACATCATCTCAGCAGATATTACTGAAGACTGGTAATCTGGGAATTTTAGAGGAGACAAAAAATACTTGAACTTTTAGGGTTCCTTCTCACTCTCAAAACAAAAAAACGGAATCCTTACAGGGTCATTTGGTTGTCTGTTCGTTGGTCCGTATAACTGGCAAAATCCTTTTTCGTAGAAACGATTTAAGGTATCAAGTTGAAATTAACATCGTACATTGAAGCATTTATGGAAATTTTACATATTTTGAATAGCATTTTTTCTTTATTTTTATCATAGTATTACTGTACAACACTCATTACTAAAAACTGTAGGGTTCGTCAGGTCGCCCTACAATCTTGACAGTCGGTATAATCGGATGTCTCATAGCACAAGTAAAGAGAAGAATCCAAAAATTAATGATTTCTAATTCTGTGTGGAAGTCTTATTTTCATTAATCATATTTTTTCTACATGCCCCTGTAAAATATACAGTAGGCAATATATTTACTCTGAAAAATAACAATTTTGTAGATAATTTAACAGAAATATTATGAAAAAATAATGTTAACCAAAATTGCAGTATATTTATTAAGTTGCGGAACAGATAATAAAACGTGATAATTAAATTTTTTAAAACGAACAAAAAAAAATAAAAAAAGACAAAATAATTTAATTTTGAGTCGACAGGCGCTTAGGAGTAGGACTGAGGAGTAACAAAAAAGAGAAGTATTATGAAAAGGCATATGAAAGAAAATGGTCTATGGAAAGTAAAGAAGGTTTGATTTTTCCGACAATTTTTGAACACTTGAATCGACGTTGAAAGTCTGGTATCGGAATCAAGTTTGTGCTATAATTTAGCAGTGTGAACAATAAACGAATGCTCACAGATGAAGTACTGTTTCAGATTAAGGAGCATGTGAAGATTACCAGAACGTACGCCCAGAGAATCGAGAGAAAGGGCTGTAAATCTTTCAGCAAGATACTGTAAGGTACTGTAAGGATTATTAAAATACTGTAAAGCGGAGAAAGAACCTGAAAATAGCGAGGGTCATGAAGCTCCATCCAACGAAGTTTTGATTTAAGCTCGGTGATGTGATCAAATTTTCTGAAATGGAAAATGTTTGTCAAGTCATTGTTCTGAAAAATCAAGGTAACACAGGTCTCCTATATTCCTGTAGACACAATGGGAGTATTTGAGGTGAATTCAAAGGAAACGAAAGGCGCAAGATGTTTTAAAGGGGTTTTTTGGGCTGAAAACTCGACGGTGACACCGTTAATCTGGAGCTACCAATTAAGAAATTGATAGAACATTAGACCTAAGACTTTTATGCTTAAAGATAACAAAACGAATGCCTCGTTTAGTAACATTTGTGTAGATCAGGTATACTGATCCTTGAATGGATATCCACTGTCAATGACAATAGCCTGGAACTTAGCATGATAGCCTAGAGGATCCATATTACGGCCCACTGACCAGTCGGACTTAGATCAGTGTTTAAGAAATTAATAGTATAAATTTTGCTTGTATTCAGCAGTTTTTGTTTATAAATCAGTACGTAATTCTAGCGTGCCATTCAAATTATTTTGAATATGAACATTTCTTAAAAAAATATGCGTAGATAATCATAGGTTTTGGTATATATCCACGAATTTATTAAGAGACGTAATACGTCACTAACACTTATCAAGTGCAACTTCGTTAGTTCTATGTTGTGAAATACTTTTTTTTATGGACATAGAGGCAAAGTAGGGTGTGGATTTAGTGAGTTTTCTTTACTTTCCTTTAGAATCGAATTATGTGAGAACGCCCTAGTTTTCCGCGGTCTGATCGCTGTCGCACCGGAATGTGATTTGTTCATGATGAGTGAAAGTAAATTTGTCATAATGCGTGTCGTTATCTTTTATAAGTTTTGTGTACTTTTGTATTAACGTTTAAATTTTTAAACCGTCAATTTTTTATCGTTACGGTTAGGTCACATGTAATGTATCGATAAATTTGAGTGTGTGGATAAATACCTCAAATACCTCTAATAAATCTCGTGGAAAAATTTGTAGGATTATTATTGAATTAGACATACAAATATTAGTGCAAGAGTTATTCCTTACGGAGGCCCAATCTCTTTTCTGTCCTTTCTATTTTATCCCTTTTCCCTCCTATTTTAGAACATTTTGAGAAAAGCTGTAACTTAATCTTTATGTACTGATTTAAGCAGAACACGCCAAGATATCTCTCCGAAGATTGTTTTTTCTTCACCTTCATCTACATTCCTCATCATAGGTAGGATAATTTTATTAAAATATACAAAAATTATATTTTTATGTTATCCTTGCAATCTATTCATTAATGAATAAAATCCGTTAAATAGTTACTACAAAAATCACGTACGTATTTTGTTTTATAATATATTTGGGTTTTATTTCAAGTCAGCGTCCATGCTTGGAAAGGGAAGACGTAATATTTTTCCAGCGGGGTCTATGGGCTATGGTTCGAAAGGGCTTTTTGATTAGAGAACGAAAAGTATTTTAATTTTATTTTTCCGTAGATAAAATAATTATACTTTATTAAATTTACAGAATACATTAAAACAATGAAGTTTCTACAGTATGTGCTATTTTAAATGTATTTATATTAAGATGCACCTCTTTAAGTATTTGAGATTTAAATGATTGGTTTAAATTAATATCCTCGCAAAAAAGGACATCACAATAATTTAGTATTAATTAAAGCATAAATGTGTTTAAATAATTTATCGATTTTTTCTTTTTCCAACCTTGAAAATCGTCTAGTTTTCAATAATTTCCAAGGATATAAAATATAAACAGTCAGTGAAAGCGTAATAATTTCCCATCACAGCGATGTGGGGATATTAAATACTGAGTATTATTTATTCCCGTGTTTTACAAATGAGTTAATATATATTAATATTTACGGTTTTTGTAAGGTACAACCCAAAGGTACAAAGGAAAAAAAAACAATCCCTTTTTTCCCTAACGTGATCGTTCCTTTGACTGTTACCGTTTTTCTCAGAAGCAGCTTGATATAAAAACGTCATGGTGTTTTTGAAAATTTATGTTATTTATACACTTGTCTAAATATTATATACTTGTTTGTTATATAGGCCATATATTTAAACGGAGAAATGGAAATAATATATTATTTCTGAATAGATGGAAGGAAATATATGTTTTTATAGGTGCCTGCAGATTTTTCTTAATTATTAAGTTATCATGTTCCTTTACAAATTCTACAACTCTGACTTTGACTTTTACCTAGGAAAATTTGGAAAAAGAAAATCGTAGTTAAGAGAAATTGAAATATCTACCATAAGTGACAAAATTACGGGGAAAAATATCGTTTTTTATGGGGTGTAAATGCGTCATCGCTGGACGTTGGCGTTAATGGCGGCCCGGGGAGCGCATAATTGTTTGTGAACGAGGTTGGTGCCACTTTGTGACATTGTGTTGGAAAGTCCGTGGTGGATTGTAATTTTTGACCTTATTACTATATACTTTAATATGTTTGATTATCCAATGATTATTCATGTTTCCATTTTTTAAATGTTTTATTTGCTAGTTACAAGATGAACTTTATTGGTTAATTTATTTTGACAACGTTAAACCCAATTTATTTCCAGCATATAATAAATAAACTCCTTTGTGCAAGCCAAAAAAGGATATCAGAAATGATTTATGCCCAGTTTTCACCGATTTCAAAAGACGAAATCATTAGATTTGTTTCCCAACCATCTTTTATCGTTTAAATAAAAAGAACTGACTAAATTAAGATTATTGCACGTAAATGATGACTTTAATGATAGTTATGACATATGTATGTCTTCTAAGAAATAGGGAAATATATTATAAAATGCAAGATATGATAGATTGCAATGCAAGTTATGATGAATTTGTTACAAGAAATACGGGGATATATACCTGATATTATGAAATGTAAGATATTTTTCTTTTTGTTCTTAGAAATAGAGGGATATATACCTGCTGTTCTAAAATGCAAGATATGATAGATTTTTTTAAAGAATGGCGGAATACGTGCCTGATATTATGAAATGCAAGATATGATAAATTGTGATGCAAGATATGACAGATTTGTCCTAACAAATAGCGAGATATGCACCTGCTTTTATGAAATGCAAGACATGGTAGATTCCAATGCAAGATATGATTAATATCCTCTTTCACTGCGGTGAACAAACTGAGAAATTGGTGTGCGTAGAATTTAAATTGCTAGGGAGTGTGTGTCAAGAAAGGAAAACGAAATTACGAATACCTTTAAGGCATAGAGTTTTTAGTCACTTTGTCCTGGTCGATCGAGATGAATTTGTGAGGTGTTCAGAGCGTTTACGAAATTCGTTCAGTTTTTGCTCTTTAGTTGGGAACCCTTGTCGTTAGAAGACATTCTAATTAATAGAATTAAACTGCCTTTAAATATGTATATAGTAAGAAGAACCCCTATGAGGATGTGACAATCTCTACTTGAGAATCCAAACATAATAAACTAAAGTGAGAATAACGTTTTTGTTGAAATGAAGGGAAATAATGGGCGAGTATATATGTATATATATATATATATATATATATATATATACACACACATTTTTTGATATTTGCACGAAATTTATATGTTTATGTGTATATATATATATATATATATATATATATATATATATAAATTTACATTATTGGACACACCTATACTCATGTTATCACACTGCAATAGAATAATTTCCAGTTTTGGTAAAAGTGAAAATCTTCTCAATATCATTTAGCACCATATCAAAAAACAATCGTTTAATTAATGAGGACCGAAAATTTGTAATTTAATTTCTTTCCGAAATGTTTTCTTGGATGGCAATTGTTGTGTCTGTTAATTTGTCACTAAGTCCAAAGTTTAGATCTTTGATAAATAAATTTCTGTGATACAAAAATAACAAATATTTTGTAATGTATTATTATTTTTAATAATTTTACTTTTAAATATAGACAAAAGTTTTTAAACATACGACCATTGAAACACACCGATGTTAAATTCTTGTTCAAGTACAATGGCCCTCTTACATATGATTGTAACAACGTAGCCGGAGTTGAATATGTAATCAAATTAATATATATATATATATATATACAGTTTTGACAAGTAAATTTACAGACTAGAATCCTACGCAATGACTCACTTTACCTTAACCGTTTGTCGGTCAGTACTATCTCTCAACACGTCTATTGCGACCAATAGACAATACCTTTTAACTAATAATTTGCTCCTCACCCGAATGAAAACCCATTACGTGACCCACTCGAGGAGGTCGACTCTAGTTTATTATTGTGTCCTGATATAGATTATGGTATTACCGTAATTTGACTAATGTGGTTAGTTGATAGATTGGCTTAATCAAAATTACGTTTGCTCGCATTATTTAAACGGAGCCTAAAGTTAACTGGGGAATTTTAACAAACACTGAGCAATATTTAAAACATTATGTTTTGTTAAAAAAATTGAAATTAACTTAAGATATGTGCCAGCTAGGGGTTTTAATATGAATATATTCTATTATAATTTTGTCTTGTCATATTTATATTATTGATTGATGAAAAGCGCGAATTTGCAATGTAGTTAGATATAATGGTTAAGTAGATAATTGTCGTTATATTATAGATATACAACTAAACAAAATTAGTGATATTATAATAGTTTTCTCTTAACCGAAGACTGGGAAGCAAGCAGAAAATTATTTATTTTTTAACATTGTAAAAGAAAAGGGAAATTTACGTGTTATGTTTATGAAAATTGTGTAATAACAAAAAAAGAATATATATGTTTTACTAATTTAAACATTAATATATACCTTTTTAGACCACATATACTGAAACTTGCAAGAATTTTAAGTTTACGGTTCTGTTAATTATTGATCACAAGTCCCATTTAGGTAGTACTGTGTTAAGTCATTTGACAGCTCTGTTGTTGTTAATTATAATATTCTGCTGTTACACTCTATTATTGTTTGTAAGTGCTAAAAATAATATTAGTTAAAGAATTTTACTTCATGAAAATTACCATTACGATTAAGATTGTTCTTAATATAATTCGAAACACTGTTTCTATTTTTATGAAAGAATATTTTCTACAGAATAATAATCAACAATGACTTTATACTCAAGAGACACGTTACATCAATATAAAACAACCAAAAACATGGTCCCAATTAGCATGACGGCGAGTTAAGATGAATAAGAAAGAGAGCCAATGAAATCGTGTATATAAAATGGAAAATGAACAAATTTCCTCAAAGTTTGAGGCGTTTTTCCAGAGCAGTAATGACATGACTGTATAGCATAACGACATTGGTGACCAATAATGGGATATAAAAGGCATTCTAAAAATAATAGAAAGTAAAAGTTATATGGCCCGTTTTTTTCTTATCTAATGTTTGTTATATTGATGCGATAAATAGCTTATTGAATTTATTGAAACAAGTTGTTAAAATTTGATGTTGAAAAATAATTTGTTTTTCATGAGTAACTGACTTATTAAAGATTTAAAAGCTTTTTATAACAATAAATAGATAATCAAAGCTGAATTTTTAATATTAAAAATGCCGGATAACCAAAAGTAAAGAAAAGCGCAACTAACGTGACATTAAACGTTTGTGAATTGTGTAAAGTGAATTAAAATTCAATTAACGTTTAAGTAATTGATGTTATAAATTTATTTAATAGAACCTTTTCGGCTTGATTTTTTTTTTAGCTTGGAAACAAAGATAAATATTCTAGTCCAAATACACTAATATAATCGAATCGATAAAACTTAATTGATTTTACGAACAAAAAGGTATAAAAATGTTAAAAGTAAATTTATTACAGCAATTAGTAAAATTTGATACCTTCTTTGACCGAAAGCAATATTTTATCAACTTATGAGCAATAAATTTAATCTATTATATTTCAGCTTAATCTATTATATTTTAACTTAAGTTCTACTTAAAATATAGTCGAACATTAATTTTCACATATACTTGCCTTAAATATTTGGGAGTGTGCTGCGAATTGGTATCTACTAAAATAATCTTGTGAATTTACTTTTATGACATAAGATATTACATACATATTATTCTAGTAAAACACTTCTTTATACGATTGATGAATTATGATGATAAGTTATTTTATATTATATCAATTAATACAATCTGAGTTTAAATTTATATTCTTGAAGTAGAGAACAAATGAGCAAAGGAACTCTTCAAAAGTATAGCAATTATTCCCAAAACCTCAACGATATAATGACCTGGTGGCGATTATTAGAAATACATGAAGAAACTTTTTCTGCTTTAATTGCAGTAATGTATGAAGAGTTCCATGTTTTTTGTTAATTAATTGTAGTAAAGCAGAGTTTCAGCTATTTCTAAATATCGCCATTGTATCACTATATCGCAGAGGCTTTGGAAATAGTCAGGTTTTATTGATGCGTGCTTGAAGCAATTATAAAGTATTCGATCAACATGGGCAGTTAACCTTAATGTCTGTATAGTATTTGGTGATAAGTACTAAGCCCAATTATCCTCCCCAAAATAAAGTAAAACATTTGGGCTAATTACTTAGAAGCGCGCCTACGTTTGCTTTCACCGAAAATGTTAATCAATATTAGTAATGCTTTCACACTTTCAATACATTATGCTAGTGGATCCAAAGGACTGTGATGATATCATCGCATTAGTAGTATTAAGTGTGTACATTTGTTGTTTAAGGAGTGTCCACATGTGATTAATAATGCCCATTATATTGTAATGTTTCTAGAAATAATTTAAGTAATATTGAGCTAAAATAGAAAGAAATCAATCTCTACCTCCGCGATTTTCGCTGTCCGCTGGTTTCACCTGTATGGCCCGGTTCATCTGAAAACAAAAAAATAAATAACATTAACCTTATGGAGTAATTCATTATTCAGAATTATATTCACGTCTTTAAATTTATTTAAAGGAAAAAGGCTATTTATTAATTTCATATTGTTAAAAGAAAGTACTGAATTAAAAAAAACTATTGGTTTATAATGTAGAATAGAAAATGTTGATATGAAATATACAATTGATACGAATCTATAAAGTTATAAAACTGAGCTTATAAAACTGAGTTTAACACAGAGAAAATTAGTTAAAAACAAAGTTATAAAACTGAGTTTAACACATAGAAAATTAATAATGATATTTTGTTCATTTTTTGCGTTTAAGTATTGGCAAAAATCAATATTTTCCCACCATTATATTAATATATTTTGATTTCCATCTCCTCTCTCATTATAATTTTATAAAAAATAGTTGTACTGAAGGATTATTGAGGGATTTTCTAAAATTCTTGAACAAAAACGAATTTTCAGTCAAACATCGTATGTTAAACAAAGGTTAACATCATGCCTTCTGTTTAGCTCGCGTGAACTTATTTACTTGCATAATTGGTAGCATAAGTTGTTAATGGTTAACCGCATCGTAGTCAGTAAGATGATATTTTAAACTATTTCATTCAGCTTTACAACTTTCTAACTAATTAACAACCTTATTAAAATCGAAATTACATCCACTTCTCGTTAACAAAGAGACTGAGTTAAAATTTTGCAGACATCTGTAGTTCCGATGATAATACTGTATTATGGTTACATGAAGCTGATCTGGTTATGCAGACAGAAGGTCATCTCGAAGAGCACTTGATTATAATGTCAAATGTAATAGGGCGCCGAGGTCTGTAGGGCACAAGTTTGGTTAAAGATGATGCATCACAAGTGACTTTCGGAATGCTGGCACATTCCGTTATATAAAAGCTTTTTATAATAGACCTTCGGGATTCAACGACTATTTAGTTTTGACTTTAACATAGAAATTAAAGATTAAAAAATAAAAATTACAAAAAATTTAAATTTATGCTATATTTATTTTAATGAGGGTTGAAAATAAACCCAAACAAAACTAGTATTTTTATCGTAAAACAGTTACCAATCTAAAAAGTCAGATAAATTCTGTACAAGACTTTTCTTTACAGTTTGTTAGGATCTACAATTCTGCTACACATACTATTAGCGTAAATGTAATAGTTTTTCTAGCGTTCGGCACGAAAGCGCTCAGAACAGCGACTTTTACTCTGATTACGTTTACATTGTTAACTACATCTCAAATATTATACAACATATGTACATATTATATAACCTATGGTAACAAAGCAAACTATAAGCATCATTTAGATGTCAATAGGATTAGTAATTTTAGCGAGAATCCTTAAAAAACTACCAAGCAAAATTTTCCACTTTTAATTAAATAGTAAACCAGCTGACCAGTGCGAATATTCGGCAACATATCGCGATCAAACAACGAATAGTAATAATTTAACTACATTTTAGTTGAATGCATTTTTATCAGGAATGCCATCAACAGATAGCATTGCTAATTGAGAAATTATATATGTATATGTATATATATTTATATATGTTTTTTTTAACAAAAACATTAATTTTAAACTATTTGTCTATTTTTCGTCATTGATGGGAAACATCAGCTTTGAAATTATGTTTAAACCTTTAATTTTAATGAAGAATTAAGGAAGATATGGCGTTGCCACAAAAAAAACACCTTTAAGAAATAATATATATGATAGTGAGTGCTACACCGTCGGGAAGCCGGTACATACGGTTGATTTAAGGCCTTTCCTTTATAATGAAGCACTGGGACTAAAGATGTTTAGTTTTAAGTTTCACATAATAAATGTTAACAATTTCACTCTATATAATAGTATGCTATAAGCTGCAAAAGTAAAAGTCGAAGTCATAAGTGTACTAATAAGTATAATGGTGATATTATTCTAATATATATATATATATATATATATATATATATATATATATATATATATATATATATATATATATAACTACAGCAATTATTAAATGTTTGACATGTATTTATAATACATGAAGCGTTTTCACGCGGAGGCTTTCATTATCATTGAAACAAGTAAAATTTTACTCTATAGTCTCCATAACAATACGTAAACTTTAAATTAACAGCCCATCTTATTTGAGGAAGGAAATTATACTTATAGAAATGTGATTTATAAAATAAATAATAGATACAATTTTTAATGTCTTATCCCGTTTTAACTAAAATACATAAATCCGTAATGTTGTACATTTGAAATACTTTATAAAAGAATTCTCAAAAATACTCCACATGATAATCGTTGGAATAATATTATCATATGCATATAGTCAATCTAGGCGACGTTGCCTTTACTTAGATATAGTGAATAGAGACCGAGGTCGAGGTGCCGCCCAGCACATGCAGTCGATTGTGCCGGTCGCCGGCGCATATCCGGTACGGAACCGCTCGCGCCCCTCGACGAATCAATAGCATTGGAGCAATTTCCGCACCGCCATCGGCCCTAATAACATGCGACATTAGTTTGGAAATAGAATTGGCCACCGACCGCAGCGGCGGCGGTTGGCCCGCGTACAATTCTTTGCTAATGCACCACTCCGCTGCATAATGCACTCGGTGGACTTCAAATGGCGACCGAATGGAAAGAGAGAACAACGCTTTTTTGGGAAACTTTTCAAATATATACTTAAAAGTTTACAAAATTTTCAATAACTTATAGATATATTAAAATAGAAATAAGAATAGAATAATTTATTCATTCTTCTGTTGTATTCTTATATATATATATATATATATATATATATATATATATATATATATATATATATATATATATATGTATATATGTGCGTGCGTGTACATGTATCATGCAACGTTCGCCTCTCGGTTTGCTAGATCGTTTGGAGTTTAAGTTCTATTACAAGTATTTGGATACGGTTTTCATTGCCGCTGAGTGTTGAAGTGTGATTGAAACTAGAAGGATTTTATATATAAATCATTAGGGTAGATGATCAGGTTCCAGAGCTATGTTAACATTTGTGAGGCGTATTCATGAACGTGAACTGTCACAAAGCGCGAATGGCACGACGATGAGCTGGGGAGCGGGACAAGTTATTTTTTCAGAGAGATGCTGAAATGCTCTAAGTTAAGTAGTATAGAAGAATGTATTACAATTAAACGTATCTATTAATTTTATTCTGGGCTTCTATTAATATTGGTTTATATCTAAGTTAAAATCGGGACTTTTGTTACTAAACTTTGTTGCAATTAAGAAATTATCAATAAATAACCCGAATAACATTGTCATTGAAAACGAATCACGTAATTGACACAGTCTCATAATCCTACTACTCAATTCATACTTCTAAATCAAGATGGACGTCGAGTGTACAAGAATTCTTGATGCAACTGTCACTTCGCAAACTTTAAAGAACTCAGTGGTTCGAAAGGTACCAGATTTCGGTGAGCATTTAATGTCACGTCCAACAAATTTACCATAAAACGTCACGGTATTATTATCATCGCCGGTCTTCCATAATCCCAGTGGCGATGTCAGGTTAAATTTTCTCCGTACGAAAGCCGATTACTCCCATCTTACATAATTAATTATTACTTTAGCTCGAAAATACTGTAGCGTCTTAACTAAATTGAAAATAAAATATCTTGAAATTATTCCGAAAGTTATTTTATAACTAACTTTCGTCGATAAATTGTGATCCAGGTTAAAACAGGTTATCACGTGATGAAAGTTTTGTGGAAAGCTTATTATGCGGCATTCGTTTTTGCAACTTATGTCCAGAACCGTTAAATGAATAAGTTTCAGTCTAATTTGCAATTATATATTTTCTATTATCTATCTGCATATTATGTATTTTCTATTTTCTATTATCTATTTTCTATTTTCTATTATTCTATTATCAAATGAAAACCGGACAGTTATAACTATTTCATATGCTGAAAGACTGTGACAGACGGATGGACGGGAGGACTCAATGAAAGAAATTATTTAAATTTGCACGTAGTACCTACTTAAAGAATATTACAAAACCAGCTAATTGTATATAGTATTTACTGATAGGTTCTCAAATTTCTTTTAAACATAGATCAGATTTTGTTGAAAAAAATAATAGTTATAATTTTCCGAAATTGGGAAAAATTTTATCGATCTCAGTATTTACTGCTAAATCATATTTGTTTGACTTGGTTCATGTGGCCTTCTACAATAAGAATCAATTAATTTATAATGATTGGTTACGAACTGAATCCTTGTCAAAAAATGAGAAAGGAAGGAAACAAAAGAAAAAAATACAACAGATCTTACTTGCAATATTGGTACTGTATAAATATCGCACGGTTGCACAATATCGGTTTGATTAATTATGATTACATAATATATCACGATTTATATAATCATAATTAATCGAACCGATATTGTGCAACATCAATATTTCACGATTTTATAATATTTGGTTTGCATTAATACAGCCCGTTGTTACAACATTGCACAGTTTACGGTACTGGTATTACATCAATATTGCACAGTTTTACGGTATTGGTATTGAATCAATATTGTACGGGTACAGTTAAAATTAACAGTCACATTTTGTAAAGTGTGATGGAATTCAAGATTTTTTGGAGTTTACTCCTTAAGAATCGATTTACAAATATAGAGATATGAAGTTTTATGAGGCGTAAAATCAGTAGCTTATATCGTTAAAAAGTGTAATACATTGTAAGTTTGGATGTAGAAGGCAATCTGGGAAACTATTAATCCGATTTCAAAAATTATTTCACTAATATTAAGAAAATACCTTCAGGATAGACATACGTTGTATATTATTCCGTTAAAAAAAGTTTTAATGGAGACCAGTTTTGTCACGTAAGCCAACGAAAAAACACTCGAGCGAATGCGTTTCTTGTGAACGCTACCTTAACGATAAGATATATATTGATAGATGATAGTGATATTTATATTAATATACAGTGTCACCTATTTTATACGTTCAAAGATAATCGTAATTAAGGAGTAAACTCCATTGGAGCGTCGGGGCCGACCCTCAAAATTTTATTTCCACATAAAACTAATTCTAATTCCATCCCATATTTAAAAACTATAATGTAAACGACGATTATTAATTACACCTTGGTACTTTATATGCTTTATCCGATCAACTAGACATAAAGAGAGTAATAGAATCGGACAGACAGATAATTTTTCTTTAAATACGGGGAGTGCTTCAATAACTTTATAGCTTATTTATATCACCTAACTCATTTTTTTTACTCACAGATTTTTGTCTGTACTTTTTCATTACGTGTATAGAAAATAAAATATTGGTAAGGTCATTAAATTCCTTTATCATTTAGTCACTATCGCCAGGAATTGGTTCAGTTACCAGCACCATAATTTGTCGGTTCCATAATTTATCAATTTGTTTAAAATTATCTGTTCCTAATTTATACCTTCACCTATTTTCTTGAAACACCTAAATTATAAAATTAACCTCTTTACGAAGTGCCTAGCATTTTAAAAAATATGTCGCTGCTTTCTAAAGTAGTTAACTGACGATTAGCCGATTACAAAATGGCTGAATTCAATTGTCATATTAATACTTTGTTCTCATCAATGCGACTTGCTAAACATGTAACCGTTTTATAATACGGCGTAAAACCAATCGTCAGATTGTGGAATTTAATTTTTTCGCTGCGTGATAAAAACTATAATAAATGACGACAAAAATCATAATGAAGAAACAGGGTGGGTAGAGCTTAAAGAGAGAATTAAAGCTTAAAATTGAAGATTTTTGTCTCTTCACATTTTTATTATCACACATATTCAAGTTGTCTCGATTCGTGATACGTCTAGAAATTTACCAAGTTTCAATTAAATTATAATTAAACAGAAAATATTTTTACGTGAGATATTCTAAATTTTCGACGTTGTAATAAGAGGTTAATACACAGTAATATTTAACGAATTTCAAGTACATTAATCTCCAAAAACGATCTGCGTAAGTTATGATTTTGTTTCAATTATTATAAATGCCTGCTTTGGGAGAGGGCGCACTCCGTAAGGACGAGGGTCGCACATGGAAGGATCCCTCAGTACGATAACATCGCGATATTGTACCCACCCCAGAATACCTCTTTTACAATATTATTATGCAAAGATACTTCAAGTCGAGTTGACTCGACGAAATATTAAGTACTTCGTATATCGTTTGCTCGTCAAAACCCATAATGATTTAGCCGAGCGAACTTGGAGACTCGACGTTTTGGCACATGGAATGTGTTTTTAAAGATATACATATGGTTTTCTGCTCTGTTTTGGCTAAATATTTAAGAGATTGAATCATGTTTAGAAGACATCTGAAAAAATTTCACAGTTTCGCAATTGCAGAACTTGAATAATATCAGTTGACATCTATGTTTCAACTCAACCATCTGTCACGGATTTAGAGAAAACTTTAAAGCTTAATATTTCGTAACGGATCCCTGAATAAAAAAAGTCTTCATGACATACCCCAATATTTTTAAAAAAACTTTTCAACCATATCCTAAACAATGAGGTATGCAAAAAAAATCATCCATATTGTATAAGTTGTTTTAACGACCTTAGCTAGAGGGAGAATAATGCGCACTGGACAGTGGGCAGCGTTCAATTTTTAAAAACTCTTGTAACGTGCACAAAATATAGTTGTAACGATTAAAATTTTGCAACACTCATAAAAATTAAAATATGTAAAATTTAAAATATTTCAAATCATTTTACATATTACTAAGTGTTTTAATTATTGCTTATATGCTAGTTTTTTTTTAAATATTAGTCTAATTAGGAAATATTACCCTAACAAGTAGAAGTAAAATTTAGTTAAAGAAGTTTTGAAAACTTAACTTTAATTTCACTCAAGCTTATTTGCAACCTGTATGAATAGAGGTATGAAGTTTATTTGCAAAAAAATATATATAAAAACGTACAAATTGTAAGCTTAATAATTTAATTTAACAATATATTTACATGCTCATATACCTACCTATAATAAGAGAACATCTAAATGATGAATCATAAGTAATATACATTAAAATATTCCATAGCATTCATTACAAATATAAGAACTTGCTATTAACTATTTAAACTATTTTCCGATTTGTACGTCGATTTTAAATTAATCAAAATTTGTACCACAATATCGCAAATATTTTTTTTATATAGTCAACATAACGAATTTTATCTGTAGGTATTGTCTACATGGCATTTTAGTTAATGCTATCAATCATTTTAGATATGATTAAATGTTTTAATTATTCCTATTTTGTATATTCACTAGTTTTTGGAAAAAATAGTCGATTTAGAAACTTTCACCCTCGCAAGTAATATTTTACGATTAATTACAGATTTACAGAATCTATTTCAAAAACTTAACTTTAATTTCACTCAAGCTTGCGCGCAATCTATATAAATAGACGTATGAACCGTAAATAGAAAATATATAAAAACTTTAAACTTAGCAATTTTACTTAACAATATATTAACATGCTTATACAGCTTCACAGAAAATAAAACACTTTCAATAAACAATAGGTAATAATAATGTTTATTAAAGCTTTCTGTATTATTTGCAACTACCAGAACTTATGCTACTGTTTAAACCATTATCAGGTTCATCCGTCAATTCTAAATTAATTATTAAATTAAAATTTAAATTTTTTTCAAAATCGCATCAAAATATTTGAAATATTTTTCCGTTGTTTATTTTATCTCTTTCTTTCTATTATTTCACATTTTTATTATAATCAAATATTTTCTTTTAATCTGGTGAATTTTAATTTGCATTAATAAAGTTTTAACATTCAACAATTTAATTTTATTCGCGATTAACGCGTCAATGTTCTTAAATTAACGTCGAAACTGCATAAATAACTTTCTATTTTAACAATTTTGGCATGATTCATAATTGCAATGCTCTATATACCTTAATTATTTTTGTACCACTGTATTCACGGATATGGGGACTTGTTAGGCACACTCCTCTGTGTACAGTCACGAACGTGCGCACACCTTGACAACATGCGCAAACTCCACCTTTCAATGGGACAAAGTAATTGGAACTACCCATAAGGGAAGCAAACAAACAACTTTTTTAAGAGGTTTTATTTCATAATTTTCTAGGCATAGTAAATATATATAACCATGCCAAATTTCATCTTGGTAATACTAAAATAGTTTGCTAGTAAAATGCCTGTGACATTAGACCAATAGACAGACAGACAGACGGACATGGCAAAACTATAAGGATTCCGAGTTTAGCTACGGAACAATAAGAAGGTTTCTGAAATTTCAGTTTCTAGACATAGTAAATATGTATAACCATGCAAAATTTCAACTTGATAACACTAAAATAGTTTGCTAGTAAAATGGCTGTGATATCAGACCAATAGACAGACAGTCAGACGGACATGGCAAAACTATAAAAATTCCGAGTTCAGCTACGGAACACTAAAAAGGTTTCTGAAATTTCAGTTTCTAGATATAGTAAATATGTATAACCATGCCAAATTTCAACAACTAAAATAGTTTGCTAGTAAAATGGCTGTGCTAAAAAGGTTTCTGAAATTTCAGTTCACGATACTAACCATAAGAATGAAATCATCTTGAAATCAGGTATTTTTAGAAACATATCGAATAAAATTTATGCGTCCGTTCGTCCTAAAACTTTATTGGATATTTATTTACGAATTTATAAACTATCCCAAATAATTATTCAGGTCTACTGGTTACACGAATATCATTATCAAATATTTATATTTTTGACTAAACAATCAAACAAGATGTTTATTTAATTGAATGGAAGCCCTTTTAAAATACATCTTAGAAAGAGCAAACCGACAAAAAGTATCGTATAAAATTATTTACCAAGTGTAAACTTTCTCGCCTGTGAATCTTCATAGAACGTCAAATATTCATTTCTTTAGTTAACCGTATGGTCATTTGATTTATACGATTACCATCACTAGTCTGTGGTTACAATTCCAATTACAATATAAATCAGACTTCACAAACAATGAATCAAAAATATATTCGAAAGAGCCATATAATTGATCATTAAAATACACAGCGAGGCGACACGCAACGACGCTCTCCGCGTCTCCGCACTCGTACGTTCCGTCTGTTATTGTAACATATTTATTGATTATGTTTGAGCATTCAGAATCAGTGTCGCGTTCGCTCGCACGGTAAACAACGTTCGGGCGGGGGAGAGTCTAAACAAAGGCCCGTCCGGCCGCATTTGAAAATTCATAATGATGAGCGGCCGTCTGCCGGTGGGCTCTGGACGTCGTAAATACGCACGATTTGTATGTCCATCCACTATTAATGATCACTTTGGGCAGTTCGTTGTTGTGTTTTTCGTAACCATGGAGGCAGGTGTCGTCGTGTCACGTGAGCGCGGCGGCTTCTTCACTCGCCCCGCGCTCCGGACATTTTAATCGCGACTCGTTATCGGCCATTTGTTTCGACCCGAGATGGCGGCCCGATATCAGTTTTGAGCTATTTAATGACTGGAATTAAAGTGTCCGGGGAGCGGCGGGCGAACTTGGTATTCAGCTTAAATGCTCGTTGAGCCATTTGTTTTGTGTGTTTATGTCCGTAATGTTGACAAGAATAAATAGTAACCGGTAGTGGAGTAATATTATTTGTGTACCAAAGTAAATAGTATTCGTACGAAGCAGCACAAGTTTCAACAAAGCAAAGTAGTTTAATGCTATTAAATTATGTGCAACTATTATTTAATGAAGCGTCTACAATACAAGTTTGATTAAATATCGTATGTTTGACAATGTAATTAACGCCCACGTGCACCATATATGGTCAAAACTGTCAGTCGGACTTACTGACAGTTAAAATTGTATTTCTCTTTATCATTAACTGTCAGCCGAGCCGGAACAAGAGTCTACTTTACCGACCGCGCCCTATTGTACGGTCCAATTCCTAAAGTATCCACACAAAATACGTTTTTAACTGTCAGTAAATTTGGCGAGAGTCCTGAAGGTGTGTGGTGCATTGGGCATAAGTCTCATTAACACATTCTACTCACAGAACAAACTACAATATGTCTGAGAACCAGAATTCAACCTTTTTTTATTCAATATAGAAATTTAGTGTAAATGATTTATATCTATTGATAGTACAGGGAAATGTCTCCTTATTATGTATCAAAAAGATCCGAAGAAAGGTCTCTTGTTATTAAAGCTCTCTTTTCTTGAGTCTCTAAGATAAACTAAATATAAATATAGAGGTCACCTAATTATTTGGCCCAAACCGGAAAATCATATTTAAAACTATTGTTCTTGCGACTTCATTCACATGAATCATAGGCTTTTGTCGCGAAGGTTATGGAATGTTACAGGTAGACTTACGTATAAAGGGTATAACAGAATGAAGTAGTAACATTTCCGGGGATGGATGTCCTTATGAAAGTGGACAATTTCCTTCATGTAACATTTCAATATTCCCATCAAAACGAGCGAGCCGTTTTTGATGGACCATTTAAGTTTTTTGTTTAAATTTGTACATTGCTTTTGGAGAAAGTTGTTTAGTGTTGTTAACGTATTAATCTGCCAGAAGTGTTCATCATACTATTACGTCTGTATCATTGAATTTCTTCAAATCATTGAAATTTGAATGATAACGACATTTGTCGCTCATAGATCTATTTTCTAGTAGGTACATTTCTATTATTCTAATTACTTAATAAATATCCAACTTAGTTACCTGAAACCTAAGCCGCTATTCCACATATAAAATAATTTATATTTAAGCAACACATTTTAACTCTAGTAGTATTAAATTTTGCAACTTTTTAAAATATAGTGTAAATATATAAATATATATTATACATATATTTTAAATATATTATAACCATAAAGGTACGTTCATTATATGGTTAAGTTATTTAATTACTTAAAGTTGTACAGGTTTCGAGGCCAAAAATTAAAAATGTATATTTATTGCCACGAAGCTTGTACAACCTTAAATAGTTAAATAATATAGCCAGGTAAACATCGGATCGCGAGATCAACTTGCGTCTTGCTGGTTTATTCTTTCTAAAGTATTCGATTCAGTTTATTCACATTCCAAAGTATTCGAATCAAACTCAACATTTTAACTGATTGAATCTAATAATAATAAAAGAATATAATTTAATCGGCAAATGAATAAACAACATTTTACTTTTATGTTCCCATCACGTCGAAACAGAAATATTCAATGAAGATATATCCATTCGCCGACCACCGCGATAAGTATTGTAGTTCGAAACGCTTTAACATCGAGCGGCGATCACCTTAAACGTTCTGAACTTCAAAAGCTTCGGCCGTATTGTAATTGCATAACATAATAAAAACTTAACAACGCAGTCTTCGCGCACAAATGCCAAGTCACTCGTAACTTTTAATTTGTTTGTCAAAAGCAAGTTCCCACATTATGAGGCGGTCGAGTTGTAAAGCGAATGTGGGGTCGCCGCGGCCGACGACGTAGACGCAACCCCGTTTGTTTACACCCGGCCTTTTAATTAAGCTGTCGAGTACGATTTCGGCTAAATTTTATACACTTGAGTTTTTCATAGCGGGCCGGATTAGGCCGTTCATTCGAAGTGTTACGTATTTGATACTCCATGATCCTCTTCGAGACAATTTGTATACGAAATCTCATGACGCGACTTTCGGTTTTAACTAATTAAAAAAATTATATATATATATATATACACACACATACATATATATATATATATATATTTATACATATATATATATATATATATATATATATATATATATATATATATATATATATATATATGTTAACGAAGTGAGTGACACTTCATTCAGCATGAAGTTTGCATATGATCTGTGCTAGCTGTCACTTGGACATGTCGCCACGCCACGATAGAAAAATAGGTTATGTTCTTAGAAACGATCAATGAATTATAATATGATATAGTATAATATTTTAATACTTAATTGATACGAACTAGTGAAGCAATAGCTTTAAATGTTGTTTCTCTTTTCAGGTGAGTTTGTGATTAATTAACGTTATAAATTGTTTTGTAAAAGTGTAAACATTTGTTTATGTAATAAATCTCTTTTCAGAGCAACTCAATGCTATAGTTTTACTGTTCACCATATTATCCAAGGATAAGAATTAGAAAAACATTATAAAACAACATTTCCACAGCTAATTCCCAAGAATAATGGACAAATTACAGTTCGAATTCGTAGTCAAGGCCAGTGAAGATGTGAAGACAAATATTATTTGTATAACAACAATTACCGATTTAGACGGCAATACCTTTGTGTTCCCGGATAAATTACAACCGGTAAAACTACACGATGCAATAATAAAAACACAAATCTTTCAAAAAATCAAAGCTACTTTACAAAACATATATACATATATACATACTTTACAAAACATATATAATATATATATATATATATATATATATATAATCGACGCATATTTTATAACTTTTTCGTGGTTTCACCGATATCGATAATATCTTTAATTTTTTTATTGACGATCCTTATATTAAAACTGTCGCATCTATATCGCAGATATTAAAACTATTTTTGTTCTGCATAAGAGAGCAGCCCGAGTCATATATAATATGAAATCCCGAGAATCAGGACAAGATCCATTTAAAGAGGCAAATATTCTGGCCTTGCCGTCGTTATATATCTATGAAAACCTATTGTATATTAAAAAGAACTTAAATTTCTTTGGGAAAGGGTCATATTTCCATACTCTTAATAAAAGAAATAAAAATAAAATTCATAACAGTAAATTTAGATTACAAATTACTAATAAGTCTTTTCTGGGCAAGGTGTCCGCTTTTTTAACAAGATACCTGAGGATACATTAGACTTTCCTATAGTGAAATTTAAAACGCATATTAAACATGTGCTTATTTCGAAGGCTTATTATAGCATCAGGGATTATGTTGAAGATAAAAATGTATGGAGGTCATTATATAGTAAAATGCACATTCTGTCTCTCATTAAGAGGGACTGATTGATTGTGTGTAGATATACGTATAGTTAATATGAACTGATTGATTATTTGTAGATATACGTATAAATAATAAGGATATTTGCTCGTAATAATTAGAAGTTAAAACGTGACACGTCAAAAGAGACTTTAATAGTCCTACTTGAAAGAAAATGAAAATACCAAATATACTACTTTCAGCTGTAAAATGAACAGTTCAAGTACTGCGAAAGATTTTGCATTAGTGTGTTTTAATATTTACGTGCAGCAAATGATTTCTTTGTAATTGTTGCAGTTTTTCACGAGTCTAAAACAAATTTCTAATGGAAATAATCGAATCGATATTATTTAAACAAAAAATTAACATCTCTATATGTATATTTAGTATTTTTATTTAAATAATTTCTCAGTTTAATTAAAACTCTTTTCTCTCACCATTTACAACGAGAATGAATGTTACGAATATTTAATTTCTTAAACTTTAATCTAAAATAGTTTTCGGTAAGTAATATTAAATATTTCACAATTACAGAGCAAAATATTCAGGGCGGAAACCAATTTTATCATATAATTTTAATAACGTGTTGAAACATAATTAAAAATTCATACACAGCAGGTAAATTATTTCGTCGTATGTACTGTATCGATCGATTGTGTATAAAATATTCGAGAACATTTGGCACTTCAATCTATTTACATAATATCGATTTTCCCATCAAAGGGAAATATGTAATTGCATAGGAAAGATTATTACGATCATATACTTAACATTTATTTTATTTCAAAAACTTATATGGAGGAAAGCGGAGTTCATAAAGTGGAGTGTTATTGTCTGTGTTTACGCATATATACACATAAGGAACATAAAATGTATATGTAATAATAGACAGGTATATATATGTAAGTATTTATGGTTTTAATTTTGTTTCACGTTGACAGTTAGACGTGAAGAAGCATATTAACCGCCAGCTGTCAACGTAACACGGTGTTAGCTGTCACATTTGATCATGAAATTAAATCGGTGTAACAGTTTATGTGATTTTGCCATGAATATATCACTGTGAATTAAAATAATATTTTAATGATAAGCATTTTATTTTTCATTTTAAAATAATTTAAAATGAAGTTAATATAACTTTCGGAAATATACACCCGTTTTTGATAGGACATTTGAAGATCAAGACGTAATTCGACATATTTTCAGTTCTAAAAATATAACCGCTTATTTGAGTATCGGTCCCAATTTATTTTGTTAGAACTTCGCTATGTACGCAACATCTATTTCTATGTGTTTTATATAATATCCTTAATAATCCAATTTTTAGTCCCATGATCTATATTTCAATACATGTCTGTCCACTACCTTGAATTATGTTCTCAAAATAAAAACGCCCTCGTAATCCTTCAGGATATAAATGTATTCTACTGAAAATTCTTTACAGAAAATGCAATTAGATTATGGAATGAACTGAATACAAATATACAAAGTGCGTCCTCATAGTCTGTGTTGACAAATTGTCTGAAATTACATTATCCATCATAATCTGCTGATCAAAATTTCTTCCATATTTCTTTCCCTTTATTCTCATTCTTATCTCTCCACCTATATCCTGAAGGTTAAAGTGTCTCTTTTTTGCTTTTGTTTTGTTTAATTTAGTATCAACCCTGTGTTTTTCATATTCATAACTGTATTGATGTCCTAACTTGTTTCGTATCACAGTACTTATTTTTTTCTCACGATTCATAGTGGTTGACTGTAAGAGATTGCTCCTGTAGAAATAAATCGGCAAGTAATTCTTAGTTGTCTAATCTTACAATAAAGTGTCTTAAATAAATAAATAATTTCATCAAATAGCTAGTTAGGATTAAATTTACGTCCGAGATGTTTATTATTCTGTGGTATACTGGATCAGAGGAAAATGTACAAAAGTATATTGATATTTAGATTTCGGCAAAACCAATCCAAATTTATTCTATACCAAATAAATTCATTTTTATAATTACATTTTCTGATAGTTTCGTCTTATATGCTATCGTTGCGTTCCGTTTCTAATTACTTTTTTTTTTTTATTTTAGTCTCATAATCTCAATGAAGTTAGTACATATTACATTGTAATAAAATCTGTAAGGTATTATTTATAAATTAGATTTATTTTAACTTAATAACACATCATATTAGTATTTTTACATTAAAAACTAAAATGCGGATCAACATTTGAGATAGCATATGAAGTCCGCAATAGTAGAGCTCCGTTTTTTGAAGCAGTCGATTGTTCGAATCATTTTTCGGTCTTGTCGACGTGTCATAATTTACGAATAATTTTTCGACCTTGTCAAAATGTCATAATTCACAAACAAAATTACGATCTTGTCAAAATGTCATAATTCACGTAAAAAAATTTCGACTTTGGCAAAATGTCATAATTCACAAAAAAAATTTCGATCTTGTCAAAATGCCATAATTCACAAAAAAAATGTCGACCTTGTCAAAATGTCATAATTCACAAAAAAATTCGACTTTGTCATAATTCAATTGTCACAATTCATGATTTTTGGTTGACTCATTCGAACATGTAAATTTTACAATTTTCATTTAGAGATTAGTCGTGGTGTTAGTTTACGTTTTGTTATGTGGAAACTGATGAAACTAAAAAAAAATTTGTACTTAAAGTTAAAGTAAGTTAAAATTAAAGAAATCGCCCTCGGTTGCCGTATTGGCAATTATTCAAGCCGCGACCGGAGGCCGCGTCGAAGTGGAGCGAAGCTACGGTTCGCATATCTCGGCCGACTTTTTTTTGACAAAGGCAAACGGCGATCACGTCCGAGGCCGCTCCCGCCGGGCCGGCCCCCAATTATTAATTGAATAAAAACATGGGGTCGCTCGTGCGCGGAAAGCTAAGGCGGCTAATGAGCGGCCCGCGAGACGCTGCGACCGCGCGTTCAAACTCGATGCTCGGCCGACCCCGTCGCGCCGCTGCTAGAGGCAATGGCGATGACGCATACGCTGTCCTTTTGGGTACAAATTGTTTTTTTTTAACCGAAACTTTGCAATGTTTTGCCACGCAACGGTGACGTAAAGAAGTCTCCTCTTCTTCTCCACTTCCCCCTTCTTTGAGTGATTGTAGCTTCTCATGTATATACTCGAATGGACGAGCTAACGCCACGCCATGATGACCGACCTAATCCACTGTGCGCTGTATTTCAAGTTTATATCAAGAAGACATAGTTTTTGAATTGGTTGAAATTATAGCAGAAAATGTAATGAAACTTTTGTTCATTATTATGAATAAAACAAAACCAAGTTACGCATTTGGCATGTCATTCAAGTATAATTTTTTTTTTGCCACAAGATTTCTACTCGAAAAAATCTATCAAACATAAGCACTACGAGGGTTCTGTACACACTTAGGTATTTATAAACATTTAACTGTACGTAGTAATTCTATTAAAATTTCACAAAGTTTTCATTTTTCAGAACGTAAATATATTGTCTACCATATTTTCACATGCGCATGTTTGAAAACGAATTCCACATTGTGTTAAAATTATTGATTTTCGGACTTTTCCTTTACTTTTGCTGTAGTACCTCTCATTATACTGACTCTCAATACTTTAGGTCGACCGGAGGCACCCCATAGATTTTGATCATCAGTTAGTAAGACTATGGTACACATAAAGGAAAAATACGATTTAAAGAGCCAGATCTCTTTACTTCGTGAACAAACCAAATTTCAATTTGATATTTTAAGCCGTTTCTCAGCAAATGGGCTTTGAACGACATACAGACAGACGGACAACCAAGTGATCTTATGAGGGCTTAATTTTTTTTAATTTCGGAAAACCTGAAAATATTTTAAGAAAATAAGTCGAAGAGTAAGCTGTAATCAGTAGAGAGGCTGGCTCCCTTCCATCAATACGAAACCAGTCCCGCGAGTTCATTAGCTAATGAAGTATCATATCATATATTAATGTGATGAAGTTCGACCTGGACCGGAAGTATTTTTCTCTTTTGATTATGGTGTTGATTGTTATTGTCAAGTTTCAAATTTAAGCGCATACCGATTTAAATAATCCCGTTTCCTTCATCTTGTTCTATAGTATGGTATGTTATAGATTTATGAACTTTATTTTTATTGCGCATATCCAAACTGAATGAACGTACAGTAATTACAAACAAAGGTTAAAACCTGACTACACTACTCGCGAAGTTGATCGATGTTAGGCGAAGAGAATAGTGTAGAGAAGTACTTCGATTCGCTTTGTGCGTACTTCAGATATACTCAAGACTGCGATTAACTTCGACGAGCACTTCGTCGAGGTAACTTCGCGAGTAGTGTAGAGGGCGTTTAAGGTTTCTTTGTTGTAAAAACCGTTTGCTATAAATGTTAGGTGCCAAAGAATTAGTTATTTTCTCATAGGAAATTTGGTGCTTTAAAGCTTGTAGCTCATAATTGTATAGTCTTGTACGTTATTGCTTTAAGCATTATTATTCACCGAAAAGAGTCGTAACATTTTTAGGATTACGTATCTCAGATAGAAAAATGAACATTTAGAAAATTACTTGGTCAGTGTCTCTGTATGTCACAGCCGTTTTTTTCCAGAAACTTCAGAGATTACTCGGTCAGTCTCTTTGTGTGTCACAGCTCTGTGTGTGGCAGCAAATTTACTCGGTCAGCCTTTCTGTCTGTTACAGCCGTTTTTCCAGAAATTACTTGGTCAGTCTCTTAATGTGTCACAGCTGTCTTTTTTTCCAGAAACTTTTTTAAAATATGAAATTAATACATTTTACATAGTTATAAAACACATTAACCTACATATTAATTTGGACAGTGAACAGTAATGGAAACAACGAAACGACTGTGACTTTCTGACTGTGAGACTTTCGATAAGAAATTTAAGCTATAAATGACATATAACAGACCGACAGGTAATTAAAACATTACCTGAAAATATCTTTAGAATAGGGTAAAACTATGTACGTCGAGAATAAATGATTTCCGATAATAATTATACTTTTGAATGAAAAAAATAGTACGACTAATACAATTTTTATGAAAATGAAAAAATGTACGATTAATACAATTATTATGAAAATGAAAAAAACATTATGTTTAATACGGTTTTTATGAAAATGAAAAAAATAGTACGATTAATACAATGTTAATGAAACTTAAAAAATAGTACGGTTAATACAATTTTTATAAAAATGAAAAAAATAGTACGATTAATATAATTTTTATGAAAAAGAAAATATAGTATGTTTAATACTATTTTTATGCATTTTAATAGGAGAAATTCATTTTGATATGGTATTTAGGTTATAATTGTTTATCACAATGCATTTTTTCAGATTTTGTTAAGTCAAAAGATTTTTTTTTTAAATATATGTATATATATATATATATATATATATATATATACATATTTATATATATATATATATATATATACACACACACATACATATATATATATATATATATATACATATATATTTATATATTTATACACGTATATATTTAGACCATATTTTTATATTATCGAAAATTATGAAAATATCGATATATAATCGACCGTAATTCTTTAAATTTTATAGTCTTACCGTTATTGAGGTTCTGTTGTCACAGAGTATACCTCTATAATCATTGCAAATAAAAAAGAACCTGTAATGAAATTGCAGAAATCCGGCATTAAAATAAAAAAAAGATCTAAATTAAATAGTAGAATGTACTCACCTACTTACTTTGTTGAAAACCCTAATGGGTTGCTGAGAGTAAGTCAATTCAAATTGCTGTTACACAATTTTCCTTTTGCAATAAGTATTTTAAGCAAGCTGTGTTCAACTGATATATAAAATACAGATATCTATTACAAAAACATAAAATAAACGTTTTTTGTCTTGACATGAACTCCACGGAGTTTTAAAAAAGAAACATTTGAAATCACACAAAATATACAACTCGAAACTCATTCAGTCAATCTACTATTTTAAAATTCTTTAGCGATGATCTCTACTCTGCAGGACTCTTTGACCACCGACTATTATGTGTTTGACATTGACGATATAAACGTAAACATTGAATATTTGAATTTATATGTAATATATAAGTTAATGTATTTGTAATACATTTACATAATTTAGCTTTCTACGCTCCTTCTCTATATAAACTTTAACTATGCCAAATCTCACACTCTTCCGTGTACGGAATATGCTTAAAATGGAGTACAAACTTTCTCTTCCCATGTTAATATAGTGAAAGTGTAGATATGCTTAAAATAATATGCTTAAAATGGAGTACAAATGGAGTATGCTTAAAATGGAGTACAAATATGCTTAAAATGGAGTAATATGCTTAAAATGGAGTAATATGCTTAAAATGGAGTATAATATGCTTAAAATGGAGTACAAACTTTCTCTTCCCATATTAATATAGTGAAAGTGTAGATATGGAAATTTCGGACAGCGCAAATTAAATACTCGATTTTTATATTTCACCGCTCGTCAGTTGTAAAAGTGAGTTATAAGATTTCTAAACCAATATTTTTTAGAATTTACCGAAGATAGTTCTGAAACTGTATTGCTGAAAATTTCCACAGAAAACATCCACCCCTTTTCACGCCCGAAGCCGCTAGTCAAAATTATGAAGATCACTGGTTATCTGAAATTCACTTAAAATATACCGAATAACTACAAATATATTTTAAATATCGTAGTTTTTGATCACAATAATTTTGGCCCTGTAAAATGTCTATGAGGTATATTTATGTGATACAAAATAAAACTAATATTTTAAAATGGTTTAACATAAGAATCATACACCCTTAAATGTTTACAGACATGTGCTTAAAAATATATGGAACCCTCGTAACGAGATTTGTGTTTAATTTTTTTTTTTAATTTCTTAAAAATATTTACATCACATATGTCATCTTAATATTTTATTCGAATTTATTCAGTCCCAAAAATATATGTGTTTACTACCTTTCTATTTGTTTCAAAAAGTTGGCAAATTTTAAGTAAAATAATTGATAAATGGCTGTGGTGTAATTTAATTTATAGATAAGTAATTAAAATACGGAGAGATAAATTACTGAATTCACAGAAAAAAAATATTTAAGCCAAATAATAAAAGTATAAGATATACAACAAAACAATGGTAATGTTTTTAAAAATATTTAAGACAAATAATCTACGTGTAAGATTATGTATCAAAACAATGGTAATGGTTTTAATAATAATGTAAATTTAAATAGAGGTGCATTTAAAACTTTTGATCAGTTGCATGCCTTTGTATATATAATGAAGTCATATTAAACATATTTGATTAATACAAATATTTATACATTTACCGTGGAAATTTTACGTTTAACTATATTATAGCGAACGAAGCTGTGATCTCTGAAGAGTTTATGATCACGTCCAATTTGAATTCTGTAAGTGACGTACAATTGAAATTAATTTTGAATTTGGTTTCATGGAATTGGCCGGTGGAAAGGAAACCTTGTTTTTCCTTAATCTATCGAATTAGAATGAGAAATAAATATAATTATTTAAATATATTGACATTTTAAAATATATTACCCGAATATTTTTATTTGTTGAAATTAACAGTAAAATAATAGTTGTAATTTTGTCTGAACGTGAAAAGTATAAAATGGATTAGATTTTTGTTCTTTATTTATTTATATATTTGGTTCCGTAAAGATAAATTCAAAGTATACCACGTTTTCTTATTTATTTCTATTTCGTACTCAAGAGTTGTCTAAACAAATTGGACTAATAGTTACACGCCCATGCGAGCCAGAAAGAAGATTAGGGAGCCTTAGCTTCGCTCAAATTCACACTAGTAATTAGTAAAACATCAAAGGCGAATTACCACAAAGTCATCGATGGGCGGGCGGCGGCTCAACGTCTCGCGATCTTACACACGAGTTGAAATAAGGGACGCGGAAGTCGAACTTAACTTTCGTATTAATCTGCATATTAATAATTTGGGCAATGTTATGTTAATGGGCGCCGGGGGGGAAGTTCGCGCATTTTAAACAATGTCTTGACGGTTGAGTTGGCGGGTACGCGCGGGAGCGTCAGTAGTTTACTAGTAGTCGCTACGATGTTGTAACACAGACGAACGAATCGCTAAATGTAACGTAACATATAAAACTCTTCATAAAATGCTGAGCTAAGAACAAGTACAAAAAGTTCTCACTAATAACATACCCCCGAGAGATATAAGCGAAATTGGAACAGCACGTAATCGACTGGTGTTCGCGAAGGAGTACCCCCGTCAATTGCTCATCGGCAAGACGAGCAGTAAAATAATTATAATCGATAGTAAGCGTCGGTATCCGGCGATGGGCGGCGCGAGGCAGGGCGGCGCCGGCGACCCCACATTAAAGGCAAGTTTTATTTGACCTCCAATTAAGTAGCAAAGGTTGGTTGGGCGGTCGACGACGCGCCACTTACGTACGATACGTTAACTAGCTGAGCGATGATAAAAGTTTTTATGTTACACTTACCTGGAGCGGGATGAAAAAAGGAGATATAAATACTTGTATCGCCGTCCGAGCGAGAACAGTCTATTTTTATTACCGACTCGCGCGGGGTGTGGGCCTGATATTTCGCCGGACACACGACGTGTTTTATGATGAAGATGTATGTAGTTTATTGTTGTCTCTCTGCCCTTTAATACGTAGCGGGATGAGCGCACGGGCCTCGCCATTTCATCTCATTCATTCTTGAGTAATATATTTATTATAACGGGGGAAGGTGTGGGCGAATGCAGTGAATTCATGTAAAAAAATATAAACATTACCGCTGAAATATGTTCATGTCCTTACCTGAGCGTTATTAAGAAATATAAGTTCTGTTCTTTTGATAGTCAGTGTTACCTGATTTGCGTAGACGGTTTTCTTTCTCCACTCTTCACTGGAAAAACAACCCTCTTTTGTCATAGGATTTTATTTACTTACCTGTTTCAGTATTTATTTACTTACCTGTTTCAGTATTTATTTACTTATCTGTTTCAGTATTTATTTACTTACTTGTTTCAGTATTTATTACCTGATGTTTCAGTATTTATTTACTCACCTGTTTCAGTATAGTTTACATATATTTTTACTATAGTTTTATTCACTCACTTGATTTTTTTTTGGTTTATATCGGCATATCGGTACTTTAGTTTGAAATATTTATAGAAATAAAGTTTTTATATCAATAACATATATCTATTAGGTACGAGTAGATCTCGCGCGACATGAATTTTCTTATATATCTAAGCATTTATAAATAGTTAAGAGTAATAGTATTCCTATTTAATTATATAAAAATATTGATTTTTCACAACGTAAATATATTGCCTAGTGTATATTCCACAGGGGTAAAAACGTGGTGCATGGAAAATCTACAATTAAATGAAACTATTTGATGTAGTGTCTACTTTATTTAAATTCTTTAAATTTTACCTAGGTAGCGGACCTAGGTTACATTGTATGACAATATCTTCAGGTGGGCAATTAGCAAAGATTCTATGTGGGTAATTAGGAAATAAATATCTTTGGGGGGGGGTTAAATTAAGGGGGCGGAAGTATTCCATTTTCGCAAATGAATCATTATGAAATAAATATTTTGTAATTCCAAAAAAAAATTGACTATTTTATTTACTTCTTCTATAATTCTTACAGGAATTATATGTAGGTTAATATGATAAATTATTGTGCCAAATTTCTAGTTCTTTTTTACGCCGCAAAATCTTTGTGAAAATCGACTGTGGCAGAACAACAAACAGGCACGTTCGTGATCTTATAAAGGTTCCGTTTTTCAGTTTGAGGTTTGAAACTCTAAAAATGTGGAATATAATTTTATTAAATTTCTTTTAAAATTTACTAGAATAGTTTGAGTGATTAAGGATTTAAATTTTATTTTGTTTCAAACCAATACGTATAATAATAGTTGTTTAATAATAGTTTTTTGTAATTAGTTGCATCCTTTACTTTCAAACTGATCTTATCTTTAATACCGTAAGCTATGGAATTAAAATTTCGCTATAAAAAAACATTAATTTATTGTTTATATCGGATCGCTCTGAGATAATGAAACCTATAAACATTAATACGGTACGTACTTCCTAATAAGGTTAAAAGCAAAGTGTGAAAGCTGAATGGCAATTGAATATCAACTTCAACGAGTTCATTTCATGTTTACGGCTTTTCCCGTGATAAAACTCGAGTGAAAGCTTTCGTTGCGAGTGGCTATAATGCCGCCAGTGCCTGATTTATAATGATCATACAAGCAGAGCGCCGGCGGCGGATGTGGCACGCATCGGCGCGTACGTAATGGCGCTATTACTGTTCGTAACTATTACATTGACAAAAAGTGTTATCTAGTATTTAGGCGCGAGAGCGGTAAAACATCGAATAACGTAAAACAATATCGCTGACACTTCGAATAGGCGGACTAATAACCGTTGGACTAATGGACTTTTTATGAAGATTGCCGTAATGCTTTATGAATTCTGGCAAAAGTGGCAAAGTTTATAATGTTCAATTCTGTTTTTTATAGATTTTTATAGATATTGCAGATAGCGTACGTTTATTTACGTTTACACGGTGAAAGCTCGTGCGACAGTTGCCGTTGTTACAGCCGTTGAGGCAGTGTTTTGCCATGATAGTGTAAAAAGTTGGTTCGTATCCACGAGGAAACTTTCGTGACAACAGTCTGTGTTAGAATTGTTATCTTTTTCTGATTTTGGAGATATTTTGAGATTATTTGAGGTCTTCTGTGGTTATGTTAATTCGTATTTGATTAAATTCAAAGTTATTGTAGTAAATTAATTTGACGCATAACTGCTCACAGAAGCAGCAGCAGTCTCTCTTTCATCTCTTTTTAAAATTAGGGTTGGCTTTTCTGCATGAGCGTCGCTATGTTTGGTGCGCTTCGAGCATTACCTCTATACTGCTCATAATTTAATTAGAATGAAAAAAAAAATTTAAAAATGCGCAATACAACACATTATGTAAGCAACAAAACAATAACACAATAACGCATTGTGCCACAAATAACAAACAAAACAGAAAAAAGATAGATAATTAGTTCGACTTTTTGATGTCGAGGGCGGCCTGCGCTATGGCAGACGTATCATCTATGTAGTTAAGATAGAATAGCGTTGATGGAGTGGCAATGGCAGTTGCTACCACACTTTACGATTCAATTAGATTTAACTAGATGTAGCTTTTGAGTTTTGAAGACGTTTTAATTGCAATGACTATAATCAAGGTAATATTCAAAATTAATGACATAACCTATTTTAAAAATTTGTTGTTGAGATAGAAGGTAAACGAATTGGTAAACATGGGTAAATCAAAAAACAAATTAGTCTTTTCTAGTTTCTTTTCATAGGGTAGTGATAAAATTTACTATCCTTCAAATGTTTATTTAGTCTTAATAAATGATTTAAAAAATTTAATTAAAAAATGTTGAAGATTTATTTAACTTATTCACATTTAATATATCGATCGTTCCTATGACTAAACATAGAAATTTTTAAATAAATATTAAAAACTAATATTTACGGAGTAATACAATTTTTGGAATGAGACTGTTATAAACTATGAAAGTTTTCTTTAAATAGTCAACAAAAATAAATAAATATTGTAATAGTAGAAAAGACAATAAGCATCAATTGGTTTGTTCTGAATATTAATTTTAAAAAGTACGTGAACATTTCAGGAATTTACTTAAATGAAAAAAAGTATTGTAAAAATAATTTTAAAGTTAATATTGTCATAAAATATATGATATTTTACGAATTTTTCTCACTTTTAGGGTCCGTATCTTAAATGGGGAAAAAAAGTGTTACCATTATGGGATCCACATTTCCATCTGCCACAGCTATTTCAATTCAAGTAAGTCAACAATATTTATACAACAATTTTGAAGAGACAAATAAAATATTGAAAATTTTTTAACTTTAAGTACTCATTTTAGAAATATATGTAAAACAGTTCAAGAGATATTTTGAACTATTTTTCTGAAAAAAAAATTTGATTTAAAAATTTGAAATTATCCATAACTAAAAAAGCATAATAATAACCCGCATACATTCAAATGATCGATACTCAATAACATTGATACAAAAATTTCTGAGAGGCAAATATTGATATAGAAATTTTTGAAGGGAAGACCTATTCGATTTTTTCAAAATATTACGCCTCATGTGGTAGCATATCAATTAAAGGAGTAAGATTTTAGTATTCCAAAGCTGTTTTTTTTCAAAATTTTATCTAAAATAGCTCTACACGTATTGCTGAAAATATCCACAAAAACAAGTCTGCTTCCGTAAGAGCTAAAGTTAGAGTTGTGATAAATATTGTTATAAGATTATTTAAAGTTTAGCCGAAACAATGACCGTGACTCTAACGTTCATCATTTTCGAGAAATTAATGATATTTTTAGGCCTGTGATTAATATATTAGGTAGTATTTTGGAAAATTAACTCAACATTAGTAAATTGTTTAATTGGAATACTATATATCCTAAAATATTTATGGAACCCTTGTGAAGCGAGTTTTGCTTAAACTTATTTATTGTTTGCTTATTTGCAATCAAATATGTATATAATTATGTGCTAATGGCGAAAAATATTTACTTAGTGTTATTCGAAAACAAAAAAAAAATTTCCAATAATTCGATGCGGTGATAAATATGGAGACTATGCCAGAAACATTAGGTTTGGCGCTAAAGGTATGAAACAATAAGAAATCCGAAAATAACACATACACAAATATATATATATATATGTATATATATATATATATATATATATATATATAAATATATATATCGTTACGTATATTTTTTGACAGTTCGACTTCGTGTGTAATTTGTGGTGTGTGATATTTTTGGGATTTGTTATTATTTGCGTTTTGTCGTTACTCTAAACTTTGTTTTGTAATAAATTAATTTTAATGTAAAGATCAGTCTTTGTGTAAATGTATTGGAACAATTAAGAACAGTGAAGAAACACAAATTGAGAGCTACTTCAATACGAAAAAATATCTTCACATAAACAGTAATATAAACATTTTGTGAGAAGACTGTTTACCTTTCTTTTTTACACCAATATCCAAATACTTTTCAAGAATCCTCATTACTAATGCAACAATAAAACTTATTCCTTTTACATATGTTTGTGATATAATAGGATAATAGGAACGTGCATTTCTAAATTAAATCATCTGATTTAAATATACTACGTAAAATTATTTTTCAATATTTCAGATACGATATTTTGAATATGGCAAATAAAATATCACAATGGCGAAAAAGGACTTTGCCTAAATTGGACGAATCAAAAATTGAATGTCAGCCCCGTGACCCGCCCACCCACCACAACCTACGGGTAAGAGAGGGGTTACTTGAATATCCCTCCGAACGTAGACTGGCTTAGGGTCTATGCCGCCTTCTCGAGAAACAATCGTTTCGATTTGTTTATCGTCGAAATATGCGTCGCTGCTTCGTCATGTTATGATGTTCGACTGAACCCCGGGCTATTTACTTAGGAGTGTTTACGTTAATATAATTATATCGTCTGTTTGCTGCAAACACTGTGCGACCGGCGGTGGCGGAAGCGGTACCAACTTTGTTGGTAAGCTGATAACCTTAATTGAAGTCAGACCGCCGAGATAATGAGCAACACTCGTGTCAAGTCTCAATCACGCGTCGCCCACCGAGATCAGACGTTAACGCCGAAGGATTACAAAAGGGTTTTTAGGCAACAATATATTCTTATAATGAAGCAATGTGAAGATGAAAGGGTTGAGTGTGGTCGGGGTATCAGGTGACCGAGCCCACAACGTAAAGGGTATGAGAACGCAGGTAAAAGAAACATTTTACTTGTAAATGATGCTTTGGAGCTTGATGATGAGAGCCCGCACAATTTCGTGGAATCGTTACGTA
The DNA here is from genome assembly GCA_039881145.1 of Druceiella hillmani. Classification (NCBI taxonomy): domain Eukaryota; kingdom Metazoa; phylum Arthropoda; class Insecta; order Lepidoptera; family Hepialidae; genus Druceiella; species Druceiella hillmani. The sequence continues at coordinate 1,351,294 of JAYKKI010000014.1, forward strand.
GTTAATCTGAACGTAATAAAGATGTGTTGTGCTCTAAATTTCCCTATTTTGTTTTACGTTTATTGTATAAAGTTCTTCTTGTTTCATAAAAATAACTATCGTGACCAACTATCAAATACAATTAAGCTAAATACTCGAATGAAGTTACAATTAAATTAAGCTAATAAAAGGTGCAAGCCTCATCCAAATAAACTCATCGAGGATGTGAAACTTCTTTAACCGTTCATGTTAATTTATAATAATCATTAGTTATCTAGAAGTGCGTTGTATTTTCAGTCGAAGTTATTGAATAAATTATAATGTCAAACTAACTTATATTTGTATTGCACGGTGTACAAAATGAATACACGAAAAAAGCGGTATGTACAACCGGTGAATAAACTTTTTGATATTCTTGTAATGGAGTTTGTAGTGAAACTTCTTGACTACGATTTTTCAACGGTTTATTATTGATTTTACAAAAAAAATACATATGTCGTCTATATAACGATTTAACGTGTAGTTAATATGACGAAAGCTGGAAACCGAATGTATCTTTACCATTCTTTGTTCTATTATATAACTAAACACATGAATCCAAAAAATTCACTTAATATAAATATTTATGGGATCACCGGAACTTGTATTTACTTGCGCGACATTTAATTTAGTAAGGTGTATTTAAATTCGAATAATATGATATCAAAGGTTCATACAACAAAAGATAATACAGTCCTGCTACTTTTCAAGTATTTTGGGAGCTGGAAAACTCGCTTTCACATGTGTTTTACTTTAATTTTTGCAGAATCCTCTCAAACACAAGTAATTTGAGATTATAGCTTCCATACAAAGAAAACTTGGTGCAGCTTTGTTACTTCTAAATTGTTTCGGATGATCATTTCAAATTTATATTCACACGTGTTCAAATTAAATTTGTAGAATCCACCAGTAATATGATATTGTCGCATTATGAACAAGAGTTTTCAGGTTGGACCTTTCAAGTGGAACATTACATTTCGGTTGGCACATTACGAATTAATATAAACTAATATAAGTTTAATTATAGACTAAACATTTAAAAAAGGTACAAGCTACACCCAAATAAGCTCACGGATGAAGTGAAACTCCTTTTATTTATAATAAGCATTAGTTTTCTTGAAGTTTCCTCTTTTTTTCTAATTATTCTGATTAAAACTATACTTTAACTAATTTGTAATAAATATATTTTCATTCGAATTTATCGAATAAATAATAATATCACACTCATTTATAAGTTTTGAATTATGCCGTGCGTAAAATTAAATGCATGAAAAAATTCGTGCATTTAATGTCGTGTCAAACGTTACATAATTTTAACGTGACAGAATGACTCAGTCGTCACTCAATAATTTTCACTTCAAAAAAGTAAAAGTAGTGTACGGTCGTTAGATGAATCCACATCTGTGATTAGTAACATGTTTACCATTTTGTTGGGTAATATTTTATAGCTCTAATCATTTAATAGATTTCATACGCTATTTTTTTTCCTTGACATAAAAGATAAAAGAAAAATATTAAAAGGGAAACCTCCCTTTTGTTATCTTTCTTTTATTGTTGGAATTAATAAAAAAAAATAAAATTTACGACTAAACTCGTGGACTATTTCAGTGCATCGTTTTAAATTTATCGAGCAAACCTTACTGAGCTGAAAGTATTACTCACTGAACTGCAAGCGTTATGTATTATCATTCTCGTTACCATTTAATTATAACGGTTGCGCAAATAAATACGCATTACTCGTATCGCGTTGCAGACACTTAGTTTCCGCTCCCGCTCCCGCATTACTTTTGCTACGTGGGTGTAGCCGGAGCTTTGCATTTTGCGGATGGAATGTGTAGTGTTGATGGATGCTTGTCATGCACTGTTGAAACAATTTATCAGTTATTTTTCATATGAATTGTAGATGACTCTATTTTTTCCTATTACAAAATATATGTAATAATACAGAATATGAGAATCGTTTCAATGAAAGCTTATTAAGCTTGGAGAGGTTAGCTAGGTTATATCGAAAATGAATAGAGGAGACAGGAAAATGATTTATTATAATAAAAAAAGGAATTTATAAATAATCTACCAAATCTAAATTTAACGAAATAATTACGGAAAAAAGTTAATTAACTGGAAACTGAATAAACGGGAAATTGGTTTTATAAAGATTTTTATTGAAGACCTTTAATACTGATATGGTATATAAATTGAATGCCTTAATTCTTTTTGCTTTTTATATATTTTTACGGCTTTATAGAAAACGTGTATTTATCGATAGTTTAATGCTTTTTTTGGAATAATTTGACGATAGAAATAGTTTACGGTTAAAGAAAAAATAAAATATAATCAACTTAGTCCGTAATATGTTTTTTGTTGTAGCGTTTTCCACGAAGGCCCTATCACAAGTAGCTTTTTTGCAATGTAATTTTTCTTCATTCACATTTCACAGCAGATAATAGAAGAGGCGAATAGCGCACGGTCGTCTTAATGTATGTACACTCGAAAAAGACTACACCGCATTTGGCAAAATACACGTCCGCCGAGAGGAGAGGCCACTCGTATTAATACGAGCGCGCATATTGGCAGACTGTATACACCGGCACGTCCACTTATATATTTAGATATTCATAACATGAGCGCAAAGGGAGAAAACGCGATGACACAAGAGCAGGCCGGAGGACAAGAGAGATTAAGGGGGTAGCGCGCAGTTCAGTCGTCTGTATCAGAATCGGGATTAGGGTCGGTGGCACAGGACGCAACAATATCCAAATACAAAAGATGGACTCTTCTTTCCGCTTATCTATTCAAATAAAAAAATCGTCCTCCGTAACAATTTCGCCTCTCTCCGCAAATAAAGGGATTTCAAATGGTTCTTTGATAATACGTCACATTATTGTATGCGCAGTAAGTGTTTTCGAGTATTTATTTATAGCGACGCGGTTACGCGACGTCGAGTTCGTCGGTTACGCACCGTCGAATTGGAGCAGTGCTGTTTGCGAATTGGATAACTGCCTGATATTATGTGCCTATTTATGTATATTGATGAAAGTGATTCAAATCTCGTCCTGCATTTTAATTTCTGAAATAAAAATAATTTTATGGCCCTTTAAACTATGATAAAACGGCAAAGACTGAAAAATTCATACAATAACACATTAAAAGAAATGAATGACGGGAATTAGAAATAAATTATGGAAAATGACGCGTTTTCAATTTTTTTGTTTTTTTTTAATGTTCTCTGACAAAATTGCTACTAGGGAATACTTGTCGAATCACTTCGGTGTCGTACATCCATTTGTCCGGCCGTCTATCACAGGCGATTGAAATTTAGCAGAGATAAAGTATGGTGACTCAATTATAGAGGTAAAATGTAATTTTTGATTCTGAGAGTTAATTTCAGGTGGGTTCGAATTGGGCAATAAAGAAACAAATTCTTTTAAAATATATGGTAATTTTGTTTGTAAAAGGTTGTTAAATGAAAACTTATTGCAGTTCGAATTTAACAATACATGTGAAGTATTGTTTTAACGTATAAATTTTATTTAATTCCCCCTGTACTGCAACCTGCGATACTGCTGGTCTCGAGCCTGGACAAAGGAGGAGGGTTCATCATAGGTTAATCAACCGACGTGATAAAAAAAATCATTCAGTTCCGTCGTCGTAAAAAAACATTCAGTACAGAAAATGAACCCAGATAAATTAAAATACGACGACCTTAGCAATATCTAAAGAATAATCGATACCACCTTCGAATCCGAACATGGATTGTATATGGGAACACCTCACAAGGATGGAAAAGTTCACCAACTAAAAAAAAATCAAATAATTGAGTCAGGTGGAAAGTAATTGTGAAAGAGGCCCATAAAGGGTTGTAGCACCTTGAAAGGAGAAGAATTTGTTTAAATCTTTTTCAGAAAAAATGCCTAAATATTGTCGTCACCTACCCTTATCATAAAAACAAAGTTTGGAAAATTCTATAAATACATGAATATTGACAATTAGGTATAAATTGAACTAAAATTATCAGGATTGAATAGATCCAGCGCTATTAATCGCTAAAAACAATTTAATAGATGAATTAGTATCGACAAAAATATTTCTAACGATGTAAAGAATTACTTTAAGTCTTGCACGTTTTTCAATTTTTTTTTTCAAAATTGACATGTTCTTCAAAACGCTGTCGTCATCTTTTGCTAGCATCCAAAGCCGAGAGTGGCTATGTGGCACTGCACATAGTCGAGGTGCATTACTGTTAATAATTTAAGTGTGGGGGGGGAGGGGGCTGATGGAATGCAGGACTAATTGTGCAAGAATTGCGTGCACTTGACCGATTTTTTAGATATTATCTTATTACAATGTCAAGAAGTCAAGGTGTAACGAAAAATGTATTAATTCACAGATAAAACGTGTCCAGCGTTTTCTTTTCTATATTTGTAAATTTTTATGAAAATAAGGCCTTTTTATTTCTTTTTGCCTAAAAAGGCTGAAAGAACATAGAAAAATGTTAGTAAATTTTAGTAACATTTCCCCTTATCTTCGATATATGGTGTTTGATGTAAATGAATTCACATTATATCCATTTAGCTATTATATTAATAGTCCACGTGAACAACGTCGTAAGAGCTATTTCATTAATGTAAGCATAATTCAACTAAGACCAACTAAAAGTTAAATAAGCTCATGGGCAGGGAAACTCCCTTAGTAAAACAATCACGCATAAGCAATATGTACATACGTATCTTAGTCAATCGACAAATATACTTTGCCCACAATTAGTACGTAATCGAAGCTGTCTACCGAAAATCCTTATTTAAACTGGGTCAACATAGCGGAGAGCTGAAAAAGTTTGGGCAAACTAGGAATTCTACAATTTCCGTTCAACTCAGCTGTACCACGTACTACCAATGTTCTTCTTGGTTTATGCGATGAAAATTTGTTTTTGATAATAATTTGTAAATGTGCATTGGGGTTATAACTTTATATATATATATATATATATATATATATATATATATATATATATATATATATATGTATATATATATATATATATATATATATATATACATATGTATATATATATATATATATGTATATACATATATATATATATATATATACATGTCTTGTAAAGAGTATGATGAATTATGTAAGTTCCAGAATATTTTATTATTGGTTTATTATTAAGCTGTTATGAAAGCAAATGAATTTGCCATAGCAAATATTTACAGTCAGTAATCAGAACGACTCACTAAAAATTAAATGGCCAACAAGGAGAATTAATTAGTTTCATTTTCTCCACGATAATGCTGGACCACATGCCTCAAAACAAATACGTCATGAGCTAGGTTTCGCTGGTAAATCCCCGTTAGTCATCTAATATTTACTTGTTCAGAGTGAATATTGGGTGGTTAAGTGCGATGTACTAATAGTGCCAGTCAATAAAATCGACTGAATAGATGACTTTCATAAGAACCTTGTTAAATTTATCAAAACTAAGTCATTAAATGATTATGCTGAATGTATATTACCCTGCGTACAAGAAGGCGTATATGTGTATTTCTAAATGCACGTGCGTGCAAAGTGCACGCATGTTTATTTAGAAATACATACATATATATATATATATATATATATATATATATAGAAATACGTACATACAAATACATTTTCAAATACATTTACAGCGTAATACATAATTGTAATAAAAATAAGATTACCGTACGTACGTTTGGCAGTTATGCAATGTATAACTTAATATTCGTCTCAGTCGCTAACCGAAAATATTGTGAAAGTGAAATCTTTGCAGTATTTTAATTGTGGAAATAGAAAATTATTTTTATTACACAGACGGAAAATTCAGTGTCAAGATTTAATTATAAACTCGATAATATTAGGACGGCATTTTCCACCTCGACCAATATGGCGGTCTCGTGCGCTGGAATTTGTTCAATTGATTTAGTGTCGGTAGTTTACGTCAGATTTATGTTATTATAAATAAATTATACGTCTCACTATTTTTATTTTAATAAATATTAACATAATTATAAATTTGTGCAAATGTATATTTTTATTAATTTGTGCTAGAGAAAATATTATGTATTTATTTAATTTGCACGTATATGTATACGTAACTAAGAGCAATACCACATTCCGAAGTATATAATGAAAAAACAAACGATAAGCTAATGAGAACTAGATAAGCAAGTAAAGGTCAAAGATCACCTTGATTAAATAAATTTGCCTTATACCAATTGTTTATATTTTTGGCAAATCAATTATGTATATTGAAGCTAAAACAACCGGTGAAATGTGTATTCGATTATAAATTAAGTAACAAAATATTAAGCTTTGCATATTCCATTGATTTTCTTTTTAATTCCAAAACTAAATAAGTTGGATTACGTAAAATAAATTCATTTGAATGTACTAATTAAAACTTGTTTCTCGGATTTTTCACGACCTTTACGTATTCTTGTTTGGAAGTGTGAAGGAAGGGGGAGATACAACCAATACAACAGAGAGGGCCGGGACTTTTCTTTAAGCTTCACTTAATATTTCGTAAACTGGGTGAAAAATGAAAAAAAATTTAAATTTATTTTTCTACATTTTAACTGAGGTCTTTGTTTGAAGCACATATTGGAAAAAAAATATTTTCGTAAGTTCAAAATTGCATTTATAGAAACTACGAAGGTGTAAGAGACAGGCGGATACACATGGACATAATGAAAATTTAAGGATTTCGGTTTTGACTATGGAATCCCATAAATGCTTACGACTAAATAATGGCAACTTACGGTAATTAATTATCTGTGACGAATTATTAAACTAATATTTTTCGACTTAAAACATTTGGCTCAGCTTTCAATTTTAACTTTTTTTAATTTGCAGTTTAGCCCATTTTTTATTCTTTGACTTTGCAAAGAAGTTATTGATTTCCAACCACAAAGTTTCCTTTACTTATTTTATTTTATAAACCTGAATTGAAAATTTAAATACGTATTTAAATTTTCACAATTAAACGAAAATACGTGATGTAGTATTATTAGTATTTTATTTATCTTTGCTAATTGTCCACTTGAAGACGTTGTAATACAACGAAACCTAAGTCGTGGTAAAGAATTTAAATAAAGTAGAAATAATACTACATCAAGTATTTTCATTTAGTTGTGAAAAATGAATTTCTACAAAATTAACGTCAAACAAATTCAAAATTAACGCCAAACAAATTCAAAATTAACGCCAAACAAATTCAAGATTAAAGCCAGATATATTCAAGATTAAGTAATTTAACAGAAAATGTTTTATTTTTTCACAAATCGATAATGCTGTTGTAGGAAGTAGAACAATTATCTTTGAAATGAAAAGTCTTTACGAAATATTGAAGGGATATTTCAATTGCGAATATTTCTATTATACATTCGCAAGTTTCTACAAGAAAAACTAAATATATGCCCTTATTTAAATTCTGGAATAGATATACAAAATGTGGATCTAACTCACCTTTCCTACGAATCATAATAACGTACAATACGCTTTTTAATAATCTGGACCAAGGATTAACTAAAGTTTTTAAACTTGTTAAAACGATATTTTCACGAAATACATACTCTGTACGTACGAACACTGTAACAAAGCAATTATGTTCACACTTACTAAGTAAACATATACAGACACATTCACACGTACAACTTATGAAATTGTCACGTAGGTACACTATAATGCATAATATACATAAACAGAAATACTTGTACAATGCTTTTCATAACAACCATATACTAAAAAGATTTAATTTCAGTGATGTGTTGACACTAAGTGAATCACATTTTTAAACTAATTACTAGCTATTTCCAGGCACGAGATTACAAAATGGTAGTAATTTGTATTGGATCGTGAATTTTTCTAATTATTTGTTTGTAATTCATATATCGTGTGTGTATAAATTTTTATTTAATGAAAAAAATCTATAAATTCATCAATGTACAAGTGAGCTATGTATTAAGAGATTGACGTGTTACTGAAAAAATCTAGCATTACCCTAATAAAATTGAAACAACGTTTAAACATTGATTTACAATATTCATATTAATAATTTTACTTCATTCAATTGCTGTAGATCGTGACTAAATTTCATCGATTAGTTAATTATTCTTCATCAATACATTATATTTCTATCTTAAAAGTAATGTTTATCATTAAAAAAGTTATTTTTACTCAATGTTCCAAAAGTATAAAAAGCTATGATTTTGGAAATAATTATAATTCGAAAATAGTGAGGTACGTTATTTTAAACAACATGGAGCGTTGTAGGGAAATTTGACAAAAGAAAACCCGTGAAAATATTCTCTCTTTTTACCCTAGAGTGGATAGAATTGATTTGTACACGAAAGAAATGTATATTTTTTGATCATGTGCATAATCTTGTGTGTCTAACTTCATGGGATACTAAAATATTTGCAAAAATGTTTCCCTACAAAGTGACATTTGGCATATAAACCACTTTGCAAATTAACCAAAATGATCGCAAGATTGCCATATGATAAATAACATTTATCCTTCATTGATTTTCAATGTAAAAAAGATTAGTTCTTTTTAACATAGCTATGTCTACATTATATATTATATTATATTATATGTATATATATATATATATATATACATATATATATATATATATATATATATATATATACATATATATATATATATATATATATATATATATATATATATCATAGCTATGTCAACAATACTTTCAAATTCATCAAAACGATCTCAAGATTGCCATATGATAAATAACATTTATCCTCCATTGATCTTCAATGAAAAAAAATTTGGTTCTTTTTAAAATAGCGTTATCAACATTATTGTTCCGTTTATATTCCTACACTGTGATTTCATTATTAGGTTTATTTTTATCTCATATCCAACAAGATTATTAACGGGGTCATGATTTTAAATGTGTTTATATTGTACTTTAATATTTATATTTTCATCGTTGTTCATTGATTTTTACTAGGGAACCAGATTAACTAGTGAACCAGATTTTTACAAAAAAATAAAATTGTTGTACTGCCCACATGAAAAACCAACATTAAAAATTAATCGCGACGTAATAAAATTATTAAGTGACATTTTATAACGATTGTAGAAGTATAATTTTGTCTCTATCGGTAAAAGAACAGAGAAAACCATAACGAAATTCTGCATATCTCACACACATTGCTCAGAAATCAATGTATCTTGACTCAGATATTTAGTTAAATTTTTTACACTTGTGTAGCCGCTATCTATTTGAAATACCGAGAAATTTCATTTAATATATTATTTGTTTATACATATTACAAAAACATGAAGAATGCGATATAGAAAATATTAATTTTTAACTATGGAATAAGGAGGAAATGTATTCTGTTTCATAGATTTACATAAACTTTCATTAATGGCAATTAAAAATTAACCCATTGAATAAGCGTAGAAGTTACGTTACAAGAGTTCAGTATATATTTAGATACATATAAACATTTAAGGTTATTTGTATAAAACTAATTGCAAATATTAATGTTACTTTTCACGATATAAACCTATTGTATAACTTTTACAGTCGTAAAATACAGTGGGTGTATCAAGAATTATCACTGCTATTTTTCAGTGAATTTAAATGAATATCTAGTATCGCTTTTTCCTAAATTTTTTTTAGCAAAATCTCTAGAATCAGCTTGCACAGAATTCTAAAGAAAAAGATTTGAAATTTTTTGAGTCGCTATATAAATATATATACATATATATATATATATATATATATATATATATATATATATATATATATGTATATGTATATAATGATACATATATAATTATATATCTCTGTAATTAATTAATTATTTATTTATTTCAAAGGTTTTAACTTCGCTAATAATTATAGAACACGAAGTAAACAATTACACGAGATATATTATTTCGTAGCATTTAGTTTAGTTTGACAAAATTTGTGAACTGATTTAGTTCTCTACCGCTCATAAATACAAAATCTCTTGATCAGCGTACATAAGAAATTAACGGGAGCGAGTAAATCTGAGTTAACTTCGTGCTTTCGAAACATCCGTAGTGAAGTCACGGTAATAAGGACGTACTACCCTTAAGTAGAGAATTCATAACTAATGTACTCGTGAATATTTCACGCCAGTAATTTATTATTACCCTGTTTTCAGGTGTGGCGCATTTGTCTTTCCATAACATTTACATAAATATATTTTGTGACAAGTAAATTTCAATTTTAAGTGAATTTTATGGAGGTAAATTGTTAATCAAATTAAAACTGATTACAACACTAGGTTTCAATAGCACGGCTTTTAATTTATTATGATATTAGTTAATATTTCAAAATCATAGCCAGTCGGCTAAAGAAAGAAAAAAATTCAACTGTGAATTCGATACTTCATTTTATTTGTTTATTTAGATACAGTTACGGAATGTTTACAGGCTTTACGCCTTCGCGTTTCAATACTGATAACGACATTTAAATAAATTCAATAACATTGCAGCATGCAACAATAACACATTTCAACAAGTACGTCACAATCTGGTGTAATTGCGATCAGGTGATTGTGGATCAGGTGATTGTGGATCAGGTTTATCCTGGGAAAGTGGAAATTTTCGATATAACTCGGTTCTAGCCGGTAGAGAAAAAAAGATGATGACTACACGAGTGCGGGTAGTTGTTTGATACAAATAGCGAGGGTTTTTCAATATATAAGGGCATAAAATAATTCCATTTAATAATCGGAAAATAAAACTCATCAAAGAAACTTGTCTCGTGTGCTGCAGTGTATGATAACCAGCATATTCGAGAGACAATCTGTAGGAAATAGAAAAGGGACGTAACCATATCGTCTCATGTGCAAATATCGAAAGAACAATAATTGGATTTAGTTTCAATAATAGAACTGGCTTCTAATTTGCTTCGTCCTAAAGTCAAAAATAATCGGTTAATTGTGGAAATAATTCAGAAGCGCCAAGCATACAATGATATAATTTAGTTCGGTATTTGATGCTAATAAATCTAACAATATTATCATATGGATTTATAAATATAATTTTTAAAATTTTTTAAAAATTAGATTCAGAAAAATTGTATGAAATATTTTCACCGAAAATTTATAGATTTGGTAAAAAATATCAGAAAAACACGATCTACTGCCGTCAAATCGATGATAAAAAATAATTCCCCCACTCTCTTCTCATCTAGATTCAAAGAGAATTAAATATAAATATTGTTTTGATTGTAATATGTATTTCGAAGTAAACTATGTGAGTAATATAATTAATCAAATTAATTTTTAATTCGTTAATTCACAGTTATTTACGCCTTGAACTATATGAAAATATAACACAACATATAGCGTATTTAACATTTTCATTATTTTTCATATCTCAAGTAAGTTGAATAAATAAATTTCGTAATTTTACGAGATTAAATAAAGAAATTTCGTAATTTTACAAGATTATGGAATTTTCTTAACAAAGAATTAAAAGAAGAGCTTGTTCGAAAAGCCTGTGTAAAATCCAGTACTAATGTTGCAAATACTTTGGAAAATTGCCTACAGGAAAGTCAAAGGCAAGATAAAAACAAGCTCAATGGGCAAAATTTCAAGTCGACTCAATAAAGCGGAAGAGTGTTTTACGAGCGGCGGTAGATTTGTGTGCAGCGGTCAGCGGCGGGGCGGCCAATGATCTTGTTGTTGTAGATAAAAACGACTCGAATCCCCGATGACATATAACGGCATCGATTTTACGGCAGTAAAACTGTTTTTCACGGATGTGCTTAGCGCGAACGGCCGACGGATGAAATGACGCAATAAAACGGGTCGCGGCGGGAGCGGAAGGAAGTGGCTCGTGCATTTTATTATGCGAGCGACTCGTCGATTTGCACTTACGGTGACATCGACTTCCTTATTACTTAATTAGCCACTATTTATGGGCCACTGACAGATCTTTAGGGGTGCAATTTTACTGTGCTCTTGGAGCCGAAGTTGCCATCGACAATGTTAATCTGGATTTAACATCTAAGTAATTCAATTATTCACAATTCGATGTGAATAGACAAACATTTTTATATCACAAGTAAAACTATCTTAATATGACTAAATACTTATTAATTTTTTTTTATTTTGATGAAATAAGGTTAGCGATTTTTTTATTTTCAATTAATTAATTACATTCCCTTTAAGAAAACTTTGATGATTTCATATGCTTTACATAACTTTTTTTAATATTTATTTTAATTTAGTATATATTTATTAATTAATATATATTTTGTTGTACTGCTAAATTCTTAGTTATTATAACATTTTTAATTAATAATAAAGCGAAGGCAAATTTCAAATTTTTGACACTTTTTCTATATTTAAGATCTTAAAAACATTAAAATGATTCACGTCTATATGATGTAATTTAATATGTTTAGTTTATTTCAATATTTGGATACCTCACCTCTTATTAAAAAATATATATATTTAATTTAAGTGGCCATTGAGTTTAATAAGGGATAAAAGCAAAAGAAGTTATTTTTTATGAAATATTATACAATTTTGTTTATTACGTTTCTCATAACATCAATTATAATAAATATTGTAAATACTTTTTTGGAATGAAATAACAAATTTATTATAATTATTGAATGCCGTCTAGAAGAACTTAATTATTTGGATTTCTCGTACATGTAATAGCATTTTAACCAATGAGCCTGTATTTACATTATATTATGTTAAGATTATAATTATAGCTATCAGTACGGACATGTAATTTTTTTTAATTTTTGGTGCATGAAATTAATGTAATCCACGTATTAACTAATATGGAGGAAGTCACACCTATAATTTTTTATATTCGTAAATAAGATTTTCAAGTATCAGAAAATAGTCAATTGTTGTTTGAAATAATTAATTTTTTTATTTCATAATTATTAAATATATTCAAGGAAAATAATGGGTTCATTGTGCTAAAAACATTTTTTGTCTTATGAGTTGAGGTTAATGAAGAATAACATGTTAACATTTTGTTGTATCGCCTCTATGATTGCCAGTCTTCAGATTTTTTTCCCATAATTTCTTTATAAACCACATTGCATAAAATGATAATTATGTCAGGATATCTATGATAAGGTCTTTTTTAATGTATTGATATAGTATTTATACTAATTATTTTTAGGTCAAGAGTCGACGTCTATGGCCTACGACGGGAGTCATGCGTAGCACATTCCTCTACGAGGATACGCCCGTCGTAGTACCTACCTACGATAATTTTTACGTGTAAGAACTGTTAAATTATCTAATATTTACATGAAATTTAAAACTATGTAAGAATTGACTTCTCTCATTACTTTTGTTTCGTAGCTTTTATTTGTTTATTTTTAGTAGCGTATTTATAATTGAGATTCATTCAATCTATTTGTTAATCCATTGTTGAGTTTTTAAAATAAGTATATTTATAAACTTAATTAGTCTCAACTTATATGATATCGCATTTCCTTAAGTTAGCAACGCAAACAGGTGACTTTGACCTACATTCTGTTTGACACTTATAATGTTTATGTTTTGTCCCTTTTAGTCGAAGCGCATGTTTAATCACATCCATAAGGTCCAGCGAATAGATTTATAGACAAAAATAAACTTATATTTGGCAAGTTACTTACGATAGCGGGCGGTGGGTAGTCAACTTTCGCCGACCGCAATATTTCTACGAGGTGAACCATATGGATGTCTTGTGTCGGAGCAATTGTTCAAAAAATAAATGGCTCCTATGATCAGAAGCGAGCTCCACAGACCGCACTGCGTTTACAAACAAACAAACAACAAGTTACGCGCGAGTCGAGTCGGGGCGCGATCCCTTCTTCGGGGGCGCGCGAGTTGTACAAAGTTGTCCGCGGCGGGGCGCGGGCGCGGACTGGGACACGGCGCGGCGGCGGTCGGGCGGAGACTGGCGCCGCACGCACACGCAGCGCGCGCCGCCCGCCCCCGCACGCGCCGCGCCGGCCAATGGCGTGCGTGCGCCGCCCCGCGCCCCCCACCTCCGCTCCCTTAACCTTGTCACGAATTTCGCTACGATTTCGACCCGCCTCGCCGCCGCTTGTTTTCACCGCGCGCCCTCTAACCTAATACCGTCGGCTTCTTTAAAGCCTCCGGTAATTTTTTTTTCATAAGCGTAATCCCTATTTACTCGGTTTCCCTAATATGTCTAAAGCTCGCATCGTCGCCGCCGACAGCGAGGCGCGCGTGGATCATTTTCCACGTTAATCACATTCGGAGGGCATTCACCTTGTCATCCGGCGAATAAAACAAATCAAAATAATACAAAATTAGCCTCGTAATAAACCTTTAATAAGACAAAATTACAATCACGTGTCATTAAATTGTGACGGCTAAATTAAATTATAATTTCAGACAATCTCCTGCTCAGCCAGAATAAAAAGCGATTGTGGAGGCTGATGTTGACACTCGCAGCTAAATACACAGGAGTTAATTACTATCACAGTTATCGTCACCATTAGAAAATTGTAGTAACTTGAAAAAATGACATACACGTGTATATAGAATAATATAATAAAATGCCAAATGAGTAATTATCTAATCTTTTCTTACAAAGTGAAAATATCGGTGAAAAATATAGGAAAAAGATATTCAAAATCACACAATTAAAGAATTCTAATAAAAAATCAAAATGCTTTTTATTCTTTTATCTATATTTGATATTCCTGTTTAAATAAGCAAGAGGAAGAATACAAAATGAAGTTCTTAATAGAAGCAACGAGTATATAATTTATTAAACCAATATTATAACGTACTTGTTTATATTGAATCATAGATATAAACCATAAGTTTATTCTATACTTTAATGCTACACTCATCGAAGGCATATTAATAAAAAAGGTTTGTTTCGAAATGCAAAAGAAACTAAAAAAATGAAATGATAGATTACTATAATGTCACAGTCTTACTGTAATTCTGGAGTGAATTGACACGCATTTTTTGTACTTTTAACAAGGTAGAAACTATAGGACAAGGCAAGCTACTTAGGATAATGGGCGGTGTGTAGCGTCGTAATAATGTCATTGGCAGAGTACAGGAGCTCCGCCAAATATGTTATTGTGACGCTACGTAAAACCTAATGAAATAGATGAGTAAATCCAATAATTATTTTTAAAATATTAGAACGTGTATTACTACAGAAAGCATTGTGCGTATAGTATAAGTTTAAGTAAGTATAGTATAAGTTTAAGTTTAAAGTTATGATACCATATTTCTAAATTATTTTAGTTTGATTTATTTATAACTTTCTGGTGTTTCGATGCTTTCCTTCCAACCACTTTCTCCATAGCTTGAGTGGGGCGGGGGCGATATATTTAAATAGTAAAAAACATATTTGCCTTTTTTACTATTCAATAAATATCATTTTAATTAAAATCTTCATATTGTAATATCTTTACATATACATTACCTTATTTGACAAAAGCTGCCGCTGATGTAAATTTAAAAATAAAATTATATTTTCATGTTTAAATATTAATTAATTTATTACGTGTTATACTGATTCGGTATCGAATTGACCCGGGTTGATATTATTTCTCCCCAAAATTTCTGATGGTAAAATGTTAAGGTTTACGCTAAACGTAATTGTCGATTTATAATTAATCAAACGTTTAATAAACATAAACATTCTAATATTAGTTGATAGATTTGTGTATATAAGAAAAATATAGTAATACAATATATTTATAAACATATAGTATAAAAATATAGAAAAATATAGTAATACCGTGTGAAAGTTTTGTTTTAGCTTAGTATATTGATTGTGAGTTGGTTACTTTTAAAAACAATTGCATGTCTGTTTCTTTGTTTATACATGTATCACAAGCCGTTGCGAACAATATGAGTTGTCTGCGAAACCACTGTGACAGCATTGAAATTATGGTTTAATATTGTACTAATAAGTATAATAACAATTTATTTGCGAATAAAAAGCATTTTCAAATAGACATTATTTTGAGAAAAAGAGAATTAATAAAAGAAAAATCAATTAGCTTTTCTAAATTTACTTATATAATTTATTATCAAATAAATGCTTGGTACGCGGTTCCGTTAAGTTCATTTAAATAATATTTCATATTTCTATGGTTCCATTAATTAATATGCAAGAAAATAATTGAATAATACTAGCAATCATTAACCATTAATACTCCAATTACGTAAAAAAAGAAGTTTCTGACAGCTAAGAAGCGGGAAAAACTTTGCTAAAGTATTACACAGATTTCATTTCATATTTTTTTCTATATACAAGTATATTAAGTATATATATACATATATATGTATATATATATATATATATATATACACACACACACACATATATATATATATATATATATATATATATATATATATATGGGTGTGTGTGTGAAAAATATGAAAGTTGGATTCGAGTACACGGGTTAAAATATTACCTGGAGTAAAAGAATAAAGAGAATGTAAGGAAAGAGCATTACAAAAAATTTAAAGATGTCCCTGGCTAAATTTTATTTCAAGCACAGTGTAACATATAGCATTATTTAACTCCTTTTAATGAAAACTTACAATTATTATAATAATGAGGTACTAGCGTGACCCGTGCGAAGTCTTCGCATTATTTATTCCATTATGAAGCTCAGATGACAGATCAAACAAATATTTTACTATAATTGACATATAGAGGCGCAAGTATCAAAAGCATTGAGCTAAAGCGCCACTTTATTTATACGTGAGTGGATTTGAAATTAAACAAAAATTTTACCGACCGTCAATCATATTGACGTTGAGCCGTTAGATGGCAGCATTGCTGTTTTGTGTATATAATTTTAATAAGTAATTAATTTGCAAAAACAATAGCAATAATAAATTTTTTAGTTGTGGATGCCGGTAGAGTAAGCAATTATCTATAAAATGATATATAATTTATGTGGATTAGTTGTGAGGTTTTTTCTAAAAAGGGAGTGTAACATCTTAACCTTAGCGTATTAATATATATGATGATGATGATGATGATGATGATGATGATGATGATTTAAAAGTATTCCCTTATATATATTTATTGTAACACTCATGTATTTATAGTAACACTGGAAATTTTTTTTCCAATATTTGTTCTAGAAGACTATAACTTTGGCTTTTCTACTTCAGAGTGAGCTAGACGTAAACAACTATATATTGCATATAATTGAAGACTATAACTTTGGCCTTTCTATTTCAGAGTCAACTAGATGTAAATAAGTAGCGTGCATCGCATCTACCGTAGCACCACTCGTAACATCGCGCATTTCGTAGCGCCAGTAAGACGTTAGTCCGTATGCTGTCGATAACGTGTCATTACAAAATCAATCGCAAGCCGTGACGCGACTCCCCTCGCTCTCCACCGGCCGCTGCATTAATTATGGAGCTGGCACGCAACGAGATAGTGTGAGCTAACTCGCAACCTCGCTCATATTTCATAGCGAGCCTCGTACGCCGCAAATATTTTATCATTTCACTTAACTAGCCCAGGCGGTCACTTATGTCTTCGCCGCGCGTTTAAATATTGATGGGGCGCGGGACACGACGCCACCTTAGATTCGCTCGGGGCTTACCTGCGCGAGATGTAATTGCGTTAGCGGGAGGGATATAGGCTTCCGACGATTGTTTGCAGGTGCTCGGGAAGACGTCGCGTAGGGTGTTACTCGAATTCGTCCTTTGGATAATAATGTATTACTAAATCGTTACATTTTCCGTTTTGCATATTTATTTTATTAGAATATAATACAAATGAGAGACGAAAGTAATATTACGTAAAGGTGAATCTGAAAAACATGGAAAATTTTATAGAAATAAAAAATGTTGAATTCATTGGACAGGGCTGGTTTTTTACGACTTCGCAAGTTATATGAATTTTTTCTTTCTTGATTACGATCTCATCGATTATACTTATGGTAGATTGACTGAAATAGCTGGTAATTAAACAAATAATAAATATTGACGCAAATTTTTTAAAAATCATATTGTACATGGATAAAATTCCTAATGAAATCATATTTAAGATTCCGTCCCACAAAATAAATAAAATACGCAACCTTTTTAGAGGGTTGGTTGTCCGTCTTTCTGTTTGTCAAAGTCCCTTTTCCCACAAACGGCTCGAGATGTCAAGTTGAAATTAAAATGGTATACTGATACTGTACATATACGTATATATTTACATTGCTGTACATATACGCATATATTTACATCGCTGTAAAATTTTGAAGTTTTTTGGTTCAAACGGCAAAAAGGGGAATTTTTTTATTTTTACCCCAGTCTTATTCATTGATCATCAAAACCTATAGAGTATTGTATGATCTACAATTTAGAAAGGGGTATGATAGAAAGTATTATAGTATAAATAAAGGAATCCACAAATAAAATATTTCTGATTATGTATGGAATTATATACATATATATATATATATATATATATATATATATATATATATATATATATATATATATATATATATATTTACTGAATATTTTATGAAAGATATAGTAGGCAATACAATTACTTTATGAAAAATTACATTTTGTACTTAATGATAGAAGGGACTATGTCTCTGCGCATGAGTGGTTTTATTAAAGAGAGATTAGAGAGAGCACTGTATTAAACTGAAATGTTATTATTCTTCATACTATTTAGCAACAGAGTTGTAGAGGAAAATGGCTGAAATATCATGTAAACGTATTGCAAATGCTACCGAGTGGCTGGCCACTCTCCACGCCGTCTTCAGAGGAGACAGCGTACCGTATCGACACCGCGTTTACTCTAACGAAGGCGTAATTCGATTGATAGATAGTAAAGATCAAAGTGGTCTCTTTATAGCCGAGGGACCGGCTTAATGAGGACGACGGTCGCTATTTTTGATCGAAGCACTATAAATAAACTGTATACAAGAAATCAACTGTTTAAAAGTTGTTGTTTTACGCAATATTGCATAACTTTAGGTAGGTCTTCCATCTTAAGGTCCCTGAAGTAAAATAGAATATTGGATGTTATCAATATAAGCATTTCGGCTTATCTGATCAGATTGTCTGATTGTTTGTTTTTATGTTCATAACTCAGAAACTACTAAAGATATATAAATGAAGTTTTGAAATTATACGGTTACCAATTTTGAATCTATTACAACATATATTAAATGTAGGAAAAATAAGAATGTATGTTTATACAGCATTAAACAGTTAGGAAATAAAAAAGTGCCCACTAACAATCATGTGAATACCGAATGTGCAAAACGAGTGTCGCTATAAATTTATACCCATCTCGACTATGAAATTAATGTAGGAATGAATATATCCAGTTTGCGCATGCGCATATTTTGCGTATTTATGTAGGTATATGAGTATGTATTTAAGTGCTTAAGAAGGGGTTTGAAGTAGGTGACCTCTATGTATAAGATGACGTCATTTTCCATTCAGATGAAGTAAATATATTGCAGAGTAGTCATACTGCATGAATGTTATTCCGGCATCTTAGGCATTGTGGGTGTAAAGCTTTCTCGCTGCTGGGGCATATATTTAAATATAATAACTGTCACTAGCGGTTTCGTTCACAACAAACCAAGAATATAGATATCTCCTGAAAATATAAAGACAAAAAATTTACTCTACATTGGTTCATATTCCGCTTTGCTTGAGGAAGGAAAAATGGTGGGTTTATATACTGGTAATCATGGGTTAGTATATTGACCCAGAGGTATTTTTATCTTTACATAAAATATTTTTGATGAATTTGAATAAATTTCCAAGATAGACGTTATCGAAGATTTATGGAAAGTTTATCCTAAATTCGAAGGTTTATCTTAAATTGGCTTTAATACAAATTTTATATCAATTCCTATTAAATAATTTAGAAAAATAAAAGTTTAAAAATTATTTGATATTTTTTCAAAATTAAATATCACTAATAAGAATAACTAATGATCTACAGTTGGAATGACATTTTTCGAACATTTTTTTAAGGGTGTGGTTCGCCATATTACACTAAATAGGGGGAAATATCCGTTTATTAATCATAATTTATTTTCAAAAATTTCAAGTTTTTCTCCCTTTTGTAATAAAGAATTATGGAGAGAATCACTTTTGTGGAAATATAGGTAAGGAATAATATACTCGTTTGGTGATTAATATTTATTTATTTCATATAATTGTGACATTTAAAAAAGGTATCGTATGTTCTTATACGACTGATTTCATTAAATTAAACTTTTATTAAGATTGTCGTGAGATGCATGCGAAGTCTTAACTTTAAATTAACATTTTAGGCAGTATTCATTCAAATTTTGCAATTACCGAGTTTGGAAAGCATAATGTAGAATATAGTGAAATCCTTCATACAAAAATGAGCTAGCCAGTGGAAAATATATTTACTATCTCACCTCGACATGATTTGCCTGTGATATTCTCGCGCTAAACGTGCCTCTGTCGTCTTTCCCATTCTCCCCACGCACGTTTCTACTTTTGTTTACTTTAAAAAACTTTTCAATTTCTCCTAAAATTATTATCCAAATTATAAATCGAACAAGGCAATTTATATGTGCTTAAAATAACTATGTTATTTATTTAGACAAGGTTTTAATGAACCTATCTAATTTCACGTTATTTTTTTAAGTTAAATTTATTATATTTAAATTATTATCCAAATTATAAAGTGAACCTAAAATTATTATCCAAATTATAAAGTGAATAAGGTAATTTATATATGCTTAAAATAACTATGTTATTTATTTAGACAAGGTTTTAATGAACCTATCTAATTTCACGTTATTTTTTAAGTTAAATTTATTATATTTAAATTATTATCCAAATTATAAAGTGAACCTAAAATTATTATCCAAATTATAAAGTGAACAAGGCAATTCATATATGCTTAAAATAACTATGTTATTTATTTAGACAAGGTTTTAATGAACCTATCTAATTTCACGTTATTTTTTTAAGTTAAATTTATTATATTTAAAACAGTTGCTGCAGGTTATACATAAAGTATAGATATATGCTCTAGGGTGTAGATATATGCTGTAAACTATGTTTATTATTAACTGGATAATAATTTAATATTTATTTGCATAAAGTATATTGCAAAACAATAAAATTATTTGACAATTTTCTAAGAAACTACTAATATTTCTGGATTAAAATTATCTTAATAATATTGTCATATAAGACAATATTAATCCAGAAATGTCAGTAGTATATTTCACAAAATTCTATATCCATGTTCATAATTCAGAAACCATTGGTTGAGTTGTTGTATAATAAATTAATAAACAAACTTTCACATTTGATATATTAGTAAGGAGAGTAAAAGGAAATTGGGGGTCATAAGAGAACCAAGGAGGTATGAATCTGTACTCCACGAAGACGACACTAAAAAAAATTTGCATATTAGATCAGCAGATCAGTTGGTATATTAGATCAACGCACAACAGCCAACGGATTAAGGGAATGTTAAGGAAAATAATTGTTTCATAAAAATATTCCGATAAATAAAATGTGTAATTTTATTTTTTCACCCTTTTTAGGGGTTCATGATGAAAAAAGGTATCCAATATAATTTCGGTAAGATTGTCTGATCTTCAGTAATGACACCACAGTTTCATTAGTTTTAGAACCATATGCGGCAATAGGTACTGCATATTTACTCTGGTGTTTGGTAGTATTCTAAATGTCAGCGTCAAATTATGAAGCTGTGACAGTAGTACGGATACATTTCTTTATAATAAACAACATAATTTTTTAAAGCTTTCTGATAAGTGTTTTTATTAACACGTTAGCTCCTGCGAGAGTCAACATTTAATGCAATTCAAAATTAACGAATTTTTCAATTGTTTGACATAATCAAATAGAAACTTGATAAAAATCCATTTCTGCAATTTTATTCAAACCATAATAGGGGGGGGGGGGCACTAAATAAGTTGTTTATTCTCTAAGGTTTGAAACTATTGTTATATAATTTGAGGTTGAAACTTGTGTAAATGTAAATCGTTTGATTTTTTTCCAATTATTCCCTTTAACGTGATATTTGACATTATTTTCAATCTATATATAAAGACAAACATAAGAAGAAATATAGCTTTGCTAAATTTAGAGTTTTTCAAAGTTTACTTTTTTATTCACGGCCACGGTTTTGTCGGGATGGGAAAAATTTATATTTTCATTTTATTCCAGTGTCGTCTGATTAAAGCAAGCGTTTCTCGAAAAGCTCTCTTACAGTTAAGCCACGTGATTGTCGCTGATCGACTTAAATATCAACAGTACGGCGGGAAAAAATTGTGCAAGAAACTTGGACATAAAATGTAATGTGAGCGAGTTTCGTGTTTGACGTATGCTGACGACGCTATATTGGTAGCGACTGACGGGTATTGCTTGAAAAATCTCATAGCAAAATGTCTCAGGTGCATGAGTAAAAATATTCCAAGACGTAGTTCTGGCGATATGATTTCATGAATATCATTTCATGAATAGCGTATGGTGCGAATGTCAAAGAAATATATCCGTGGAAGAAATATATTAAGCTGGATATTTGATTATTTTTTTTAAGAAATTCTTCAATTAATAGTTTGTGGTATCGGCGCAATAGTATATATACACACACACACACACACACATATATATATATATATATATATATATATATATATATATATTCTAAAAATCCTGTTTTTCACAATTTTAAGTTTATTTGTTTCAGGGTAAGGGCGTAAGGAACCTTTTTTTTAAAATATTATTCAGCATAATTCTAAAAATATACTATATAAATTATAAAAACACTCTTTTAAATATCTGTTCCGAACAACCCTCACACTAGACATAATTTTAAAAAATCCAGCAATTAATTTCTCCCTCTCCCCAAATTTCCCTATACATATTTTTAGAATGTTAGTTATTGATATATGTGAATGAGATTATTTAGAATGTTAGTTAGTTTAATATGGTTTATTACTATGAAAAAAATGTATGCTAAGCGATTTCTTAAAGAACCGACTGTGACTTTTTAAGGGTTAAATTTTTTTTGAGGTACATGAGCCTACAAATAAAACTCAAAGTAAGATTTTAAAAAGCCTGTTGCGGAAAAGATTTTTCTTGTTATAGTGAGGAAATTATATTCTAAATTATGTTAAAAAAACACCTACATGAAGAATGAAGTATATTTTTTATTTTCAATTTTATGTTCAAATGTAGCTGGAATGCCATTTAAAAATATTTGTTGTTCTATTCTAACTAATGTGTTTCATAAGAAAAAGTGTTAATTAAAATAAAAAATTAACTATGACCAGGGTTACACTTGGCCGGAAGTATCCGGGTGGCTCTTCTCAAGTTTGTGATAAGGGTAGATGGGACACTATCGGATAATAATGAAATATACATATTATTAATTAATAATAATTCTCAATGATTTATATTATTAGTTAAATATAGTTCTTAAAAGTACTTAAAAACTGCATTGAACGCCCTTAAAATCGGTTAATTAATTTAGAATGCCATAAAAAGTTTAAAGAAAATAACTTTTAAATATCATGATTGAGCAATATTTTTGAACAAACATTATTTCTTGTACAAAAAAATATCGAATGTTCCAATTCGATTAATGGCTCGGTAAATAGTGTTTTTCAAAAACATAAAAAGCGCCATTATTTTTCGAGCACAAGGAGCTCGAAAATAAAAAAAAAGGCATATCCTTGAGCTGGAAGACCTCAATAATTACGATCAGAAATATTTTTGAGCACTTTGAGCCCGAAAATAGTGGAAAGTTTCATAAATGGACTCAGGGTCAACATTTTTTCGTTTCATTTTTCTCTAAGTGTGAATGAACCATTTTATATGTAAGTCTTCAGCCAGGGGGTAGGTAGGGTCGGGGGCCCGCGTAGGCTAAGGACCGCCTAGCAAAGACCACCTCGACTATACGGCCACTCCGACACTGACTGTGGCCCTTAAATAAATTTATCGAAATTGCAATTAGACCCCGAACTGTGTTCCATTTTAGGCGAATATCTGCATTTATATGTAACAAGTCTTCAGTCATGTTTGAACGTCGAAAATTTTTTTTGCTAGTAATGTTTTAATAGTGACATCACTTCTAACAAATTGAACTGATAATAATACATTTGGAAATGAAGATCGATCCCGGCGTCAGTCGGCTAGCTAATAATCGATGAAACCCACATTAACGCTGCACATTCTCACACTGGCAGAAATAAAAGTGCTCCTTCCAATTACAGAGAAATACGCGATGCTAACTTGCGTTCGCATTCATAATTACATAAAGACCCCTCTCTTCATTACGGCACATAATTAATTTCATAACTGTGTTATTCAACGAATAAGCAAACGTTCTAATTTAAGCCAAGGCAGAGAAAGTGAGTGTCGAGCGCAATATTGTCAACTAAGCATTCCCTTTAGTATCTTCGAGTCACGCGTCGCGGTCGCACGTGTGCCGTTCCCCAATAGCGCGTCCCGCTCTCACGTCGCGCCGCAGAAGGTAAGTTTAGAGGTGGAGTGCTCAAGTGCTCGGGCTTTGCACGGCGAATGCAGGGACACCTGAGCAGCAGGAAAACTTGGCTAAAAATGACGAAGCTTGTTTCGGCGTCAATTAAAATGTGGGTCGCGGGCGTCGCGATCCGCGAACGTGATGTACTCGAGCGGATGTGGCCCGGAATAAGGTGTCGTTTGTGATGAATTTGAGAATACTTGGACGATGTTATTAAAATGTTATAGTCATTTTCACATTTTGCTACAATGTTACATTCGATATAAAGTGCACTGATAATTCATATAATTGAATATAAATTATAAGTTTGACGATATGACAATTTTTCAAGAATTTTCCTCAACATACATTTTATTTCAGGAAAAGTTAATTTTAAAATAGACGTCTTAAACAGATAGTGGTAAAGTGAACATTGATACTCTATACCTGAAGTGAATGTAAGAGGATAATCAGTGCTACTTTTGTAATCATAAGATATCGGCATAATCCATATCTGCACAATTGTTGATACAAGTTTAATCTTAAAGTAATTTCAATGTTCTAGCTTAATGTTTTTGTCTGTATATTTTTTTATTTTTTAAATTCTCAGTTGAAAATTTAGGGGTGTTAGTTCGGGTGGGGGTTAAATCTCTATTTTATTTGAAGCTTAATATCTCACAAACGGGTACCACACGCAAAATCTCACAAACGGTATTATACTTCACTCAACGGGATGTGAGACAAAACAATCGCAACATGTTATTTGAGTTCTCTATGCGAAGTGTATACTCACCAGATTTCATTTATTTGTTTGCTTACTTGACGCCTTTAATATACAATTCACACAGTGGATTTGAAAAATTTATTGTTCGATTGACTATAAGGATGATATAAAATGTAAGGGTTTAAAAAAGAACTTAAGAAATGATAATAACAGTAGGTTGCAGGAGTTTCAGGAACTAGGGTTTAGGAGAGATAGGACTTTTTCAATTTATCTTCGAGGATATTTATCGAAAATATTTTTCTGGTGTCAGATCCTGTAGATTTTAAAATTTTGCTGCTTTATCCAAGCAAGAAATCTTTCGTAAGAGGTTTTCGTAAGAAGTTTGGGAATAAATGGGTGAATAAGCTTTCAGAAGGTCACTCAGAATTTTTTTAAATATTAAAGGGAAGCACAAGTTGGCACGGTATCGAACGCACACTTTCAGCTATTTGAAACCTGACATATGTCTGAAAATATGATTATATCTGAAGATGTACCGGATGCGTAAACTTTGGAATCGTTTTAATTTATTCAAATATTCTTTATTAAGACCAGATGACCGATTGACGGAAGTGAATAGGGCTTCCTTCTGAGAAAGAAGAAGAAAAAAATTAACTAACATAACTTTCTTGTATATTCTCTGGTAGCTGTCCGCCCCGCTTTTGCCTGGACAAAAAAGCACCATGACTGTATTTTGTTTTATTCATTTTTTTATATAGCAACTATTAAGGTCAGCGATTTTTTAAAAACGCTAAAATAAGTATTTATTTCCATCTGAGAGAATTGTAATTATTTTGAAAATCCCATGTAAAATATGAATACAATTTTGTATTAATATTTTCACACTTTTTCGCGTAATGCAGACGAACGTCTTTTGTAAGTGGAAAGTCGCCAGCCGATAATTGTAGGACAAGATCGGTCGTCTACTTTCGCCGACTTTCCACTGACTATCGCATAAGTCAAGATGCGCGCAAGGCGGATTAAATATTTGCCGTCGCCCGTTAGCGTATGTTCAGTCGTATGATGTATCATCCTTTTCTATATTAGCGTGATTTAACTCGTAACTCTTTGATCGGCGAAATCCGTTTCGATTTATTGTATGACCAGTTATTGTAGGACCTAGGCGTTAAAATATTAAATATAATTTTTTTATTATTTTCTTCAATTAATTGTTGGAACGGTTATTGTTGGTCGCCTGTATTGCGCGTTATTCCTATATGTCAAATATCAAGTTGGTAAGCTTTATAGACCTGGAGTTATCGTGATGTCAGCCAATGAGGGTGATTTTTTATTTATATACATATGTTTATATCTACCTTCTTTCTAGGTATATCCACCTTCGCCTCGTCTCCACTGGTAATACAATGATAAGTTTGAAACCCATACCCTGGCATACATCAGTGTACCATTTTTATGAAAATCTACATTTCTTAAAATTCTTAATAAATTCCGTATTTTTTTTCAGTTTCCTTATTTTTTCCCTTTCCATTTACTTTTTCGACGTTTTTGCTATAATTTTTCACTACTTTCGCGAGATCACCCTGAATTCAGTAAGCCAATTTATCTTAGATTCATGCCATATACTGTATATTCGTTCTTTGATAGTGAACTTCTTATATAAATGAACTTATTAACTTGGTTTATAGTAACAGTGTTTGTGTTATTTGATTCATTCCTTTATATTGACTCTTCAAAAACCTAATCGGCATTTATAGTTAGTTCTTTTTATAAACATTAAAAATATACAAAATTAAATGAAACTACGTGATTTAGTATTATTTATATTTTCTTTAAGTTCTTTACCACGACCTAGGTTTAGTTGTATTACAACATCTTCAAGTGGGCTATTAGCAATAATTGTGAATAATGGATTTCAACAAAATTAACGCCAAATATATTCAGTATTAAAATATATGCCAAACTTTACTGTTACTATTAAACGTTATAAATATGTATATACCAAAACAGCACTATCTGTTTAAATCATACATATATTTAACATACACCCATAGGGATAGATAGGGCGATGTTTAAATATAATGATTAATAAGTTTTAATGAATAAAATTTCGACCTATTCCCATCATTATTTATTCCATTTAATTCAAATATCGAATCAAAATAATTTAACAACTTGAAAATTTTTAAATATATTTATTTTTAATATCACATCTAATTTCTGTAACGCTTTAATTATGTAATGTTCTGTACGCATAATTATAAGTCAATGACTTGTTTTGTCGTTTTTGTTGTATTTAAAGGCTGATATTTTAGTTTAATGTTATACACACCGCGAGTATATGACTTATTATTGACTGGCGCATCAGTTTTAATGACTTGAGTAATTATAAATCAAAACTAATCAACTTTTAATATAGCTTTTTGGAAAGGGAAGATCTTTATCTATAAACGGTAAATTTTTAAAAAAAATGCATTGGGCTGTGTATATTTACGTGTGTATATGTAAGGATGTGTCAAAGTCGCAATTTTTGACCGACCTATTTTGGTGTTTATTATTTATCGATTGGGTAATTATCAGAATAGTAACCTGTTGACTTTCATAATTATTCATCTAATCGTTTGAAATTTTGTAATTCCGTTTTTAACAAAAACTCTTTTTTTCGTAATGCCTTTTGTTCTCGGTTTCCGTTTTGTGCGGACATTTTCGCCTCTTCCCTCTACTGCTTGCCGTTTTAATTGTTTTTATTCTTAATTTTTTGATTTTACTAAAGATTTTCTTCTTATGAAAAAAATCATAGTCGTACTCACCTCATCTACCAAAGATGATGGCGGTCACATATCGTCAATGACGGTCACATAACGTCAATGCGCAGGATTATGTCGAAGAAGACAATTTCAAATAATGAAATACAAAACAATGCCAAATAACAGAATTCATCTATAGCTGCAGACCCGCGCATCCCAACACTTCGGTTCGGGTGCGGCAAGAGACGTAGAGTCATCGTTCAGTCCGGTGCCCGGACCGAGGCGTTGCATTACCTCGACAGTCGGCAATGAAAAGAGACGAGCGCAAGTGGTGGGGCCTTTTTGTTCAGCCTGCGGAGCGGCCCACGGGGCGTGCGCCATGGGCTATGCGCTGTCACGCTCAGGAATTGTCCGTCTCTGTCGCGGCACGTTGTCTCAAGTTTATGTGTTGCCGGTTTTATTTAATGAGTGTATAAAACAGCATGTCAAGATTCAAAAATTTATTCAGTATTTGTTATTTGGACTTCTATAATATTATATGGTAACCTAAATCCCTCTTCAGGACAAGTACTTCGCTTTAAGTTCTGTAATATTTTGTATTGATGTTAACGTCTATGTATACATCGATAAATTTTTAATTTTACTAACCATTGTATCCTATTCATATGTCACCTTCATAATCAGATAATTTTTAACGTACTGGTTGAAATCCAAATATCGCTGGAGACAGAAAAATAGAACAAGATGTGAAATTATGCATAAGAACAAGTGAAGAGAAAAATATGGTATAATGAGATACAATACATATATATGGATATAATACATACATATAATGAGATACAATACATATATATGGATATAATACATACATATCAGCATGTTATACATTAATTCTTTACAAAATTAGTTTTTAGTGTTTCGTAGGCAAACTAGGAAGTCTTATCTTTTGGTCACGTCTGTCTGTCTATCTGTCTATCTGTTAATCTCAAGGTCGCAGCTGTTTCACACGGATATTTACTATTGTTACAGAATTGAAATGTCATATTTTATATATATATATATATATATATATATATATATAAATATATATATATAGTATCGTTGACTAGGTTTTTGTAAATAGTGGGGATTCCTCCAGTATTTTTAAATATCTATTCGCAATTAAGATTTTTTCCGTTTTCGAAATATTAGGCGTTAAAGTGTTTTTTTTTAATATTGAATATATTTGGCGTTAATTTTGCATAAATACATTATTCACAATTAAATGAAACTACGTGATGTAATATTATTTCTACTTTCTTTAAGTTCTTTACCTAGGTCGTGGTAAAGAACTTAAAGAAAGTGGAAATAATACTACATCACGTAGTTTCATTCAATTGTGCTTATTTTTGATTGATTCAGAGTTACGTGTCACTTACAGCTGAACCATTATTTTCTGATAGCTGAAAAATATTCACAATAGTAGTATATATATGTAAGTATATTCATATACATACACACACACACACACACACACACACACACACACACACACACATATATATATATATATATATATATATATATTGTCACAGCTAAGCAGACTGGATTAATTTAATCTTTTTTTAATAGTCGACCACCTTATTGCGTCTAGATGGGTGTACAAAAATTCATAGAAACTCCACAGAAGGGTTTTAAAGCAATTCAATAGTCACTTCACTGCAACTTCACCGCTCCTCTATCACATACAATTAATTTTCTCAAACTAGGGACAGAGAGCGTTATTTTACCACAGTTTGTGTTTTTTTTCTGTAAGCAAACAAATTGTTCGAAATAGTGAACATTTTATAAATTTTTGTTAAACTAATTTTAAATTAAAAAAATCTGACTTGAAATCTATGAATTGAATTATCCAATGGTATATTTTTAAGGTCTTTAGGATTATTAGTTTCATAGATATAAATGCTTAAAGCATTATATATTTTTGTCGCGTCAAACTCTAAAATGGATTCGTTTAATGCTTTAGAAAAACAGGGACACTTGTATGCAATCCTGTGTCAAAAACAGGTAAGACTGTTAGTTTAAATTGGGAGTACAAAGTTGCGTTTATTTCACGTATTTAGGTAGTATTGTGCACCCATGCGTATTGTATACGCAAGCATAGGGAACTCAAACAAAAACAAATTCTAAAACAGATTTCTCAATTGCCACGATTACGATATTTGGTTATGATTTTCGCATGCAACAGTACACCGAGCACTGTTATAGATGTATTTTTATTTCTGTTTTGAGTTGTGTAATTTATAAAATTTGTTTAATAAAAAGTTTCATTACATACTCCAAAAAGTTTATTTGCAATAAGAAAGTGATATAGACTGCAGGCAAGCTTTATACCCAATTATTTAATTTTTTTGTATCGAGACGATCAAGCGTACATAAAAATTGGCATCTTTATTATAGACTGAACTTACCGTGATTAAGTACGCATCAAATTGTATTATGATACAGCTCACATTTTAGAAGGGAAAAATCATTTGAAAAATTTAGGTATTCCAATATTCACTGACTGACCATAAAATTACGCAGGAATTCCAGTCGTTATAAAAAAAAAAGTTAAAATAGGCTTACAAATGACGATAAGTACCAAAATAATGATGAATGTCTGTAATCTATCACTCTATTTATTTTGACAGCCCTAAAGACGAGGCTGTCAAAGAGTATATACAGGAAAAAGTCTTTTTGGACTTTAGGCAGGTTCATGTATTATTTAGTACTTTTAAATAATTATAAGATGATAATTTGTAATTGAATTAATAAATTTTTGTATGCTGCGTTATTTAAATTCTGTATTTTTTTAAATAGGCCGAGATTCGATATGGCAGCATTCATCTTGCATGCCTGACTAAATGGTCGTGTTAAAAATAATAATTAGTCGTAACAATCGTCATTGCTGTTTGCCAAACATTTGTGACATATAAGGTAAAGCTCTAGACAATCAGAAAATTTCAACACCAATTAATTATTATGAAAATATAAGATTTATGACTACTCTTGAGAACATTTAATAAGAATTCTTCCTAAAGGTCAGATTTAGTTGATTCTAAATTTGTGTGGCCACAGTATAAAAATAAAAATGTATTCCATTTTAACAATTTGACCACGGAAAGATAAAAAAAAACATGTGAAAAACGCTAAATATTACTAAATTAAAACATCGACTATACTTGTATGAGTAAATACAAACTATGCAAACAAGAGGCTTGGGAGACTGTATGAATATATATATATATATATTTTAGGTTACATGTGGGTACATTAATTAGAGACAAAATAGCTTTTGGAATTGTCTCGAAATTCTAATCGCAAGGGATTTTGGTGTTAGTTAAGAACTTTATAATTTTATGTACATTATAATTACATTATAACATAACTGAAAATTATATTCCAACACTAGATTATATAATAAATAATAAAATATGTTTATCAAAGAACAGCAAAAAAAAATTACACTCCGTCGATGAAAGTAAACTAATATTAAAAATATTTTTCGCCATTAAAAAATTTAAAACATTGTATAGCCCTAAATAAACACGAATATTATTTTTATAGTGTTCTTTGCATATATGGGAATAATGAAATTATTAAAAAAAACACTAAATAATACATAACAATTTCAGTATGATTCAATGTTTGTGAGGATTAATGCATTTAAATTATCATAGTTTATTCGCAATATAGTATATATTCTTCATTATTTTTAAATATAACAATGTTCTGTTATGTAAATTGAGAACTTGGCCAAATTCCGTCGAAGACGAACAGGGGATTTAGATGCGTGCAAATAAAGTAAAAATGATAAAGAATATATCCATAAAGGAATAATATATCCATAAATTTTTAAATATTACTTGTACTAATATTACATAAGACGCATTTGTTTTCCCTGCTTATGTTTGTAAAGGATTTTCTTTCGTCTCATTTTTTTAATATGAGAACAATGATGAAATGTTATTCAACTTTTTTCTTAAGTTACGATTTTGAGTCTTTAATCCATTTCTAAATGTTAATTTAATTAATAATTATATTATTTTTTTTATTTTTTATTACGTTTTTAGATAACAAACTACATTAAACAATTCTTATGATTCTAGTATATTTAAATTGTTTTAATTCAAATCATAACAGTAATTATTTAAATATGATACACTCGTCTGTTAACGACTGGAGTAAAATTTCTTAGACTTACAATTATGTTTTATAAATAGCTCGTTAGAGCAACGCCTTGTCCCACAAATCGCGGCGAACGTCTGCGTGCGTCTCTACATCGCGCGGCCTAGTAATCAGACAACACATCAGATGAAACAAATAATTACTAATGATGTCGCCAAGGGGAGGAACAAAGGATTAAAGTGGCTGTCTACAGCGTTAAGTCGACCTCCGTTTAGTCGCCTTCCATTAGGAACCGCGCAAGCTTCGGTGCGGCCGCGCCCCCAACAATTTTAGTTGCAAATTATGTTTCACTAAAGTGTCGACTATCATTACTTACGTCACTGTTGTTATCTCGTTGTGAATATAGTTTTGAAGGGAATAATTGGTACCGAAGTCAGAGAAATAGGATGTAACTCCAGATGTAAAGATGAGTTTTATAAAATGGCTATTGATATAAATTTGAAGTTTACTTTGCATATCTAGCAAAGTAAACTTCAACTTTCGTGATGAGAGTCATTCATAATTAAATCAATTTAATTGTAAAACGGCAATATCTAATTTTACTTAATTAATATTAGCTTAACTATTTAGACCATAACTTTGTGTACATTGAACGAAAGCTTATTCGAAAATTACACTATAATAACAACTCTATTCTGATAGTGGTAAGAAAGAACTACTATGGTTTTTACTGAATATATTTGACATTAATTTTGTAGAAATTCATTATTCATAATTAAATGAAACTACGTGATGTAGTATTATTCCTTCTTTATTTAAATTCTTTATTACAACCTAGGTTTCGATGTATTACAACATCTTCAGGTGGGCAATTAGCAAAGATTGATATGCTAATTGCTCACCACTCTTTGCTAATTGCCCACCTGAAGATGTTGTAATACAACGAAACCCAGATAGTGATAAAAAATTTAAATAAAGTAGAAATAATACTACATCACGTAGTTTTATTTAATTATGTATTATGGTAATATTTTTGGAGAAATATTTCGACGAGTTTCATAATTAAATGTTCACTCAGATGATTAAATTATAATATTAGTACACAGGTTTCTGGTGCCCCATATCAAAATCGGATAAATTGAATAGTTATAGATTGATTCCCTTCAATATCTGTCCATCCGTATGTTGCAGATATATTTCTCCGAGATTATTGGGCAAAAAAGAAATTAAATTTAACTAAGTTATAGGAAGTAAGTTGTAAGTAGTGAAATTTTCATTTCAGGTGAATGAGAAGAAAAATATTTCGAGGTGTGAGATTTAGTCGTGTTATATCACTAAAACTATTTTTAAAATTTTAGTTTGAAAATATGTAATTTTTTTTTATCTAATGTTTCTTTAACAACAATTTCAAAAATATCAGAAAATTTGGGAAGATGAGCTGAAAAATATCGGAAATATTGGTCAAGAATATAATAACGATTAAAATTGGTTTTATGTGACATACTTGTTTTTTAAAGTAATTGAATTAAGTTTAATTTACACGTGAAGTATTAATGACGGCGAATAATAATTGATATACATTTCTTACGATATATAGTCGTAATATTTTTTTTATTTAGGAAGTCGTTAAAATTATGAATCAACATTTTTTATATTTGGCAAATACCAGTTCCGTACTTTTGATAGAAAAAAAAAACGGTCCAAGTATGTCTCCTAGTCATTTTACAAAATATCAAACTATACACATATTTTAAATTATTATATTGTGCTCATACGTGTCTATAAAGGTCCATAACAGTTGAACAAGTATTTTCTCCCAATAATTTCATATGATAGTAAAACCAGGACTCAACAAGACTGGAATAGTAATTTATTCTGTGATGAAGCTGGTAAATCGATTAATGGTGAGGATCGACGTCGGCGAGTCTTACGAAGACCTGGAGAACGCTTCGCAGAAGTGTGCTTTGAGAAAATCATTCATTACGGTGGAGACTCCGTAATGTTTTGGGCTGGTATTAACTCAGATGACCGTACCGAGTTAGTTTTTATTGAAAATGGCACATTTAATGCACAAACGTACATAACAGTTATTCTTATTCCTCATGCCCAACCCGTATTAACAGCAGTTGGAGGCGAGTCCATTTTTATGGACGACAACGCTCGCGCCTACCGCTCTAGAGACGTTGATGCGTATATGCAGGAGGCCGGAATTCGTCGGTTAGACTGGCCAGCTAGAAGTCCCGAACTCAATCCGATAGAACACATATGGTATATAATCTCAAACGACGCGTTAGAGTCGTAAAACCAGTACCAGAAAACATTCAGGCCCTTAAAAATGTGATCGTCGCTGAATGGGGACGTATTTCTCAGGAAATGATAAAAAACGTCATCGAAAGAATGCCTAGCACATTAAGCGCATTGGTTTTTACTAGAGGAGGCCATACTCGTTACTAAAGTTTCAAATTTTATGCTAAATTAATAACAAATATTCAAAAATAAACTTTAGCCATTTTTAACGAAAAGCTGGTTTCAGGACTTTTTGCAGATTTTTAAATAGTCTTGTTTGGAAATGGAAGGATAGAGGAGAAAGCTTAAACCTTAAGTTAATAGTAAAATACCTTTCCTTAAAAAACCCTGCACAATAGAACTCGCTAATTTTTTCATTTCCGCTTCTTGGAAATAGGAAAACAAACGTTTTGCCACGTATTAATTGATGATTAAATTATTCATTGAAGTCTAAATTATTTATTGATGTCTAAATTGCTGATTGATGTCTAAAATTGTAGAAACTACTAGACAATGACCGACGGACGTACATACAATTTTACAGCTGACGACATTCATTGGCGTGAAGTCTTCTTATTAATTCCGGGTCCTCTTGAATGCGCTGTTGAATTGTATTGAACAATTGAATAATCCGATATTTTTGATCTCGGTTTCATTTTGAATACTCTTTGCTTCCCACAACTTCCATTAAAAATCTAGGGGTGTTAGATCGGTTAAAGATTAGAGGCTATCGTACAGGATTGAACCAGCCTATTATATTCTACCTTATCAAATAATTCTTGGAGACCACTTCTAATTTAGGACGCTATGTGGGATGGTGCTCCATCACTTTCATAACATACATCTTGCAGTCTAGCTAGCGGGATACAGGATTTAAGTATCTCTGGAGAGTTAAAGCGTGGTTTATGAAAAGGGGGCAAATAATCGTATCGCCGTTTCTATTGACCTAGCCATTGACGGGCGTAGTTTAACGGGACAACAGGCGAATGACATGTGAATATGTATCCATCTGCAACTAATGGTAATAAATATGCCAATTTCATATAGAATTTTGTGTAAATAAACTTTAGTGACACCAAAGAACAATTTTGACGTAACGAGGATTTTCAGTGTACAATTATACAGTGTATTCTGCGTAATTTACGCTACGTACATAATCTCCGGCTTCAACGCTTATATTTGTTGGATAACGTACGGATTCTGTATGGCTTTTTGTAGTTTTGTTCACTTGATATATGATTCATGTTCAATAATCTACCACGTTTACTTTGGCATGCGGATATTGTATACGGATATGAAGAAATTATAAAGATGTCACATTTTATTACGAAACTCTAAAAAATTGCAGTTTTGTCAATATGAAAAATTTATAATACAGTACTTTAGTACGGGATATTTATTGCAGAAAATTCGTCTCGTTTGTTTATTACAGTGTTTTATTTATTGTATTCTTATGGGTAATCAAAGATATTATAAATGCTACACATGAACATATTTACCATATGACACTTTAAGATATGGTAGCCTATTATGATATATGGCGTATTGTTTTGCTTATATATTTATAAGCAGTTATTTTCAGTTTATTGGTCAGTCAAAAAACAATTATATACAAAATTGTTTATTTGGCAATCTTTATCGTAACCCATTTATTTTACGTGAGAATGCTAAGTGATAAATAATTATATTAGTGACTAAATAAATAACTTTCAATTATACTATAAGCTTATTCAAATAGAAGTAGTAAATAGTAACAAAATATAATCAATAATGTCGTATCTATCAGTACATTAAAAAATTAAGTTCAATACAAATTTTTTTTGGAGCGAAACGATTTTTATTTTTTATTGCGGAAAACTGACATGAAATCTTGACGCTTTTTACTATATATCATCTACATGAAGATAAAAAGTGATGATCTGTCGTAATACATGAAAAAAGAGCTGTTAAAAAGTCAACGAGCGAACGTGAAAACAGTTACTAAGGAGCGTGACCCAGATCAGTGGGCGGGGGATGATCCGATCCGCTGAGGGCTCTACAGCCACCGAATCAGATCGAAGTGCATTAGCGTGTCTGGCCTCCGTTCAAAGAGTTCTCATTTAATGTAATGAATTTCGCGAGAGGGGTCGAGACGAAGTTTCATTGTGCGCTTTAAAAAGATAATGAAAGAAATTGAAGATGGTATTTTACTTAATTTTAATTAAATCGTTCTCTGCGCCCGCCGCTACAAATAAATTTTATGTTTGGTCATGTCAACTAATAATTCGGAGCGAGGAGCTCCTTGTAACTTTCTTCCCAGCTAGACGGACGGAGACTTAAGTGGAAGGGTATAATCCTGTTATTTTCCAACTTATTTCATTTGACCTACGAATGAACAGTTTTATTTCCATTTTGCCTAAAATTACTTCTTATTGGAGATAATTTTTTATTTTTAATATTAACATATTCTACATCGTACATGAATGACGGCGCGTGTAATTTTGAATTAATTACGTTATGAATATGTTAATATTATATAGTCTCGATATTAACATATTCGTAACGTAATGAATACAAAATTACATGTATCGCCCTTCTTGTCCAGAATGATTTACATCTGATCATATCTTAAATAAAAGCCATGGGGCACTTGTAGGGATATTATGATAATGTGAATAATCCTCACTTGGAGACTAAATGACAGCATTCACTTTGGCTAGACTGCGAAATTCGTTTATGTATAGAAATTATATACCATTGATGTCCATGATTATACGTAAATATAAATGATTATCTGCAGAGTTTTTGTTTGTATGTCTGCCTGTCATTCTCTTTGCCTGGATAGATTTTGAAATGGTTATACGGATGTTACTGAAAAATTCACTGCTTGAAACTAAACGACAGCATTCACTTTGGCTAGACTCCGAAATTCGTTTATGTATAGAAATTATATACCATTGATGTCGATGGTTATACGTAAATATAATGTATTATTTGCAGAGTTTTTGTGTCTGTCTGTCTGTCGTTTTCTTGGCCCGGATAAATTTTGAAATGGTTATACGGTTATAAAAATTTATTGCTTGCAAAAGGTTTGATACATGTCGATATCTCAGAGAATTTGAATATCATAAAAGAGTACACAACGCTTAACTAAAAAAGTGGACAGAGTATATTATAGATTTTATGTTTACTTGGTTAAATTATAATTGTTAGTGACTTCTAAACTAATTTCTGTCCGATAATAATTGTTAAATTATATGAAATGAAAGCTTACGGTGTATTCTTCAGCTGGTAAATCGACTTAAATATTTATAATTTTTCTTGAATTGAATTATTTTCCTTAAACTGAATTTATTGTTACTATATCCTCTCTCGACAATGGATACGAAAATTTGCGAGTTTTTTATTTTAACATTTATTTCAAGATAATACATTAGCATCTTAAATTATATTTGGCTAGTATTCTTATAAAGTTCCCATGTATATATTTTCTTCCGAATGTATCGGGTGTGGAGAAAATTTTTAATAATAACAATTAAAAATGGACTGAGTTAGTTATTTAACTAACGAAATAAAGGGTAAAATTCAAAACTGATTTTTTCGGTTGACATTTAAAATGTATATTTTAATAAAATGTCAAGCAAAATAGACTGAATGAAATCCCATAAATGTTGTTGAAGATTTTATACTTTTGTGTTGATTAATCATGATGTTTTAAAACATTAAGTTTTATTAATTTTAATACTATTTGAATCGGGAAACATCAGAAACAGGCTCATCGAACAAGCGTTAAGTTAAATACGAATAATTAATCTTCTCTAAAACAAACCGTTTTATATTTAAGCTTGGTATTAAGTGCCTTTACCTAAGCAAAAAGTCGGCTGATATTCACCTTGTATACATTATTCTTATTATACAAATAAAAAAAATGGAACTTTAAATAATAAAACAGCGATGTTCGAGCGAGACTACATAATTCGGAAAATTTCATTGGTATTCACTATGTACATAGTTACGGCCAGTTGCCTCCATCATACCCTTGGTATTCTTCACCTAATCGTTTATTGTCAAACTTTAACCACCAGAAACTTTGTACATAGTTTAAAGTGTGTATCTCTCCGAAGCAAATTATTTAAATAAGTTTTGAGACAGCGTTGGCTTTTCACTTAAAAGAACTTGAGCTCTAAAGTGACTTGACGTTGGAGTTTTAATTTTGTTTTAATGGTGTTTTAGCAACTGCACTAAGGGTTCAAACGGCTTTACGTGTTTGTCTTCGTTGGTATTGCATTCTTGTGCCGACGACGGTCTCGCAATGGAATGTCTGCTTGTATATTGTTTAAAATGAAAAATTTATATGTTGAATGAAAAATTTAAATTCTCTTAATAATAAATATGGTACGGTGTGTATTACGACATCTTCAGGTGGGATATTAGCTAATATCCACGTAGTTTCTTTCAATTGTGAATAATGAATTTCTACAAAAGTAACGCCAAATATATTCAATGTCGACTGTAGTTAGAAAGATACTCCAAGAAATAACGTTTCGCACTGTTTGGAAATTTAATAAATATTTTATCTTACTGAAGATTAAATAAACAAAGTAGAATATTTTCAAAATTTTATATATTTCGTGTATTTTTATTTCTAGAAAATTTAAGCAAATCTATGAGTTTCAGTAAGAGTTTTAGAGTATTACAAATGCACTTAATACTACATTTTAAATGTTTTTAATTTCGTATTTTTCTAATGATCATGAAGTTTTCCATTTTATTGAATTACGTTTAAAATTTACTAATTTTTCTTATACGTATATAAAGAGTTTCCGTAAATAAGGGAACCTATTTTCTATGAATGCTCTTTAGATACGAAAAGTCGGGAGACGTTATCAATTTATGTTTGACAAGGTGACTTGAAAAAAATATTTCTAGCTTTATTTTCTATATTTCATTCTTACTCTTGTTATTCACGTGTGTGCGTGTATATATATATATATATATATATATATATGTATATATATGTATATATATATATATATATATGTATATATATATATATATATATGTATATATATATATATATATATATATATATATATATATATATATATATATATATATACATACACACATATATGCAATATATAGGTATATAAATAAATGAGTGTTTTTTAACGAAGTAATTGATGGATAGATTATTGCTATCAATTTTCAAGTGATTAAGATAAAAATTGTAGAAATAGTCCAGGTACAGCAAATAAATGTTTGAAACTCCATAATGAAGTCTTGACAGGCGTAATTAAAGTCTAACTTCTTTGTAAGAAAATAAAATTAAAATATAAGCGAATTCCGTCCCATTGGGCATTGCATTTATTATTCACACGATAATGTGTGAAATAATGTTTTATGTTTCATTAAACGTAAAATACTTCGGAAGCGAAATCGAATCGACATACCCGGAGGTCAGAATGCTAAAATTTATTTTTAAACGGAGTACATGAGCCAATTTTCCTTGTTTATTTTCGTAAACCATTGGCGAACCAGATATATGATTACAAGTAATCTCCACAGTGACAATGGTCCACAGTGACAATGGTCCACAGTGACAATGGTCCACAGTCATATGGCGTAAGATTATGGGTAATTTTAGATTAGGCAACAGCGTCCGTGATACATAGATAATCATTTTCTTGTGTGTTTCCCAGCCAAAGATAAATACAATAGATATAATAGGAAACGGTTTCGGATTTTAATATGAAAGCTAATAACTTTTTCCCTGTAATTGGTTTCCTGGTATTAAAACTATTTTGACAATAGCGATCCTCAATTAAACATATCATATTTGATTACATGTTTTCAAACGATTTCCTATAACTATATTTTTCCATAATAAATGTCAGAATAAATGCTTGGTACGCGGTTCCGTTAAGTTCATTTAAATCATATTTCTACTGTTGCATTAATTAATATGCAACAAAATAATTGAATACTACTAGCAATCATTAACCATTGGTGCTCCAACTACATAAAAAAAGAAGTTTCTGACAGCTAAGAAGCGGGAAAAACTTTACTAAAGTATTACACAGATTTAATTTCATATTTTTTTCTATATACAAGTATATTAAGTATATATATATGTATATATATATATATATATATATATATATATATATATATATATGTATATATGTATATATATATATATATATATATGTATATATATATATATATATATATATATATATATATATATAATAGAAGAATTAGTATGCTGTAGCTCTTAATTTCTTCCACGTTATGATGCTCAGTAAATTACGTTTTTCTTAAAATTTTTAGCAGAGTATATTACTTAAAGAATTTTCAATATTTTATCCCAACAAAAACTAAAATTCGTCTGTGTGAAACACTCTCGCTGTCTTTGAATATATATGCTATTTGAATTTTAGCTAGGATCACTTAAACAAATCAGAACTACTATAAAATCCTGTTCCTCTCTTTATTCTTTCCTATAAATTTTGATTCATTACTTGTCATCTGTTACTACTTTGTTCCGCTTGCCATTTTTTTGTCATTGTTTTAACTTTTTTTGTAATCATGTATACAATTTCTACACAATATACTATATTTGACTAGACGATACTGTCCATGTAGTAATAAGTAAATATAAGTATGTGTATTTGTGGATTGAGGTAAATAAATTATAATTAAATGAAAAAGTGTGTTACTTTTCCTGCAAAAAATATAAAGCTTGATTTTTTGCAACGAGACTGTAAATGATTGATCGAGATTTATGAAATATGAAAGTCATTTCAGCCTTCTACATTTTCAAAGTATTACAGGACTAAATTCTGTTCAAGCATGATGAGTATTAAAGACGTGGGGAAATATCGCACATTTTTACTCATGAAATTCAGTTGAAAGATATGTTACAGTTTTATGAATATAAAAACAATTATGTTAGTTTTTTATAAATGGATGGTAAAAACAATAAAAATGGTAATAGTGATTAAATGAATTAGACTGTATTTTTCAATAGGAAAATATTTTCATATCAAAGTATTGACCTTTCAGGAAAGTTTTACGAAATTTTCAGAATATATATGTAACTATACACGGGAATAATATAGAGATGTAATGTACAAGAAAATTGTCCATAATAATAATTTCCATTCGTAAACCGTCAGACATTTCCACCTACTTTTTAGTAAACTTTAATAAAACACATAATAAGTTTTATTTAAGTTTTTTCATATATTAATTAAAATTTATATGGAGGGAATTGTTACTAAGTACTGAACTCTGACGGAATTTAAGGCGGTAACAAAAAAAGAGGTTTGATGAACGATATATTGACGTTTCAGTAGACTTGAGCTTTTACATAATCTTTATATGTAAAAGCATAATATAGACATAAGTATATTGTATATACATACATATATATATATATATATATACTAACAAGTAACTACGAAATATGTTTTTAAACCACCGTGATTTTCTTGTTATTTTGAACTGCATAATTGTTAATTCAATTATTTATAAACATAAGTAGAATAGCGATAAGATACACACGCGATAAGACATAAGGATAAGACATAAGGAGACTCGCCAATACTGATATCTGATTGTATAGTGTCCCCTTATAAGCTGTTATACTAACACAGACACCTCGTTTCTAGATAGGATTTAATGCCGACATGGCTTTAATCTTTATTTATAATAATGATTTGAAAGTGACGTACGGCTAATTGCATATCATTTACAAGTAATTATTGGATGGGATTTATACAGTAATAAAGAATATTTATCCAGAACAGTTTTTCAAATATTAATGTAGAAGCTTATGTCAATACTCGTGAGGATTTTCCTCGAACGTATATAGGCATGCTCCTCATTCCTTTTTTTTCTCTTGTCGTTTCTCTGCGAGCAGAGCCGCCCGAAAAGTTAGTTAGATCTAAACATAAATCCTATGTACTTTATGTATATTCTTCTTAAGATATTTTGGATTTACAGGAGTATAAGGATTAGCCTTACAGATTTAGTAGACAAGTGCAGTTTACAGAGTGGTACTTATAAGAAAAAATCTCACAGTATTTTGAATTGAAGATTTATTTATTCTAGGTTAGTATTCCCGCGTAATTTAACCATGTGCTTATATATTTTAATCAGATTCCGAACGCAACTCAATATGACGTTCAAAGTGATTTGAAAATGTAATTTGATTGTATATTTAGGACGTTTCATTGATGGCTCCGCTCCGATATTACGTTTGGAAAATTTAACATTTCTGATGGAATTTTTACTATGTACGCACCGATCGCTTCGACTTTATTTGCTTGTAATTGAAAACTGTTTTTGATGTGTTATTTATTTCATGCGATGTAATTTAGATGGAAAAATAGCATACGGTAAAAATTAATTTAAATCATGTAATTAAATATTTATGAATATATATATATATATATATATATATATATATATATATATATATATATATATATATATATATATATATATATATGTGTGTGAAAAGTAATTTAAAACCTCATTATTTACATATGTTCCATTACTATTATTTACTTAGTATCTTTCTATTTTCAAAATTTGTTGGTGCTAAAGGTAGTTCATACCATCGATCTACTGATAATCTAACATGCGCCGTGGTTCAATCACAATGTAGATTTTTTGAATTCCTTTTGTTTTAAAATACTTAAGGTACTGTTTTTGGATATTTCAAATTAAATAGAAAATACGTAGAAGATCAATTTAATCTAAGTACTTTGTAGAAATCTAAGTTATTCAGTGCTTGTGGAAAAATGAAAAAGGTACTCTGTAATCGTAGCTTTCAAAATCTTCTTTAAATTCGTATTCTTCAGTGCTACTTCTGACCAATATTTC
This sequence comes from Druceiella hillmani, assembly GCA_039881145.1. NCBI lineage: Eukaryota > Metazoa > Arthropoda > Insecta > Lepidoptera > Hepialidae > Druceiella > Druceiella hillmani. Next base: position 1,394,635 of record JAYKKI010000014.1, read on the forward strand.
TATATGGATGCAAGGCCTTGACTAATAAGCATGACTTCAGGAAACTTATAGAAACATTCGAAACGTGGGCTTACGGACGCACTTTAGACTCAGAAAATCACTAATGAGGTTCTGCGATAGTCTGGCCAGAAAGGTAAGCTTTCTCAAGCCATCAAAGACAACATGAATTAGCATATTTAGGCATGTGCTCAAGCATGCCAGATATGAGTTCTTGCAATTAATAAGTAGGGAAAAGTTGCTGAGAAAAAGAAAACTGGTAGCATGAGAAAGTCATGGTTGTGCAACATCCAAGAATGGAGAATGATTACGAGTGCCGTCGAATTCTTCGAAAAGAAATTAACCGCACACGTCTCAGTATCTAATACTCGAAAATATTTTAATGGAAATTTTAGTGAGGGGCAAATTAAGTACCAGACAACAAATTATCTTGTATAAAGTGTGGAGTATCGTTTGAAATGGCTAGTTATAAGGGTCTCAAAAAGTTTTTTCCTAATTTCAGGAGGCACATTTTCAAATTCTTTAAAAAATATGCAAATAAAATATGGTCCTCTCCTCCCTCTACAAAACCCAATATCAAGAAAACAATTTTAAAAGCCTACGCAAAATTTATGGGAAATTTATAGCCATTACCATACTTATAATTTTGAGATATTTACAAAAATATATAAGTTTCCTCTATTTAATTATAGCACTGAATCTCAAAGTTATTTTCTGGTTCAGAGAAGTATAAATATCATATAAATCTTCCATATGCAGATTAACAAACTCTTTTACAATTTTATAATCGATATATATATATATATATATATATATATATATATATATATATATATATATATATATATATATATTTATACAGATAATCTAGTGCCATATATTAACGTGCTAACGAAGTTACTTATAAAAGCCAGCATTTTAAGTTTTTTAAAACTATATTAATGACTGGAAGATCGGTACGGTGGAAACTCGTAGTCGTACGTCAGCGACATACATAATCTTGTGTCTATATTTCACTGCGCGCCATTGATGTCGCCTCTGTGTACAATACCCCTTGAGTGTGAACCTAATTTTAGGACCATTTATTGGCGTATTGTTGAAGTATGGAAGTTTATAGGATATTTTTTAATCAGTTTGCAGATACTCTTGAGGAGTATGACGAGTAGTATTTAAGAGGTAAGTGGAATATATTTTTAGTACCACGTTTTTATTTAATTATTTATTTACAATTGTGAAATATTTTAGTGTAAAAAATATATATTGATTTATCTTATTTTTGTCTATATTCGATTAATTATATATTTTTTTATCTTGCTTTCGGCATACTTTCAATCGAGATCATATTAAGTTGGGTCGTAAATCTAACTATACGCCAAGTGGGAATGCAAGGATTTTTTGACAAATTATCTCCATCTAACTGAGTTGCGAACTAAACTTCTAAATTTAAATGTGAGTTTTCTTAGACGTGGTCATAAAAACAAATTTTGCCTTTTATATTTCTAAAAGTAATAGGGTGATTGCCTTTTGTGGGGATATTAAAAAATAATCGACATATTTCGCTATCGCTTGCTCGCTAACAATTGCTATGGCTTATTTATTTTTTATGGACTTATTGGTGGAATCTTCTTGTGGATATATCTTCCTGTTTCATTCATTCTCGCAGAATGTAATGAGTTCAATTTTAAATGACATCACAATTAATTATTGTTGTCTCTTATTTTATTCTGTAGTCATTTATTTTTTTCTTCAAAACTTTGCTTGACATCGGCCTGCATTTTGAAACTATCATTTATAAATTAAAGAAAAAAATGTCAAATACCTTATTTATTGAATAATTTCAATACCTTCAGGTTAAAGGAGTCGTAATTTTAACCACGACAGAAGGCGTTGTTACTTTGAAAGCGAGATAGTATTCACACTTACTTTCTCATCAATGCAAAAGTTGTGTGATCTGAAAGCTGGCAACTAATTGCATGTCATTGACTCGTACCTCGTTTACTCGCCAACGATTCCGCTCGTGGCGCGATCGGCGGTGAGTGGCGCGGCGTAGCCTAACAAAATAGCCTACTATCTCTCAGCATTCCGAATATTCGCTCTGAAGAAATGTAATAATGAAGTTTCCATTATATTTTGTTGGGATTCTAAACAAACAGCGCGGCGGGCGAGACGCGCGGGCGTGTTTAGCCGCGGGCCCGCCCGGTCCGCGCCACCTTTTGTGCTCTCATAATTAAGTGCGTAGAGCGAGTTTGTTTCTCTGTCAAAATATAGGCGCCACTTTGTGTGCTTTAACTTTTTACAACGTACAGTGATTACTACGGAAGATAATTGAAAACTGAGCGAACAAAGTATGTTCTGTATTAGGTAAAATTCTGTATGACAGAAAATTTTTTAACTTAAATTCCTTTAAAATCTTATTTAATTAATTTTTCAATTTAATTTTTTTCGATATTATATATTATTTCAAGCAAAACTTTAAACAATTTTTGGTTTAACTTTATATGATGACTATAGGTTCACCATCGCTGCCTAGAGACAAAAAGAAAGAGGGATATATTGGTTGCTAAACTTTTTCGGAAATATATGCAGATTGTAGCAAAGAATGTGTCAATTATTTATACAGATAATTCTGCGTATCAAACTGAGTAGAGAATGTTAAGAAACTACATAAAAATGCTGAATTAACGAATTCTGTATAAAAATTACTGCTACATTCACGATTTCAGTGAATTAATTCTTAATTGATTTACAGAAAAACACTTCAAGTATACCGAGCTTGATGTTTGTCTATATCTAGAATTAATAGACACATCTTTGTTATATACTCTACACACAATTATATTGAGTGATTATGTATATAAATATATACACAGATTTATATACATAATCCCTGAATATATTTGATGACCGAGTAGTTAAAATTTATTTCAAACTTCCGAATATTAAGCATTTTATTACAGAATTTACTATGGTATTCTCTTGTGTCTATGATTTAAAAACTAATTAAAAAATATACTGTTTAAGATGAATTCAACTACTGGGTATTTTTCGGAATCTTTATTTTAAAGTTGCTAACTTTCATTTCAAACCGATACATAAATAGGCAGATAAATGATCGGAAAATTTTAGGTATAAGGTCGATATCGTTTATGCAACCTACGCTTTTGAACTTGTAATAAAAACCCACATAATATTTTTTTTATGGTTTTGTTATTTTGTATAATAATTGATAATTTATGTTCAGTCATAATATTTAGTTGGATTGTAATTGATAATGTATATTTAATAATAATTGTTAGTTGGGTATAAATATAAATATGTATAACCATAATAGTTAATGAATATTATTATTGACAATTTGTAATGTATTCATTGCAACATCTTTATAGTATAGTGGTCATTCAATAATCGAGTATATTCGCTGAAAATTTAAAGTTACGTGTGCAGACAGATATAGGGCCATTAGTTTTTACCTCTCTTTATAAAGCATATTGTCATTTAGGTATAGTTCGGCCCTCTATTTTAATATGCACAATACATTCTTACTTGTAACGCAAAATAGCTTTTTACCACACGAAGGGAAGAACAACATATCGTTTTAGTAAGACATTACATGTTGAGCTTAGTGATTGAGTATTTGTTTCAAGATTTTGTAATACGATATACCGGGCAAATAATTGAGACGGACATTTTAGGAAAATTTTTCAGCGTTACAACGATAATAAAACCTGTCAAGCACGGGTGGTAATGTGTACGGCACCCTCGCTCTACGATTGTGCCGTACACATTTAGATATTTATAAACATTTAATTGTACGTAATATTCCTATTAAAATATTTACAAAATTTTAATTTTTTAAAACAAAAAATATATCCCCTATATATATATCCTATCCCTATATCTTTCACAGGTATTATATATAGTATAACTACAAATTAACAATTTTCGAAAATATTCCTTTACTTGTGCCATAAGACCATGCTTCTTGCCAAATTTCATAGTTCTAAATCAACGGGAAGTACTATACAGGTTTTGATTTATTCGTAAGTCTCAAAATACTTGATACCTCCACGCGTTCCTGAGTAAAAGGGTTTGACTGACTTATACACGGACAACGAAGTGATCATATAAGCTTTCTTTTTTTCCTTTTGTCAAAAAAATAGACTTTGGACCTTAAGATAATCTGTAAAACATTAAAGGGAACAGAGAAAACGTCATATAGTGTTGGACCCGAGTGTTACAAGAACAAAAATGACATTCTATGTAGAGAAAATGAAAAAAATAATCTCTTTAAAAATTTTAACTAAATCGCCAATTAGACCAACGAAAAATCTTGTGTGTTTTATGAAATCATCATCATATATATTAATACGCTAAGGTTTTAAGATGTTACTCTCCCTTTTTAGAAAAAACCTCACAACTAATCCACATAAATTATATATCATTTCATAGATAATTGCTTGCTCTACCGGCATCCACAACTAAAAAATTTATTATTGCTATTGTTTTTGCAAATTAATTAATTTCATATATATTAATACGCTAAGGTTTTAAGATGTTACTCTCCCTTTTTAGAAAAAACCTCACAACTAATCCACATAAATTATATATCATTTTATAGATAATTGCTTGCTCTACCGGCATCCACAACTAAAAAATTTATTATTGCTATTGTTTTTGCAAATTAATTAATTATTAAAATTATATACACAAAACAGCAATGCTGCCATCTAACGGCTCAACGTCAATATGATTGACGGCCGGTAAAATTTTTGTTTAATTTCAAATCCACTCACGTATAAATAAAGTGGCGCTTTAGCTCAATGCTTTTGATACTTGCGCCTCTATATGTCAATTTTAGTAAAATATTTGTTTGATCTGTCATCTGAGCTTCATAATGGAATAAATAATGCGAAGACTTCGCACGGGTCACGCTAGTATCAGAATATTTTTCGTAACAGTTTGTAAATACTGTTTCTACGGAAACTGTTTAAACCGATAAGATAAAACAAGCACATATTGTGTCCCGTTGTCATTCCATACAGATATAAGATACTTAACGATGTCAATTGTAGGAATGCCAGGATTGTCGTAAAAATTTATGTGAAAGCTAAAAATAGCAAAAAATGTGTTCATTTTTACTATATACAACGAATGTCAATGTCAGTTAGCAGTTCATTTTTAATTAATTTAGGCAATGGCTGCACATTAAAAAAAGAGATTGATATTAATTAATTCTTGTAATCGTTACTAAACCATAATTGTAGCTTTATTTAATTGATAAGTTAATAATAAGTGTTTTCAGTATCAATTTTATGTGTTACTAAAAAAATATTGATTCATTTCTGTAAAAGATTTCTTTTGATACCTAATTTTTGTTTCTTCGTAAATGCGATTTATTTTTGAAGTGAGAATTTCTTTAAGCGCACCGTGCGCACTTTTTCTGTGTAGTAAACGCAACTGAGCCATCACACTCGGGTCGGTTATGTTGAATCGGGTAAACTCGGTTCCCTTTGGCATCCGCCAAGCGAGTTCATTGTTCGAGTAAACTCGGCTTCCTTCAGCATTGGCCGAGCGAGTTCACTGTCTAACACGAAGTGCATCGTTTCAAGAATTACGTTTTATTTTTTATTAATATTTTATTTCAGTATAATTTAACATAATACATATGAGTTAAGTTTAAAGAAATGTTACTAGTTATTGCTCCATACTAAGATCATAATTAATATGTAGTGGATGTATCATTTGATGTACCTCCCCATTCAAAAGTGAAATATTATCACATTTTTAACATAAAATATAATATTCACCATTTCCCAATCTTATCTCTAGAACATATTAAATATCAAAAGCTATAAAAGTGGTAGCATAAATCTTGAAAAGATTACTTCACTCGCTCATCATCAACATCTAGAGAGCCAAGAAAATCTCTTCAGCGTGAAAAAGGCTAATAGTCATCCCATTATTCAAGAAAAGCGACAAACGCAAATACAGGAACTATCGCGGCATCAGTGTTGTCTCAGTCGTTAGGAAAGTTTTCATTAAAATCATCCAGTCACATCTACAAAAGTATCAAGAAGATCTAACTTTCGACCGAACCGAAGAAGTATCGACCAAATTTTTTATCTTCGCTAAATCATCTAGAAAAGAAACGAATGATGACTAATTTCAAAACCGTTGCTTTTTATTTTAAGGTATTTTTGTACTATTTATATTAACATTTATGTTGACAAATAACAAGTGCATATTTTTTAACTTCTAAAGATCGATTATTTGTATCACTGATACGATATAAACATAATTCATTAATAGACAATAATTCATGCTGATAAGCAAATCAAATTTACAAAATTCCATATTATATTCATTAATAAATTTCTCTCTCCCTAAGCCTACGAAACTCTATGAATAATCATTTACTGACAAAAACATTAATAAAACAGAGAATAGTTGCATAATAATTAAATGAAACGAGAGCTAATAGAGTAGGGCGCGGATGCAGTGGTTGGCGACTCGGGCGGGCGGCATCATAATTATCGATGAAACACAACATACGCGCTACAATTTCAAACGAATGCTATCAGTCATCCGACCGTGAGTGGGCCGCGCCGCCCGCCTCATGCGAAACCCTTTCGGCGGCGGACAATATAAATGTCCATAATTTGTTGTTGTCCGGTGACCCGCGACGGTGTCCGCGTATAAATTAACGCTCAAGTTACCACCGACATTAAAATTGGAACCTGCGAAAAATTTCATATAACATTTTTGAATTGTTATCTGAACGACGATGGGAGGGGGCCGGAGCCATTTTTCCCCGGCGCAAAGGACGCATATTTACGGTCGATAGCGGCGCAGTGTTTTATTACAGCGAAATCCGAGTTCCGTATATTGAAACAATTTTGGCGCGTTTCGGGCTTATTATAACTTCGAGATTATGTCGTCTGGGGGATTCGGGCCGGTGGCTATCTATCTGCCGGCCTACCTGCCCTACCTGCTCGCCTATGGCGCATTTGTTTTTTAGAGGTCACTGCCTGATGTTTCCCCTCGTGCGGTGTCCGATTCGGTTTGGCTACAGGCGTATAACTTTTTAGTAATTATCCTCTGGGTGCGCTGGATGCAAATAAAAATGAAATTGGCAACTGAATTTAAAAATTTGTATACGAAATTGATATTTTAATGCTGCACCGCGAGATTTAATTTTTTGTTACATTATTACATTTTGGGGACAGTAGATATTTTTAACTTCACTAAATTTATAAAGTTATATTGTTTAAATAGTGCATAAAGAAACAAAGAATTAGGCAAACAATTATTTAATTCAAGACTTCTTTTGGCTCACTTTATCCAAAATTTGTTTACAGAAAAAAAATTGCGATTTCACGTCACACCAAGTATAACACGGCTTCAGGTATACTCGGTACTAAGCCGAATGCATTCGATCGCACTCGGCAAGGAGAATATAAAGCTTCCGAGTTATAAGTATATTTTTATTGTCGGGGCGGTAAAGCACTGCCCTCTGAGAATACTCAATAAAAAGTCCCACGTTATAAATGAAGACGTATATTTTCTTCTTAAACAAACATATTGATATATTATATGGCGCAATTTGTATGATTACTATGTAATCATTTATGTTTTTTAAAATTTTTTTATTCAGAATTTTCAAATAACGCAGCGCAATCATATAAGTTGCAAAATTTTGCACTTCTGCAGTGTGGTTTTAAATATACCAATATTTTTTGACATATAATTATAAAGGTTTGGTTCACAATACAGTCCTTCAACAAGAATAACAAACTATTATAAAATGCCACCCTATTTGTCATAACTCAATCCTAACTTTATGCACAATTAAATGAAACTACGTGATGTAGTATTATTTCTACTATCTTTAATTTCTTTACCACGACCTAGGTTTCGTTGTATTACAACATCTTCAGGTGGGATATAAGCAAAGATAGATCTTTAGAAATTACACTACATCACGTAGTTTCATTTAATTGTGAATAATGAATTTCTACAAAATTAACGCCAAATATATTCAATATTTGCTAACTTTATGCAAAAATAATAAAAGGTTTTTTAAAACATTTAGTTGTTGATTGTTAGGACAGGGCCTCATCTTCAGATCTGTTCTTCTATACATTTCATAATAATTTTTAGCACACTAGCATAGTGTGATTCATTGTTTCTAATAAGTCTGTAACAGGTTAGAACGAAAATTATCATCAGAATTACTTTCGTAAAGGGCATGAGTAGTCAAGAAGTGAAATGGATGGGACCATAGGACATCACCGGTGAAAAAAAAACTTATTTGTTTTTATCTCCTAAAATCTTAGAACAAGTTAATCAAAATTAATTTTATTGAAAATTCCAATGAAATCCAATATTTAAATTCTTTCAAATGTTACAAACACTTGACTTAAAAATTAAGAGCAAGGATTAACCTCACTTGCGCCTCATTACATTTTGTAGTCGTCGTAATGTTTTTGAAATTAGTCATCATTCGTTCCTTTTCTCAATGATTTGGCAATTTGGTCGATACTTCTTCGATTCGGTCAAAGGTTAGATTGCTCTTCACGATTGAACTGTTCTTGATGCTTTTGTAGATGTGACTGGATGATTTTAATGAAAACTTTCCTAACGATTTAGATAACACTGATGCCGTGGTAGTTCCTGTATTTGCGTTTGTCGCTTTTCTTGAATAATGGGATGACTATTAACCTCTTCCACGTTGAAGGAACTTTCTTTGCTCTTCAGATGTTGATGATGAGCTAGTGAAGTCGTCTTTGCAAGATTTCTTCAACCGCTTTTATGGCTTTTCTATTCTCGAACCATCTTATCGCCAGTTTGAGTGCTTCTAAAGTTTGTTCCCCCTTTAAGAATGGTACTTTTGGCGACGGGGCGAGGGTGTTGGTCCTTTTTCAACCACTGCCAAAAGTACCATGTCGTCTAAATGTAATTTAAGATACCAAGAAGTCTAAATTTAATGCTACAAAATTTACAACAGTATATGTGCGGTCTGATCAGTGAGGATTATAGTAAAAATCCGTCTTAACTTTAAAGATGAATAAATATTTAGCTAAAGATTAATTACTAACGACTAACTGTGGTTAATTTTTGACAGTTACCAGTTTAATTCTGCAGTTATCAATTGCAATTCAAGTCAAATATGACTAACCGATTTTTTATAATACTTGTAATCGACAACATTCGTGTTTTTGATATATTTAAGATTCCTTTAAATATCACAAAAAATGCCACAAAACAATTTATTTTATTGCAATTATTAATTACAAGATTTTTCATAACCTAAGGAAGTTGAATTAAATTTAATGTCACTTTCAAACTTACCGGTATTTAGTTCGCTCACTTATACCTCAATTGCATTATGCGCTATCAACTTAATAACAAAATTAAGAAGATAATAAATTAAATTTAAGCACCGTTTAAACTGATAATATCCCACAAACGTCAAACGTATTATTATACCCTATGGCAATATCAATGAGCATAAAATGTTTATTAAACGCGAAGCCAGGATAGCAAGCCCCGCAAAACTTTACGAGAGGTCATAAAATTTTTAAAAATATAGTTTACGATGCATAAAAGCATGTTTCAAAATGAATTTATCAATCACAGTTAAGTCCTTTATGGGATAGAAAAGCACGGCTAAGACATAAATTTACAGCAAGTAGTATCGATTACGTAAAAGGAAGCATATGAAAGTATTCCTAGATAAAATATTGATGTAATCGTTTTACAAATATCATACGTGTTTGAGTTGGACTTTCATTAGAAAAAAGTAGTGAAATTTAATCGAGTTTTAATTTTCAGAACGCGGCATTTGAAAAAAGTATGACGTAAAAAAATATTGTGGGTGGTCAGCTCCGATGCGCCATTGGAGTTTACTCCTTGATTAAGATTGTGTTGAAAATTATAAAATATGTAACCCTGTACATAAATATAAATATCAATATCATCTATCCATATATATTATCGTTAAGACAACGTTCATAAGAAACAAATTTGCTCGACTGTTTTTTCGTTGACTTACGTCGCAAAACCGGTCCTCATGATTTTTTTCAAAGCAATAATATACAACTTATGTCCAACCTGACGGTTCTTTTTAAATATTGGTGAAAGAATTTTTGAAATCGGATGAGTAGTTTCGGAGATCACCTCCTACATTCAAATTTACAATATTTAACTTTTTATAATGTATTAATTTTTTTTAACGGGATAATATAAGATCTATGTCCATCCTGACGGTACTTTCTATAAATATTGATGAAATAATTTTTGAAATCGAATGAATAGTTTCGGAGATTATCTCCAACATCCAACTTACAAAACTTCTTTATAATATATGACAAATTTTTTTAACGGGATAATATACAACCTATGTCCATGCTGAAGGTTCTTTCTAAATATTGGTGAAAGAATTTTTAAACGGGATGAGTAATTTCGGAGATCACCTCCCACATCCAAACATACAAAATTTAACTTTTTTATAATATATGAAACTTTTTTAACGGGATAATATACGATCTATGTCCATCCTGAAGGTCCTTTATAAATATTGGCGAAAGAATTTTTAAAATGGAATGAGTAATTTCGGAGATTACGGCCTACATCCAAACTTACAAACTGTTACACTTTTTTAAGGGTCTGAACTTTTGAGTTTACTCCCCATAAAACTTCATACCGGGTGCTATATATGAAAATCGATTCTTAATTAGTAAATTTCAAAAAACATCCCTAGTGTAAATCTTAGATGTAATTATTATTGACGATTGAAGGAGATAAATGTCATTAAGTTTGCGTCACTATTTTTTTAAATGTTGAATACACTACATATTTCATGTAGTGTATTCATTAACATTTCTAAGTATCAATGTTATTGAACACGTCAACTTCATTGAATAATAACTAGTACGCTCAAAATATCGAATAATTCAGTATGCCGTTGTCGAGATTATTTTTACAGATGTGATAAATATTTATATCGGAAATAATAACAAACACATGCAATATATACCATAACCGTATTTTATTTGTAAGTTAAATAAACAATAATAAATATTATTAGACATATTATATCCAATATTAAAGTTATATTTTTGAGAATTTATTTTTAATTATATTTTTCCTCGTATCTCTATGCTTTAGATTATAGACTTCCTAAGTCGCATCGGGTTCGTACAATAATGACCACAATTTTCAATAATGATATAAGTTAATTTAAAAACAAAATGACATAATTCTAAAATAACAAAACTATTACAAACACAATATTATATATATTTATTTATATATATATATATATATATTTTTCATTAATAAATTCGCTTACGAAGTTGGTCCACGTAACATGAGGCAAGTTAAAAGAAATAAAAATATGATTTTTGGTTTTTAATCTTTATTAGAAAAAAATACAAGTTATAAATAATCCATAGTAATTTGTAGGGAAAGTAACTTCAAGATAATTGTAATTGTTATTATATGAAATTTTCGAAAACAGTAAATTGCAAATAACTCTTTATTTTTGTCGTCAAATTCTGTCAAGAAGTTTCACCTACATAAATTGGAATAAGTTATAATAATTATTTAGTATATTATTTTTCAGATTTATTTGGTGGACACAAAAGTTAGGAATAACGTTGGTGGCATATTAATCACAGGTTGTTTATAAGCAGCAACTTATAAACAATCTGTGATTAATAATAGTGACTTGCTAGTATGGGCGTAAATTAAGATAAAATGATCCCTTTAAACATAGACCTACCTTATTACGGTTTTAATTGTGATTAAGTATGTATTATTTGTTATATAAATAAAACTTAATCAGTATCACAAGGAATAAAATTTCGAAACTCGTTTTGGGCTTTTTTGGGTAAGTTAAGTTTTGTAACGGAGATAAAAGGTAATAATCAAGAGATAAGAAGCGTCATTTGATAAAGTGATACTTACGAGATTACCGGATGCTGACACATGAGTGCGGTTTAGTACTCAGTCAAAGACTGAGCACTAAATCCTACTGTAGTGTGATTGTTTTATTTAGTAGAATTAATTTTGAAAAAGGTTGTATTTAATACCTTAGAAGATAAGTGTAACTTTTGTAATTTTGTATTATTGTTTAAAGTTTTCAATTTTCCTATTTCGTATTATTAGCGTTACAAGAGTGAAGACATACAATTAAATATGTAACTAGGTTTCGTGCATGCAAGTAATAAATTTTGGTATAACATTTTCTTAGTATCGCTATTCACTTACAATCCCGTATAGAACATTGCAAAACGCTAAGATATAGACAGACACGAATATCTTTAAGAGCAACAAAAAAACATTGGTTCGAACATTTGATTTCTCCATATTTCTCAGCAGGTGCTCAACGATTTGCTCCTCGGAGAGAGCAAAGATCGACCTTCGACTGATGCTATGCACAGTCTGTATATCTACTGTCATAAATAAATCTATTCTCGATCAACGGTGGATTAACACACCTTTGATAACTAACAGACTTTTGATAACTTATTACGAAAGAAATCTTCAACATTTTGGTCATGTAAACACGCAGAAACCCAAATAGCCCGTAGAAACGTTTGATGGAGAGCAACATCGAAGGAAAAAAACGCGACGGCAAGTGACAAACACCTGGTAAATCAAGTCAAGATACTTAAAGGGCTCTCAGTAAGAGCAGATGTCAAAAAGTTACAGCAACTGGTAAACAAGAAAGAAACAATTCATAGGTTAATGGAAGCCTTCCAAGATGGACACGATCTTCAGCACTGGAGGGTTTGACCAAGTAGAAGCTCGGTCGAATATTTTTTGTGAATTCAATAAAATTTTATAGCTGTATGATAATGTTTTTATACTATTTTCTGCCAGAACAAACATGTAAAATTAAAATTCTTCAAATTTTAATGTACTCTTGATAATGATTATGTATTGGAGTGAAACGTAAATTTTGTAAAATATAATGGAATTTAGTAGTATACGACAGAACTGTGATATCAAACGTAATCACCTTAAAGGACTGAACGATTCTTTCGCTGTAAGAGACTCAACTCTTAAGTTCTTTGCTCGAAACATTAATTTGTCTTATTAAATACTTTTATTAATTACTTGTTATTTTTTTAGATAGCTCTACATTGTAATTGTTATTTTTTGGGTATCTCTACATTGTTTTTTTCTCTACTATATATTTTTTGTTATTATATTCACAATCTGTTGCAGTATTATGAAACACAATATATTTTTTACTTTGTGCTTTCGTTGATTTGAAGATATTTCTCCTGAAGCATTATATATTTATACATTAAAGATAAATACTGAGTTTTCATATAGTCATCAAGATATAAATTTTTAAAATGATCATAAAATAACATCTATTGCTTTATAGTTACTAAAGAGTTATAATCAATCAGAAATTATTTTCCGATAAAATTAGGTTCCATATGCATGTAACAAGTTTTGAAATAAAATTCTCATAGTAAGTGGCTATATCCAATTAAAACACCCCTCATAGGACACTGCACCCCTTATGTACTAAAAATAGCTTGGAAAATGCATCTAGCTAATAATAAACTATAAAGCTCTTCGCAAGTTCGACATAATTGATAGAAAAGGTAGCACTTAGTATGTAATGAAACGTTTCGTGAAAGCTTTGTGTCATACAGCTATGTCACAACTTCAAACAATTTCACAACGACGAGGGATATTTAGTTGAAGTTTTAGATGTTATTAATACGCTGCAATTTTGTTATTAAGCTGCTTTAACTTGTAAATTGATATGTGCATTTTAAACGTAGTTTAAAATGTTGCTGCCACAAGACTGAAGTTAATCATGTTTAACATGCCTACCTCTCCAATGTATTTCTCTCCACAGTCCTTTCTCCCAATATATATCTATCTATATCACCACTGACACAACCTAGGTGAATAATTTCAAAATCATGTTTACATTCAAAGTTAATTTTCCAAAGTCGCTAGCATTATATCAGCAGTCGCTAGCAATGTATTTATAATCAATGAGAGGAGATATATATGTGTTTGGCCTCTTTTTTCTTTAGTTTGTTTTTTTCCTTTTTACTATTTATTTAATTCGGTTTTACTTTCCACTAACTAATTAATCAACCTTTTTTCTATGGTTATATAAATGAAAGTATATTTTTTAAAACTGTTTTACAATATAACACTTTCTATATTAACATATAAAGCGGAAACGTTTGTTTATTTGTTTGTTCGTTCTAATCTATGGAACTTTGTAGGTGCCCATCTATGGAACAGGTTTGAGTTTAAAAAATCTTTTAGAAAATCCAGTCTAAAAAACTGTTGATTGTATATTACCACGCTTTAATTCATAAGGGCTGAGTAATGATAAAAATGTAACAGAAGTTGAGGATTACTGTTTCAACTGTACAAGATGGAGCGAGTCCGGCTTATTTCTTGCCTAAAGATCCTGAGTATTCCTGCTCAAATACTTCCGACCCCGACGATCAATGTTGTTTGGCGAACCGACCGATGCTGTTTAGAGATCTAGGAGGAAAAGCATAATTAAAATAATTCTATGCGGGTGAAAACGAGGGGCGCAAATAATTAGAATATAAAATCATGATCATCGATGGAAGTGTGTCGTGATTATGGGTAATTTTAATTAAAGGGTAATTCACAATTAAATGAAACTATGTGATGTAGTATTATTTCTACTTTCTTTAAGTTCTTTACCACGGCCTAGATTTCGTTGTATTACAACATCTTCAGGTGGGAAGAAAGTAGAAGAACCTTTTTCTGCTTACGTACGAGATATAGAAGAGTCATATACCATATTGATAAGTTTTCTTTTAAGAGTGACGTTAGAAAATATTGTTTTCTCTTTTAATGCCAGAGACTAGGTATTTTTTTTTAAATTCTTTTGTGTTGACTTTTGTTTGACGAGCAAGCAGAGGACAGCTTAATTTTGTAGCATCACTTGGAATTTTTCGCACATAATTAATTTCTTTATGATACGAATTACATTTTAAGAATATTCCAAAGCAAAATTCACTTCTACTTTGTACATTAAAAGCTAGCATGGTAAACGATGTAGAACAAAAACCAAATCGGATATAAAATTTTGCAATTCTCGCACATACATTTGTGATGCTAACATTTTATTTAAAATTTTGCGAGGTTTTCTAAATGATTTTATAAAATATAAGAAATTTTGTAACTTAACAAAAATGATTAATAAATATTCAGTAAACTCCATAATATTACCTTTAATTAGTCAGTTGTCCAAATATAACCATTGGTTTCCTTAATTACCGTCTAACTATTTCACTGAAAACTAATTATTACGTTTTAAAAGTTGTACTCGGAAAATGGAGAGTTCAAATAATTAATGATGTTTTAAAAGTAAACATCTAACAGCTATTACGTTTAGCGTTTAGACAATGATCCTTTCTATCATAACGTAATTACAAACGCTTTTAAAATTGTGAAAAAGTTTAGTTAGGAAACAAATAAGAAATATTGATTAACCGAACGAAAACGTCGCCGTGACCGACTTTCAGCGAGCTTTGGAGAGCACTTTTATTGAGGTCCAAAAAGTGTTGCCCAAGAATATGGATTTAATGGAGTTGCCAAGTTAATTTCTGCGTGGCATAATTGTTCAGAATTCAAATTATAGAAACTGTTCTTAATATTATTGTCAAAAAAGCTTACTCGTAACAAAGTTTAAGAGTTCTTTCGATAATTAATTCCATTGTACCTGAAAGCGAAGCAGTAATGTTTTGAGGATTTTTGGAAGCTAAGAAAATTTTTGGCAGCTTGTATTTTTTAGTGTATAAAAAAACAATTCGAAGTTTGTCAATCAGGTTATAATGGTCAGGAAATATGGTTACTAACCATAATACCAAAGAAAAAAAAAACATCTTCTTGAAGTCAAATACATTATATTTTTAATAAAACAAAAACTGTAAATGAGAAATAAAGATAACAATGAGATTTAACAAAATATTAATGACTTTTTAAAAATTATTCCAAAAAATAGTCGAAATGGATATTGTTTTTTGAGTAGCCATGGCCTAAATTAATTAAAAATAAACTGTCAATTGGCAAGGATATGTTATTTCTTTTCAAGATTTACGTGTTTCGTTTTGACGACCCTGTCGTGCTTGTAATCTTCACGTATTAGTATATTACACCTGTATATGGAGGATACAACGGGCCACAATATGCACTTTGTTATATATTGCTGGTTCAAAGAGTTTTGTAGAAACAAAATTTATAAATTATTATGAAAAATAAACTAAGGAATAAATAATAAACTATCAAGGAATTAATTTTTTCATTTTTTATATTTAAATATGTAATATATTATACTTGTCCATCCCATCTTTTTCTTGGTGATCTTTTTTATTTCTCTAAGTCTTTGAATTCCTTGAAGTCTGAAGGCCCTTGATTTTATCCGTGAAAGCTATTTGTGGGTTTATTTACAAGTTTTCTTTACCTTTTTTGGATTCTAGCTTTTCTCAGGGTGTTGCTATAGGAAAACCAGTAATAGCGATTACTTGATTACATCAACGATTAGGCGATCAGCTGCAGAATCTATTTCCTTCCACCCTGTCCATCACAATCAACTTGTCAATTTATCTGGTTACCGGTGGGCAATGTGGCTAAACTAATTGGGAATACTTTGGTAACAAATCTTCGAAAGTCTAGTTTTGATATTCAGCTACTCAAGTACATACTTGTTTGTTCTTTATATTCTTCTCGCCATGACATCTTGAAGGCCTCAATCTTCTTTCGTTTCACTGGCCGGATCGTCCACGATTTTGAATCCTAAAGAAATATCGTGAAGATCGGAGTCCGGATTAATCTCACTTTGGTGATATTGGAGACCTTTTTGTCTTGCTACAGAAATATCAGTCTGTCCGTGTGTACTTATTTCTCATCCGCTTCCTCCCTGTTCCATCCGCTATCTCACTGACAACCTCAAGATCCGAGAAATTCCAGTCTTAGAGAGTGGACCATTTCTGTCGACGACAATGTCTTTTGTCTTCCACTTGTTGATGGTGAGACCAACCATGGATCCAAAGCTATATCTATTTACCTAACATTCTTGGTAAGTTTTATATCTACTTACTATTTTTTAAGGCAAAAATGGAATATATTTTCTGTCTTAAAGTCACCTATAGTCAATGTTTGTTACAGTTAAATCAAATCCTGATCTAGTATCTAAGATTCAGTAACGTGTTTTCATAGCGGAAAGCTTTCTCACACTAAGGATGAACGAATGTTGAGAGTGCGCTGTTCACAGAATTAAACAGAGGTGTCCAATATATCAGTGTGGGCGGTGGGGCGACCACCAACCCGCGTTTAGTTATTGCATCGACCGCGAATAAACTCGTACGAACCGCCTCATAGTGTGATGTTCTCACCGAAGGTCATGGGTTGCGTTTTAAAAGAATATATATTAATACGGTTTAGATTCGCTGTTTAAAATTAAAATTTTCTAGCATAATTTTTGTTAGTCGTAGTAGGTTATATGAACATGTTCAGTGCGTATATCGATATCAGGAGTTTGTGTGATTGACGACACGATCCCAGTCATTTCTAAATTTTGTGGATAGGCGAAAAATAGTAAAAAATAAAATAAATAAAAGTAATCGAAGAAAAGATGATTTTTTCCTACTAGTACTGGTGGCGTAGCACATTCAAAATTAGGTAATGCCGCGAACGTATTAAATTTTTGTTTCTGAAATTTTATTTAAACAAATTTTGTTTACATTGCGAGTTTCGTAAGACGTGTATTAGATAAAAACTTATAAAAATATAATGTAACTGTCATAGAAGCAATTACCACAAGAAAAATGAGCACAGCGTAATATTGCTTGCTGCAGGAGAAAATCAAAGTTCGGTTTCATAGATTTTTTCCAGAAATTAGCACGCGTTAGTGAACTGAAGAAAAAAAAGTTGTTACTTATATAGCAAAAAGGAACAAATAACGCCAGAACATTAGTGAAAAAATGGCATTAGGTGATTTCGAACATGAATTTGTTGATGCTAACTTTCTCAGACATAACTTAATCAAAAAGCTTTCTCCAGGGTTACAGGGTGACATGTTATTAGTTGCAGTCTTTCAATTTTTGTTGTGAATATCTTCAAATGCCAGATGGGGGGAGGTAATCTCGTTGAAAAAATGAGCGACACTCTATGTCGAAATATTATAATTTGAAATTTCAATATATCTGCTAAAATATACAGATCGCTGCCCTCTGGGTATTATTTTAAAGAGGAAGAATGAATTTATGCCGTCATTCGCTGTTATACATCGTGAACTGTGCACGCGAAGTATATCCACGTAAATCAAACACGCCAGGGAAAATTTGCATAGATTAGACATTTTCAAGATGTATTCAAATAATTTCAAAGCCATGCGAATTCTGTGTCTCATACCCTTATCCTATTGTTAATAAATGCAACTTACAAATTAAATAAACGGTTCAAAATATTTCTTATTTAATTTTCATATACTACACGTGAAATTTCATGGAAATAACCCTTGCAGTGTCCGATATTGGAAATCTTACTTATTCCAAGTATATGTGAATCTTTTTCGAGGCAGTTGGTCCATTTCAGTCTGGCTTTTGATTTTTTTTCTTTGTAATCATGTTCACTATTTCATTGCATTCAAATGCATTTATATTTCACGGAAACGTTTTCACGAAATTACTATGCAACAAAATTTAAAAAAATTGTTGAATGGGAGTTCATTTAATTTCGTCGAAATGGGGTCGAAATATTTTTTTTTCGCACATATTATTGAACAGATATTTTAAAATGAATTGAATTAATTTTTAGGCCCTAACTGCAAAATTTTAAGTTTGTTTTTTTCGAATTGTCGTGTATTATAACACCCTCTTCTGATTTTTCAAGTAGGGGTTTAAAAGTTGGAAAACAAGTCTAAATCCTAGCATTTATTAAAACTTTTAAATAAAATTGTGTGGATTAAATTTAATCAAAACATTTCAATAGATATGAACAACTATCAAACACTAGGTTGTGCGTGTGCCGGTCATAAATTTGAATTGTTTTTAGGCTATAAAATTACGTGTGATAATTTTGATAATTTTGTGATAATTTTGTTATATTTTCATAGAAAATATACAATTATCATTACCATTATAGTTAAAATACAGCCTTTCCACACTCTCATAATTAAACTATTAAATATAATCTGCAGTTTCCATGTGTAAAAATCTGATAATTCAAAAAAGTCGACTGGTATTTGAAGCTGAAAATGACGGACATTTTTACAAGTAAATAAAACTCATATAATAAACATTCTTGTAATTATATTATAAATATATCGCCACTTTAAAAAAATGTATGTTGTTTTTAAATAATATAAAGACTTATCTAAACAAATATCACTTTCCGACTTTCATGAACTAAAATATAGGTAAAATATTAATGTTCATACATAATAATAGTAAATCTGTTAGATATTACGAGACAGTAACATTGTGAACATTGCGACAGACATAGTTTAAAAGCAAACACTAATATTGTTAAATTAAGTTAAATAGACAGAGTAAAGGTCGCTAGCAGACTTCGCTTGCGGAACAATTTCTGATTCCTGACCTAACGTTAAGACCACAGGAAGTTGCATCGGGACGCAGTCGCGGGAACCGTCCTCCCCGTAATTCTATTATAGAGACGGTCGATGATCTGATTTTGTCAAAGCTCTACCATACCGCACTACTGAAGCTTATAATATAATTATGATTTGCCGCGAGAATGAATGGTGAAAATAGACTTGCGCGTGTTTACTTACGGCAAGTGTGGCTTAGCAGTGATGAGGTTAAATATCTCATTACTCTTCTGTGGATTTAATAAGGAGTAATTGTGACGATGCGGTTTTTATTTAAACACACTTTTTTTTCAAAATATCGTTAGTTTTAAGTTACTTTGATTTTGCTTTAATAACAATATTCTTATTTCGAATCGATTAAAATTTCAGTTTTGTCTTTCTCCGTAAACCTACGTTTTTATCCATTACCTTAATTCTAATCTGATCTAATCTAATGATTATGTATTACTATAATTAATAATCCAGTACTTTTTCCTTAAACGATGTAATTGGCTAACGTACTGAATTTTACTTTTTCAAGCTCACAAAAAAAACAGATGGCAAGTGTCAGTCAGAAAGACACAGTATTCTTGACTACATCTACTATTTATATTATTAAGATAAAAAATAATGAGGTAATTGTCTGAGAGAAACAAATATTAAAAAAATTTTTTTGCGAAGTAGCAAATCTAATTGATCTTAGGTAGGTTTTGTAATAAAATGTCATCTTAATGTTATTATATAAATAACACAGTGCCATCTTCATGTAGAAATATGATTATTTTATTGATTAGCGATTAATTTTGTTTTACGATTCGACGTTTTCTCCACGTGTGGTTTAAATGGTGTACCTGCCTACACTAGATGAAACCAAGACTACTTAAGTTCATTCTCCGTGTGAACTTAGGTGCTTTTTGTAATGAAATTTCAGTTTAATTATTTTATATAGACGGTGACATCTTCAAGTAGAAATTTTTGACAATTTTAGGGATTTGCAATTAATTTTGTTTTACGACTTTTTCTACATGTTTAGTTTAAACGGTGTGTTTACTTATACCATACGAAACCAAAACTACCCAAGTTCCTACTCCTTATGAAATTGGTGTTTTTTGTAATAAAATTTCAACTTAATTATGTTTATACATCTTTTAGTAGAAATTTTTTATTATTTTATGGCTTAGCGGTTAATATTGTTTTATGACGTTTTCTCTATATTTAGTTTCACGGTGTATTTGTCTAGACTATTTGAAAAAAAATTGTTAAAAAATTAGCCAGATTGTTTAATGAATGCACTAAAATATTTAATGAAATTTACCATTTTTATATTATCATACAATATTTATCATAACGATATGACGTTTGTGGAGAAGTCACAAGTATCGTGGGCGAATGTGGTGAAGCTTTTAAATAAGCGATGGAAAAACTTTATAAATAAATATTATAACATTTTAAAACTTCCTTCATACTATGTATTTACTTGTTGCAGAATGAATTTTTGGATGAAGTATTTTTTATATTTTGAGCTTTTTTCTAAGTTTTGCCCGATTAAGGAAAAAGGTTTACATACTATCCACAAAAATTTCTTATATTTTGTTTATATACGAACAAGCGCGTGTGCGCGCATATACACAAACATATATATTTTTTTCAATTTTAAATATTATATAGTGACATAACATCGGAATTCAAAAGTCGACATCTTCGCAACAGGTGCTCTTCTACGAAATTAACATTATGTTTGATTATGGCGATTTACTCTCTCACTTCCTCCAAATTTTGGATTCGTAGATTTTTTCGAACACTTTATCATTTTAAAATGATCTCCTGTTAATCAATTAAGTTTTACGGATTTCTTAATTGAACTATCCACAGTATATTCTTCTTTATAGCCTAAAAACAATTCAAAATTAGGCACTATTCTTTCTGTCTATATCTTCTGTATTGATAACTATATAAAACTCTCACTCATGATTCTTATTTTTTTATGGTCTTTATGAGTGACTAATAAACCTTTATAAAAATGAGTTTAGAATGAAAAATATATTATGATATTTTCAATGAAGTAATCTTGTTTTTATAACACACTTGTCCTTACTTAGCTTCAATGTTGATGACAGTAATTCAGTTTTTGATTTAATCTGTCATATAAGTTGCAAGTACACAAAGTCAAATTAAAGTTTAAAAACGTTTTTAGTACCCCGACTTATATACTGGCTTATTGACGATTATACTGTTAATCAGTACACAATTGAAGCTCTGGATGTCGTTGGTGACAAGGTTTGTAAAATTGTCTGAAAAGTATCGCTGTATGATAAAATGGCCCAATGATAAAATTCACTACAAACGACTAAGGGAGAAAAAGTTAAAACTATGCTTACAAATCTGAACATTGGGATATATTAAAGTTCAAAAGTATAAGTGCCGATAAATATTTCGTGAATATAAAAATTGTTTTTCTATCTGTTTCCATTAACATATTATTCGTCTATCATTTGAAAGTTCATTTTTATTTAGGACTAGCTGTGCTCACGACTTAACCGCAAGATTAATATACGTAATGCCATTTACTGCATTAATTATAAAAGTATGTTTTTTAAGTGAGTATATTTTGTGTTTACAGGATAAATTGCTATAGTTTCTCTTTAGGTTATCAAATGTGATAAAACAATATTTTTATGTTGTAATGTTCTTCTAAATAATTTTTTTCGTAAATAACTTCATTGTACAGACCAACCAATCGTACAGTTTTATTATATGTATAGACAATAAAATACGTAACAATCAAATTTATGCCGCCGAATACTAAACGAATACTTGACCAAATTAATTAATTGAATATGTGAATATTGACAGCTAATCCAAATTTCAAAGAAACTAAAGTAACATAGTAAGTTTGAAACGAATACATACAATATTGACAAATGTTATTTACAGAAGGCGACTGACTTTGATACCTGCACTCATGTGTCTGCTCTCATTCGGGTTGCTTATTCAAGCATTTACTATTTTCACATCATTCCAAACTTCACCTCGGGATGTTCCTAATTCCGGGTGGAAAATTAGATTGCGCGTTTTAAATTACACGTAGCGCCATCTGCTGGTATACAGTTAGAGGTACACAACATACTTATGCAATTATTGCAGGTCGAGTGGCTGGCAAATTCGTTGTTTTTGCGTTAATTTAATGTATTAATGTGATGTTCTGATCGATTAAAATATTATGGCGATATTTGTACTTAATGGACTCATTTGATATCTAGTATTCCATAAAACAATATGTCTTTTCTATCTTTTAAATTATTTATTGAAAAGTCGATACAAAAATTCTCATTGCAATTATCTTCTGTAAATAGAGAAAGTGCAAAATTACATACATACTAATCGTGGACATTCTGCCATTAATTGCTTAAATTAAAATTAAAGTTTAGTAGATTGATAGGCACATAAGATGAAGTTTTTATTCAAAACACGTAATACTCCGTACATTGCTGTTGATATTAAGATAATCCTTTTAACAATAACATCAATGATCTATAATAGCTGTCATTATACCTCTTCGTTATTTATTTTCTTTTTAACAATTTCTGATGATTAGGGTACATTAATCAATAAAAATAATAATTTATAGTTTTAAGTACACAAAGTCAGCTATTATTTAGTTAAATGTACTCAAAAACGTAGATAACCCTTTCAGATGAAGTTTACTTTCTGTCCAAAATTGTCATCATCTTCTCTTGATTGGAAGTTTGTTCCATCTAAATCTTATAAAATAATGGTATAACAAAGTGAAACCCCCCCAAAATCTATTAGATCTATGGCTTTTGATAGCACAATCACTTTTATAAATTTATAATCTTCATATTATTTTATTTCTTTGTAAAATCGTAAATAACTCACAAACTTTTTTCGCTTTTAGTTTAATACCCGATTTTTCACACATTCAGCAATTCTGAAAATTTCGTTATTTATTTATGCTGCCAAATTATGAAATAATTTGAATTCTGGCATCAGAAAATTATGAAAAAATTGACTCGAAATATTACGTTTCTCCTAAGACATTCATTCGACTATGGATACTCTGTACCTTATGTATTCATTCTTTTTTTTCTAAAATCACTACTAAGTTTTTGGTGTACTGCTGATTGTAATATTGATAAGTCAAACGTTTTAGGAAACAATCAACTTCCAGAGAAAGTAAGGAAATATCATAAGAATTTAAACATAAGATTTTCCTTTTGACATTTGAAGTCATGTTGACTAAAATCAGATAGGCATATAATCATTATGATAAATGAAATGTACTTGAACATAAACTTGATATCAATTATATTTGACGTAAAGTAATTATCAGAAAAATCACAATTACTTAATTTTAAATTTATGCGGCCTATTCAGAAAACACTTGAAAAAATGAAGATTTACAATTTTAGTTAGAACTATTAAATACTTAAAAAAATCTCGGTAGGTCATTTCAAAAACAAAATTTTAAAATACAATACCGGGTAGACGATATCGATTGACCTTAAACGTGTTTTTCTAAGGCTACTCCAAAAGATTAAACTAATCCAACCAAAGTCCGCTTTTGAAATACATAATGTTATTTGAAGTACGCAAAATTTCATATAGTGTTGGGCTCAGGTGTTTTAAGAATAAAAATGATACGTTATATAGAGGGAATGATAAATATAAGCTCCTTAATACTTTATGTAATCTACAATCAGACATGTTTTAATACTTTTCATAATAGCTTGTGAACACTATTTTTAAGAAACTGAATCAGCAAGATTGAATAAAGTACAGATTATGTCTCGTTCCCTCCATTCTAAAGATGTATCGTATTCTTCCAAGTTACTTACAGGAAAGGTCGTCAAAAGGTCACGTAAAATTTGAAAAGAGCAAAAAACATATTAATTTTTGTAAAATGGTCACACATTAAAAAAGACAGTTGGTATTATTTTTTATAATAACATATGATGTAATTCATTACATTTTCTTTGTTATTTTTATTTCTCATTAACAATTCTTGATATTTTAAAAATATAATACGTGTACATTTATAAAGACAGCTTTTTCCTTCTCTTAAGATCACAAATCGTATTTTATTTTTTGTCTTCTCCCGATTTTCTGAAAACAAATTTTATAACCTCTGACCTATTTTCGCCGGTTCCTTTTATTTCTTTTTCTTTCGGCCTATGTATAATTTCTCTTTTTCTCTCCTCTTAATGTACATATATGCACACTTTTCAAATATTGCTATGTAAGCTTGTTACTTCCGTTCTAGTTAACTGTGAGAGATTGCATCTAAACCATTCTGCCTTGTTTATTTATAACATGTGGAAGTTTCACTTTATAAACAAAGACATATAATCAGCAAGATGGTTGATTTTTTTGCAAAGGTGGAAATAGAGTTGTCAATATCTACTGTAAAAACCTAAAAAACTTCGTTAGTTTCAATTGTAAATCAATGAAATGTACGAAAGTACGAAGAAGTGATAAAGATTCAATATCATTATGTGCCCCATCGCCTTCCTTTACATTGGGTTAATCCTTAAATATGGATGCTGCCCATTCACTACAGTTACTCTGGGTTCTTTAATGTCAGGGATACCTGCTTTTTGGAAAGGTCATATTTATAAATCCATCTTAACTTATATCCACTTAACTTACGTTGTAGAAAAATTCAAATATGAAAAAGTAGCAATTTTTTATTACATAATTAATTGTAAAATATAATCGAGTGTACATTGATACAAAAATTAAGTGACTGACATCGTTAACAATACAGTAGGAAATCGCCAATTAGAAATAAAATTAAATTTATTATACTTCAGAACTTACGTCAGAATTCAGAACCCACTGATATTATATTAGTGCAGGCAACAGATGGTTTGAAATTCAGTTCCATGTTAATTGTTTAGAGTGATCTAAGATAGGTTTCAGTATTTGGATATCATTAGAACTATACGTAATGAGTATAATGGCGAGATGCGGCTACGCCTTTTAACGCTGTTGACTAAAACTATTTGCGACATAAAATAAGTTAGCTAAGCACCAAACCGCAAGTAACTCAAGAATATTTTTGTTTAGTATATATCATTTCCGCTAGTTAGTTGTACTTGTCTACTCTCAAATAGAATTTACGACGCGTGGCAAATTTGACAAACACTTCGTACAGTCAATAAAATATTACTGTTTTATGTTTCGGGAACGGAGGTACAGTACTGCGTTGTTGCTATCGGTTAGTCGAGTCAACGCACTGGGTTTTAAGTGTTTTTATCTAACCAACGCATCATACGGTCGAAATACGGCTTTGTTCCTTCCTCCTTTATACAGCTTCCGTATATATGAAACAAACCGCATTTCTCATTTGGCTTTATTCATTTCAATTGGTGTTACGTTTGAGTGTGACACTTGATTTGGGCCTTACTTTGTAAATTGAATTTAATTTGTATTGCCATTATTTCCTAGAAGTGATTTGTAATAAAATTTATGTTTGTGAAAAATACATTTAAAAAATGTAATACTCAAGCCAATACATAATCTTCAGTTTTATAAGGTCGTCATGAAAACGTGACTGCGTAACAGAATATTCATGGCTAACGTGTAATTGGCCACCAATTTATTAAACCATGTCTTTAAAGTATTACTCTTCATTTAAAACCTACAGCTTGCACCTTTTCAAGAAATTACGACGCAGATGAATGAACGGCAGGGCAGAGAGCGGGGCGAGGTGTGTGTTATTACTGGCGTTATTTATCCGCATGAATTTTTCCGAGGATGCTTCTTTCCTATACACAATTATTTCCAAATAATCCAAAATAAAGAGAAAGTTGAGTTCAGATCGAGGTGAGTGCATTGGTCAACTAATAAGCCCATTACAGCAAATCGTGTTACACAAAAAACGCTTTTAAGTCATTTTTTATAAAAATTTGAAAACAATCACTCAAATAAACGTTATAATACGAAGTCCATGCTTCCAAAAAATTTAGTGTTGTCCTAAAATATCTTTTGAATTGTTCGATATTTCAAAAGGATTTTTAGTTATTACGTAAAGTAAAAAAAACGTAACACATTAATTTGAGTTTAAATGCCTTAAAGTAATTATAAAAATAATTCAGAATAATTAAAAATATATTGTCAATTACTCCAAAATTATTTTGAACACATTAATTTGAGTTTAAATGCCTTAAAGTAATTGGCATAAAAATAATTCAGAGTAATTAAAATTATATTGTCGGTAATTCCAAAATTATTTTTTTTTCATTTTATCTATCAGTACGTTGCGCGCAGCTGTTATGTTGCGTTCTTCTCTTTGGCACCGAATAGTAAGCACAATGCTTTTCAATGGCGTATCATCGCTTACTGAAATTTTAAAAGCTCGGCAACCGTCATTAATGAACTATTTTTCTCAGGCAACTTTATACCACCGTGTTGGCAACAAAATTATCTTTATTTTGATATGTGATTTAATTAGAAAGCAGAGCAAATTACTAGTATCAACTCATTTATAACTGGCAATCCGGCTGTAGAGAATAGAAAAAATATAGTTATTATAAGTTTTACATATTCCGTATAATTTTTACTTTCGATTGTTAATCAATTCTTTGGTAAACAAGTTACTTAAATAGTAAAAAAAGATTAATTACAATATTTTTAATTAATGGTAACCTTGAGCACAATTCTATAGGCAACCCAGTGCCGATAAATTTGTTTATGTATTACTTTTTATAAAAAAGTACTTTTCATTTGGTAAGCAAATGGGAGAAAGACGATCTTATTTGAAATCTTGTACTATAAAAGTACAAATCTTGTACTATAAAAGTTGTATATAAGTTTTTAAAGACACGTTTAGTTAACTTGTAGTAACTAAACGTGTCTTTAAAAACTTTAATATATTTTTCAAGTATGAATTTGAAATGGCTCACAGTGATTTATCGATTGTCACCGACAAAGTTAATTAAATGAGTTTTTAATATATTTTTGAAGTTTGAATTTGGAATACCGTATATCGATTTATTTATTTTCCTCCACAAAGTTAACTAAACGAGTCTTTAATATATTTTTGAAATTTTAATTTTGAATGTCTCATAGTAATTTCGCGATTATTATTTACAAAGTTAACTAAACGTGGCTTTAATATATTTTTATAGTTTGAATTTGGAATAACACATATTGATTTATCAATTTTCATCCACAAAGTTAACTAAGCAAGTCTTTAATATATATTTGAACTTTAAATTTGGAATGCATCATAGTTATTTTTTGATTATTAGCCACAAGTTAATTAAACGGGTCTGTAATATATATTTGAAGTTAGAATTTGGAATACCGCATATCGATTTATTTATTTTCCTGCACAAAGTTAACTAAACGAGTCTTTAATATATATTTGAACTTTTAATGTGGAATGTATCATAGCGATTTTTGGATTATTAGCCACAGGTTAACTAAACAACTCTTTAATATATTTTTGAAATTTTAATTTCGAATGTCTCATAGTAATTTCGTGATTATTATTTACAAAGTTAACTAAATGTGGCTTTAATATATTTTCATAGTTTGAATTTGGAATATCACATATTGATTTATCAATTTTCATCCACAAAGTTAACTAAGCGAGTCTTTAATATATATTTGAACTTGAAATTTGGAATGTATCATAGTCATTTTTCGATTATTAGCCACAAGTTAATTAAACGGGTCTGTAATATATATTTGAAGTTAGAATTTGGAATACCGCATATCGATTTATTTATTTTCCTCCACAAAGTTAACTAAACGAGTCTTTAATATATATTTGAACTTTTAATGTGGAATGTATCATAGCGATTTTTAGATTATTAGCCACAGGTTAACTAAAGAAGTCTTTAATATATTTTTGAAATTTTCATTTCGAATGTCTCATAGTAATTTCGCGATTATTATTTACAAAGTTAACTAAATGTGGCTTTAATATATTTTCATAGTTTGAATTTGGAATATCACATATTGATTTATCAATTTTCATCCACAAAGTTAACTAACCGAGTCTTTAATATATATTTGAACTGTAAATTTGGAATGTATCATAGTCATTTTTCGATTATTAGCCACAAGTTAATTAAACGGGTCTGTAATATATATTTGAAGTTTGAATTTGGAATACCGCATATCGATTTATTTATTTTCCTCCACAAAGTTAACTAAACGAGTCTTTAATATATATTTGAACTTTTAATGTGGAATGTATCATAGCGATTTTTAGATTATTAGCCACAGGTTAACTAAAAAAGTCTTTAATATATTTTTGAAATTTTAATTTCGAATGTCTCATAGTAATTTCGCGATTATTATTTACAAAGTTAACTAAATGTGGCTTTAATATATTTTCATAGTTTGAATTTGAAATATCACATATTGATTTATCAATTTTCATCCACAAAGTTAACTAAGCGAGTCTTTAATATATATTTGAACTTTAAATTTGGAATGTAGCATAGTAATTTTTTGATTATTAGCCACAAGTTAATTAAACGGGTCTGTAATATATATTTGAAGTTTGAATTTGGAATAACGCATATCGATTTATTTATTTTCCTCCACAAAGTTAACTAAACGAGTCTTTAATATATATTTGAACTTTTAATGTGGAATGTATCATAGCGATTTTTAGATTATTAGCCACAGGTTAACTAAACAAGTCTTTAATATGTTTTTTGAAATTTTCATTTCGAATGTCTCATAGTAATTTCGCGATTATTATTTACAAAGTTAACTAAATGTGGCTTTAATATATTTTCATAGTTTTTAATTTGGAATATCACATATTGATTTATCAATTTTCATCCACAAAGTTAACTAAGCGAGTCTTTAATATATATTTCAACTTTAAATTTGGAATGTATCATAGTTATTTTTCGATTATTAGCCACAAGTTGATTAAACGGGTCTGCAATATATATTTGAAGTTTGAATTTAGAATACCGCATATCGATTTATTTATTTTCCTCCACAAAGTTAACTAAACGAGTCTTTAATATATATTTGAACTTTTAATGTAGAATGTATCATAGCGATTTTTAGATTATTAGCCACAGGTTAACTAAACAAGTCTTTAATATATTTTTGAAATTTTAATTTCGAATGTCTCATAGTAATTTCGCGATTATTATTTACAAAGTTAACTAAATATGGCTTTAATATATTTTTATAATTTGAATTTGGAATATTACATATTGATTTATCAATTTTCATCACAAACATAACTACGCGTGTCTTTAATACATATTTGAACTTTAAATTTGGAATGTATCATAGTTATTTTTCGATTATTAGCCACAAGTTAATTAAACGGGTTTGTAATATATATTTTAAGTTTGAATTTGGAATACCGCATATCTATTTATCTATTTTCATGCACAAAGTTTAGTGTTTAATATATATTTGAATTTTGAACTTGGAATTTATCATAGCGATTTTTCGATTATTATCCATGAGTTAACTAAATATGGCTTTAATGTATTTTTGAAGTCTGAATTTGAAATATGGCATCTAGATTTGTTTATTTTCATCCAAAAACTTAAATAAATGAGTATATACATTTGAACTTGAATTTGGAATATATCATAATTATTTTTGTATTATTAGCCATAAGTTAACTAAATGAGTCTTTAATATATATATTTGAACTTTGGATTTGAAATGTCTTGTAACGATTTAACGGTAATTATGCTATCATGTAATTTTCGATATTATAGGACTTGAATAAATATGCTATAAATATTTACGATAGAATATAATTTTTGTTTACACACAATGTCTTACACACTTGGTGAATATCAGATGTCTTTTTACTCTGAGTCGCCTACGAATCCAAGCAAAACTAGACCTATATTGTAATTTTGATAATATATAACTACCTAATCAATTACAGAAGACAACCTTTTTAGTATTCGAGATAAAATAATAACATTTTATAAATCAATTTATTTCTTACTTTATAACTTTTACAATGACTACAGTTGATACCATAGAATGCACCAATTAAGTTTCTAAGTATCGTACAAAAAGAAGCAACTTATTCACAACTTAATATACAAAGTGAAAGTTAATGTCCGTTAATATATCGATCACGAGACAGCATTAATTCAATAGCGACCAAAAAAGCAGCGACCACCTAATAAATGTTCAATTATAAAGTGATGTCTACAATTCACTTACTTAGGTCGATACTTAAGCACTTAATACAGATACACACAAAATATTGATTGGGGGAATGCGAACGTTTGAAGCGAGCGCGGGCACCGGCATCCTTAATTGGTTTCATTTTCGATTGAGCAGGCTCGTGATGCGGCCCCGCGCTTTGTACTGTACTCGTCCACCGGTCTACATGTATAAGCACTCGTGCGCCCTACTCGCCCAGATGTACGTATAAGTAGGGCCCACCTCAGGTACAGAATGTCCTGCGGCATAACCTCTCAGAAGTGAGCATCGTTCTGACGTATGGCAGTAGAGCTACACGACTCTCTAAGATTAACTGGAGTAAAATACAATTGGTACATTAACAAGTGTTGCTAAAACCTGACACTGGGATCGGTAGTTACTAAAAGTGCCATACGAACTTAGTTGGAAAATGTATATCGATCTATTGAATGAGGGTATTGAATATCAGGTCAATTCAAAATAGTCAATGCAACATTCATGTCATATACCTATTTAATCGAATGGTTACATCATGAATAACAATTTTTTTCTACTTATTTGTTTATTTTTTATGTATTATTGGCTTCAATCATGTGAACTACAGTAATATAGCTTGTGAAATTTTTTATACTAAACCACGTGATCTATTTCACGTAATGATTTTCATCTACTTGGGAAACCGTCTCTTATCAGAGTTCGGCGATCATCTAAACAATTTCGACTCTTTGTCAACTGTTGCTCATATTCTGACATTTTGTCAATTGTTGCCAGCTAGTCTAATCGTCTATGCTATTGTATTTTCCTTTCTACAATGAGCTGGCACTATTTGTATTTATCTCATAATGTTGCTCAGATGTTTTTTGACGCTTTATATTTTTGAATAGTTTCTGGTGCTTTATACTTTTGAGAACATTTTTATACTAAACCACGTGACCTATGCTCAGGTCATAAAATTTGGGATAAATGGTACGATTTAGTATGTGCTAAAATAAAATTTACAGAATTCTTTTTCCATACAATACTGCGTAATCAAATATAAATATATGAAAATACTAAAAGATCGATGTAATTCTGAAGAACTTACTTTAAATTACAAAATATAAAGTAGTTTGCATATTATTTCACGTTATATTCTACCCGTCAACTCTAATTTCATTTAAATCCGTTCAGAAATTACGGATTTATAGAGTAATAAACTTTCATCTAAACTTTTGAACTTATTAGTTAGGACTTCGAAATATACGTATAAATTTCTATTTGCTAAGCACGGATAGTATTTTAGGCAACAAATACAAATTGACAATTAATATTTTAATATATAATTTTTTTTGGATGAAAATAATGACGGTAAAAGTACTTGTAATATACTGGTAATATTTTTGTATGAGGTAATAACTTGAGAGTTTAATATAGATAGGTAAGAGTGGTAGCATAATACAGAATAGCTGAGGACATGATACAGTAGTGGTTTTTATAAGAATTTGAATAAACTAATAACTTGAATGTTAATATAGATAGGAAAGAGGGATAGCATAACACAAAATAACTGAGGAAGAGATACAGTAGTGGTTTTTATAAGAATTTGAATAAACTAATAACTTGAATGTTAATATAGATAGGAAAGAGGGATAGCATAACACAAAATAACTGAGGAAGAGATACAGTAGTGGTTTTTATAAGAATTTGAATAAACTAATAACTTGAATGTTAATATAGATAGGAAAGAGGGATAGCATAACACAAAATAACTGAGGAAGAGATACAGTAGTGGTTTTTATAAGAATTTGAATGAATAAACTAATAACTTGAATGTTAATATAGATAGGCAAGAGGAATAGCATAATATAGAATAGCCTAGGAAGAGATATATTAGCGGTTTTTATAAGAATTTGAATGAAGTAATAACTTGAATGTGAATATAGATAGGCAAGGGAGATAGCAAAATATAGAATAGCTGAGGAAGAGATATATTAGCAGTTTTTATAAGAATTTGAATGAACTGGTAACTTGAATGTTAATATAAATAGGCAAGAGTGATAGCATAATATAGAATAGCTGAGGAAGAGATATATTAGCAGTTTTTATAAGAATTTGAATGAACTAGAAACTTGAATGTTAATATAAATAGGCAAGAGTGATAGCATAATATGGAATAGCTGAGGAAGAGATATATTAGCAGTTTTTATAAGAATTTGAATGAACTAGTAACTTGAATGTTAATATAAATAGGCAAGAGTGATAGCATAATATGGAATAGCTGAGGAAGAGATATATTAGCAGTTTTTATAAGAATTTGAATGAACTAGTAACTTGAATGTTAATATAGATAGACAAGAGGGATAGCATAATACAGAATAGTAAGAAAGAGATGTAGTATCGGTGTTTATAAGAATTTAAATGAACTAATAACATGAATGTTAAAATAGGTAGGCAAAAGGGATAGCATGATACAGAATAGCTGAGGAAGAGATATGGTATCGGTGTTTATAAGAGTTCTGAAAACGTAATTCTATAAAGTGGAAACCGAGTATTAAAAACGTGAACAGGACTAAGTGTGTAAAAGTCTCACGTCGAGTACGACAGAATTTAGTTCAATTAGATAGATTTTTTTTAATTAGATAGATATAATTTTGTCGCGTTAATTGCATATTGCATTCAATAAGATTTGGTGCGTTTTAAAATGATCTGGTGGCGTTATTGCACTTTTCAAAAATAAAATTAAGACTATTATATTTACATGTTAGCTCTTTTCTATATTCAATAGTTTTGGATGCGCGAGTCGAAAGTATATTGAAATTGAAATTTTACAAGTTAGATGAAATTTTGCTCAATTGTTAATTTTATGCTGCCTTCTATTCATACGAGGATTAAAAAAAACCTATCAAGTACCAGTGGAATTCGCATTATGAGGATTCCGCATATAAATGTACATTTAGGCATTTATAAACATTTTATGGTACATGATATTCCTAATAAACTATTTACAAAATTTTAATTCTTTAGAGCGAAAATATATTGCCTACTATATCATTCACAGGCGCATATTAAAAAAAAACTATTTTTAATATATTACTACAAATTAACAATTTTCGGATTTTCTTCCTTACTTATTCCATGAGACCTTGTTTCTTGCTAAATTTCATAATTCTATGTCAACGGGATATACCTTAAAGATTTGATTTATTTGTTCGTGTCAAAATATACGCCATAAATTCTTAAAGGTTCTTTTTGATTGGGTTGACTTAAAAATTTTATTTTTTTACAGCTCCAAGGGACCTGGTATTTAAATATTTAAATTAACTTCAACTTGTTACCTTCACGCGTTCCTGAAAAAAGGGTCTCGACAGACAGACAGATAGATAGACTGACCGACAACGAAGTGTTCCTATCGGGTACCTTTTTTCCTTTTGAGGTACGGAACCCTAAAAACTGCTAGAAATGAAGAGATAAACAAAATTATTTTTACATCGAACGTAACAAGTGCTTGTATAATTGCATTTGGCAAAGAATTATTACAGTAACTTGTAATATATCTCTTCAAGGTTTTATCCGTATGTTTGTGAGTGACTGCTGCCACTCCAACTTACGTTCTATTATCTCAGTGAAATAATAATTGCGAGTACAGGTCTGTAGGTAGACCGCGCCCAGACACCGCACATCCCGTATACCTGTGCAAAGTTATACTATTATAAGGTAGGTCGTATTGAACCACTTAGCGGAGGAAATGAGTGTCTTCATATCGACGAAGTCACGAACTCGATCCCTTGTTCATTAATAGCGCGCCTGCGTTGTGGGCTAATAACTAATACATATAATGTTCCCCTTATTATGAGGGGGTAATTAATGGAGGTTAGTCACGAGTTTTGTTAAATGACATCATTCGGCGGGTTGCCGCGGGTGGAGTCGGAAGCATATTTTTATCTCGTTCTGATTTATATTATGCTGAAGCGTTTTTCGCATCGTGGAGAAAATTGTTCACCGTCAGATGATTATTCAGAGCATATCTTTGTACGGATTAGTAGTTGCAGATACTATTTAAATCTATTTTATTATCATTACTGGTATCAATTTTTATTTTAATTTTTATTAATGTTTTCTGTGCTTACCAAAAACTATATGCCGTGAAAAATTTTATAAGTATTTTTAATGCATTTATATGAAAATTGGATTTTAGGGCTCGAGAAATATCTAATGGAAAAAAATCAATGAGAGGCCGTTGCTATAACTACATGTGTAGATATTCATCTCCTTGGGAAACCGTCTCTTACCAGAGTTCGGCGATCATCTAAACAATTTCGACTCTTTGTCAACTGTTGCTCATATTCTGACATTTTGTCAATTGTTGCCAGCTAGTCTAGTCGTCTATGCTATTGTATTTTCCTTTCTACAATGAGCTGGAACTATTTGTATTTATTTCATAATGTGGCTTAGACGTTTTTTGACGCTTTATATTTTTGAATGGTTTCTGGTGCTTTATACTTTTGAGAAGCCCCAAACCTTTATTTACTTTATTTACCTTTATTAAAACCGTGTCGTTCAGCGCGCGAAGCCATGATATTTTGGAAATTCTACTTTACACCCAAGTTTCAAAGGTCTTCTCTCGACCTGTATACATATGGTTTTTATGAAAGTTCGCGACTCGGTACCGTGTAGTAAATTTTCAAATAAAATTTCTAAAAGTTGGAAAAGTGTTGAAGAGAATTTCGAAATAATCGAAAATGATACATGCATAACAGAACATTTTCTGTTAAAAAATAACTTAATTGAAATCAGTTTTCATTTCATTTAATGTACATTGGTACTTGTTGCCTTGACAGAAATTGCATGTTACATGTAATATTTATTTTATAGCCTTTTCATCACCAATATATTAATTACTTTTGTTTCTCCGTTATTATATAATTATTATTTACCGAAACAAAATTATGTAACCCATATTAATTAATACCTAATTTTACTTTATTTAACACAGAATAGACATGAAATTTTTGTAAGTAAACACACAAATAAATAGTTTATTTTCGACTAACTCATTTATAAGTTATCATTAGGGTAATTACTTAAATTATCTTGTTAATTTTGAGTGGACCCAACCGCTTCATAAATACGTAATCCGCCCAGTCAGCTAGCGTTGACAGGCGCGTCCAGCTCTAACCGCCGTTGCGACAGCGCCGCCCGACCGCCGGCTGCAAACCGCAGCCCTATTGCGACAAACCGCTTTAAATTAATAGGGCGGGCGGCACGCAGCTTTCTGTTTCTACTCTACTGGACTGCACGAAGGATATATAATTAAGCTGATCGCATGAGACGTCTTGACAGACACTTTGTGCAAACTATGTTGTGGTAGCAGTTCAATATGATTTATACAATTAATGAATTTAATAATTTTTTTTAAATAAATTTTATCATTGACAATATAAAAATCACAAATTTTAGTTGTATGGTACAGAAATAGTACATACAAAAATTAAGCCAGTAGCTAATTCTGGTGGTAAGAATTATCTAAAAATTATTTAATGTATTTGTGTTTAGAAGAAGTGGACATCCTTAATAGTGTTTATAAATTATGAATATAAAAATTTGGTTACTTAACAGTTCGGTAACTTGCCTAATTATTGCTATATTTTGCACATATATTCTGAAGGTTTTTTGAATGTAAGAAGACTCAACCGTTT
This sequence comes from Druceiella hillmani, assembly GCA_039881145.1. Classification (NCBI taxonomy): domain Eukaryota; kingdom Metazoa; phylum Arthropoda; class Insecta; order Lepidoptera; family Hepialidae; genus Druceiella; species Druceiella hillmani. Next base: position 1,431,106 of record JAYKKI010000014.1, read on the forward strand.
ATAATCTAAAATATCGCTTTCAAATTAAGAATTTTAAAAAATAAGAATTTAATAGAAAAATAAATTTTTGAAAAGCGCAGAAAACCTTTTTTTGATAAGTATATCTGCCCGTGAGTGTGGTCGTGTGTGTTTTTATGTTTCTATTATACTTGAATTTGACATGTTTTTAGATATTTGTAACGTCTACAAAGTTACGATATAAAATATTTTAAAAACAATTTTAAGATTTCCTCCTCTGTTTGTAAAGGGTGGGGGGGGGTGGTGGGTGGGTGGGTTGTGTTTTATTTTTTTTACTTTCGTACTCCATTACGTAGGATATCGTTAAAAAGGTCTTCCAGAATAATCGATAAAAGGATAAATATTAAATCGACAAAATATTAAGCATTAAATTGATTATTTTTGTTAAAGTTACGTGCCTCCTGTCAGCCAAACCGCTATTTTTTAGTGAAAATTATTCACAGTAGTGGTATATGTAATAAAATTTAAAGGAAAATTATCACAGCTAAGTAGGCCATACTAGTATATAAATAATAGTTGACCAATTTAAAATGTAGTTGGCTCTGCAAAAATTTTATAGAAATTCCTTACAAATAGCTTAAATCATCTGCAAAAATAATTTTGTATTTTAAAATATACGCTTTTTATGTCCGTGAAAAATATCAGGCAATATTTTTATATATTTGCAAGGTAAAAAATAAAATTATGCTTAAATAGTTTCATATACGCTTAAATGTTTTCATATGCGCCTAAATGTGAACTGAAGCTTTCTAGTGCGAGTTATATTCGCACTCAAAAAGTGTTTAAATTTCGTTTTTGACAGTTTTTAAGAGTTTCTCAAGTTAAGGACAATGACAAAATTATGAGCTGAAGATGAACTCGATTCTAAACAATATTTCGATCGATTATTAGGAGTTAATTGATTATAATGTTGTCAATAACTATTAATTTCATTTATCATAATCTAGGACATTATTATAAAGTTTACGTGTAATTTATATTTGCTAGTTTATAACAAAATTTGCACATATTTAATAAATTTTACTGAATTTCACAGCTAATATGCCAAGTTTTTCCAAATAATTTTGCGATATTTAAATTAAACGCGGCACTTACTTTATTTACAGTTAAAAAACCGTTGGTTTAAGCGCACTGTATTCAAATAAATGCTGAAATACCTAAAATAGCAATTAGAAATGCCAGCACAAAAGAACTTTGTTTTATGTCACAGTTTACATAAATCTCATTAAAGCTCGACCCGTGGAAATGTGCATTTGACGTTTCGGCCGTAGACTAGAGAGCGAATACTTTCTGTACTCCATAACAATGCAAAATTTTCAATTAACCCGGAATAAAACACATTTTAACGAGCTTTGAAGGGATATTCACTGGCTTCGTTCTGAGGCCTGTTTATGCTGTGTGGAAGCTTTCTGTGTTGTAATGTGGAAATAGTCCTTACTTCGTTCATATTTTGCTCTAATGAACAAATATCTCTTTAATATATTGGACGAATCATTGAATAATTGCGTGCAAATAAAATATTGTCGATCTTTTTTATTACGGCAATAAAACAACCTTACAAATTTTTTAATAGTTTAATTAAATTATAGTTAAAAAAAGTTTTATATAAACAGTTTTATTATACGATTAATGAAAAGCTCGAAAATAATTAGGCGCTAACAATCTGGGGCTTTGATCAGACTAAAACTTTCGTTTGTTGGATAAAGGAAATCATATCGTGTCTCCCTAATATTATAGGTAAATCGTTGGTTATAAGAAGAATACACAAGTCATATAATGGCATTATAAAATATAACAGGATAACTTCCAAGCTTCAGCAAATGTAAAGTTTTTTACAAAATGGATCCCACAATTTTATTTTTTCCAGATTTAAGCACTCTAACCCATAATTTTCGAGCTTTATTATATCATCAATTTTATATAAAAATACGATAAAAATGCTTACCTTAATTTTATTCTTAACTTTTCTTTGCTGTGTGGTTTTATTACATTCATTCAACAACTGGCCATTTCGTGTTGCTTATTTTACCAATTTCAAAACAGTAGATCGCTAAGTCTCCAAGTTTAGGCAGGCCATATCACTGCAGCAAACCTGGACATTGTAATGTAGGATTCGACGACGGAGTCCCTGCTTGAGACACACAGTTTTAATTAAATGCTGAAGTCACACGATTTAGGCAGATACTCCCACCGCAGCATCGGCACTGAAGATTTGGAGCCTAGAAGTCAAGGACATTGTCTCTGCGTAAGACTGAAAATAATAATTTAAAAAAAGCTGATCCTCACATCTCATCTACAGTATCAGAATTTAAGGATGGAAAGTTGAATTTTTCATACTAGTCTACATTTTATTTCATATAGTTTATAAAATGTAGACTATTTTAGAAGAAATATCGATGTAGTACGAAAATATCGATGTGTATCGATATAGTACTAGAATGATAAGATAAAGAGAAAATTACTGTACTAAATAATCACAGTGCAATATACTTTATTCTCAATTGGTAATATGTGATAAACAAATTACTCTCTGTCCAGTTCTTTTTATGATCAAAGATTTATGATTTTCGGATGTCATAAAGTCTCGTTTTATTTAAATATAATATAATAAAAAATTTATACTAACTTAACTCTAATACTCAATTAGGTGAATATTTTCAAACACATTATCATTATAGCAATTTACTGATACGATAAAACCCAAAACCGGCCCCATAACCGAAACCCCGAAGGACTATTAACAAAACTTAAAGCTTTCCTTCCATTCATCACTTGAGAACATTCTGTTCGAAACAAACACAAGGCCAGTGTTTTACGCGAGACAATGCGATGAAAACTTAAGAAGATTATAATATTTAATTACTTTATACCGCAAAAGTGCGCTTGTTAGCCTAATGAAACGGGCTGCGATGCCATCTTTTCGTTTATGAGACGCTGTGCATATTCGCCGGATTCGATTCGTCGAACCGTTTTAAGCGTTTTAAATCGTGTTAAGATAATTGAGAACATAAAAATTATAAATTTATATAGCCATAAAAATTATAAATTTTGATAAGCATTACGTTAATAGGTAAATTATAATTACGTTCGTAAATTTCGCCATTTATGGAATAGAAATAAATACAGAAATTGAAGACCTTGTGGAAAGCAAGCTTCGTGTTGTAAGATTATAGTAATATAGTCTTTGTTGTCAATCCAGCCTATAATTTGCCGATCTAGGAATTATTAAAAAATTATGTTTGCGTTGTGTATTAACATGCAATCGTGCTTGGATTTGGGAATCTTATATTCGCGGTATGAGCTAATTCTTCCTGAAATAAAATTTACAGAATTTACAATAAAAGCTATGTGACCAAGTAGTAATCTAATGAATATCTTGAAAGATGAATGTTCAATCCATCCAAACTTTCGTATTATAATATTAGTATTATAATATTAGAATTAATTTTTTAAATTAGTTAATTGATGAACACATTATATTCTCATTTTGAGTACTTTAGCTATGATTTTTCAGATACCAATATTTTTTTAATAATACTATTTAATTTCAGTATGCACCATTATTATCTACTGTTTGTCGCCATTTAGTTGCCAGAAACGATATGATTTTCTTGCAAAATTCCGGTGACTTTGATTCAAAAAACTGTGGGAGGTCGTTTTGGAGATCTTTAATGTTGAATTTTTTTTCATGTGAATGGTTATTTAGAGCTATGAATAAGTGATAATCAGAGGGCGTAATGTCTGGCGAATATAGTGGATAAGTGAGCAGAACCTAGCCGAGCTCATCTAATTTATCACGAGTACGTTTTGCAACATGTGGTCTAGTATTATCAGGTAGAAAATAAATTCGATCCTGTTCACTACCCAATTTGTTAGCTAATAGGTCAAATTGTTGACAGTAAATATTTGCATTAATTGTAGAACCCTGTGGAAGCAACTCCCAATGAATAATGCCCTCGACATTCCACCAATAGCTTAGCATCACCTTTCGGGCACTTATGCCAGGTTTGGATACTGAAACTCCTGTTTCTCCAACACCCAGCCGACACATTTGCGTGTATGGTTATTGTATGTAATCCAGTTCTCATCGCCAGTTACTGAAAGATTCAGCCATTCGAAGTTACGTTTAAATGTCAATAACTGTCGACTAGTATCAACTCTGCACCGAAGGTGATATGATAACAACTCGTGGGTATCAACACACTGTATTTTGAACCTTTTCCCAATGACGGCAGTGTAGCCAATATCTGCCAATATCTGCCAAGTATCTGCCAATTGACGTTTCGTCAGCCGAGGATCCTCCTCAGTGAGGTGTCGTAGTCGCTGAACGTCCTATTCAACAGGACGTTCGGTATCGGGTTCGTCCTCAAGATCTTAGTCCTCTTTCCTGAACTTTCTGAACCAATTTTTTTCAGTTTAGTAAGTCACCGTGTTCTCGCCCATTGCATGAAATGTATTATTTGAAGCAGTCTTTGCATCGTGACCCAGACGAAATCGTAAACTAATAGAATCCGTATTTGATATCGATTTACATCCATTATTTTTATGTAATTCACTTAAAGCTTCAGCGCTGACTATTGTCAACTGTCTACATTTTAGTCTAATTATTACCCTGCAGTAAAACCTTTTAGAAGTTTGGAGAATCTTTCTAGCAAAGTCCAGAAGTCTATAAACTTACTAGCCAACCTAATATATATATATATATATATGTATATATATATATATATATATATACATATGTGTGTGTAAATATATATATATATATATATATATATATATATATATATATATTGTATCACATTATGTTCTGATTTTACATACTTTATTTATAATTTTGTAACGACGAATATTTTTTGAATAAATACGAAGGAGTGTAACCTGATCAAAAGAATCTTCTGGAATCCGTATTTAAATTCTGTGTTAAAACCGGAAAAACAACATTGCATTATAAGTATATCTACTCTCTGACTATATTTACTAGTGCAATCACATCATATTCTCGATTTAAATATTTTGGTTAATAGTTTTGAAAATAAACCTTTTGTTTAGTTAAATACTAGGAAAAACCAGGTGGTTATTTCAATTCTGAAATTTATTAGGGCTTTAAATTTTTCACGGATAGGTAAATTCTGTGCTAAAATTGAAAAGTAATAACGCGAAAATAGAAAATCATAAATACAACGAAATCCCTTTCTGTATCCAGATGTCAATGTAAGATATTGATTTATGTTTTATGAACATGTTACTAAAGAGCTTTTGCCTGCGGTTTTAGTAGCGTAGAATTTTTTAAACCCGCCGGCGTTTTTCTCCGCTAATAATTTTTGCTTCTCAAAATTAACTTTGACTACGATAACAGTAACATGTATTAGAACACTAAAGATGTTGTAATACAACGAAACCTAGGTCGTGGTAAAGAACTTAAAGAAAGTAAAAATAATACTACATCACGTAATTTCATTTAAATGTGAATAAATTATTTAGATATTAAATGAGCTCATTCGTGTAAATTATATCACGAAAGGAGAAATCGGCAAGTTAATTAATTTTGAAGTTATATTTTGATCAATATCGGTCATCATATCGATATCCATTTTTTCAAAATATCGAGCTTTTGAATAGTTGTTGTTGAGCTTTAGAATAATAATTTGTTAGCAAATCTATTACAGTAGGTAGGCCACTAACAAACCCACTATCTTAGCTCACCAGTGTTAGCTAATCTAATCTATCAGAATATTTCCAATCGTATTTTTTATTGTAGTATGAAAGTAGTACTGTCAGATAATGCGAACATAATCTGGCATCCGTTTAAATAGTTTTTTTCAAAACAAAAAAAAGGTACCTAAGGCCTTTTATCCATCCGCCTTGTATATTTTTCTCAGAAATTGTGTCATGGAAAAAATTATAATTAGGCATAGTGCTATACCGTGTTAACCAGCATATATTTCTGTAGTCACCACTCAAAAATAATAATATATCAATTTTAGATGAGGCGAATGGTGTAAACGTTGTTTTTAATTTATGATATTCTGAAGTCTGTCGAAGATCTGCCAGGCAATTATTCATATATATATATATATATATATATATATATATATATATATATACATATAAATGAAATGTAAATAGTATAAAAGAAATACTGCCTAATCTCAAATGTTGATATATGTCTAACGGTATATGGAATTCTCGTAAAGTGGTTTCCACTCGTATTTAACAAGTTTACTCCAAATTTAACGTAGGCGGTCGGCTTGGATGAGGATTATTGGGGGGATCAAACTTTACTTTGTCGGATCTTTGGAACCAACACTTGACTGTGTCATAGAAGAGTGCATATTCATGCATCGTTGTATATACGCAATATATAACTTCGTTTGATTTTAGTCTTAAAGAAAATTCATAAACCAAGGGCCTATTATTGAAATTTTCATAGTTACTTCTTCATTCGCCGAAACAGCCGATAACTAAACAAAAGATCTAACACCGCATTCTTTATAAATCTGCCAGATATATTTGAGAACTTTCCACAAATTTTCAGAAATCGACCGAAAAATGGTGGTTTTCTTTATGTTATACATACGAGTGATTTTATGTTATACATATAAATGTATTTATATAATATATTCTCTCAATTTATATTTTTGTTTGTTTACATATATATATTTATATATATATATATATGTGTATATATATATATATATATATATATATATATATATATATATATACATATATATGTGTGTGTGTGTATTTATATGTATATTCATTTATATACACATATGTAGTCGTAAATCTATAAATTTCCGAAGACGGCACCCACGCAACGCGTCGCCCGCCCACGGGCGAGCTTGTGACTGACTTGAGGGGTGAGCGGCATATATTCATGGGCGTATGTAATATCGTTTATGGCTAAGTGCTTTACGTTTACTTTATAGTTTACATCCATCATGAGTGAACGTTAAAACTTAGAGTGAGAATGTGAAGTTTGATTAATCAGTGGGATTTTACAGATCAAGTTATTTAAACTTACATAATTGTTTATCAACTAGAATAAACGTCGTAAATAGTTATGAAGGTCAAAAATTATTCAGAATAAATATAGTACTGACTCGTTGAAACAGTCTGTAATATAGAAATATTTGGAGAGCAAATAACACAACTAATCGATTTGTGAAATATCCTTTATGTATGAAATATCCAATATAAATAATTGCGTGGCTAATATTGTTCCTCCTTTTTTGCTTCTTATGTCGATGGAATATTAAAGTATTGCTATTATAAGTGTATGTTGGTATTAAAGGTGTTGATATTGTGTACTATTGATTTTATATTATAAGTATCTAATAAGGGTCAGATCAAAACACGGTACAGGTCGAGAATTTAAATAGTATTGAATTTTTATACAGCCGTTAGAATTGGGAGTGTTAAATTGCCATTATGAAAAATTAAATTTGTGTTGTATCTCATAAATGTTAGTAGTGTTTACAAAAAATATATCTACGGTTTTTGTTTAAAACATTTGTTATGCAATTGATATTTTTTAAGTTACGGCGTATTAAAATTTGCAAAAGTAATTAATGCAAGTAACTTTAAAATATGATCGATGATAAACGCTTAAGAAACTGTATTTTTAAAAATCTTAATTATTGAAAAAAAATACAAAACTCAAAAATAATTAATTTATCTGCAAAAAGGGATTTATGTTTTTATTGTAAACATAACCATTTATGACATGTATCATACAAGTTACGTGTTTCCAAATGGCAGAGTTAGTAAGTCTATTTTATTATCTTATCATGTATTATTATCTTATTATCTTATCATTTCTTGTTTATTATCTTTTTTATTATCTTATTATCTTATCATTTCTTGTTTATTCTGTCATTTCCTGAAAATGTATTTATGCAACAAACAATAATTAAAAAACTAACAGACTGTTTACGTGTTTGTCATCTACTAAAACAATTATGCTATTTTTGTTCAGCTTTTAAAGAACCTAGCTTATTTATAAGATAGCGATTTGACTGTATAAATATATTATTACGGTCATACTCATTGATGAATATCAGTAAGCGTGAACGTTTTTACTGCCTTTCCAAAAATTTAAAAATCTAACGTTAAGTTGTTAATACAAATACAAAAAACATATAATTTTATTACAAATAATATTAATTGTTAATACAAATAATATATAATTTTATTTACGTTAAAAATATGAAACCAAATAAGGGCAATTTTTATTTTCATGGTAGTTTTTTTATATTCTATTTCTATTTTTTATTCCGCATCGTCTCTATGAATTGATTGCCAAAGATTTATTATGTTATTAGCTTTGCCCCTAACTTCAATCGTGTATATGTTTTATTAATGTGTCGGAGTTTTTTCGATATGTTTGCAATACAAAATTATCCTTGAAGGTAACAAAAGTGACTTTTATTTTTGCTTGCATTTGAAACGGAACTTTTATTGTAATCTTGATAATTTTTATTGATCGATTCCTAAGCCCATGCACTCATTTATTATTGCGTGAAGTCTGATAATTAAATGTAATATTAACCCTAAGAATATTCAAAAATCTTTTCCAAAATTTTTTCAAATTATTCGCCAACATTATTTGAAAATATCTCCTATGAATATTGGAAAATCTTTCGTAATGAGAGTCAAAGAAATTCCCTAAGAATATTCGAGAATATTCTCTAAAATATTAGAAAATGTTCCCTAGGAAGGTTCCAAAATGTTCCGTAAGAATATTCAATGAAAATTATGCTGAATATCTGAACCTCAAACATTATCCCATTAGTAAAATCAATTCTGTAGTAATTGCGTAGTGCTCTAGCAAAAAGAAAATGTACCAATTCAAAAAAGACAAGTCTAATGTAAAGCCAGATAAAACTCATTAAAATGAAGCAATGGGTGAATTACACTAATTAAATGACAGCATAGTTACTTAACACTAAATCAAACAACTGAGTATTATGCCATAAGCATATTTGCATTATTTAGCACCAAGAATAGCAGACTTATAGAATATATAACATCAAAGGAATAATCGTTAGAATCTGAGCTGTCAAATAATGTAACTATAGCAACGGGCATCAAATGTCAGCTTCCTCTACTGCGTGTGCGCGGTGTGCCAGTGACTTTCTGTTATACGAAAAAAAATTTCTTTGTCCAGATCTTCTAAACTAGTCTACCGATTTTGATAAAAAGAGTCAGTACCATCTATGGGTAAATATGAATAGCCCAATTTGAATGCAACTAGGTTTTTTTTCATTTTATAAACGTTATTTTCAATTTTTTAACGGATTTACGAGTTTAGCAATTTATATTTTTGAAAACTATCCAATAGAAAAGTCCACAATCAAATGAATGTTTCCTTCAGATTTAACAAATCTTTGAAATCGCATATAAATACTTATAAACGTGCATATGTATCCAGGTTCCGATATAGTTCGTAATTATCCATTAACATATCCTTTTAAAATCTACTTCCTCCCTTACTTTCACTGATATTTTCATGGATAACACAATACTTTCATCATTTTGATGAAAGTACAAAGTTTCTTTGGGTTGATATTCGAATTATATCAAAACATAAAATCGTTCAGAAAGTTGGTATATAAACTCGATATTCTGAATAAGTTTAAATTATGGTATAGTTTTAACATATTTGTGGAAATTAAAGTTCGACCCGATGTGCATTATTTTGAATTTAATTTTAAAATATAATTTAAATTACAGCATTATTACAAATTCATTTTAACCTTTATGATTCCCTTCTAATTTCCAATTCTGAAGTTTCACCTAATATAATCGTTTCTTATTTTATTTATCCTCGTGACTCATTATACCCAACACAGCATTTTAATTTCTTCATTGTGTAGTTTTTGCTGTAACATTTTACACGAACGAAGAATGGGAGTTTGGAATATTGCATGTTTGGGAGAATATTAAGGAAAACATATTGAATATATTTGGCGTTAATTTTGTAGAAATTTATTATTCACAATTAAATAAAACTACGTGATGTAGTATTATTTCTACTTTCTTTAAGTTCTTTACCACGACCTAGGTTTCGTTGTATTACAACATCTTCAGGTAGGATATTAGCAAAGAATGAAAAGGAAAACATAATTAGATAACCATTTGATCTAAAATTTTTAGTAATATAATGACATTAATATTACACGAATTACTGTTTACTCACGCGGCTTTCTAATTAAATATGATAATTAATGATAATCCAGAATATTAGCTTAAAAGAATATATTTTTAATTTGTAGAAATAATGAACACTGACATCAGCCCGTAGTGAAATTTCAATATTAAATTATAACGAATTTCACAGAGAGCATTATAAAAATATGATTGTAAATTGACCGAAAGATAACGTTAGGACAATGTCATCTATTGATGAAACGCTATGGTATTTCCCTTAGCGTTGCAATAAAAAAAGTTTCGCTTCAATAAGAAAATGAATGCTTCCATTACTAAAACAATTTACAAGGAATAGATTTGAACTACGTCGCGCACACACGCAATAGTGTAAGACATTCGACGCGCCGCTCAACAAACAAGTGGGCGTATTATGATAAAAGTTAAAGTATCGAGATCGCGATCGACAAAATTATTTGATTCGTCATGTCGCCCCGGCGCCGGCGGCAAAGCGCGCGGATCGGCGATCGAGCACGTAGCGACAACGCGCCGCCCACCCTCGCGCCGCCCGCCCTCAATTAATATTGACAAGCAAAATTTTAATTGAACCATGAACGGTGTACGGCTGTGTGTCTTCACTTGTTTGGCGAGCTCCTAAATGAGTTATTAAGCGTCCGGGATGTCTCGCGGTGAAACCCGATCGAACTTGGGCGGGTAGTGCCGGCGAAACACTAGTGTGTTATAATCTATTCACGTGACGAAGTATCTATTGTATAGGTTACATGCAAATTGAGACGCGTGATGTTAAATAATCATTAAGCTTTATATACTATTGAGACATTGTTGGCGATGGGTGTACGCTATTAACATTATCTTTAATGTAATTTCCTTGAAGCAATCGACATTCGGCTTAGACAGTGATTTTACTCATTTAAGTAGTGAACAAATAAAATGAATAGTCATTAGAATAATATCAATAATATTAAATATATTTTCATCTAGATCGCTTTAAACAATATTTTATGCAAGAGTAGAAGTCGCGCTGCGTGCACATCCACATGAATATTTAAGGCTCATAGTAGTTTCATTAGCCATTTTTTGCTCCTTCTAAAATTTTATTATGAGAATTATTGAGCGTTAATAATTGTGATATATGATTTATAACCATGTCATATTTCATTTCATATCTACGCACAGCTATACGAGTGATTTTATACAGGCCGATTACATTTTTTAAGCTACGGATCCTCATAAATTACAAAACGATTTTAGGAGAGATATTTGAAATTCCTGCGAGTTGAATGAATAATGAATTGTTTTAAAATAGAAAATAAAAGTCTTAAAATAACTTTATAAAATGGGCCAGGTGTTAAATCATCACGCTACGGATGTGTAGTCTGACTGCATATAATATTTTTATTCTAAATTTACTTATAGTAAATAGCAAAAACACAGCATCATGTGACAAAAAAATGTAGGTTAATAATTCCGAACTTAATTCTATGGTACTTTGAATAAAGTTTTATCTTTTCCGGAAAAACATTTTTGGAAATTATGGTTATGTTTCAAACCTTAGATAGTGTAGTGACTTAAAAACTAACAATGCAATATTCAGTGCTATTACGCCGTAAACCTGGTGAATAGCTTCGAAGATCTCTTGGGTGCAATATGCTGCCGTGAAATTAAACTAGAGTACGAAGTTACTTCTGTTTTATAGAGGGAGGGAGGAGAATTTCATCTTTGGAATTTGCTTGTAGCTTCCATAGTAAAGGCTGAATACAGAATTGCGAACAACCCGTTGAGATGTTTTTTTATTCAGTAATAAGATTGTTAACTTTTATGGAATATTGTCAACTTTCTTGGTACGAGATTGAAATTTGCATTGAAATTTTTGAAGTGAAACTTCGTACCCCTCATTTACACCTGCGTACGGGCCACGAGACGAGCCACGAGACGCATGTGTAAACGGTGCGAGATGCGTGTGTAAACGGTGGGCTCGTGGCTCGTCTCGAAAAGCGATTTCCCTTACGAGACACGAGACGAGCAGCAAGCTGCGAGTGTAATTGAGGCATTAGGCGGCGATTCGATAATGGATAAGTGGACGAGAATTGAAAGAAAAATTTTAAGGTCACGTCACGTTAAGGCACATTTCGTTACACGAGAAAGAAAAAAGATATGACGTAGATAGAAAGAGAAAGAGAGCTATATATTCCGACGTCATGGAAGTGCAGTAAAAAAGAGCGACGTATATACAACGATGCAAATGATTGAATAAGGTAGTGTCGCACATGCGCGCGTTGTAAATGTACGCCTCAGACGCTATATATGAACAGCTGAGGTACCACGTCTTCTTTTGACACGTAAATTAAATAACGTTGTGTTATTTAATTTACTTGTGTCAAAAGAAGACTATCAAAATTTTGTTGATTTATTTATATGTTTATGTTTGATTTATTACTGATTTTGCATCTACTTCAACTATTAGAAGAATAATAACATATTAGGTATATATTATATTAAATTTATTTATAAATCTGCAATGAACCCGCACATATAGTCGTAAATATAATTTACAGCGCGAGCGGCATTTAAAAGTTGAAAAAAAGTTGAATAAAAGTGTTCTGGTACTTACATTGCAGCTATTTTTTTAATTGATCATTTTGTAAAGGCGTTTTATTGATTTTTCTAAATGTATAGTATTAAAATCTTGTGGTGCGAATTTAGTACAATCTGTGGATTTACTTTGTGTATGTTCTTTTTCACTGTCAGTGCCGTTTTAACATTTTATACTTATTTTTGTCAAGGTTTAGATGGCTAAAGAAGTTTCACTTCTGTGACGTGTACTGAGTTGCAAGCGATTCATTTTTTTAACTATTGCTTTTTATAGTACAGAACTACGTCGTTCTTGACCAATATACGAGATTATTTGCAGGATATAACGAAAATATTAAGGTATCATCGGGAATAATAAATATATATTATTAGATGGAAATATCTTCGGGAATGATAGAAAAATAGGAATATGTTATTAAATAGACTGTATTGTTTAATTTATTAGGAAAGAATTTCAAATCTCCAATTTATAGCTCAACATTATATACCATAGCGAAGTTTAATTAAATTCCCCACGATTTTGTATGTCTTTTTCTGTAGAAGAACAAACCGCGTTTTAAGAAACTTACGTCATGTATTCAGCACTTTTTCATGTGTTTTATCATGAAAAACCTGAAGGAGTAGAATTTCCATACAAACTAGTCAGATTTTGCCAACCCTATTTTTTCACGATTTTTAGCTCAGTATGTTCGGAAACAAGGAAAGTGGGGGATTTTTCTATTCTTGCACATTTTTTAGAAAATATTTTTGAATATGCAATCTAAAATTGTGAAAAAAATTGTATTCCTTATAAGAGGCCATTTAAAATAACACCCCTATATTGAATAACATTTATAAAATACTTTCTCGAGGCGTTAATTTACCCCTTTTTAATTCTTATATAAATATTTTACAAAGTTTGCTAGTGAAATATATGTGGATTAATAAAATGTAATACCACGCCAAATTTAAAGTTTCCTCATTGCATGGTTTCTGAGGAAACAGGCTTTATATATAGAAAAAATATAAATACCACATGTCCTTCAATGCCATAACTACATGGTGTATATTTAAAAAAAATATGAGATCTAGTACCATCGCAATGGTATTTACACAACCTTTGCATGGGGTTCTTGAAACCGATTTTTTTTCAAAAATTTTGTTCGTGTTATTTCGGAGGAACATATTTTCTGCAAATTTTTCATCATATCCTTGAACACATAACACCTAAAATTATTAAAAAAAATGAATGATATTTTCGAAACCCGTACAACTAGTTCTTTCAAGTGACACCCCACACTGTACAAAGAATTTAAAAAAAAATAATAAAAATTTCTAAACGAATATTTTTGTACCCGCAATTATCTAAATAGTATTATTATCTAATGTGAGCTATTTAGATATTTACGTATACATTATGTCAAATATAAAATTTCTTCATAAAATGTTTCTGAAAAAGGGCTATGATTGACGGACGGACAGACAGGTGAGTAATCTTATGAAGATTCCAATTTTCCTTTTAAGTTACGGAACCTTATTAAGGAAAAAAATGGTAGAAAATTAATGCCAATGTGTTTAAAGGTATACTGATAGTTTGGAACACGGTACCTTCAATCGATACTTTTATTTATATGAGTATTTTACAGTAGGCATCGTATCGAATCTATTAAATATATTATTCCAAAAATTGACTTTGGGATGTGAGTGGTGGTAACACAATACTATTACGACATTGTCACAATGGCGATCTTCCATCCTGTTATGTTTTGAGAAAAGACATCATTCGTTTGTACTGTTTCAAGTAAGAATAAATTTTGCTTTAAAGTACATTTCAATGGCTAACCTCTAGCAGAACAAATATTATTTTTAAGTGATTGCACAGAGGAAGAGAACAAAGTTTGGAACTTTATTTACGTTCACTCTCCTCTCTGGTCGCTTTGTGAATTTGTTTCTTAAATCTTTTAATTACATAGAACTTTGATTAATTAGATCCTTACAGAGGTCTATCTCTAGAGAGAGATATTTTTTATTACTAAAAACTTTTACACGATTTTGTTTAAATTTCCTATATTTATGAGCATATTTTTTGTAGTAGTTTGAATTTAAAGTGTTTGATGAATAGATCAACATCTCCTTCTTCTAAGGCTGTTTCTCCAACTAGATAAAGTGGTAGTTAACTCTGCGTATTTGGTATTTTCACTGGTAAAGCAAAAGAATTCATCAGCATTCATAGACTCTGTCCATTCTCAAATGTTATTCATAGTCTCTGTCCACGACTTTTGTCTGTGACGGGCTTTTCTTCTGCCAGCAACTTTTCCCATTATTGTCAGTTGTAAGAGTTCGTATTTATTATGCCTGAGCACACAAACCGCAGATATGCAACTTTACATTGTTCATTGTTTTGTAAAAGCTTGCATTTCTGGTCAATCCGTCGTAGAACATCCCCATTTCTGATTTTTTAAATCCAAGACCTGGTCATTATGTGTCTGCAGGCCCACATCTTGAATATTTCTATAAATTTCCTGAGATCTTCCTAAATAGTCCAGGCCTTGTACCGGTATAGAAATATTGACCAGACTTAGTACTTGAGAAGACGAATTCGAGGTAGGATTATAAGGCTCGATTGCAGAATATCTTTATCAATTTTCCAAAGGCACTGTGGGCAATCTCAATGCGAGTTTTTATCTCTACCTCAATTGGTTTTGGTAAGCCAAGTTTAGTTATCGATAGAACATCATAAAGGTGATTACAACGTTACTTCTAATTTTTTTATATTTGATAGTGTTTTTATATTATTATTTCATGTCTGGCTCATATTGAATAAGTAACGCAAGTATAAGAAATCAATTTTATGCGTAATTATTATTAAGTTATGGTCTCATAATTTGGGGGACATCGTAGATTTACAAGAAATTTAAGTATGTCTGAGTGCTGACAGAAAACAGTGCATATTGTAAGCGGCACAATGCGTCAAGAGGCGCCTACTTATATCCATTACTCCGATTACAAAAAGGGACTGCGGCCATCCGCCGCGACGCTTCGTGTTTATCTTCCGCTGTACCTGACAGCGAGCGCTTGAAAACTTTGTAATTAAAATAAAACGGACCGCCGCCGTTTCAAATCTTAAGATTTGCATCCGTTTTACTTTAAAAAGTACGAAGATATACTCGTAGATTACTGTATTTTTATTTACTTTGCTGAGTAAACAGCTTTATCTTTGGATATAGAAGCGTCTTATATCTATTTACAGTCTATGTACTTTGTGCTGTTTGGTGTTTACATTACTTTCTGAAATGGCTTGTTCACTTTTTTCTTCAGTGGAAATGTTTTATTACATTATTTAAGAGTGATTTAATAAATAATTTATGTCAATGATTATTGACACTACCTAGTATTTACTTCCGGTATTCTTTGTCAGTTGGACAATTGACATAGTATTATTTGGGTTGTCGTAAATTAGCTTGGTTGATATATCAATTCCTTCGTAGCAGTTAGTATATAAGACTTTATACTGATAACATTTTTTGTTATTAAGAAGCAAAAGCTAGAAAAAAGTGAAATTTTCACAATTTTGCTTTACTTTATAGAAAGGATATTGTTATTTAATCTAACGTATGTCATAAAAAATCGAGGGAGTCAACGAACGTAAGAAAAGAAGATTATCGGCAAAGGAAATGTTAGAAGATAAGCATGAATCATATCACAGTTAATGTACGTACGTATGTGTGTGTGCTTTCAATGGCTCGTAAAATCTGAAGAGAGCATCCGATTGTACGCATCCGATACTACAGAGAATGAACAAAACGATAAGTTGTCAAAAATAATCAAATATTAAATTTCGAGTATAAATGATGTTTGAGGATAATATCTGATGACCTTTGTTAGTAATGAACGCAGTTTTTAGACCAATTTTTTGGTAAATTAATGGTTAGTTGCTTTACCTTATTAAATTAATTATTTTTCATGAGTATTCCTTTATTAAAAAAAGGAATTTACTTTGAAAAAAAAAATCACATCGAAAAAACTGCACTTAACTATTCTTCGCCTATTTCACATTAAGAGCGTTATAACATAAATTTAAAAATCGATATTGAATATATTTGGCGTTAATTTTGTAGAAATTAATTCTTCACAATTAAATGAAACTACGTGATCTAGTATTATTTCTACTTTCTTTAAACTCTTTACCACGACTTAGTTTCGTTATATTATGACATCTTCTGGTGGGCTATTAGAAAGAATCTTTGCTAATAGTCCATCGAAAGATGTTGTAATACAACGAAAACTATGTCGTGGTAAAGAACTTAAAGAAAGTAGAAATAATACTACACCACGTAGTTTCATTTAATTATTAAAAGTCGATGTTACTTTAAACGCAGTATTTATTCATTTGACGTTATGTTTCAAAATTAAAAAGAATTAAAATACGATATTACTAATAATTATAAATATCTAAAAATCGTAATAACGTATTAACTTTGCTGTCATATTAATAACATCAAAATATATTTACGTTATTTAGAAGAATACCAACTTTTTTAAGTAAACAAGTTTGTCGGTTTAAATTTAGGTACTTTTAATATATTACCAGTACATCTTTTTGGTAAATTATTTCTATAAACTGGAATATTGATATTGGCTAATAAATAGTCAGTATTTTCAAAAATTATCCAGAACTTTTGGAATACTTGTAGAACATTCAGCGGTGAGTTATAAATATATTGAGCACACCGCGTTCTTCATTGTTATGTATTGTTTGATTATTGATGAGTCTATACCGAGGAAGCGATGAAGTTATACCCGTGTATACTATTGCTTGCTTTACGGATTTCAAATGGATCTTTCTGCATCCGAAGCCACATGCAGCACATTTCAGAAAGTACCTCCAAATGCCACGATGAGACTAATCCAAGTCTGGCTGACTGGTTGATTTTGTTATCGTCAAATTAAAATTGGTAATTGGCCTTTCAACGCGGGCTTTGACTGCTCAACTTGAACGCTTTCACGGTACAGTAGAAGAAAATTTATTCTATTTAAGTAAAGTATAAATATAGTCTTTGGGTATTTCATGAGCCAGGGTCAACTCATTTCTCGTGTAGATACATGTAAATAACTTTTAACTTTTGGTCGTAAATTCAACTAATTCATTATTACTCGGGATGAGAAGTGGAAAAGGAAGTGGTCAAAAGGGATTAAATAAAATCAAAGCTAAAAAATTAACCCCCTGACAAAAAATGATATTGTGTGTTAGGTGGCATATATTGGAAAATATTCTTAGTGACATAATTATAACTGATGATGAAGAATAATTCTACATCCCCCATGTTCATTAGACATGGGGGATGTAGAATTGATGTTTTCCAACTTTTGTCTACTTAGGTCGTTGAGTTTTTTGCATAAAGAAGGCTTTGATTATGAGAATCATCTGCGAGAGTTTGTTTACAAGTATTTCAATCAAAAACTTTTGATTTTATAGTTCTTATCAAATAGAAGCAAATACTGGTTAGTTATAATAAATTGATATGTAACTATATTTTTTTTTATTTCGACACACTAATTATTCATTAGCTAGTATTATTTAATTAATACTTCATCTTTATACCAAAATGATCTCCGAACCAAGTATTTACAAAACTTAATTTAATACTAAAGTAGCAATGTTAACCTAATATATTTTTTATTCCTTCCATAGGTACACGCTTTTTTTCGTTAAGGTTATAGCACGTAATATTTTTTTATGTATAAGCCACCTTTATCCAATGGCGAGGTGGCCTGCGTCGCTATAAACATTTCTATAGGCCAATTTAGGAACAAGGGCCGATTGTATTATTATAACAACAGCTCGTAGTCGTAAATAATAGGCAAGTGACTTCGCAGCGCGCAGGTGCGCGCCGCTGCCAACAACCACGTCGGCCAATAAACACTAACCATATCCTTCCAATAAAAACCGCCGACATGCACCGCCGTCACGCGGGCCGGGCGCGCGCGCTATTGCCATACCTATCTCTATATAAACAATTTACGGATACAATATCGCACTTATGAAACCCTATACGTATAATCTTGAAAATTTATTCATTGCGCAAGGCGCTCCTAGCTGTGTCGGGTTGTACGTTTCTTGGGCAGGCGGCGGGCGCGCCCGAGCAATCAATTAGCCGCCGTATACGTGTCCGCCCGCCCGGCGAGCAAACATAATATTCTGGCCGCGCCGCCCGCGGTAGCGCGCCTGTTTACCCGTGGACACGGAGTTGTTTTTAGCCTGCGCCGGCTCGCTCGCCCTGTTTACATAACTATCGTCATTAGGAAATGCCCTTGCTTTATTTGCTCTTCAAACATGCGCGATGCCATATATTGGGTTTTATTGGATTACGAACTTGCTCGCTGTGGTGGAGTTGCTTGAAAAATGTATCTTGCTTTCCATCCGGTATCTATATAGAGCATGGGAGGGTCGGACGCAGCTTAGAGTTCAATAAAGACGTTCAAAGGCCCTCCTTGCTATCTGTCTAACCCGCTATTTCCTGTCATTATACGTCGCTCGCCTCATGCGTTTCTATACGTACTGACATTCCCCTCTTAGATGTAGCTTAAGGGTATTCACATAAAATTTTTTCACGTGAATGGACTAAGGTATTGATATAAAATTTTTTCACGTATGCGGATGGAAAAATCGAATTTAATGCCAAAAACGGATTATAATTATAGCCATTTGCGTATTTGAGACATTATTCCTATAATTAGATACCTTTGTATAAAAGTTTACGTTGCTACGTACGTATTTAAATTAATTTAATGTAATTATTCACATTACTAATATTGTCACGTAAGTAACAAGAATTGATTTTAAATAATTTTACATTTTTAATTAGAACGCTTAATTAAGGAATTAAATAAACTTGCCATAAAAAATATTAGGAAACTTTTATGTAAAAGATATACCCTCAAAGCTCAATACATCAACGAAGAAATTGTACGATAAATTTTCGCAGTAAAATTTGATAATAAGCAACACCTACTACTAGAGAAAGTCGGAGCGCTTCCATCTCAAAAAGGCTGTGAGTCAGGCAAATGAGGCCATCTATATATTAAGACATCAGCGCCGCGAATGGTTAATTTTAATACTAATCATAAATGACAAGATAGCGTTTTTTATCTGTATGTTTCGTGTCTCTCCTTTTAATACTTGAGGTTATTTTAAAGCTTTAAAATGGTTAATACGTGCTGTGTACCGAATTGTAAAAAAAATACGTCGGTCACAGCACACATACAGTTTTCTCATTCCCAAAGAAAGAAACATTGAAGAAGAAATGGACTCACGCAATTCACTGACAATATTTCCCACTTAGCAAATATTCCAGAGTGAGTATTTAAACATTTGTCTATGTTCAAATTGTTTTAATAGTAGCTTTAAGCTTATTACGTAAATAATGACATGTTCTTCTTTTATTATAGATGTGCGAGCTGTATTTTACAGAAAAGGACATCGGCCGTACAGAAATGTTCGACGAGACAACTGGGAAGAAGATGGTTGTGTCGTTGCAAAAGCCTCGTTTGTTTGACAGTCCTAGGCCTTCAGTGTTTCCAAAGTACTTGTTATTTAAGTGTCGCGATTAAAAAGTGCATCAACAAAGTTGTTTAATTAAATAATTTTTATAATAATATTAGACAATATAATGTTCTTTAAATATAATTATATTATTTTAAAATTTATCATTCGAAATTACCTCATTATGGTGACGCGCCAAGAGAGCGCTCCGACCTTGTCTAGTAGTAGATGTTGCAATAAGCTGTGGCATGACGAGTATCCCCACTTCTTTTGTCTTATTACGTCACCCTTTATACACTACCGTTCGGCAAGAATATAAAATCTTTAAAGAATATTGTTTCGTAGGAATTCTAAAGTACAATAAATAACATATTTAACTTTGAATAGTCATATTTGATTATGATATTTGATGAACAGAGAAAAAAGTTAAGTTTGTTTATTCATTATTAACTTTGTTGAGTTTTTCTTTTAGTTCTTTAGGTTCTGCATCTCAACAAGCGAAAATGAAACCCTTATTAGGTCATATATACATCCGTCCATCTATCCATCTCTCACATTCACTTGTTTTATGCAGAACATGAAATTTAGAATAGTGATTAATCATATCAACCCATTTGTCTCAATAGTTAGCCCTAAAAATATCCACATGGAAAGTTTATAGAGAACAAATAAAGTAATCGAATTTTTCCTTTCATGTATCGCATCGCATCGCATTAACAGAAAAAGTAATTGATGTTTGCCAAAACTATTTATTTTAGATTCTTCGTAAGATAATTCTAAAAACGTCGCTGAAAATGTCTACAAATATTATCTCAGAAAACATTTGACTCAGAAATTTTAAATTTGGCTAATTGATAAAGTATTTCAATCTGCGTATATTTCCACAATCAAATTAAATATTCATATGAAAATTTGGCAAATAATGTATAATACATTTTTCTTTAATTTCCTACGTGATGTACTAGTTGCAGCAGCGTGCAGTGATTTTGGGAAGGGCAAGCTGCGAAGTGACTGTCATACAAAAAAATTATAAAGATATACATACACGTGTGCAAGTGAACGCGACGGTCCCTGATAGCCCTGAAAACGGCATTGAAGGTGTAATAAATTGATTATGTGTTTCAATAATTGAATCGTAGGCACTCAAAAACAATAAACTCTCGACGTAATTACCTCGACTTATTGAACTATGACTTTAATCGGGATTTCAATATCATTATGTTGTCGATTCGCTTTAGCTAGTTGCCCCTTGATACAAATTTCTGTACACGAAGAGCTAACATTTTGTAGTTTTACAAAGCACACTAATTTTTTTTCAGAATTAATATATTTTTTACTGAAATGTGATAAATAACCTAGATAATCAAAACCACTTTTATTTCATTTACTATATTCATTCCGAATAATAAACAAGGCCAGCAAAACATTTTATTTCAAATGCCACTTCTGATTAGCTATCAATATTAAAATTACTGTGAAAACAAGATTAATTTTTTAAAGTGTACATTTTTAATAAATCATACTGGATTTATTAGGAACGTATACTTTGAAAATTGGCTTTGATCTACCATTCATAATTAAATTATTTTTTTCATTAAAAGATAAATTGAAAAATCCTACCTTGATCATGTAATAAATAGAGCCACATTAGATAGTCGACAATGTTTGTTTACTTTCACCATGAAAATGCATATGAAAAAAATAAACTAATAAGATATTAATTTTAATGCACAAAGAAAACGGGTAACACAGTAAGTATTTCACTGGCAAAATATAATATTTCAAAATCGAAAACTATTAAAATTATTTATAAAATTATTTTCGAACAGGCATGATAAACTGATAGCGGAGATTCATCGTTTATATGGGAATGTCATAATTACGAGATAGTATTACTCTGAATGTAGCCGAAGGTGAATATAGTCTCGTAAGCTTCAGCTTGCCTTGAGACTGTGAACTGACGCTCTGAAGTAAGGTAATCATTTAATTTCGTATGGACTATTTCTGACTCTAGAAGTTTTTGTAATTTAATAATATATCTGGAATGGAGTTTTTTAGTTTTAATAATATAATATATATATATATATATATATATATATATATATATATATATATATATGTATTGTTCTGCGAGTAAAGCGGCTGTGAGCTACAGACGATCAGGCAGTCGAATATTTTTAGTGCTAACTATTGAGTAATATATGGGTTAATATGCTTTTTCACTATGCTAAATTTCTATTTCTACATAAAACCGTCCGTTTCTGAAAGAAAAGTGACTGCGAGAGACGGGACTAAAATTATGAGACAGATCTAATATGGGTTTCGTTTTTGCCTATTCAGATACAGAACCACAAAAGCGTATAAAGTGAAATTAATGAAGAGTGAAGAAAGTTCGCTACTTTCTTTATTTATCAAATGTCATAATCAAATATGACAATTCAAAGTTAAATCTTTAATTCACTGTCCTCTAGAACAGCAACTTTCAAAAATTTTAAATTCTTCTGATGTCTAGTGCGTCAAATGCTTAGTGTAAATTCTGAACGGAACTTTTTATGATTAATCTCCATAAATATATTTTGATGTTTTATATCAAAATATATTCTTCTTATTGTACCATAAAGTACAAACGGTTGTTATAAGGCAGAAATATTGAGGATGACTCGTCATACTACAGCCGAGTTTTAAAGTCTAAATTTATTACATATCGGTGAGGTTACTGAAACTGTAGTTTGGCTGTGTAGTTTTAACAATAGGGTTACCATGTATGACTTGTCGTACCACAGACAAGTTTTAACGCTCAAATTTATTACATATTGATAAGGTTACTGAAACTGTAGTTCAGCTAAGTAGTTCTAAAATAGGGTTACTGCGTATGACTTGTCATACTAGATCTGAGTTTTAACGCCTAAATTTATTACGTATCGGTAAGGTTACTGAAATTGTAGTTTAGCTAAGTAGTTCTAAAAAATAGGGTTACCATCTAATGTTTATCAGAAAAACATAGAGGTGATTCTAAATTTCATATATTTTAGATATTTTTACGTCTGCGAAAGATATGCTAGGCAAATATTCACATCGAGGAAAAATAATATTAATGTTTGTAAATAACTGAATAGCTTTAAATATTACTTATAATAAGTTTAAATATTACTTATATATTTATAATAACTTTAAATATTTATCCATGCCTAAAAATATACAGAATACTCATAGTGTGAGTTTCTGTCGTATTCAACAGATTTTATGTTATTTCAAGTCAATATTTTGAGTAATGATTAACATTATTTAGAAAACATATATAGAAAATGACATCAAATTAACATCATACAATTTACTGTTTTGAAAAAACTAAGAACGTTAAATTTATTAGCTAAATTTAATAATTAACTTTGAATAATTACTTAATTTTTTTTACAACTAAATGAAACTAGTATTATATTTACATTATTTAAATTATTAACCACGACCTAGGTTTCGTAATATAACAACATCTTCAGGTGGCCAATTTGAAGAGGGTGTTTGCTATTTAAAAATATCTCCATATAATATCTTCAAATTTCCCACATGAAAATGTAATACAACGAAACCTAGGTCGTAGTTAATCATTTAAACAATGTAGATATAATACCATACCACGTAGTTTCATTTAGTTGTGAATAAAAATTAAGTGATAATGAATTTCTACAAAATTAATATCGAATATATTCAATTTTTTTAATAATTTTAAAAATAATTATACTCTTATAAGATTTACATTTTTCGTTTTGTAAAATTAACGTAAGTCTTTTTTAAGTTATTGGCGGAATTTTTGAAATATAAACGGTAAATAACGATTTTATTTTTATATAGCAATAACCCCACCGTATATTATTTACTTATAATTTTTTATATAGTTCGCTTTTATTAAGAATTGCATTATCTAAAATTTTTAAAATTTACAACACGCACCTGCCATATATCGTAAAACTCTTTCGGTAAACTGTATGGGTAAAGAAGTGGGAAAACACTATTGCGCCTAATATCTGTATTGACCGAAAAGTTACCAAAAACATATATTTTCTTACATTATATATTATCTTCGCTAGTTTTGCTGTTCATTAGGTGCAATAAAGGAGATTACAAGGGACTGAACATCCCGAAGGCTGGCCAAGTAGCCGCTTCACCACGATAGTTTAAAAGATTTTTAGCCAATAATGTAATTTTATTTTAAACAGAGATGTTTTTTGTAAATGTAACAAAATTGGTAAACGAAACTTCAATGTTAAGCAGTTGACACTATTTTAATAAACATATCCAAAATTGGTGCCAAATAATTCGCCTTTTTTTGTGAGTATTTTAATAAAATAAGTTGCTAGTGGTATAACAGCATAATAATAATTAGACATTGTTATTTCACCTATACGCCCCCATAAAAACTTACATGAAATTGTGTGTTGGTAAAAAACATTTCCCTTTAAGGAATTGTTATCTTCAAACCTAGTAAGTACCACTCGTTTATTCTCATTTTATGCACAAAGTACAATTTAGTTTAATGAAATGTTCTCGTTAGTCTATATTTATCGAGAGAACGCGAGCTGAAACAAAGAGTAACACTTAAAGAGGGACTATAAGATGACCTCTCTCCGTGCACTCTGCTCTCGAGATCTTTCTCGCTGTTTGCTCACGAATCAAATACTTAAACGAACAGAAGCTATCTTCACTACTTCGAAGTAGCTTTCTTTAAATTGAGCTTAAGCTACATAATAGGGTAGTTGAATAATCCTCAATTTGCTGTTTTCAGCAAAATGTTATGAAAATTTAAGTTAATTAAAAAGTAGCAGTGATAAAATTGTATAAATTAATTTAAAAAAAACGAGGTATGAGCTTCTAAATTTAATGGTTGGATAGAGCAGGGACATCTGCATGTCCCAACTGGTATTGTAAAATACATTAAAATGATATCACCCTTCGGTATTACCGTCCATGTCTAAAGATCACGAGAGGAGAGTCAAAAAGTTTGGGGAATGGGGGTGGAAGGAAGGTTAACAAAAACGTGGTGCTAATTTTTATTTTCAATGTATTCTCCCTTAACCCTAATACATTTTTCGGATGTGTCAATGAATTCCATTACAGAAACACCCTTATCATTGAAGTCAACATTCAGGATACCCTCTGTGTCCCAGAAAACCGTTGCCATGATTTTACCGGCCGACTGACACATTGAACTTCTGGGTGGGTGTTGGATAGCTCGAGTTTTAAGAGGTTGGTAATCGGGCATCTTCCAATACAATTTTTTTAAATTTTTTCAACAATGTCCAGGGAAGCAGCCTTCATCGGTCGTCTTGAGCGCGAGTCGACATCGATCTAATCTCTGCCTTGTTTGAAGAGATTATGTTACTTGTAAACCATAGTTTTAATAAAGCAAGAGGCCCCGTAAATTGGTGACATCCATCAAATATTATTTGTGTTTTTGCTTGCTTTGTCAGGAACTTGATGACAATTTCCTATCTTATTATCTCAACTTTGATGACATTTTCTGTCTTAATATCTCCACTTTGTTGACAGTTTTGATTTTCTACGTAGACTATAATTCCCTCCAAAATTAATTGCTTGATCGATGATAGCTCAGAGGTTAATGACATAATTAAGCTGAAACTTATATATTATGAATCTCTAATTTGCGTACATATGCTATCGTGTATCCTCAATTTTCTCCTCCCACTTCGTCAAATTCTACACACACTTATATATATATATATATATATATATATATATATATATATATATATATATGTGTATGTATATATTTGACATATTTTACATAATTTTTACACCCCAAAGATATAACTGTGTATCAAAATATACAATGTATTTATTTCCAGGTCGGCCTCAATACATAGGTAAAATTTAATAAAAATATTTTTTCTTCGTATTTTTAACATTAAACCTTTATAATTCAGTCAATTTTTGCGACTTCTAAAAAAAATATCGCGTCTCTTCAAACCGCTTCTCGCTCTTCGTTAGATTGTACTTTAAAGTTATGATTTATGAAATAAAAATAATTAATAAAATATGGCAAAATACGTAGAGTGCTTGTATTTTCAACACACGCACACGCCCACCCACACACACACACACAGACATACAAATGACATATTTTATATAATAAAAATATATACGGTATTAATTTCGAGGATGGTCTCAGACATAGGCAGAATTGAAGAGAAAATATTTTTTATTTAACCACGTGAGTTATTATCAATAAAAAGCTAAACAAGTTAAAGTATAAACATATTTTTTGGCATAAGATAACGATGTAAAGGATTAAAGTTTCATGTGTTTGGACCTATTTTAATACCGAATCAATCTCGACGACCTTAGTACCTAAAAGATCTGATCAATAATGCAAATGTTGTGTATTTAAACTAAAAAAATAAGATTTTTTTCTTGAAATAGTTTCTGCGCTATGAATAATAAAATAAAGAAATATGAGTTTTTAGTTCTCCAGATTCTCTGGGGTGTCGTTTTAAACTACGGTATAAATAAGGAATTTTTTATCACATCCCATATCAAGTTCTTTAAGTTGAAAATATGTAGTCATTGTTTCAAATTATAATACTTTAAAAAAATATATTTTTTAATATGTCCTTTTTTACTTTTTTGACATCTCACTGCCCGATAGTTGAATAGTGGTTTATTAATTAAATTTAAAATAATAATTAATTCCTAATCTGTATTCTGGTTGAAAAAGTTAAAGGCGGCTCAATGTTAACCATTTGACTTAATATGGTGGATGAAGGTTATTAGAGAAATGTTTAAATCAAACTTATTGGCTATGTTGAAGGAAGTCAGCGATAAAGAATTCTATTCGAAACCAAATCTATCGTTTCACCGTTGCCGTTCAGATGACTGTAGATTAGTTGTCCTACTCCATATTCGTAGCAGAATTGTGTTCATAGTTTAATCTAAGTATATATATTTATATATATGTATATATATATATATATATATATATATATATATATATATATTTCATTATATTATACTGCTGACTACTTACGTTTTGTAAATGGCCACAGATTGAAAATGTCACGCCGGATTCCATTATGCACTACAGAACTTTGACCAAGTATGCGAAAGAGGTTTGCACACACTCTGGGTGTCTGTCTCTCCCTTTGAGCCTGTAACTTAACTTTTAATCTGATAGTTGATTTAGACTAGATATTCAAGTTTGTCACTGAGGACCCAAGGTCACGGCCTTGAGAAATGTGTTAAATTTCATCTCTTGTGGCTGGGGGTCAAATAATTTTGTCACACTACCGGCGTCCTTGAAGGTTTAAATTATCCCGTTATAGTTTTGGGATAAACGTTCGACTTAGTAATTTTGATAATCGTGATCTGTTACGTGTAATTAGTGTTAAGTAGTAATGGATTATGATTACGTGTTCATGTGAGTAATCAATGGGCATGAAATGTGTTTGAATATTACTTGTTCCGTTAAAATGTATAGAATAGAATAAGAATTGGAATTTAAATGAAACTATGAAAAATATTATGTATAGGTAAGTATTTTTGTCGCTTTCTATTTGAAGTTTGATAGTGTTTTAAAATTTTGCTTTTGCTGCCTTTTTAGAGTTGGGATGCAACTAGGAATACTTATAACTTCATCATGTTCATCCATCGCTCTAGCACTTATATATTTTTAATTTCTCATTTTGTTGTAATAAAATTTGGAGATAAATGCTTCTAGTTAATACAAAGATTGAGGTGAAGTGAACTTGAAAGAATAACCTAAAAATAAGACTCACACTAGAATGGTTCCGTGCATACTTAAAATATGTTTTCATTAAATGATTTAGGAACATTAGTGTTACTTACTTTTCACAGAATAAATAATGGAAAAATGTCATAAATATAACGAACAGTACACCAGCTATATACTCACTTAAAGCATCTTATGACAGTATTCATCGGAATAAACTACTCAACGGAGTCAGTCAGGATGGCTTCGAAAACAACAGGAAGCAAATTAAAGGCATACAGCAAATTATCATATTTGTTTTTGGTGCAAAATGTTATTAGAAAGACTCCCTATCGGCAATTAGTTTCAAATCAAAACTGGAAGCGGCTATAGAAAAAAATATCGGACCCATTTTTTAACAAAATAACATTTCTATGTTATATAGTAATATTAGGCATAAATCTAAATTATTTAGATTAGAGCTACAAGTATGGATAAGAAAAGTAACGACTATTGAACTCAAAAAAATAAGAATATTATCAAAATAAGAAATAACATGAAAATATACTGAGAATATGGAGATACAGAACAATGGAAAATTGGAAGAAAGATCTGCGGGGAAATTGTGAAAATGTGTTCGGAAAGACACTAATATGGAATTTCGATTATATTTGGCGTTAATTTTGTAGAAATTCATTATTACTTAATTTTTATACACAACTAAATGAAACTACTTGATATAGTATTATATATTACTTTATTTAAATTCTTAATCGCCGCCTACGTTTCCTTGTATGACGATATATTGAGGTGTCCAATTTGAAGAGATTTCTTCATATTGGCCACCTAAAAATGTTGTCGTACAATGAAACTTAGATCGTGGTTAAGAATTTAAATAGATATAATATTAAATCACGTAATTTCATTTAGTTCTTAATAAAGATTAAGAACAAATATAGAATTTAAAAATCGTAAGATTTCAGACAATTTTCATCTGTGATAGACACATAAACAGAAAGCTCCAATGACTGATTCAAGTGCAAAGAATGAAATTTCACAAACAATACCTAAGAAGCTAATTATATTTAAAGCAGTGGGTCAAGGCGACATTGGTTCAAAATTAGAGAGGATTGGTAATATTGTTGTACTAGTTATAGTACAACAAAGTAATCTATCTAGCTCTGCATGGATTATAGTACCCGATAATGCAAGCGTGTTTATTTTTTGCTACTGGCATTAGTCATCAGACTTAAGCTTCCAAAGTCCTTTGTGACATGTCCCATCTTTTAATTCACTTTAAACTTCGTATCGGACGTTTAAAGAGACTTGATAATTTTTAACCTATATGATTAAGGTTAAGTTATGCCTCATAATGTATGAGGTACAAAGAAACCGTTTTAAATTTTAACTATGGTATTTTATGAAAATAATAAAATAATCGTTTATAATTAATATATTGTGTAACAATTATTTTATGTATAATCTAGAAAAAATAAAAAAGGAAAGAAAGTATTGCGTATCAGTTCAATTGTTAGGAACCTTAGTTTAGTGGCACTTAGACCTTTTTTATTTTACTATGGCAAAATTAACATTTTATTACAGTGAACGAAATGTTTCCTTTGTATTCAAGTCAGTTGTTCATGAGATATTTATCGTATCTTACAGTAGTAATTTGGGTGTTCAAAATAATAAAACGCCTACAAAACCTTTGTCTTAAAAACTCGTAAAACGTAGAGAATCATATATATGGATAGAAAGCGAAATTATAAAAATACACGAAAAAATAATCCCACGAGCATCCGATAAGCCCTAGAATCGCGAAGAGCTTTTTAAAAAGAGGGGGCACTTTCCGCGTGCGCCTTTTGTGCCCCGGTTCGCTCTTATTGGGCTCGTTATTGGAATTACGAATTGAATTTACATTTTCGAGTGCTGCGTTTGACTCCTTTTAGGAGATTTATCATTACGATTCGGATGCAGCTATTTTAAACTGTTTGTTTTTATTCCGTGTGTTTAGTGCTCTTTGTTTGATTTAATATTGTGTTGGTGTATTACCACTTATTTTAGTGGATTGGGTATAGATCCGTTTTCATGTATAACTACGTCTTTTTCCATTATCGTTTTCTTCATTTTCCTCTACGGGAGAATCTCGGACGGATATTGGCGATAGATGCTTTTATATTGTGGGCAGCTAGGAGGATGGATAAATCGATTCTCGACAAATTGAGGATTAAAACAAGGTTTTCGGAAAATTGTTGAAGAAGAGGTCTTTTCTGGTATTAGACACGAATCGTACTATGGAAGAGGAATATTTAATGAAAATATGTATAATTTTGAGTTTCAATAAAGTAATTCAACTCGTTACAATATAACGTTGCAAAATACAGTTAAATTTCACATGATAGTGTATGGTACATTCCTATAGAAGAAATAAACATAGTCATCAGGTAGCGTCTATATAACGCTATTCGTACTGTGATTTATTATAGACGGGTATATTTTCTTAAGAAGGCAACGTGAGACGTAATATAGGATATAAGTCACAATTAATCATTTTTAATGGAGATGATTATTTGAAATTCTAGTTACCACAATCATCGCACTTTTATCTATTAGGTTATGATTGGTTTCTCTTTGATACTTTGAAAACCTACTTGTATTTTAATTTCAGTCTTACAGACTTAGCTATTGGAGGTCTTAAATTGCTTCATTCAGACTTTTATATTTGTATATATCATGTATAACATGATCACCTTTCGTAGATACTCCTTCGTTCGTTCACAATATATTATCATTATATATTTGATACAATTGTTTTTAGATTGACGACGCAATGGTCTGTCTCAATAGGCTGCTCATATGTATATAAATATTATATCAAAACAATATTGCTAAGCTTTGCTTCTCCCGCTTTGTTCTAACCGCATTGCTCGTAGAGAGCTCGGAGCTTTCGCGAGGCGCACTCGAACGGAGCCAATAACATTAAACTCCACTCGCGCACGCCAATGATGAAATGTAACAACGTATCATTTGTTTCCAGCGTGATTTTTCCTCGAGCGCTATGTGCAGACAGCGAACGTCCGCCGCACGTAAATTGAAAGCCTGCAATATATACAATTTGTACGGCGCGCCAGTCCCCCTCGTTCTTAAGTACCTTTCTCTGTCTCGAATCATTTCTCATAAAGCAAAGGTGGACGCGTATGTTTATTGTGTCGCTGCTACAGCTCTACGCCGTATCTACGCCGGTACTTGCAAGCGACCGCTCTGTTTTGATGCGATACGCCGGAGCTACAGAGCTATCAAACAGTATTCCAGTTTTAATTTAGAAGAAAGAATTCTTAAATAAAAAGAAAATCATGATTTATTGGAAGTTATTATTTTGGGTTGTTCCAGATGGTTTACCACGACTGGTATAAAAAACTGTCGCACGTAAAACAAAAGGAAATAAAATTAAATATTTTATGTGGGCAACTTATGAAAGAAGGGCGTATTTTTGCACTTTAGTATGAATGATTAAAATATTTTATAACGCTTTTCAAGATATTTACGTTCCTTCGACATTTAATAAATATAGAATCAACCCAAGATAAAATGCAATCTAAAAGTCTTTTCTACGTTCTTTGTCTTAAGTTTGAATGTGTACAAAGCGATAGAAACTTATTTGACTTTTATACTATTTGTAATTTCGCTTGTTTAGGAATAAAAATAGTTTTTCGTAGTCATTATCGATATTCAGATGTAATTAAAAATACTTAGTTTCTGTGATATTGAAAGTTCATGGATTTTTTGTAGTTTATATAGTTTAGTTTATTTTTCATATAGAGAGAAAGAGGGTTAGTTCCATATAGTACTATTGAGTAATTTATTATATTTTCTGTTACAGTTTATAAATTTAGTTCAAAGTAAATAAAACTTATTTTCTGAGATTTTACAAATTTATTCATTTTTATGGTTTATAGATTGTTGTTCATATAGAGAGTTATTTCCGAATAGTACTGTCTAATTATTTGTATATTTTCTTTTACAATTTATATATTTACTCCAAATTACCTTTAACCTTAATAAAAAAGAGGTGGTTTTTAATTTAATTCTTTCGCTATTTTTTATTATTCCCACATCTTTGTTTTTTTGTGAAATCTATTTATCTACTTCAAAAGTTCGTGTTGCAGTTACTAAATAAAATGGTTTAGATTTTTAAAATTGTTTCATGTACAGTAAGTACTTAATGAGATATTTGAGGAAAATTGGTTTTTGCAATCTTTAATACGCCGTTTCCTGCAAACTATATATTTTACATAGTGAAGTATAAATATTTTGGGCTCTCCAAGATTGCCTTTGGTCGTTGCTATCTATGATGAATAGTATAGGTAATATTTGAAAAAAAATAATTTTTGCAAATTTTAAAACACTGTTGTGAAGAATAGATTGTACGAAAATAATTGAAGTGGTTGTGTGAAAAAATGGAGAATGGAAAAAAAATTATAGAGAATTTAATGTTTCAACCAAAAACTTAATCTTTTTTGTTGCAGCATGGATGGTCCACGCGACTTAAATGTCTAAATTTTTCGAAAAGACGTCGAATTTTGAGTAACCTCTAAGATTGCGTCGAAGATTGCGTCGAATTTATAAGAAAATTTGGGTAGAAATTTTAAAAAATTAAAAATATAACAACGAAATGTCATAGAATTTATTTCGCGATTTGTACACATTGTGATACAAAATAGACAGTAATTATAATAAAAAAAATTACAATTATTTCAACAAGAGCTTCGTAACTCAGAAAGTTTTATAATTCTTATCAGATACTTAAAAAAAACTGATTTATTTCTGGAAAAATTAACTGATGTACATAATTCGCAAAACATTTTAAAAACATCTACGTATAATTAGCTATCGAATATGGTATAAAAATAGTCATTACTATCACAACTTTAAGAGATAACCTTATTACAAGGAAATTAGGTCGGAGATTTCTGAGAACTTTTCGGAGTTTTTAAACAATTACTTGCAATTAAATGAAACTACGTGATGTAGTATTATTTCTACTTTCTTTAATTTCTTTACCACGACCTAAGTTTCGTTGTATTTCAACATCTTCATCTTTGCTAATATCCCACCTGAAGATGTTGTAATACAACGAAACCTAGGTCGTGGTAAAGAAATTAAAGAAAGTAGAAATAATACAACATCACGTAGTTTCATTTAATTGTGAATAATGAATTTCTACAAAATTAACGCCAAATATATTCAATAAATACTTGCATTTAGACGAAAGAAATAAGCTAAGACTGTAATAAGTTAGAGAGCTAATAATAAGTAGATGGTTTTATAATGTCTCGCCTTCTATGTAGAACAGTATTTTTTGTCAAATATTTCATTTTTTTCAAGTCTTTGGTAAACATTAAAAAAGACTTGTTGAGTTACTGAGCTCTTATTGAACAATTTGGACACACTTTTTAAATGTAATTACAATTTATCACGTGTCATAATGTGTAGAAACTTAGAAATAAAAGTAAATGCCATGGAATTCCGTTGTTTATTAATTTTTAAAGATATCTACAAGCGTTTCTCAAAAATTTATGTAAAACAAATATCTCGATAACGATACACTTTGACTCAATGTACTTATGGTTTATTTGTTGGCTAATGACTTCTCCTATAACCCAGTTAAACGGACCGTGATATATAACCAGTAACCCTATATATACGTGTATATATATATATATATATATATATATATATATATATATATATATACACATATATATATATATATATATATAAATATATATATATGTATATACATACACGTATATATGACATATTTAATCCAGTAAAATTAAAGCACTTAAAAAATGAAATTTTCGTTGACCTAAATTTATAAAATTTTTTTTCAGACGAATAAACGAAATATTTCAAAACCTGTCACCGTAAATAAAACTACATGTTTAAACATATATCAGATAACATAATGCATACGCTGCAGCTTACTAATGCAGTTCAAAAAGGTTTGATTCGTAATAGTATGACGGTATAAATTCGTAGAATTTAAATATTTGGTACGAAGTTTTGCTGCTAATAACCCGTCAATGTTTTAGTTTGAAGTGAAAATTATGCATGAATTTATTATTTTTTAATCTAACATATACTAACATATTATGTCTAACTCTTAACCCTCTACGTGTGACTATGTAAATAGCGGTTACCCTCCGAAATAGGGCTGACCGTGTCGCCAAACTTGCGTAAAAATCTTCTGTTTAATGTTTGTACATGTACACGTAATATTACGTCTACATTTTAAGGTTTTGTACCTCAAAAGCAAAAATATTACTCACGGTCCCATTTATTCGTCGGTTACATTCATTTTCCGCTGAACGTAGAAACTTGAAATTTAACATAGTAAAAAAACATATCATATATATTGAGTGTCAGACTCAAAACCGTAGCTAACACTCAAAAATATTTCTGCTGGTATGGTTAACGGTGCTCAAATAATTTTTAAATTCGACATTGGGTGTCGTTTGAAAAGGTCAATCAAAAGCGTTTCAAAAATACTTTATCCATAACTTTAGCTAGTATATCTTCAGTGATATATTGAAGAACTTGCCAAAAATAGGTATTGCCCTTATTTCCAAAACTAATGAACCCAAAATTATCAGAGAACAGGTTCTTAGAAAACTGTGCAAAGGTGTCACGACGATGACTTTAGATGTTAGATGATGATTTTAGATGTCATAGTGTTTGAGACATTCGTGATAATATATATATATATTCCCCCAACTTAATTATTTTAGGTTTTATTAAATATTTGTTGCACTGGAAAGTTCATATTAGTGATGATTTATGGTAAATGAATGAATTTTGAAAAAAAATTCTTAGTTCGCGAGCCAGAGTCATTGTTTAAAATATTATAAAGAACTGGATTGGATGGATATTGCGCTGTTTTATACTTCCTCTAAGTTATGCTCTAGATTGAGAAACATGACCATATTTTTGAAATTAATTAGGTTCTTGACCTAAACTTGTTCTAAACTGTTTTTGATCTACTTTAATATTTTGTTAAGGCGATTCAGTAATTATGGATAAATTATTTAAAAAATTCGCACATTTTCATTTCACTGTAATGAGTTACTGAGTGTGGGTTGGAAATTAAATTTCTGTTTACTAATCAGTAATTAGTTTATTAATCAAGTAACTTATTTGTACCATTTACAAGAAAGTTGTGACTAAAATAACGGTCGGTATAATATTTAGAATCAGACTATATGCAAATGTTTCTGTTATGGCTTCGTGCGACTTTTTTAAATACTTCAAGAGCTTCTGTTACATTTATGGTAAATATTGGTTATCTATACAAAAAGCAATATTACAAACATTGTGAGAAACCTGTGCAACATATTGTTGTCAATATCCATAAGTTGGATACCGGATAAAATTATACACTTTTGTACTGATTTGCCTTTGCATCTGGTCAGTTTTTTAATTAAATCTCATTGTCATTTTTAATTGTCCTTTCTTCCTTTTGTCCTTTAAAATTTTAATGAAACTAGCATCGTAGTTGTCTCATCGAAAAGAACATTAAAGGAAAGGGCATGTTTTTTTGCCTCTACAATTTTTTTTATATAAGTGTATATGTGTGTGTAACTGTAGTATTATTGGGTCTGTTTTAATTTAGTCTAGAATCAGATTTGACTTAGAGTTTCAATTTATATATAGGGTACACAAAAACCAATATTTTCACAATGACTGAGAGACTATTAATAATTATAAAGGTAAAGCCGAATGACACACAAAATTCGAATGAAGTTGAAAGTACTTATACGAAATTGCGTTCCATACCATCATGTATTTTATCTAAATTACTATTTTTTCATATCTGCAATTGCCATTAAAATTATAACTACGCCATAGAGTATTCATTACAGAGTAATATCACAAAAATACAAAAGGCATTATTTGTAATTTACATTAAACCGAAACGTCAATAACATGACACGATAACCATCTTACATAAAATGTACGTATACGTGAAGCTTGACGACCGAGCACAAGGGACAGTCACGCGAGTGTCGAATAACATGTTTTATCAAAAAGCCGTGCCTTAATTAATGTAAGTTAATAAATGTAATAATCAAATATTAACGTCTCAAAAATAATTATTTATTCCTTTTTGCAGAGCGCCTCCTCGTTAGAAGTTATTCGCAAATGCAAAGAGGCATCTGAAACGTATTACCGACAGCGTCCGGCCCGAGCGGGAGGGCAAACAAAATGATACGAATATTTCTTGTTATGCTTTTTTTCTGAAATTAAGAAACTCCGCGCCGAGGGAGGAGATGAAAAGAGAAACGTAAGGATGCAATAAAGGGTCAGTAGTAAAAGTTAAATATCTTCGGGCGTTTATCATTGAAATAATTAACACTTCCGAGTAATGGACTTTTTGCCTTCTGGTTGAATTTTTTTTTGTTATTTGTTTATTTCCTTTTTGTAATTTAAAAGGAGACCCCAGCCGTAATATACACTCGTCCATCTTGGTAAAGTAACGTCTTATCATCGGGCGTCGAAAATACTTAATTAGGTTTTCTCTTTGTTTTAATAAAATTAAGTAGGTAAGGTTTCGGGTCACCTTTTGCGGATGAAATATTTGTCATATTTAAAGGACGTCTGCTTTAAATATGACAGATTTACATATATAAGACGAATTGTTTTTACGCCTTGTTTAATGACAATTTGTTTATATAATGAAATCCCTCGTCTGAAGAGTTTTTGGATGTCATAAAATTATTAGATACGAGTACACAAATGTATGGAGGATATTACAAATATTATTTGGCTTTTGAAAAATTTTTGTAAGAGAACAATTTTTGCAAAATTTTGATTCGAATTTGCGGTACCGTAATTTGTACCTGGTGTCTGTATTTCTTGCATGCACAACGTTACTTTTAGTAGCTTTGCGCGCATATTAAATCCTATAATATTTCAAGATTGAAGTTGTTATTTATTAAAATATAGTACGCTGTAGTCTAATGCTATAGTACACCATCAGTTTTCGGGAGCGTAAAAGACAACATCTCATATTTATACAATTTGCAACTTAGAATTGAACATTATATATTTCGATCTTATCATATAATTTTGAGGGGTAAATTCCTTTTCAGCAAACTGTTACCGCACTATTTCGCATATTTCTAATTATTTACATGTTTGAATTAGAAATAATAAGAACAAACAAGTAATACGTTTCGACAATTGTTTATATCTACGCGGGACATCGTAAGTGGATTTGTTTTCCAGAATTTACTGGAGTGCAAATTAAATGAATTGAATTTCATCAAATTATTTTACAGTAAATACCTAATTTATTAAAAGGCAACTGCAATATTAAATCTGGCAATCGTATTTTACGTGGTTCGATAATCGAATTATTCGCGGTTGTATGTCTAACTTATTCTGGTTGTAGGATATTTACTGGTTGTGTGTTCATTCCTGATTGTAAGGTTATTCCTAGTGTCTCACTCATCTTGGTTATAGGATTATCTCCGGTTGTGCGAATAACTTAGTCCTGGTTGTAAGATTAGTCCTGGCTGTGTGTCTAACTTATCCTCGTTTTAGGATTGTTTCCGATTGTGTGTTTAACTTATTCGTGGTTGTAAGATTATTCTTGGTTGTTGTGTTTAATTTATTCCTGGTTGCAAGAATATTCCATTAAAACTTGTTATTTAAGTTTTAGAGACTATGCGACGTTTTGAAATTATTTCTGATAAGGTAGTTATACACGTATTGACTCAAATATACATAGGCGTAAAGCTGAAGAATCTTAAATGAGTCTCCAAGTTTTGTTTTGTTTTTAATTTCATTACATCTAAAATGAGAGAAAGTGAAATAGAAAATTTAATTTATTATATATAATGAAAAACATTAGTTTATATTCCAAAACTTCTTAGAATTAAAATTTTCTTGAAGCAAAATTGTTCATAAAAACGGTAAATAATATTTTTCACTCTAAAACTTAAAACAATAGGAGAAAAATCTTAGAAGAAATTGTTTCCACAAAATTTCTATGGCAATCGATCGAAGGCTGTTAACTTAAATTATATTGCATTTGTAGTTGAATTACCCATGAAACTTATAATGATTCATATACAATTATATAACTTAGAGTTTGGTATGACGATTGGGGAAAATTAATATACCCAAAAGATTTAAATTTTGGTAAAATACGAGTCGCATTTCATTATTTTTTTCAGGTCTTTCAATGTTTGTACAATCAATCTTTTACGATTAATAATTTTTTAATTTTTTATGCTGTAATTTTTACCCAGCTATAGTGTAAGACAATAACAATTCCTTCAGCAAGAGGAAACCGTCCACACGAATGTCGTAGCCGCCGTCGCCTCATACGCGGGGCATGCCTTATCTCATTCACATTCGGCCAATCCCTGTTTGCGCTCGCCGTGTTTACACTACGCCAAATATTTTTCTTCGCCATCAAGACGTCTGATTTATAACTGGCAATCATAAAGTTGCTTTTAGATACGATACACATTTGTTTAGCAGCCCCTGAGTAGTTCGGTAGTTGTGATGAGGAAGCGGATTAGATCGATTATGATGACACAACATATTTTATATTTCTTCGATTTTAATAAAGGTGATTTAAGCAATGTGCTTTGAAATATTAAGCGAAAAGTATTACGTTGACTTGTATTTTTATTTATCTCATAACATCCTAGATTTTATTTTTAACTTTTCTATAATACTTCTTTTTTTCTGTAAAACTCTTCTCTAATAGTTCTTGTTACGTGAATTACATAATTTAAAAGGAATACATGGAGACATGCGACATCCCTTCTACCAGATGGTACTTTTGGATTTATTAAACTAGTTGTATTGGAATAGTTCCACAAGTTTCAGTATTATTCCTAGTTCACGCCATGATCATCGACTTAAGGTAACGTATAAAAAAATGCAATATATTATTTTTTTAATCATTCAATAATTAAAAGAAAGACGATCGAGAGATGAAAGAACAAAATTATATATCAATAAAGATATTCTGTTTTAAAAGACGAATTTATTGATTCCCTACCTGATGATGAGTATAAAAACATTATTTATAAACGCTTTACATTTGAGTATACGCATATGTAAAGTGAGTACATAATTTTATTGCGATCCCTACTTCTGTCGTTGTCTGTTTTTTTATTTCTTAGACAGCCATTATTTTATGCTATATAGATAATATACATGTTAGATTAAAAGATAGACTAGGCATAATTGCGACATAATTTGCAGTTTTAACGTAAAGACTAAACAAATTATTCTCGTGCACTAAAAACTGAATGCACTCCCAAAACTATAGAAAAACACTTAAAAGTCCGAAGAAAGGATATAAAAAAAATGAAATGGACTTAGCCGTGTTCAAACCGTGGGATTTTAAGTGAACACGTCAAGTTCTCCGATTTTAGTACGAAGTTTCTATTCCTTGATTAGAAATTTGTAGTTAATTTACAAACAGCTGCGCCGTTATAAATGTCAGTCGGAATTTTTTTTCTCGTAGGAGGATAGTCTACGTACTAACGTGACAATGGTCTAGTAGAGTTGAGATAAATAACTTCGTCTCTTTTTATGTTATTATGTGAACCTTATAAAAATTAATTTACGGCATGACGTAAAGGCTATAGAGTTGATTAAATAGTTAATGATGTCTGTTTACATTCTTTAGTTTCTGGTCGAATATTCATTTTATATAGGCCGATATAGTTAAAAAAATACAATTTTTGAAATTTGCAAAGTTATAAAATTTTGCTTATTTTTATAAAAGCCAATATCACTCGAGGTCTCATCAGAAGTACTTAATGGACATCTCGACCAGCGTCCTAGCTTCACGTCTTTACTTATAGCATCTGTAAAATATGTATACTTTTATATTTTTGTGTCTGCCCATACTTCTGTTGTTGAAATAATCTAACAAACTGGAATCTTAAAACAGTAAGCTTTTTGAATTTAATCGGTAACTTCTTATTTGTCCATTGTTTACAGAGTGACCGGATGTCACGAAATTTATCATCGTTGCATTGAAAATTGTGACCTGGCTACCAAACTGAATTTACATACGTAAGTCTAAGAATTAGTGACAATGTATTTCTAGCGATACAGCAAGTGTTTTAATAACAAATACAAATATTATTGTTGAACTTCATATTCATATATGTTTGTTGTAAAAATTTATGAATCTTCATGTAATTAAATTTCACTGTTTGTAAGTAAATATAATTAGCTACAAAAATTCCTTTTACGCTGTATATTTATCGTTTATAATTTAGTAGTTATAAAGATAATCAATGTGTGTATTATGCAGCTTTTACTTATTTTGAGCGGACGGGGAATTTCGACGGATGGAGCGTTTGTGTATTTGCATGAGGTGCCTAATATTATGCGATCCCTAATATATACACGTTGTCCGGAAATAGATGTCGGCCAAAGAAAAACGCTATTCTTTGGCTATAAAAGAATAAATTGTCGTTTAAATAAAACTTATAACTCGCCCGTTACCTAATTTAGTGCAAAAAATATTATACATAACTCTTTATAATACACCCAATATTTTCCCGGAGTGCGGTTTTTACCCGCAGTCACCATGTCTTTGAAGCTACTCGCGGGTTATTTCGCGAGCGGCACGTGACAAAGTACGGCAAGTATAGTCTGTACGAAAAAGATAACAAATAATTATGAATATTATTCCCAAACACTGTGTATAAACTAACACACACACATACAGATATGTATATATATATATATATATATATATATATATATATATATATATATATACACATTTATGTATATGTGTATAAACATGACTACACTAGCAAAACTTACCTTACTTTCCCAGTTGTCATTGACAGTGATTTATATAGTTACTGATTAAAATTTTTTTGTAATGGTTAGTAGAATGATATTTCTTTTCATTTTTTAACTAACGCCCTGCAAACATATATTGATTTTTTAAATATATGTTTGCAGGGCGTTAGTTAAAAAATGAAATAAATTTAAAATTTGAACCCGGTTAGTTTTCACATGATACGTGTTCAAACAAAGGCAGGAAGAGAAAAATTTAAAAATATTGGTATTCACTTCATTTGTTTGATTTTTTAAAGGATTTTAAAATGAAACCTTTTACAGTTCAGATAATATTGCGTTCAAACGTTACAGGAATAAAAATCATATTTTTTTATAAAGATAATTAAAAGTTTTGTTCAAATCGTTAATGAAACGAATTAGAAATCTTGTATTTTTTATAAAAAAAATTAGTTTGTTTTTCATAATAGTTAATTTAGTTTATTTTTCATAATTTTCACTATGAAACTAGCATCTTCTAGAAGATCATGGGAGAAAGTCTCGTATACCACGAAAAAGGATATTAATTTTTATATTATGGAAATCAGTTATCAGTTTATTTTATATTATTGCAAGTAATGCGACATATTTTCATTATTTTCTAAATCGTTTCTAAAATTATAGTATATTTCGTTAAGTGGTTTATAAAGAAATGTTTATATATTTAAAGTATAATATACCTGCGTTTACGAAGAAAGTTTTTTTTTGTTTTGGTGTTGTGTGGTTTCAAATTATGTTCCATTTTTTACTCTTTCCTGATTATCTATTATTAAATTGTTTGGTTTTTTATGTTCTAAAAAAGATCCAGTTTTTTTAAAAACTATATTCTATTTCTCTAGATCTATGCACATTTTCAGCGATCTCCTTAGAAAAGTTGTCTTATATGACGATTTTTAAAATTTTCTCCTTGAAAATAGGAAATTTGCTATTAATTGCTAACTCCTATGTCCCTTATGTATGAAACGTCCGTCGCAACTCAAATGAGACCACAAACGTATAAGATTACTTAGAAATCTACGAGCGTCAACATTATACCCATCAGGTTTTGCAATTTCCCACGAATGCATTGCATATAAATTTAGTGAGAGAAAAGTATTTTAGAGTTCTCCGCAGATACGCGATCCGACCGCGATTTTCTTTGTGCCTTCATGTTGCAGGGCGTGGACTCTTTGAAAATGGAAATGAAAACGCCGAGTTACCCCACGGCTGGGTTTTCCGCAGCGATGTCACGCGTGCTTGCATTTCTTTTATGTTATATGACATGTACGAGCATTACCTGCGGATAGCATTAAGTCTTTGAGTGTGGTGAGTTAGCTGGTTGTGTAATTAATCATAATATTCAAATTACTGAAATGGATTCACTTTCTCTAAGTAAATTTGATTGTATGCAAGATCCATAATTTCAAAAATCTATGATTTTTTTTCAAACAAACATTTTAACATTTTCATGATTAAAATAAAGTTACTTTTGGTTTTATAAAAATTTAAAGTAGAACATTTTCATCGCA
Organism: Druceiella hillmani; assembly: GCA_039881145.1. NCBI lineage: Eukaryota > Metazoa > Arthropoda > Insecta > Lepidoptera > Hepialidae > Druceiella > Druceiella hillmani. The sequence continues at coordinate 1,473,530 of JAYKKI010000014.1, forward strand.
AAAGAGAAAATGATTTTCATTCATTTTACCACTTTTTGATACTTTACTGATAAAAGTAACACTAAGTTTTTAAAATCAATTGCATACGAATCCTTTGGTTCCTTCTTTTCAATCGTTGCGAGTCTGAGAATTAAAGCTTTGAAAAGTCCCGCAACGCGAATTGGGCTTCATATCTTTTTGATGCTACATTTAATTTTTTTAACACTTTTTGGCAAATTTGTTACCGTATACTCATTGAGAAAATGTTTACTTTCATGAAAAATAATAAGAAAAAACTTGTTCGCAAATGATGGGGAATTTGTGAATTATTTCTGATTTAATTTAGTTTTTTCATTGGACGACACGTTTGGGATACGTTCTTTTGCATATACAAATATGTAATATGTATCACGCATAAACCTGCCTAGCCTCAATGCCATATTATTAAAGAGTTAATGACATCAAAAAGTTAATGATAGATGATACATTGCACTATGATATCGTATATTGTTTTTTTATCGATTCTATTAATAGTCAAAGAGATGCATCGCACGCTAAATATTTTCACCGATTATTCAGCCATGTACTGTCTTGTCCCAGCTCAATATTATATTTTGCCATGTTTAAAAAAATCGGGGGTAGAGAAGAATACGTAGATCACTACAGAACATAGTATCATATTAAATTTAGTTACGCTGCAATGAAACTTAATTTATTTAGTCGTGTATAGTTAATACATTGCAAAAAATAATTCCCAGTCTACTTGTGGGATACCATTAAATATTAAATATTGAAATTGAGTAGCGTCATCGGCTCTCGATCAGTGCTCTTTCATTACTGATTGATATATCATGTAGAACATTCATTAGAAAATCTAACTATGAATATTATGAAACATACAAACTGCTAAGAAACTGCCTACTATAAAGCTTCCAAAATATCGAACAGTGTACACAGTCACATAATCAGTCACATATTCCTCAGAACATAAATATAAGAAATGAAAACAAATATATATACAATATACTATAACTATAGTTATTTATAAATTAAATAAACAATAATATATATTACTAAACCCTATATCCCCAACACTCACTTTGTAAATTTGGGGTTTATTTTTTATGAAAACCTGGATTGTACCATTTTTTATATTATTCGATTAAGTAATGGTTCGTGCAATAACGACTACACATATTATTTATGATAATGAAATAATTGACTGAACCAAATTAAAACATAATTCTAAAACAACAAAACAATTACAAGAGCAATATCCACAACGTGAACTGTTAAAACATTTATCTCCATAGACACAAAAAAGTACTGCAGCCATCTTGTGCGACGTCTTATTCTATCCTTTTGGTAATTTTTTTTTGGTATTAGAGTCTTGCAAGGAGTTTAATTTATATAATATGGGGAAAGTTATAGACAAAAACACGACATTTATCACAAGGAAATATAAGTTATACCTAAAACTTCGAGAAAATTTTCTCCTTGAACTCCAGGGTCGTTATTCCAGGATGTTATTTTCGTAAAATGGGATTATTACTTCTGTTGTGTCATTTCTTCTCTTAGTAAACTCTTTCCAGATAATTTAATCCATGTAAAATGAGGTAAGTAATAATTAAAAAACTCTATTGTTGATATTTGTCAGATAGAAGAACAATTTAAGAATAATCGATACCACTGCTGAGCACTCTCCTTTGGGTATCCTTTTTATTTTATACCAGTACTGTTAATTATTCCATTAGGTTTTATAAGAAATGTATGTAAACATGATGAAGGACGAATATACCGATCTCCTTCTTTCCTTTTTTCTCCTTGTTTTCTTTTTATCTTATATTTATAGGTAATAAAATTACGAATATATTCCATACTATAAATTTACGATAATAAATTTACGAATGTATTGTGTTTTTGGCTATTTTATTTTAGCTCTTCTCATTTTATTGAAAAAGTAGCAGCACAGTTATTGAAAAAATAGAAGTAATCTTTAAATATAAGCCGAGGACGAATGTATGATTTTTCCTCATCTAAAATACTTATTAAAAAATGAAATTGAAATTTCGAAAAAATATTGAAAATACCCTAAAGGTTACGAGTAAAAGGTAACTTAATTTAATTCTGCTAACAATGGATGTGAACACAATAATAGACTCGAATAAAACAATTAAGTAAGATCTGTCGGTCTTAAGTAACATTTATGGAATTGCAAACACAAACATTACCTGCGTTGACCGCGTTCACCTCAGACGGAGCCAACTCCAAATCAAGATTTATTCTTTAATCAAATGCGACTTAAGCACGGGCACAGCGGCTTTACTCTGTCGAAGTTGATAGATGCGGTTGGTCCGTGTTCCAACGTAGAGTGGCTAAATTGGTCGAACAAAACTAACCCCCCAAATAGATGTATGTAAATCTGGATGATAGCGAAGCTGCAATCTCCTTTGACCGTGAAATTCCAACTATGTTTAATGGGTTGAATAAAGAAAAGTGATGCTGTGTTCTATCCAATACAAAGGATTGCTCTTAAACTGGAAACTGTCATTGCTTATAAAGAATGAAAATAATATTTCATGTCCTTACTGCTGAAAATAACTTGGTGCCTGGAAACAAGTTTCCTAAAAATATGGATGAAAAAGCAGCCCAAGGGGCTGGAAGATTCTTTCTTCCATTGTAGAAAAAATTATCTGATTGAATAGTTAATTATAATACATTGTAGCTGTTTGTGTGAATTTCATGATAGTTACTGCATGCTGTTTTACTGATGTGGAAAATACTATCCTTGCTGGGTGGGAATTTTCATGATTAAAAGAAAATTTGTTGAGAAGTAAGGGCGTAATTTTGTTTAAAGTATTATACTATTTTGTACTGGGCTCCGTTACTACTTTAGTTCTTTTGGAATGTTTCTCAAGTTTTTCCACTAATTAACGATTTCATAAAAAAAATTCATATTTTTACATTTTAACATTTTTGGGTACAGTTTAATGTTTTACATATGCTTATTTTTTTGATCTACTACATAGTTCTTTTTCGCGATAAATTCTTTGATATATTTGTAAAGAACTTTTGTAATTTTTTTGTAACAATTATAAGTTCCTTATTTTGAGTATCATTATTTCCTTGTTGATGTCATTAAATTTTAATTTAATGTACTCGACGTCTTCATTTTATTTCGAAATTTTAATTTTATTAAAATTTTATTTTATTAAAATTTCTACAAATTTTTTTGTAAATTCACAAAATCAAATAATAGCATAATGACATTTGGAGAAAAGACTAATTTTATTATTGTTTTAAAAAGGATGTCATAATTAAATCTACATTTGAATCCTATACTATTTATGGTCATTACAACAAAAATAATATAATATTTGATTTAGTAGATTTGTGATTAACTATCGTCTAATTGATTTCATTATATACAAATCTGTCTGTTTATCGAATTGTCATCGCATTTATTGTTATAAATCTCTATCAAGTAAAATTCATAATTTTTGTTTTCATAATTCTTTTCAAATTCATAATTCTCTATTTAACCCGTTATGCTTCGTCTTCAAACCTTTATTAGAATAATTTTTAATTAGTTTTCATCAATATTGTGTTTGATTTTCGTTCCATCCTAAAAATTTGTGATGTAAATACGAATGTATAGTTTAAAATAAAATTCACAATTATTACGTACCTATTTTCTTTTCTAACTAGTTGGTAGAATAATTCTCTGTTTTCCAATCCCACAATAAAGTTATTCAAAAGTAATACCAAGTCTATATTCGTAGAGGTATAATTATAATCGAGTTAGGTGAAACATTTATGCGATGGTTTGATGCGATGGTTTGATAATAAATTGAAGTTGAATAATAATGGTTTTATTTGTTGTCTTCTCATAATTTCTTCTCTTTTTTTGGACCAGCTTTCTTATCGAATAAGTTGTAATGAAGTAACAAAGCGGTAAGACAATGGAGCGCATTGGCAATCGTTGGCAAGTCAGACGTTTGCGATATACGTTTTCGCATAATAAAAGAGTAAAAAAAAGATAGGTTACAGGAAATTAATTTTCCTACCTCTTGGAGCTACATCTTGTAAATTTTTTCAGTAGCGAGTGATGTCAAACTTACCTGTAAAGAGATAATATAATTGTCAGATAATGGAAAATTAATTCAGTTCATAGAGAATAAAAAAAGATTGTGAAGATGCATATTTTATTTCAAACATGAAAATTTACTTAGAGTCGATAATTAATTTATATAATTCACCTGCAATTGGCCGAATTTACTTTTATTAAATAAAGCCAATGGCAAGCTGTAGTTGGAAAAGTGAATTTACTATAATTTTTAATGCTTATATTGGTGAAGAAATAAAAATAATGAGAAACAGTATGCGGGAGAAAAATATTCTACATTTAATTACAAAATGCAGTATTTCTGTAAAATAACACAACGCAAACTTTCAGTAGAAAGTTGATTAGTATTTCAATAAAATTTAAATTTAATTTTACTATATGGATAAGTCAATGGTATGCTCTAATTTGATTAGTGCTTGATTTTTTATCTACGTATCTAGTTTAGATTCCCTATTTGCGCTCACGACAAAAAATAAATAATTAGGCACATTATAGTTAATCAACTCACTTAATTAACGTACCTGAAATCAAATGCACATCATGTAGCGGCGACTTCAATTTAAAAGTTGAAATTAATTTATAAGAAACTTCATTTATAAAAATTTTGAATACTTGAATTTAATTTCTGAAAAATATTGCTACGATATCTGAATCTACTGTACGTAAAATGGAACATAGTCAAATTAATTAAGTAATAAATAAGTGGCTACAAAACGCGCTTGAGTGGTTCGGTTGAGCGAGGAATGATATTCATCCATCTACAGTATAATAAGCGAAATGGCATAATACGGTCCCCTTGTTCAATCCAGACATGAGTCCGTTCGGAACGGCCTTTCGAATAATATACATCTCGTACAGCCAATACAAACATTCCGCGCATATTAGTGTATAATTTATAAACGGAGTCCAGGCGAGTGCGCGCAGGACGAAAGTATATTGGGCGGGTCGAGCGACGGAGCTACGACGCGTCGTAGCCGCGACAACAAAGCAAAGCCTGCCGGTTGTTAAGCGGCTCCTTCAGAAATTCCGACCGCTCCCGTGGACAACGGTGCGGGATAACTTGGTAATTTAACAATGCAAGCTCCCACTAGAGAATCACTACGTAGTAAATCGAATGCGAGCAAATATAAAAAGGCCAAAAGGAGGAAAAAAGAAAACAAGGCTAAAGGAAAGATCTCTCCTTTATTTCCAATCGAACGACTAACGGTGCGTATTTGATGTTATTCGAAACCGCTCGGGCGGCCAGAAGGAAATTATTTTCTTTGGCGGAAAGTGGAGTTCATTTTTTCTCTTTGCAATGTGTGGCATGGAAGTTCATTAAGTAACTTTCTTAGTATCCAGCGGCGTAATCGACTTCTTGAGATTACAATCTTACTTTGTTCACGGTAGTGGTAACTAGATGAAAATTGTAATTTTATGTTATTAATAATTTAAGATACGTCACGTTCAGAAGTGAAGTAATATAATTTTTTCACGTTAATTGTGTTTGATTATTAAAAAAAATAATACAATATGTTGTTCTCTTTGTCATGCGAAATGAAGAATACATTAGAATATAAATATTGTTAGTAATAGGTACCTGCTTTACGTTTTTCTTATTTAAAATAGGGATATGTGTAATAAAGGAAACGCAGCCGGTGAAGATATTTTTTCTGATAATGTAAAAAGGGAAATAATTTTGAAACAACAATAGCATTATCTAATAAAGCTATTTAAGTGTATTTAAGTGTATGAAGTGTATGTTTGAAAGACATAAAGCTTAAGATTCCAGATCTTCCGCCATCTAATTATCATGAGTTACACTCACTGTCTAATAATTTACTTGATAGAAAATTTAAAGACCAAAATCGTATCAAAATTGAACTTCATCGATTTTTCAGTCAAATGCCCAAAGATTTCTACAAGGACGGAACTTTAGCTCTGCTTACACGTGAGCGACAAGTGTAAGATACTGTTATAGAAAAATTAAAGACAAAAGTCATATCAAAATCAAACTTCGCCGATTTTTCAGTCAAAGGTCCAAAGATTTCTACAAGGATGGAACTTTAGCTCTGCCTACACGTGGACGACGAGTGTAAGATACCGTTATAGAAAAATTAAAGACGTAAATCATACCAAAATCGAACTTCACCGGATTTTTCAGTCAGAGGTCCAAAGTTTCTACAAGGACGGAACTTTAGCTCTACCTACACGTTGGCGACTAGTGTTAGATACCGTTATAGAAAAATTAAAGACCAAAGTCATATAAAAATCGAATTTCACCGATTTTTCAGTCAAAGCCACGAAAATTTCTACAAGGACGGAACTTTAGTTTACCTCTGCAATTCACGTCACGCTGGTCATGAAAAATGGCAATAAAGTTTTGACAATTAATCCCGTACTTTGTGTATTTTCTTTTGGGACTACATAAAATGCGCCTAATGTATTATTAAATTACGTATATTTATGAAACTCTCAAATTTTGTCATGAAATAGTTACCTTCAAAAACTCAGTCTATTAATAATGCATATAACGTTCATTGTTTCCTCTGATTAAAAATAAAACTTAGGTTAATAGTCTGTCAATTATTCATCTTTAAAAAAAAATTTTCGTTAAGTTTTTGATACAATAATTTGAGAGTGTGAAAGTTTCTCTCAAGAGGTAAAGTTTTGAGATAAGCCATTAAAAAATTGTAAGGACCAGATTTACTGATAGAAAATTTTACATATTTAACAACAAATCAGATAATAGTGAACATTATGCTTAATGAATATTATTGTATATGCGTCAATGATAAGAAATCAAGTTTATTAATGGCAAATGTTGCAATCAAGGCCAGTGGATGACTTTTATTGCTGGTATTTGAATCATATGATTATGCACCAAAAATGAGTTTTTTCTTGCATTTGAGCAAATTGCAGAAAGTGTAAATTATTAAATATCGCTCGATTCTAATCGGTTCATTTTGTAATTGTTACATAATGTATTATGTTGCCGATTACTAACTGTTAAATTGACTGATGGACTGACTTCAAAATATATATGTATTATCGCGATTTACGACTTTTCATACAGCATTTATCACATTTTAACAACTGTAAATTTGATACCACTTTTATTACCTGCCATTATATCCAAATAGGGGCTGGTCCGCCCGCGATATAAAACCAGCCCAAGTAGGTTTACATTTTCCTGTTTTACATCCGGCCCGGAGGCTTAAGCGCGCGGTGGAAAAACAAGAAGGAGGCCGCGGACCGAGTAGGTGAAGACGTGAGGCTAAATTTTATTTATGACCCGCGAGAGTGTCTCCATAAAACGCGCGATTCCGCGCCGCTTGCCGACGAAATTATTAGAAACCGTCGAGTCGTTCAGTCGCGAGCTTTAAATTAATATGTTTTCCTTTTGATATTCGAAGCAAAAATAAACGGACGCAAATAAAACATACCTTTGATGTTCTTTTTAGTTGTCGGCGGACGCGGCTCGGCGAGTTTAATTTTTGCAGCACTTGTTTATGTTTAACGTAATATTATGAATAAAGGAGGCGAGGTGGAATCCCGACAAACTCATCGTTTGTTCTCTTTTTGCGGCCTCGTTAAAATAGCCGAGATGGACACGAGTCGGGCTTATATAAATTAATAGGGCGAGAAATTTGCGACATGTTTCATAATTAATTTCATATTAATTTAACGACCGACTTAATGAATGGAAGGACTTATAATATTCAATGACCCCTCGGGTCAGACGTTCATATCACAGAAATTTAATAAAAACCGGCGGCGTTAAGGCATAATAATGTATAGCCGATTTGTACGATATTATCAATTATATGTAAAACTGTTATCAAAAAGTACCAATGCATAGTTTTACAGGTGAACTCCAATGGTACCTCAGAACAAATTTTAATATAAATTATTTTAATATAAATTTAATCGAATAGCAATAAAGTCCTCAAATGTGAGTAAAATACTCACCAAACCCATTTAGGTACTTATAAACATTTAAAAGCACGTAGTATTTCAGTTAAATTATTTACAAATATTAATTTTTCACAAATTAAATATACTTATTACTATGTCATTCAAAAGTGTAAAACATGATGCAAATTTTAGAAATTATAAGATCTAGGATAATTGCTTTAGTTTTTCCGTAACCTTCTAGTAATTTTTTTCTAATTCTGTTTGGCACTTACGAAAAATAGGGAGTGGGGTGTGGGGGTTTGGGAACATTCTCTATTTTTGCATATTTTTGGGAATATATCTTCTAACATGGAATTTAAAATTATAAAAACAAACATTTTTATGTAACTCGTAATTGGTTCTTTCAAATGATGTTTCACATAATATATAAAATTAATAAAAACTTTTACGTATTCCATTTATACACTTTTTAATTATTATACGAAGTTTTATTATCTTTACGAATTGCCTACCCGAAGATGTCATAAACGAAACCTAGGTCGTGGTAAAGAATTTAAATAAAGTAGAAATAATACTATATGACATAGTTTCATTTAGTTGGAACACATTTAATTTTATTATAAGAATATTTTAAAAAAGGTTACTTGTATAAAATATGATCGTTAATAAGATATATTACTAAAACAAATTTCAAGTTTCTACATCAAACAGTTTCTGTGAAATACGGTTGTGACAGACGGACGGACAGACAAACACGTGAGTAATCTTATAAGGGTTTCGTTTTTACTTTACGGCACCGAACTTTAAAAAGACCGCAATAGACGCAATAGAGAGAAAAAGGCGCATAAGACACAATGACGTATAGCTGACAGATTTGTCTGATATTTTTAATTATATGTCGCACTATTATTAACTCAAAAAAAAGCAATACGTTGTTTTCAATCGAAATCTAACGACCTCAAAGGTTAGACCCTAATATCAAGTTAAGCGAAAAAAGCTGGAGACGTAATGAACAGCTGACAGATTTGTGTGCTATTTCAAATTAAACAAAAATACGTTTTTTTAAATTGAACTCCATTGACCCTACTGGTAACACGTTAAATCAATTTAATCGGGTAAAAAATAGAGGTATATAAAAATAATAACGCAAAGTTGAACATAAGAACGTATCATTTCAAGACATTAATTTTCAGGTTCATGTTATTAAACAATTGTTTGTTGCTGACGTAACCTCATGAAGAAACACTGAATTTGATGACGTTTTTGGATGGCTCTTGGAATCTCGGCAGTCAAGTCTGAGTACAGGTCCTATTCTGTCGGGCAATCCAGGAAGTGTAGAGCTATAGTTACAGCTGGGTAGTCGAAAACACGTTCTGGAGTAAGCTCGACGTCCGAACAATTACTGCAGATCTGGTATGTTTTGATGTCATCGGTGCTAATTTTCATACCCCTGTGATATTTCATTCTTAATCTCGTAAGAGAGATAGCTGTTTTCCCGTCGATGTTGAGATTTGTTATTCGATATTTTAATTTAATATTGGGAGGGGTTATTAATTTTATTTTGTATGGGCATTTGCATCTGCAAGGGACGTAAAAGCGTAAGTCTGATTTAGATCTCTGGCTTTTTTTGCCAATGAATCTGCAATTTGGTTGTAAGCTCACATGAGCCGGGATTCATTGCAGTATGCACGTTTTGTTCAAGGTGTTGAGTTGCTCTAGGAGTTATATAATTTGCAGATTTAAGCTTGAAGAACCCTTGCATAGAGTCTGTAAGGCTAATCTGGAGTCGCTGGAAACAGTGATTCCGTGTAGATGTTGTGATGGAGAAAGACTTTGGTAAAGCAAATTAAGCACCTGAATATCGCTTTTGAAATACCGATTGCGACCATGTCTCATATTTCTCTGCTTGCCGTCAGCCTGGAGTTCTCGTACAAGGGTCCGTTCACAGCAGATTTATTCTGATCCGTCCATTGCATGGGCGACCTCACGTATGCTCTAATGGGCTCAACTGCATCCCACACTCCGGGGAGTGCTCGTTCCGTCGTGACACATTATCGAAGAGTTTGGGATCCGACATTGTACTAAGGTCTATATATATAACGAGTTCTTGCTATAAATTGTAGATGCCAGTTCTGGATATTGGTTAATTTACACCAATTCGAAATACCGGTGTATTAGATAAAACGAGGTTCTACTAAAAAAAACGAAGGTTTCCATTTAATAATTAAAATAAATTTCCTAAATGTTTTTTTCCTGAATTGATAAGAATAGAAATATTTCAAGGAGATTTTTAGATGTTAATTCTTAAATATTTTTGTACATCTTTTTTTAGATATAATAAAATACAGAGACTTGGTTATGGAAAAATTAAATGTTTTGCTTATATTCGACTGATAAGGCATTCAAGAGATCAAATGCGTTTATTTTTAGAAGGAATTATAATTTAAAATTATTACAGTAAACGAATTATAATAACTATATTAGAACTTGCAAGCTTTATCATTCGTTTCTAAATGTATTGTTTATACCTGTACCAGTTTCAAACATTTTGTCACATTCTATATATAGCATAAGATTGGCCAAAGGTCTTTGATGACACAATACTTTTAAAAATAAAATCCTTCCTATTGTGTCATCTAATTTTTGACTATTTGAGAGATTTCAAAATATGTAGGTAGGTAAATTTAAAAATCCACCTGAGATATATATTAGGTGAATTTTTAAATTTGAAGATAATTATCTTAACATAAAGTGTATTAGATATAGATTAATAGACTGATAGCGAAGTTTTCACTCTTATTGAAATTTAAATCAAAATCACATGTTTGCATGAGATAAATCTTATTTATTATCATTATTTTTAACAATTAAATGAAACTACGTGATGTAGTATTATTTCTACTTTCTTTAGTTTCTTTACCGCGACCTAGGTTTCGTTGTATTACATTTTCAGGTGGGATATTAGCAAAGATCTTTGCTAATAGCCCACCTGAAGATGTTGTAATGAAACGAAACATAGGTCTTGGTAAAGAACTTAAAGAAAGTAGAAATAATACTACATCACGTAGTTTCATTTAATTGTGAATAATGAATTTCTAGAAAATTAACGTCGAGATTGCAAGAGCGATACGAAAACATCATCAAATTTAGAGTTCCGGCGTGAGGAAGGAGTTTGACTCTATGGTTTAGTTGTTTACGAAATTGAGATGAACTGTAATTTCGTTACATATATTTAATATTAATTTTTAAATTTGCTTTAAAATATTTTAAACATAAAATCCAGTATTGAATATATTTGGCGTTAATTTTGTAGAAATTCATTATTCACAATTAAATGAAACTACGTGATGTAGTATTATTTATACTATCTTTAATTTCTTTACCACGACCTAGGTTTCGTTGTATTACAACATCTTCAGGTGGGATATTAGCAAAGATTGCTAATATTGAATTGATTAAGATTGCTAATATATTAGCAAAGATTGCTAAGAATCTTTGCTAATATCCCACCTGAAGATGTTGTAATGCAACGAAACCTAGGTCGTGGTAAAGAAATTAAAGATAGTAGAAATAATACTACATCACGTAGTTTCATTTAATTGTGTATAAAATCCAGTTTTTAGTTATCCTTATATGTTTGAAATGAAACATCAATTATATGTAATAAGTTAATGAATAAATTCGTCGTATTTCAATAAAGTTACAAGAATTGTAAAGCCTATATGTTTATAATAGTTTTCATCGAAATCTAGGGAATCGACGATTCGTTTAAGCATTGCTCGGTAGATATATGTTACTCGAGATTTTTCTATTTAAATTCAGGTATTTTCTCATTTTCTTATTATATAACAAATAATTTCACTCTGCTTTAAAGTTACCAGATTATAGGCCGTTTGCAAAACAATAAACTCGCGCGTGCGAGTAAACTATTGATATCGGTTTCAATCGGCGGAGGCAGCATTAAACGCAAGTCACGTGAGGCCGGCGGGCGGCACCAACAAGTGGTCGCGGTAAATCATGCGCCGGCCGCGCCGTGACACACCATTTTTCCGCCCAAACAAAGGGACAAATTATTATACTATGAAATACATTCGTCATATCGTCGCGGCGCCTAACGCGCGGGGCGGAGCGAACGCATAAATGGATTTCTTGTCGGAAGTGGGGTAATAGGCGGACGCCGGCGTGAGGAAGGAGTTTGAGGTGACTCTATGGTTTAGTTGTTTACGAAATTGAGATGTCCGTATGTGCAACTCACGAACCTGTAATTTCGTTACATATCTATTATATTATTAGAGATATTTTCTTGGATATTGTATTATATTTTCCTTCGTTTACTTGTGTTTTCTCTAATGTGTTGGATAGCAAATTAAGATATGTTAATCGATTCTTTTCGCCTAAGTTCCGCTTTTGCGAAATATCGCAAAGAGAATGATTAAATCTTTTCATAATATTTGGGAAAAATGTAATTAATACGAAATACATGTTTTATTGTCTCGACTATTATTATTAGAAAATGAGGTTATGTTCTAGGACATAAAAGTTCTACTTAAGCAATTGAGCTTTAATTGTTTAGATTAGCTTAATACTCGCAGCTTAGCTTACGTTGACTTCTTTGTTTATCAATTTTTTTTAAATTCTTAACCTCAAAAGTAAAAAAAAACATACATCTTATAAGGTCTCTCACTTACCTATCGGTCTGTCAGAAACGTTTTGACGTAGAAGCTTAAAATTTAACTTAGTACTAAAGTATATTAACCATATTAACCCACGTTTATTTCAATATCTGAAGCTCAAAAATGTTCATATGGAATTTATAATAGAGACCAATACAGAATTCGATTTCTTATAATTTCTTTTATCCTGTAGAATGTTAATTTAAAGAGAAATTTTGAAGGAATTAAGAACTATTTATTTTAGAATTTTATGTGAGTTAGTTCTAGAAATATTACTAATAATGGAAACCAAAATTTTTCCAAAAGCTTTTTGACTAAGAAATTAGGAGTACTGATAAGTATATTTTATCCTTCTTATGTCTCAGCAGTTAACACTCGAAAATATTCATAGTGATATTTTTGAATGGTCAGAAAAGAACACGAAATTTTTCTTCATTTCATATATCGCATGGGATGACAATCAAAAAGTCAAATTGTAATTATTCCAAAAACAGTTTTTTAGAATTCTATCTAAGATCGCTCTAGAGTTATTATTAAAAATATTCCACTCCTCATCTCCGAAACTACGAAAGTGAAAAGTATGAAAACATAACCCAAAAAGAAGAACCGGAAAGAGTCAGAATCATTGTCATACTTTTCCGTTACCTAAAGTACATTGGAAAACTATAACGCTGATTCTAAGTTTCAGAGATTTTAAGATATTACGATAATAACGCCTATAGAAGACATACCCAGACATGGTGCAAAATAATATTAAAACTTGTAAATTGATTAAAAGGAATACCATATACTATTAAAAGTTTATAAATGATCGTGTCGTTTTATTTAGGTTTTTCAAGCTAATAGATTATTACTAAGATGAACTGAAAATGTTTTTCCGTTACTCAATGCACACTTTTATATTGCAAGTGTATTTTTATTCACTGTTTGTTATTTAGACTATGTGACTGAGTGAGATCTTTCCTACTCAGAAATAAAAATTAAGCTTCTTCACACATATGATACTTGGAAATATTTCATATTTACAGATTAATATAATTATTTTAAATTACTAATATATTTATTTATTTATTTATCTACTTTAATGTATATAATTGATACATATGGCGGACCTATTGCTACGTGAGCAATCTCTTATATCCAACCATAACACCCGTCCAGCCCCGCTCGACGAACGGCCGGGAATCGAACCCGGGTCTCCGCGGTGCGCCGCGTCGTCACAGGCCGTATGCCTTATGATCAACCCAACACACCACAGCGACGACAATATATTGTGAACTGACTGACATTAAACACATTAAAACAAAATCAGCCAGCTATCAGTTTTATTCGTAAATATTTGTAATCGTCAATATTATAAGTAGAATAAAAGAACAATTTACTTCCGTAAATATAAATATTCTATTCCGTAAATACTGTATCTACTATTGAAAGTTTTGGGATCAAAGTTTTAATTTTGAGAAAATTTAAAAATGTTTATCTACGATCATTTGGTTAAAGTAAGAAATAAAATAAATAAAATCATTGTTTTATAAATTAAATACAAACATTTTGTCACTACCGGTAAATAGCGCTTTTTGAAATCATGCAAAATGGTAAAAGTCCTATCACACACATCTCGCATTTGCGGATCATATTATTCTACTATCAGGAAGTTCACAAGATATTCAATACACACTTGATACTCTACACCTTTCAAGTAAAGAAATTGGTCTAGAAAATAATATGGAAAATACAAACATTTTGATAGAGAGCATCGGGAAAAATATCTTCAGACCTAAAATATGTATAATATTTAAAAAAATATATGTACTTAGGAAAATAACTATTTATCAAGTCAAATAACAATAATGAAGACATTGACAGAAGGAGTAATACAACCTAGAGCAAATTCCAGATTTTAACGGAAGTTTTGAATAAATCCTTAATACTTAATCAAAAACGTAAGCAATAGATTCATGTATTCTCCCAACTTTGACCTATGGTCTTTAGAATTGGAAATATTCATAACACAGGAAAAACAAAATCACCACCTTTTACAGAGTCATGCAGAGGAGTATTATTAAGTTGAAAGGTACGAATAAAGTAAGACATATAAAAATAAAAGAGAAAACAAAAGTAAAAAATGCGTTAGAATACTCTATGAAAGAGATGTGTCTATGGGCACACCATCAGGTTGCTCGGATGCACGGAGCCAAGTGGACGAAAATAAAGTCGTTCTGGAAGGGACCAATAAGAAAAAGATAAAAACAGACCATAAACAGCCTGAGTGAACATGATTAAAAAAGAAGTAGGACTCTCGTCGTGACCGTTGAAAGAAGTTGGAGGAGCCCTTAGGCGGATTGGGGTCGCAACCACGTTTGTCAATTTATTTAATTAAGTTTATTTAAGTATACTTAAGATTATTTCATGCTCACAGAATAAATAAGATTGTTATTATTATTATACATAATTGGTAAAAATTACATTATGTTTAAAGTCTTTTTTTAAATCCTTTAGAGGAATGAAGAAAAAGACAGATTTGAGAAAAAATACTCCCTAGAATGCACTTTATATAGTTCCAAGCCACATGAAATTATAATTAATGACAATACAGTCTATATTAATTTATTACTGTAAAACTTTTCATTACCTAAGTGTTTTTCTTTTCAAAGGCATCAGTTACATGGAAGTGTGGAAAAATAAGGTTCAGTGATAAGTAATAATTTCTTTATCAGACTTACAGTAGATGATTGTGCAAATCAATTAGCTTCTAATTTTGAGTCTCAGTTAGGGTCTTAACCCGAAGCGGAGTTAGCCAAGCTGGCAGTAGTCGCACCCATCAACACCGAGCGCTGGGGGTCGAACCGTGTGCAGATGACAGCTGTCGCGCTGACGGAGTCACTGTGCGCTCGCACCGGTACACTTTCGTGTCACGTGACCGCCGAGCTGCGGGGCTTTCATGTCGCCATGAGAGTCTTTCTGCTTATGAAAGCAAGTTCGATGAACCTCCATTCTAATGTCGCGGGTATTTTTCATTTCAAGTTCAGCGTTTTCTCTGGTTTTGAATGAAAAGGGGCTAAATTTTTTAAGTTTAATTTTGTTCATATTATAGTGAGCTTATCATTAATCTTCGTTTGAATCTGTTTATCCTAAATGTATTTATGTGTACAAAATAGGCATCTAATTTACCTGTAAAACAAATCATTTTGTGGGTTTACATTTTCTTATAAAATAAATTTACGAGCTAATTTAGATGGAATTTTACGTCATTAATATTTTTGCTGAAATTACAATTGGTAAAATTGGTACTGCCATGACATTTTTTTTGCAAATTATGATTTAAATGTATATAGAAAATTTCATTAAATATGAAATAGTGGAATTTAATGGTCGTGTGGAAATTTTTACTTATCACCGAAAGCAAAAATGTATACGAGTTTGAAGGATGATGTGGTGTATTGGTGTATTTTTAGGGTTCCATATCTCAAACCCTTATAGCATTTCTCAAGTATCTGTCTTTATGTCGCAGTCGATTTTATCAGAAACCGAGCTATCGGGGATCACAACCGAATGTTGGTACGTGCATGCGGTATATGAATTAGTGAGTATTTCCGTACTCGGTTATAATTTTCTAAGAAAAAAATAAATAACCATAACCTTTGGAGTCCTTTTCGCATTTGCAGGAACTTAGATTAGTAAAAGAGCTTTTTTCTGCAGCTCTGCTTGTGAGCTTCACAACTTCCGCAATAAATTATTGAAATTGAACACCTGTCTTACTCCCTAAGTCAATATTCAATATATCCATCGACGTAGATAACTAGCTAAGATAGTTCATAACATTTTGCCTATTTTTAGTTTGCTTCCCAAAAGTGTTTCGATGTTTTAACTCTCTTTCGAGATTCGATAGCTTTCAATCAATACCCTCCCGTACAGGCGACGCCTTCCTTTTATACATGTGGCAAATTTACAAAGTAAATAAAAAATAACTAAACAGAAACATTTTAATTATATACTATTAGACATAATTAAAATGTTTCGTGAATTTCTAAGTAGCGAAAATATATTTTTAAATTTAAAAATCAAGAATAGTATAAATAAAAATATTTAAAAAATGGTGAGCAGTTACGGAACGCATTCAGTCTCTGCATTCCATTCCATCAAATGTTATCGGACAGAAGCCAGTATTAATATAATGTTTACAATTAAAAGGAGTTATAAATTATAATTAATAAAAATATAATTATTATTATCATTCAAAACCCTAGTCATTGACCTCAAACATATAGCTGACTCGTTATTGATACGTACGCCGAACCCTATTAGTTTCATTTTTGGAATCATTATCCCAGTATTATAACGATCAGAAAATTTCTAAATCGCTGTAGCCAGAGGACGACATGCTTGCTACTGATTTTCAATAATTTTTCACAAAAAAAATTGGAAAATTTTACATCAAGCAGATCGTTGATTGCCGTTAATCAATTGAAAATGACAGAAAAGTAGCTTACTGTTTACAACCTTACATTTAGAAGATAACTATTAAAGAGTTAGTGGGAAGTAACATCCGTTATCTCTATAAAATATCGGATGGCCAGTGAGTGATTCGTCCTCCCATTGATAGATAGCTTGTAGAGATAATGATTCCTATGTGTTGGTATGTTATTGATATGGAAAATTAAGACACTAGTTACAATAGAATTTACGAAATTACTTCTCATACTCTCATTTCTCAAACCTTCCCTATAAATACTACCTACGATAATGGTAACTTTCATGACAATCCATATAGCAGAACCCATATAGACGGACATTGTGTTACATATATACGTACGTGCATATATACATACTCATACACACACACACACACACACGTGTGTGTACGTTTCTGTGTGTGCATGTATATATATCCTCGTATTAATTTTAACCAAGGGGCTTTTGTTTTACTTGTTAAGTCGATTTTGTACATTGATTGTACAATCCGATTTTTTTATCATTATCTGCATAAAGTGTATCTTTTGTACCAGCGTTTGCAATGCACTTTAACTACATTGTTGGACACTTGTCAATAAATATAAGTTGTTAACGTGTGGAAAAGGCTGTATGAGAAAATAATAAATTCCCAGAAGAAATCATGCTGCAATGGTCATATGATTGGAAAAATAAATAACACGACAATAGGATATAATATTATTAAATAAGTTCAGTCTTGAGCCACAAGCTCGACGTATACATAAATATATTTAGGCAGGATTATAGTGTAAAATCATGCCTTGAGATTAACAAACCCTACATTCAGTAGTGTCTAACTAAACTTTATATTACAAGTTTACAATAAACGAAAAGAATATAAAAAATAAATACAATAACGACTAAATACTTGAGCGAGTAACATAATTTAAGAGTAAGGTAAACAGTTAGACCTGATGAAAAGTGTACTTACACTATATTAATAGCAGTATAAGTGTATTTTTCATCAAGTAGACTCGTTTCGTCCATGTTATATCAATGTCGTATTACTAATAAACTTAATATATAATTTACGGGGTCTTTCTACAAATTATATTCCCATGTTGCTACTATAGAGTACAAAAGAGTCTAACCACTTTTTCCCCCGTTTACTAAGTCTAATATTTAAATCCAAGTTTCGTATTAAATTACTTTTCATTGAAGACAATATTAGTAAACTAGTAGTTATTATCATTTTTAGGACGATCTGGTTTATTATTACAGGTAATTTATAAGTCACAGCTTTTTGTGTTGGAGATTCGTAATTGGTGTAACCTACATACATTATTCATGTGATCATAATAAAACCAAATATCGTATTAAATTACTTTTCACTGAAAACAATAATAGCATATTAGAAGTTATTATCGTTCTTAGGACGATCTGGTTTATTATTATAGGTCATTTATAAGTCACAGCTTTTTGCGTTAGAGATTTGTAATTGGCGTAATCTATATACTTTATTCACGGGATCATACTAAAACCAAATATCATCTTAAATTGGGTTTCATTAAAAACAATAGTAAATTGGTAGTTACTGTAGTTTTCAGTAAGTTCTTGTTTATTCTTATAAGTTACGGATTTCTTATTGAAGACACTTAACTAACTGAACTATACGAAGCATACTGAAATTTTATTTTATTATGTTACTGTGACCGGTTGATCTCTTTAGCAAAGCTCTATTATCATAATCTCAATTAAGATCCCGTTAATACGTAACTAAATTAAAATTTAAATATATTCGTGGCTTTAAATAAACATTTTTTTAATAATTATATAGACATTTTTCAAAATATTACGATTCATATTTTATGTGCCGCCCGAAATTAACGACTACAAAATAATCTTCCTCCTAGTCGGCGAGCTACGCTTATCACACAACGATGAACTGGTAATAATACTTTATATAAGCCAATCGATCGAATCTCCCCATTTCATTAACAGCGGTTTCCGAAGGGCTCCGAATGGAAGTTTACGCGCGGCTTAATTGCTGAGAGCGTTTATCGCGGATGTCCGGAATAAATTAAATTTACTCATCTAAAGGGAATTAGCGCCATCTCTAATGTAGCAAAAAAACCCTTTGAACATCTCCTCGAAAAAGGTTAACATTTTCGTCCGAACGGAGCTTGAAGTGCCTTATTAAAAGTATGTTCCTAACTCTATTATGGGCCGCTCGTATGCTGGGCCGACTCTGTCTGATATAATTCGGAAGGCTTTTAATTTGATTTAGTTTTGAAATCGTTAGGCGGGTACATCGATGCGGTTACGTCGCACATCCTATTAGTGCTGCGTATGATGTCGAATTATGCACGCCAAAAGTTGTAGATTACGCAAGGACGGGTTGGTAAATAAATTTACCTATAGGTGGATTTTGTTAATTAGGATAATGGGTCAAACGGAACTTAATGAAATATTTTATGTATTCGTCAGTCACTAGAGGTGGGCGTGTCATCATACATTATCACTGGTGTCGGATGAAAATAGTGGCAAATAATTCCTCCAGCTTCCAAACTCAGTTCTTAGCTTCACGAAAGAGAGCTTTATGAAATACATAATTATAGAAGCTGCAAAAATTTTCAAATATACTTCATAAAAAATAAAAGTGTAAATAATACTATCGATTTATTAAGCAAGTGGCGTTATTTTCTGATGATTTGGAAAGGTTTGTGTGTTACTAGTGTTTTACAAGTCCCATTTCCTCTGAATGGAGATTTAAATTAAATAAATAACACATGTGTTATGAACTATACGGCTATTGCGGCTAAAGTAAAACGTCTCAGATAGTTTCATTTTGCTTTAAAAACACGTTATTAAAGAAATTGAATATGTTTGCTTCATCATGTTTGCCCGCATAAGATCACGAGTGAAATGGAACTTCTTTAACCTTTTATGTCAGTTCATAATTTATTACAGTCACTAGTTATTTAGCAGAGTATTTTTTTTTCTTGTTAAATTCAATCGTAATGTTGTTAAGTTTGGATTAAGGTATACTTTTACTAATTCATATTAATTTACTTAATAAATTTTCATTCGTAGCTATTGAATAAACAAATATTATCGTTAACACTTATTATAGATTTGCGTTTGAATAAACTTTTTGAGATTTTTGACCGCAACAAAACAAAATGTTGTTAGCATTAGACAATTTTTGCTGCCAATGGGATGCGTTAGTCATATGTTTTCTCAAGCGTTACACAAATTTAATGTGACGTAATGATTCAGATGTTGCTAAAGAAATTTTATTTCAATAAGAAGTACGCGTAAACTTAGAGCTAGTAAATAAAGTGAAAAAAAATTGTGCTTGCCAGCTTCGACACGCGACTGGAGTTTACTTCTTAAGTAAGATTGTTTTGGAGTGTTTAAAATAGGTAACACTGCATATAAATATAAATATTAAGATCATTAAATGTAAATGGAAAAACAACAAAATTAAAAACATTTAGTCACGTCAGACTAAGAAGTTAAAATAAAAGGAGACTTTTTAATTTTGTAGGATAGAAGACACCAAATGTTCACATATAATGACATTTAATTATTATATCTTGATGTAAGCGAACGATAGTAAAGTATATATTTCACACTCTGTCATTGCGATTAGGCCATAAGGAAATTCCAAATAAACATATTGATATCTCACTCTAAAGATGCCCAGAAATGTTGCGCGGAGAGGCCATTTAACGATTACACTTTTTTAATGCTCTAAACTTCGTACGATCAGAAGCTAACGGTTACGCTTTTTTGACGCTCTGAACTTTTGATTTTACTCCTCTTAAAATTTTATAATGGACGCTATATTTGAAAATACATTCTTAAGGAGTAAACTACAAAAATGGATAGTTAATACATCTTTTTTAAAAAAAACGTAAGAATATAACAATGGCAATAAACAACGTATTTTTCAAATTTTCCTTTCATATTTTTGGAATAATTATTCTAATATAATACAATGGAAAATGTTTATACTTATCTAGTAACAGAAATGTCGCACAGAAGCTTCCCAAAATGTGATTATAAGATACATTGATGTATGGCGCGTCTATATATATGTAAATAGTCACGTACTCCAATGACATGGGTATCATCTACAACATTTGTTGGCAGAGTGAGTTAGACGGGGAGGGTGTTACTGTATTATGCATAATCAGTAAATTAGAGCGATTTTACGCAGTATCTTTCTAAGGTTAATTAAGTATTAGGGTAAGACCGTAACAACATTAATGACAAAGTGTTATATAAATATTAGTTATTTAATTGTACACACTTTCACTATCAAATATCAAATATATCACAAATATCTGCAAATTATTTGAAAATAAATGTTATAAATTGCTGTTGTCATTTTGTCTTGCAAAATAATATTTGTAATTTTAAAATATTTATTGTTAGTATTTGTATAAATGAGTCGAGAGATAGCGTTAGTATAGAGTTATAAAAAGATGAAACGTTATGAAATTAGCTGTCAGTGTATCATTTATTAATACAAAAATTTCAAATTCAGCAAGATTGAAACACGTTTTAGCACTATATCTGTTTTGGTTTATATCACATGTATGGTAAAACAATAACTCTGCAATTTAAGAAACAGATCTGTTGAATATTTACTACAGAAAGTAACTATACACCTGAATAGTTTCTATAAGCAAAACAATAATAAATTACGATTGAAACGAAATTTCCAACTCACTTTTACGAGGGTAACATAAATGCATGTTTACGGTGATTGGCGAAAAATTCATATAGACAGATCATATTAACATTAACTTTAAAGGCAGTTACTTAATGAAGTAAGAAAATTTATGGTAAAATAATCTCTCTCTGCGCGAGTAGTCTTAGTAGTCTTCAATATAATCTTCTCACTTATCGGAGCTTATCTTAAGTTTAAACCCGGCCGAGTAGCCATCACAGGCGATTAGGTAATCTCCGACATGCGATATAATATAACTCCGACGTTGGGCGGCGATTCTAATAATAATAAAGCTCTTTGGACGGGAAAAGATGTGATTAAACTAATTATTACATAACACGAAACCGGTAAAGGCCGCTCCGTCGGATATAAAGGCTAAATCAACAAATGCGGGTCGGTCGGTCATTAAATAGGTGCTCCGTATCTCCTTTTGAAAATTATGGACGGATACTTTGATATTTACAACGCATCGAGCGCTGTTTGTTTGGCGCCCTAATGTGTTTCGGTTGAATTAAAGAAGCGAGCGGTTTGTACCCGCGCGCCTCGTGGAACGTAACGGACAGCGACGGAGGAATCCACGTGGAACAGGGCGATCGTTTTGTAATTTTATGTAATGCCTACATCAGTTTTTGCCCGCGATTTCGTGGCGTGGACAACGGAAATGGATGAAAGGATTTATCCTTTACACATTTTTTGCCTTTCTTCTTTTACTCTTCCAATTTGTTTTTTAATTTCCTCAACATTATCATTTTTATATTTTTTATTATCCATGTACAGATCGTGTGAAATTTCCACTTTAGAAAAGCAAAAGAACTTGCATGACAGAATGATTCCAGATCGTCAAAAAGTTTGTTCCAGACATTTATTTATTACAAGAATAAATTAAATTTTCATCGGGAATTGCAACCATTTGAAATGAAATCAGACGTCGTTCAGAATGAATGGGACATGCCGAACTTGTTTCGGCAAAACCCCCGTGGTGGCCGGTGGCGCTTAATACCCTTCAACTCCTAGAAATTCTGAACCTGTAATAGACGATTAGACGAATAGAGAGGACCAAATTATAAAGTTTCCGTTTTTAAATATATTAGGATAGTGTTATAATATATTAGGATATATTAGGATAGTGTTATAAATACTGCGTTAAAGTGGATATAAAATAATAATTAATTTTTTGACGGAATATTTCATCGATTCGTATAGACAAAATCTTCCACTCCCAAAACTGTCGTCTATCTCGAGCGGATACACCCCCAAACTCTCAATCCACGACCTCAACATTAGCAGCGCAACTTATAATGGGCACGGCGAGTCTCATTACTCGGGGGGGCTGGATGTGTAAATTTGAATAGGCAGTCGGTCCGCGCTTATAGACGGACAAACACAATTTGAGTGGGAGCGAGTCCTTACACGTTTTGACACGAGGAGCGGATGCCGGACGGGCGGCACCCTCGTCGGCCGCCCTGCGGGGCGCCGGCCTGTCTCTGACGTTTTTCAATTATAAAGGGCGGGCGCCGCCGCAACACTATAATATTTTTCAAATGCGGTCCCGCGCCAACTATCGCTTCTTGCCGCCGGCCGGATGGCTCAAATGTAATATAAGTTTTCGTATTTACAGGCTCCGCTAGTTTGCTCTTTCCCTCTTGTCGTATTATGTAAACTTCTTTGTGGTGGTCCTTTTCAATTATCTTCTTTAACTTGTAAGACGCGTACAAAATCTGATCCAGCAAATGACGTTGTGATTATTTAGACAACTGAATATTATCCTAATAATAATTAGTGGTTCAGAGATAGGCATACTGTAATTATCGACGTAAAGTTTTTTTAACGTCTAAAAACTATGCGATTGCCTGAATGTGTTTTATTCGTGTATTATAACGTGTAATATTGTCAAGAAATTCAATTTTATTTTTGCAAATTCTAATTTTTGCTGATGTTATTAAACAGAGTTTAAAATTAAAGATAGTTATGTTAAAAATTAAAATATTTTTTAATGCTCTGAGATAAGCTTGTTTCTGTTTTTTTAAAGCAATTAATTTATTTGAAACGAATTTATCTCCATTATACTCGATCGCTAAAAGTCCAAATTTTTCATTACAAATACGGAGATCTACTACTGGTCAAAGAGGCAGTTTTCGAAAAAATGTTGTCTTATTTAACACATAAGAACATACTTCCTTGAAACATATTACCTTCTTTCACAGAATTTTGGTTCTGAACAATTTTGTTTGGTGTTTAAAAACTTTAATATTAGTTTGCAGAAAATTTAGCAGAGATGCTTCTTTGAAGGAATCTAAGCAAGCTTTATATAATTAATCATATTTCATAACAACATTGAAGAAAGGTTTATTTCGAGTGAAACAATGTTACAAAGTTAACAGAATTTATTTTATTGTATAAAATGCCGTGTAAATAAATTTCAAGTATTTTTTGTAACGAAATAAGCATACTGTAATTATCGAGTATTTTGAAATGCATAATAAATTCATTGTAGTCAAGATTAAATGGCATGAACATTGTTATATAATTAAAATTTGTAGTCGTTACGTCTAAAGTGTTATAAAAGAGTATTGAAAACAGACAAAATTATTGTTTAGGAGATATTTACAGAACGCTTATAGTACAAATATAGTTATATTTAACTGGTTGTTTTTATCAGTTAATTACTTGTCGAGTATACATATATGTCCATTTATTTTAATAATATTGATTAGACGATCATATGAGTAATTTGCTTTGGGTATTGCATATAAAAGTATAATTATATTTAACTGGTTGTTTTTATCAGTTAATTACCTGTCGAGTATACATATATGTACATTTATTTTAATAATATTAATTAGAAGATCATATCAATAATTCGCTTCGGGTACGACACGTAAAAATAAAAAGGAAATAATTCAACCGAAGCCAAAATTGATCTTTTTGTCTTTAAGTTTTATGCAGCATCCTATCTTAGCGAAAAGGGCCCCAGACCCGCGTTGTAATCCTAAATAAGTGTTCCAAACTTACTTAATTTTACTTGTGCTCCAACTCGCTTGTCTAAACCATTAATAATAACGTGCATTCCTCTCCATAGGGAGAGAGTCGGAGTCAATATCACAATTGTTTAGGTTAGCCGTCATCCGGGTATTCATCGATTAATTAACCACATAACAGCCTTTCTCAATCATTTACCCCGTATCCGAGATGGCTGACATTTACTATATTAACAAGTAGCCTTCGCAGTATTTTGGCATCGCGTCTGTGTTAAGATAACCCCCCTCCCTCCAATAAATATACGTTTATAAAAAGCCTCAGTTTCTCGAAAGTAAACATCGACTTCTGTTTAACAAGGTGAAGCGGACACCACGGCTACCTCGCAAGCGCGCCTACCTACAAGTCTGCCTGCGTTACTACATAAGCTGAGTTTATTAACAAAGTTTAGGACGAGTTCAAATCTTTCAGATTAGAACGGATTATTTTCAGGCGGGTTGCCTTAAAGGGTCTCGCCGTCTAGTTGTTCGCTGCGGGAATCAGTGCACAAAATGTGTAGACTGGATTTTTTTTCGATATACCAGATCGTTATTTCCAAACTTCATCAATTACGTTGTCAAATATAATACGAAACGACAACGTAATGAGGAATTCCAGGCAATATTAGGCTGCTCACAATGTTGATGCAGTTACGCATGGTCTGTAAAAATAAATATCCGCTTGTTAAAATAAAACTGGAGATGTTCACATCAAAAGGATGTACTCGTATTAAGGTTAAAATTTCCAACATAATGATGTGAACTCATGCGATACGTCGCTGCGTCGACTTGCTTGTTTAATCAAGCTTGAAAATTCCAGGCCGGCTCGCAGCATGCGCCGAGCATCCTTATAACTTGATAAGAAACAAATTTAACGTACCTCGCAAAGTTTTTCTTTATTTTCGCGTCGGGCTGTAAGTAACTGAAGTTTTAAAGGTTTTCTTAATTCTTACGTGGAGAAAATTTTCCGCCTGACGTAACTTGACGTGACATATACTCGCTTTCGGCAATAACGTACGAACTTTTTAATTGCCCAAAAATTGTTTGCAATACGTGGAATGATTTCCTATTTTATGCTAAATATAGGCTAGTTAAACTTTTGCACAACGTGAATAGTTTGGACTTAGTTAATATTTGAGAGAACTATTTCGATTCAAACTTTTAACTACTATTTTCGCAGCGACAACACTACAAGACAAATTCATAATTTTATTTTACATGTACCTGCTGATCCAGGTAATAAGTGAAAAGTTTATGGCAATATTTATTTGAATAACAACTTTGCAGATCAATATTTGAAGAGGGATTGGATATAATATATAGCTGTTACCTATATTATTTGTGGTACGATAACGATTTGGATTTATACTTTTTCTTTTTTGTTTAGTTCTTTCTTTATTCTATTTCTATCACATGCTTTCTATCTGCACGTTCTCGTCGGTAGAAGATCGATTAACAAATACGCAACTACAAGCCCATGGCAAGTAATTTGAGAATTAAGCTAAAAAAACAACCTAGTTGGATTTCTTTATGGTATCCAGCGTTGTCAAGATGATGTAAGTGATGAACATGTATCATTATTTTCCACTCTTATATGTCATGATTTCGAGAGCTTTTACATTATTATGTAGAACGTTTCCAGCTTCCATCAAATAATGTTACTTTCTACTACAGTATCTACCATAAAAAATATTCCTCACATGTTTTTAACTACAGTATTTACTTAAGTTCGGGATTAAATGAGATGTGTACTGTTCCAAGATAGTAATTGGAAACGCACAGGTTCAAGAAGCAATTCTGTGATATTCTAGATCATTCGAGCAATGTTCTGCCGAGAATAAAGTATGGACAATTAAAAACTATTTAATAGCGGGGTCCGCATAGCCTACATATTATATGAAAAATTCATGATTTCATCATTAGCTGCTTTAGAAATGTATTACTCTACGTCTTATTTCAGTAATATTTCCCTTTCCTACAAGCTGACTAGTATTTACTTGACCACGTCTGGGCGGTTACATTACTAGGCAAGACGAACATGCTAGGCCATAGAATAGCACAAAGCACTCAAAGAGTGAGCAAAATAGCGCAGTAGGTTATCGAAAAGGGCGCAGGAGTACAGCATTGAGCTGGGGCGCAACCACCCGCCCGAGCCAGACGCCCGGATTGTTTGAGGAGCATTGTCGCGGGCGGTGCGCTGTTTGCCGAGCACTCCTGGTGCATTCGCCGCCGGCACCTACGCTCAACTGAAACCGACATCCGCACTGTTGTGCGATTGAGAGGACATACCCTAGACTTTTATCATAGTATGGGCGATGCTTTTTGATGAATTTAAGAAATGTAATTTGTTCAACATCGTTTTATTAATGTCTTTTTTTAAGATTTTCACATAACCAATCATGGCTTATCGAACGTTACCCAGAAAAACCTGGAAAACTTTATGTATTTAAATATTTAAACCAAATTCTAACAAATATCTTGTTCACATGCCGCAACTATTTAATTGATTTCCATGGAAATGTGTATACAATTGGGTAAGATTATGGTGATAAATATGAAATAGGCAGTCTTTATCCCGGAATATAATTGTTTGTAACTCTTTGACTACTTGCTATAAGCTATTAGTCTTATTGTTTTCACGCAATTTCTTTTATTTTCTGTATCTCAAACTACATCGTGTTTCCAAGTTTATGAGTATTACTCAAGATATTTATTTTTAAATTATGCTACAATTTTTCCTCTTTTCCACATGAGCAAAACTGCGGGTTACGGTAATAAAAATAATAAAGAGGGATTTTATATTTTTATAGTTCGCATTGAAACTGGGAAAATGGATTTCAACGGAATTTATAAATGTTTTCCAAATTCAAGTGGAATTTGAAATTAAAATTTATTGAAATACACCTAATTTTAAAAATAAAAAAAATATACCTAATTTTTGAACTGGTATTTAAATAAATTTTAATTGAAATACTCGTTCATGTTTTTAATACAATTTTTTGTAATTAAATTCTCTTCTATATTATTACAAAAATTTCTTATTCATTGGGTACTATTGATAAAGAGTTCTAGAAACAAAATTGGGAATAGTGATCTATATCAACATTGACAAAAATTAAAACAGGTAATGGGGTACCTGATTTTTTTTGTAGAAAAAATTTCATATTTAAGATAATTTATAATCAAAGCATTAATGGCATGCAAAAAATAAAAATATTCTTTACATTGAAACAAATAGGTACTTTGTAATATCTTTTTTGTCTATTAAAAATAGTGATTTAATTTCCACTTATTTAACTTACTCGTATATACTCAATACGCTTGATATGGAGAATTTTTAGAACACATCTTCAAAATGAAGATATTCGGGGGTGGATGGGTGTATTCCGTTATTGTATTCCTCTATGCATTTTCTGAGTTAATTATTACACAATATTGATGAAAAAACATATTCACGAGGATTATAAAATATTTAAGAAAAATTTTTTTAATTTATCGAGATTTCGTTGGAAAGTGAAATGTGTTTACGATCATAAATATTAAGGATCAGAAGAATTGAAAAAATGTCAAGTCTAAAATTGTATTATTTTATTGAAACAGGTCTTATGGTCTTGACCGAGGATTTAAATAAAAATCGATGAGGCCATTAACACAATTTTCTGTATTTTGTACAAGCATATCATGTGGAGGAATCTAGCTGTTGATTAAAAATCTAATAAACGAACCAGCTAAATAAATGTAACAAACGTCAAAACTTACCGAGCCTTTGTTAGCGGCTGTATCTAGACTGGCAGACGGAGATGAAAGAAAAACTACAACGAGACTGTTGTCTATGATATGATATTACTGAATTCGGTGTCTTCTTTCACCACCATATAATCCAAAAATTAAGGTCACACTACACATGAATTCGAAATCTCCAAATGTAAGAATGTACCTGAATTATAATCATCAAGAAGATGCACTTACATGGTTTTGAGAATAAATATCCTTTATTTATATGGACCACCTGGTCCAAAATTAATTTATTTGCACACATTTATATATTACAGGTGACCAATTCATAACATAATTTACACTTTTAGACTGAACCTGAATTCAAAAGTGCACAAAAACTACTAAAAATAACGACCATACATTTCGACAAATTTATTTTCATTTATAAAAACAGATAGCACTCTGGAATGACCGCGATCAGGTGGCTGAGTTGTTAAATACTGCGGAAAAGTGGATAATTTCGATATAATTCGGTTCTAAAAAGTCGTATAGCAAAAAAGCTAGAATTGCGTAAGTGCAGGAAATTGCGAAGAACGAAAGTTTACTCAATAATATGGGGTATAGGATTTTTCCTTTTAATAGCTGGAAGAAAAATGTCATAAGCGCAACATCTGTTCTGAGTTGCAAGGAATATAAAGAACATATATATCTTAAATGTTATAATACAATATATTTCAAAATTAAGCAGTCTAAAAATATATATGACACCAAAATTTTTTTTCACTGGCCCTTGAAACGAACATTGTTTAAAGAAATAAAAAAATTTGATATTTAATATTACGTGTTATAAAATTCTACAGATATACAATTATCTGCTGGAAATGTTCTGTATTATATTATTTTTATCAATAGTATGTGCACAACTATTTAGCCTAAAGTGCATTTGACACCTTGTCGAAGCTGAGAAGGCGAAGGTGAAAAGTATGACTATGTGTCTCTTCATAAAAATCAATGAATGCATCCTGCTACTTGTACATAACTGCAACTGAGCCATATATGTGACCGAATGGAAAAACAAAAAAAAGCTTTTTTAAGTAATATTCTGTTTCTATAGCACCAAGGTCATCATCTCTTTTTCTAAAACTGTTTTAATTGTTACAGTTTAACTCGCTAATAATAAAGAAATACTTCCATTTAAAAAAACCAATACCTTTCCATGAGGACACATCACAAAGCTAAAGAAAATTTGAAGATAAACGTTCAATTAGAATCAGAAATTACTATGGGGCGACGAGCTCAGACTGATATTAAAAAATCTCCAGATTTGTTGGAAAGTTTCTACCTTTGCTGCAAGCTTTTTCGTTATCGACTTATGATTTTAAACAATAATTATTTTCACAAATTGATTTATGTCATAAATTTCTAATTAATAAAAAGCTAATTCCAGGTGAGAATGGAATTAGCTTAATAAGTATAATTAAATGCAATTTACTGATACAGATTGAGGCGTTATCAAACGTAATATCTCCTTATTTGTAAAGTCGCTATTGAGATCTATTATTTCACAATATTATAAATATATATAAAAAAAGAGCATAGTTAGAGTAAAATATTATAATGATAAAGGAAGAAAATAAAATATGCAAATGGTTATTTAAACATTTAACAAATCTTGAACAATGACTTTAAAAATAAAAAGAACACGTCTAGTAAGAGTCTTGCTCATGAATTGAGACTTTATTAAGTCATCACTAATATGGACCCCAGTAAAATCAGTTTTGAATAATACTTAATTTAATTACGTAGGGGAAAAATGTACACATTATTGTGAATATTTCAATAACTACGATATCTACAACAATCGTTTTCATAGAAATTTTCGCAGGTTTCTAAAAATCAAATTTTCTTCACAGTATTGGTTTTATCAGTTTTAGATATAAGGGACGGAAGACATATTTTTTGCATTTTCTTTATAACTCTAAAAAAATATATTACTTAAAATTATGAACATATTTTTTGGACCCTTGTAACTAGCTTTTCCAGACTATACCCCATACTGCATAAGGAATTGAAACATTTCTTCCGAGTACTTAAATTGAAATAAAAAATCTACATAAATATTTATGACTGTTATTTCTTGAGACATGTGCGGGTTAATTTGCTTTATTATTATAACAAATTCAAGTTTCTTTGAGGTACAGAACCCTAAGAATAAAAAACAAGGGAACATGCAAAAAAAAAAAGAATATTGCAGAGCTCTTATTGGTTTATTTCTGAACTTCATTGTTTAGGCGGGAAAAGATAGAAGGTGACGGGGGGAGACAAAATAATTATTAATAACGAAGTATATTAAATACTAGACAGCCCCAGCGTCCGTTAACGAACAAAATAAAAATTTACGCTCTCTGTCCCAGCATCCGTTACCGGACGGAAATTATAATTGGCGTTGCCTGAAATTTCGAAAGAGTTTATACCAATAAATATGAACAAAACACGCTCACCATCTATTATACAATAGTAAAATAAATATTTACTGAATTAAAGCAGCTCGGCCACGATATTGTTTGGGTTATGTTCCGATAAAAAATATTTGAGTCACACGACCGCGGTTCGCGAATCATAACTCGAGATCTCTGTCGGAAATGAAACAATTA
The DNA here is from genome assembly GCA_039881145.1 of Druceiella hillmani. NCBI lineage: Eukaryota > Metazoa > Arthropoda > Insecta > Lepidoptera > Hepialidae > Druceiella > Druceiella hillmani. The sequence goes on from JAYKKI010000014.1 coordinate 1,504,762, forward strand.
AAGTGGAAAGTGTTTGATATATATGTATTATTATGTATTAAAACAGTCGGGATTTATTTTTTTTTTTTTTAAATATCAAACAATTATTGCGATTTGAATATCTTGATTTCAAGGACGCGTACAGGAATTTGAGAAAGTGTTAGTAGTATTTTCCAAATTATTATAGTTATAAAATTACATATTCACACACATTTTTTTCTGGATTTGGTATATTACGTTATTTGTGATAAAATAATAAAAGAATATGATTTATGTTACTATATGTGCAAAATAAATAATTGAATTCAGACGACATGTGTTCGTGGATTGTGAAGTAGGTTTCCTTAGAACTATGTCGGATAAGAAAAAAATAACGCGGCGAGTTTTTGCAAAATGTAAGAATAAAGTATATTTATTTTCGATTGTAATTATTCACTTTGTTTTTTTTTTTAATATTTAATAGTTGATTCCATTTGTATACATAGAATTCGAGTACGTCTGCACGTATTCAAGTATTTTTTCCGAATTAATTAAAAATATAACGTTACATATTCACAGTGGGAAATTTTTTTCTGGATTTGATATATTATATTTTTTTTATAATAAAATAATAAAAAATATGGTCTAAAAAATTATAACCAAGGTCTATATTTCCCGATCGTATAAAATGCGCCGTGGACAAAAAAATAAAGTCTATAATTAATTTTAAAATACTTTCACTTATCAGATAAACGTAATATTTTTTCTTTTTATATATTTTGGAAATTATGTGTATATAAATGGAAGTATACAATTCAAGTGATAAATACTTTTTTTATTCGATTTTAGAGAACGCTCCGGTAATAAATGAAGAAAAAAAAACAGAATTTTATTTGAATAATTTTTTCCACGCTTTTTCCCTAATAATTTATTATTTTATTTTCACCGAAACACATCATTACATAGCTTGTTTTCTAGTGTTATACCAAATTCATCATTCAATGTGAAATAAAAAGATAATTAGTTTTACTATAGCGATTTTTTTTCCGTGCGCACTAAAACTCGACGTATCACTTTTTAAAATATTTATGCAATTTTTTCTCAATTTTTGTATGTTATTTTACGATATGTATAAGACTTTAAATTTTTCTTTTATAAATTTATTTTGTTTTTTTTTTTGCCCAAACTCACGAAATATTATGAAATAATTGAAAATCGGGCGAGAAAATGGTGTTCTCCAATTTTCACAACTTTTGGTTAATATTTCTTTATATGTTCGTAAATAAAAAAATATTTCATCATTTAGAAAGTTTCATAAACTCTTCGAAAATCGTTATAGATAGTTTCCATTGAAATAATTTTTGCAATTAGTTGATAATTAAATATTGAATATATTTGGCGTTAATTTTGTAGAAATTAATTATTCACAATTAAATGAAACTACGTGATGTAGTATTATTTCTACTTTCTTTAATTTTTTTACCACAACCTAGGTTCCGTTGTATTACAACATCTTCAGGTGGGATATTAGCAAAGATTCTTGCTAATATCCCAGAAGATTCTTGCTAAGATCTTTGCTAATATCCCACCTGAAGATGTTGTAATACAACGAAACCTAGGTCATAGTTTCATTTAATTGTTGATAATTAAATGTTGACGGTGTAGATATCGCGAATCTCAGTTGTTCAAGGACAGTCTGTGTAAATTCCCTAATTGGCGCTCGGTCCTTAGACGGTGTAAAGAAGGCTAGATTACATTTAGAAAATAGTGTGTTAAAATTAAGGACGGACAATAGTTTTATATGGAAGTAAATTAAGATATTTTAAAGAAAGTAAATTAAATGCGACTGAAATTTATAAAAGAAAATATAAATGTATATATAAAGAAATTACTGTTGAGATTAGTTGGCTATGTTGAACATACGGATGGTTTATTTGACAAATATTTAAATAAAAGTAATGTATGCGTTTAACAATATATTGGGTTCAATCAATCCTCTTCGCTGTAAGTAGAGACGGATTAAATTTATAGATAGATAAATTAGGTATTTATTATTCGATTGTCTTGATAAGGAACTTTTAGAATTAAAGGTGGCAAACAATTTGAAGCTAATGACAAAAATTTTACATTCCATGCTTTTCAAAATACAACATTTTTAGACTATAATTAAAAACTGACTTTATATATTTTAACTTTAAGTTTTATTCATACTTCCCACAATTTTAAAACCAGCTGAGAAATTTGCAGTCATACAAAGTATGTTTATTGCTGCCTCGTTGAAAATTCTCTGTTAGGAAACCGTAAATTGCGACGGTAGACAGCAAGACCGCAACTAAGATGGAACGTATTAATGAAAAACGTAGCAAAAATTTACGCGAGCAGCTTGCATCGGTGCATGTTTGAGAAGTGTATTCTGTGTTTTCTGACAGAAATGAAGATCAGAATGACATAAATTTTCTAAAAATAATTTTTCTGAAATTTTTCCGTAACATTGTGAAAAAAAATTTGCTCCTCTACATTAAGTTTAGTGATATTTCGGAGGAAATCTTTATCATACAACTTTAAGCATATATGAAATAAATGACTATTAATATTTTCTATAATTTTCTCCATTGAAAAGTTCAAATATAATTTTATTGTACCTATTACTATTGCTTTCGATATTATTTATTATATACTTTTGTTACGATATACTTTTGTAAGTCTTATATTGATAATTTAGCATGTTTTCGATGGATTCAAAGTTATTTAATATTCAAGTTTTCTTTAAAATGTACTACTTTTTTAAAATATGGATATTATGGAATTAAAGTAAAATTTTTTATCTTTTATTGACAATACACATTTATTCCAAAATATAATTATTTATCCGGTGAAACTTTTTAGAGCATAAATAAGTTGATGTAAGATTGGAATAAACTTAGTTATAAAAACGCCCTTACAATGCAAATCATGGCCACTTACACGAGTCACATACATCCGCCCCGAGAGTTTCAACAGCCCGAGTAATATAATAAAGTAAGCCTAGATCTGAAAGTTTATTTCTTCAGCAAGTACAAGAGAGAGCAAAAGTCGAAAGCTTTCTCCACTTTTATACCCCTACGCTTCAATTTCGTGTTTTATTGAAAAACTCACACGAACAAGAAATAACGCAATTTGAGCGGCATGGGGAGTGCAACGACCCAGCGTGTGAATTACGAAAAAAACGATTAGTTTGAATCCTATATGAGTTTTTGATCCTAAATTAACAATGAAAGCTTTCTAATTCATATTCTTTTTAGTAATGTACTAGGTATGTTCATAAGAGTTATTTTTAAATTACAATTTAATAAATACATAATATTTTAACGTATGGTGATATATTTAGCACAAAATTTCATTTGCAGATTTTTTAAAATATGTTTACACGGCCCTAACATTATATTTAAAAATTTATATTTTAGATATAAGCTTAATCTTCACTGATTCATTAAATGAGGAAACGAGTTTGTTTTTCCAATTGTTTGTTTTTTCTACTTTGACGAGTTACTATTATGCCGATCTGCATAACATTTAGCATACTTGTTCTTGTATCATGAAGATATATTATCTTATATATATATATATATGTATATATATATATATATATATATATATATATATATATATATATATATATGTTAACCTGTGTTTTAATGAGATTGGTTTATTTATTGCAGCACTACGCATAATGTACATAAGACTTCTACGAATAGCGATGTGATGAGGTGAATGCAAATTTAATGTTAGGTCTTTAAATTTTCATTTGCTTTCTTATAAAAACTGTTAAATAGCCTTCAAATTTAGTTTATTAAACACTGATGCAAAAGGGATTCGAAAGTTCTTATGTAGAGGCAGTACACTTAAATTCAATCGTTTTAAAACTGTCCAAACGACAGTGTTTTTAAATAATTTATGCCACAAAATTTCTTTATTGACATAAATGAAGTTTTTCTTTTTCATTGTTGTTACTTATTCGGTTGAGTCTTTGCAAAAGTTTATAATCTCGTATTTTAATTTGGAAAAAGTTTTCCCAATTGTTATCAGATTCAAGAAAATGCTTTGTTATTCGATTTTGTTATAATTAACTAATTATAAGTTTTTTAAAATAGTTTCAGATGTACAAAGAACAATTTTGGAAAAATTGATTACTCGCTAGCACAGTGTTTTCGAAATGAAACATATGTTGATACGCTGTAAGTTGATATAATGAGAAGAATATTATACTCACCGTTTATATGGTCTAAAGGCAATGACATCTAGTTTGCTTTTAAGAAACTTCTAAAAATAATAACCACGCGGAAAATGTGTTCAAATTCACAAGTGTGGCAGGAAAATCTACATTTACGTTTCTAAGCTCATTGTTCTTGTAGTTTCATTGTTATTCTTAAGTATTAAATCTTGACTATTTACTTGAAAATGAAATAACTCACGGGCCCGAGCCAAACAATGAATTAGCACGGTTAGCACACACACGCCGCACGCCGCACCTCCAATTAACACCGTCATCGCGACGTATAAATATTATTTATTTCACTCGGGGCCAAGAGTCAATTTGCCTACCGCAAGTCGTTTATTTGCCTCATTAACATTTTGTATGGCCGGTGCTTAGAGCATGTGTTTGGACGTCTAACATAGGTGGAGTCGCTTGTCGTTAATTAGTGCTTTGTATATTTTAATCTATGATATTTAAACAGTTTGAAAACTACGATCGACATTTCGAAACTAAAATTAAAAAAAATAATAATTCGAATAAAAAAAAAAAATGAAAATATACGTGAAGCCCACGCGTGCCATGTGAAATTTTTTTACTTAAAATAGTTTATCACTAATTGAATTAGTCGTTGTAAAATTTTTGTCGCATTTTGATTATTGTTATCAACGTCGTATGATGTAAACTTTACTGATGTTCGGAAATAAGTGTCGGAGAAAGAAAGATGCTATTCTTTGGCTATAAAGAAATACATTTTCGTTGAAATAAAATGTATAACACAGTCTTTATCTAATTGAGTGAAAAAAAATATTACACGTAACTCTTTTTAACGGACCCAATGCTTGCCCAGAGCGTGGTGCTTACCCGGGCAGCTAGATGTCTTTGCAGCTGTTCGCGGGTTATTTCCCCTGAGTGGCGCTGAATAACGTGCGCAAATATCGCGTGTACGAAAAAGATGACAAATAAATATGAATCTTGTTTTCAACACTATTTTTCAGTCAAAGAAAAAAAAAAAGAAAAAGTCTTTCTTTGTCCGATACTTATTCCCGGACACCGTGCATAATGTATATAAAATAAAACGCTGTGCTTATGACCACAGTGTGTAATAGAAAGCCTTGAAATCGTGCATAATGTATATAAAATAAAACGCTGTGCTTAAGACCACAGTGTGTAATAGAAAGCCTTGACATCGTGCATAATGCATATAAAATAAAACGCTGTGCTTAAGACCACAATGTGTAATAGAAAGCCTTGACATCGTGCATAATGTATATAAAATAAAACGCTGTGCTTAAGACCACAGTGTGAATATGAAAACTAAAAAAAACAGAACTGATTAACATTAATAAAGGTAGTGTACTACCTATCCATTCGCGGAATAAATTATAAAAAATGCCGTGTGCATTAACCAGATCGATGAATTTTTGTCCATTTTGACACAATAATATTTTAAATATGGCACAATAATATCTTAAATATAATATATAGTGCATACAGAATATTTTAAATATGATATGTAGTGCATACTTAATTAATTCATATATTAATTCATATTAATTCATATCATACTTAGATAATTAAATCGGACGCACCATATTCTTTTTGCCGAGTGGAATCGGACGTATTCGGCCTACCGCGGAGGATGCCCGAAAGCGCAAACTTTTCCCATCAATGCTCTTTTGTCTCGCCTTGACCATTTTGGACAAGGTGAGACAAAAAAGCATTTCATTTCGAAAACATTTTTTTGTTATAAAAAAAAATTAAAGTAATTACAATATTTTTAGTAAATTAATATGAATTGATGAATTCGTATAAATCGAAGAATAGATAGTGTTACAACAGCGTCAAAGGTCGTTGAACCACCATGAAATTATGTTTAGCATTTTATTGGTCAAAATTAAATAGTTTTGAATATTTAATTAAGATTATGTAATGATTCTATATGTTAGTATATTATTATATACAAAGCGACAAATTATATAAACTAATCATAACGTTACACGTATAAAGGTGGGTATTTTTTAATCTAGTTAGGCCAGAGCTAATCGTAATTTTATTTAAGTTTTTAAGTCTTACGGCTCTAGCAACAATTATTAGAGTACAAAGTGATATTGTGTGCCTTTAATTCGCTCAAAGTAGTTACATAGTTACACTTGCAAAATCTTCTCTTGAGACAGCTTAAGAATACTGCCAGTCGATGTATGCATGGAACTTTGCGCCACTTGGTAAATTGGTGTGCATTTGAAAATTTCCAGAATTCTTTAATTTACATAGATTTTCCACTTGCGGTATTATGTGTGTAATGAAAAATGTCAGAAAAATGAATTTCATAGAATTTGAACAATCTAAATTCTATATATTGTAAAGAAATAATAATGATGATAAATAGTGTATGAAAAAATAATATTTTACATTTAAGTTATTAAAAAATTAACTTTTAAAATAGTGAAATAATCCAGCGCAAGATTTTAGAAATTTTAGAAATCTATTAATTTTGTTGTAGGAGGTTATTACGCTAAAGATTGATATGAGATACATATAATATTAACAAAGATATAAATATTTTTTAGTATATACATCAGAGATATAATTAACACAAAATAAGGGTCATCAATCGTAAGGTATGGGAAAATACGTATTTCTTTCAAGCTTATGATTAAAACTATTAAATTTCCATGATTTTATGTTCAAGTTCAACGTTCGAGCGTAAATGAAAGAATCACTTCCAGAAATTATTATGTTCCAGAAAACCCCAATCACTTTTTAAAAAATTTAAATTTTTAATATTAAGTTTACAACATATCAATATTTTACAGGAAATAGTGGGGCAGAATATGGCATTATCCTTTATGAAACCATCCACTATGATATGAAAGCAATACATGCGAAGACAGAACAAAAAATATTTTAAATGACGCCTAGACAAACAACTTTTATTCCGAATAGATACAAATTAAAATCTTCTTTCACTTGCTGTCAATTTTTATTAGCATTAAAAGTTTTCACTTAATAATGTGTTACTAGCAAATGATATAATTTTCGTCTAAATATGATTAGTTATGACTTCGTTATTTTATATGATTTTGTTGTGACTAAAATGTAGTATACATTTCTTAACATTTTTTTAGTTGAAAAGTGATTTGTTTATTAGTGAATAAGGCTTTTTTCCAATCAAAGTGGCTAATTGTCGAGTTACACTCGTTGATTTCACTCTGTTAAAGACTAAAGTAATGCACGCAATGATTGGCTACTGGATGGTTGAGCATTAAGAGCACACCTTAATAACTTCCTTATCAGCTGGACAATGCTTCGCAAAACACGTTAAGTCGTTGTTCAGTATGGACTAGTCATTGGATGACCATTAATTTTGATTGACGAACGTTATAACAACTCTATGAAGATTCAAAGAAGTGCTTAAATAACGCTAGGCGATGTAGTTTCGCATTACTAAACTTAGCGATTGTAAAATTTATCAAAATTAATTTAAACCATTAATATTAAAAAAAACTGGTTAAGTAACACGCTTCTAAACAAATATATTTGTTACATAAAGACGAGGGGTGTGTCAGAACCTTACCGTAGCCCGGTCTGTCATCTCCAGCTCGCTCTGGCAATGACGTGTCCAATATTAACTCGTGTGCTACCGTTGGAAGGTATATGTTTAACCTCAGTGTCATGTTATACTTTATTATTTACAGCGTAGTTACGCATATAAAATATTACCTTTCCTTTTACCCCAAAACTAGTACCTTAGCAATTATGTTACTTGATATTAAACTGCAATTTCATAGAAAACTAACCTTTATCCTCGGGATCGCACGCGTGGTTTTACTTATGGGGAAAAATTAAAACACGTAGCACCAAGTAGAATGGCAAATGGAAATTATGTATCAAGTTCTTAATTTCGTGACTGTATAATACAAATGACAAAACAGATGTATTTTCCTCTAAATTAGGGATTTAAAGGAGTGATTCTGTTGCTTCTTTATACTGTGTAAGAACTTTTCCCAAAATTCACGTGGATCTTAAATCTTATCTTTCAAGAAATCTTGCCCCCTTGCGGCATTGCTTCTTTATTTTGTTTGTATACTTTTTTAGTTTCAAATAAGAATTTTCCAAAAAAATGATATTTTTCGGGATAAAAAGTCTTTATTATTTCCCGACCCACCATTTACCTCTTGGTAAAAAATCACGCTTGTCTATCACTTAATTGCTACGTGAAATAAGAACAAACAAACTTTTGCATTTATAATATTACTTAAGATAATACTTTTCGAGATGGAAAAATTTCGTTGATTCTCTGTGCAAAAAATTACGTTGATTTTTTGTTCTATTGAGACGCAAGAGTAAAATAAAAAACAGAATGTCGCATTGATAATATTAGTTAGGATAAGTACTTGTATTCTATAAACGTATTTATAGGTTAAAATATTATTTTTATTTTTTATAACTACATTTACCTTATAAGTTAATATACTAAATAAAGGTTGAGACAAAACAAGCGATATGATTAAATAGATTCAAAAGTGCTTAGGGGCAGTTCATGATCCTGTTCTATTGAATGTACTTGTTTGTGTGTCCAGCCTCCTTCTGTTCCTTATATATTTACAACAAAATTTACCTTTACTTGTTCTCGCCACTTTCAAATCAATCATAATTTACTAGAAATATGTATTTATGGTCACACTGTTAAATGATCTTTGCAATTCATCATTCAGAAAGTCTGAATTGAATATCATTCATCTACTTTAATTAATCTAATTGATACATATGTAGGAATTATTGCTACGAGAGCAATATCTTACAGTCAACTGTAACAACAATACAGCCCCATTCGACGAACTGCCGGGAGTCGAACCCGGGTCTCGGGGTGCGCTGCATCGTCAAAAGCCGTAGGCCTTGTGATCAAACCCAACACACCACGGCGAGACTTGTATTCAATATAAGATTCGAAAAGGTATCAACATCCAGTTCATGTTTTAAATACTTGCTTTTTTTTGTAAATTGCCTTCGTTGTACCACGTCCATATCTCTGCGATTGCAGAATTGTCAACTTATTTGTTTTAATTGCATTTGTGTAAAAACATATTTTCAATATTGCTGTTTGCTTGAATTTTATATAATTTTGCTGAAAATACTTTCTTCAGATGTAACCAGTCTATAAAAGGCAAAAACTCTTGATTCGAGATACATTTCAAATAATTGGATTTTTCAAATTAAATTCAGATATTTGATTATATTTTGCTGATACAAGTTATGGTGTAATTCCCGCCGTAATAACACAAAACCGCAGGTGAATTTTTAAATTACAGCTCACTATATTAATAGCAGTACTAATATTTATGTTATAGAAATAATGGTAGTATAGCAATATACGTGTTTTTAGGTTTGACTACTCTGATTTAAAATAAGCTTAGAGCTTTTTACGTAATGCCACCTAATTTGAAGGGCGTTTTAAAAATTAATGTCAATTCTTAAGGAAATTCTCGTTCATTTCTAAGAATGACGGAGATGTTATGTACCCACATAAAAATTTGTAAGCACACAAACTTTATTCGATATAATTTTATATCTCTTGGCATGAGCTATGCAGAAATTGTGCGATATGGCATAAAGTAATATAAAAAAATATATGATGACCAGACGAATTATATCAATGGTTATATATAACGACAACTAGTCATTATCGCGAAAAGTAATTTGATATTGAGCTAAGTAAAAGAATTCGAAAAATGTTAGTGTTTTAAAATAACAAGTTAATGTTTTAAAATAGCAAGAGAAAATTAATTTGTATTATCTAAGTAAAATAATTCGAAAAATGTTAGTGTTTTAAAATAACAAGTTAGTGTTTTAAAATAGCAAGAGAAAATTAATTTGTATTATCTAAGTAAAATAATTCGAAAAATGTTAGTGTTTTAAAATAACAAGTTTCAGTCACAAAATAAATCATTGCAACCAGAACAAAAGAGATCATTGTCCTATTGTTACCTCATTTGAATAGTTGCTAGTTTTAATATCTTTAACATTTTACTATTTTTCATGCGGCAATTCATATTAAATAAACATTTGGTTTAAAATAATAAATAAACATTTTTATTTACATCTTTCTAGTTAGCCAGAAGACAACTTGATTGTTTTACGTATCGTATGTATGTTGGTTACATTGGAATTTTTTTTTTGTGGTTCCATTTAGGAACAATAAATATTTATAATATCATCATGCCCGTCCAGTAAAGTCTAAATTTTGCAAGTATATATTTTTATGGAGATCTCATTTAATATGTAGCAAAATATTAATTTTTGTAAAGTAGTTTGAAACTGTACGTTATACACGTAAAATAGGTGCGAATGTTTTAGTTGCATCTCATTCAAAAGTGTATTATTAGCTAAGTATTCTATAATACAATTGAGGTTTCATAAAAAGTAGTTTGAAACAGCACTTTATACAGGTAAAATAGGCTGTGAATGTTTTTGGTTACATCTCATTCAAAAGTATATTATTAACTATGTATTTTATAATATAATTAAGGTTTTATAAAAAGTAGTATGAAACTGCACTTTCTACAGTTAAAGTAGGCTGTGAATGTTTTTTTTTATATCTCATTCAAAAGTATACTATCAACTAAATATTTTATAATATTATTAAGGTTTCATAAAAAGTAATTTGGGACTACACTTTATACAGTTAAAAAGGAATGCCAATGTTTTTATTACATCTCATTGAAAAGTGTATTATTAACGAAGTCTTTTATAATATAATTAATGTTTCATCTAGTGTTTTCCAATTTAAAGCTTCTAAATTGTTCAATGTTTCAAACTACCCGTCTAATATGTCCCGTCCTTATAATAATTAATCAAATATTTGTTTGAAACATACGTAAAATTCTAGACATTTCATTTGACCTTTTAAATAAATTTATTTCGTCAATAACTTGTCAAAACAATTTAAATTGTGATGCAAGATTTTTTCTTCGTCGCTCCCATACTGTTATTTAAAACAATATCCCACATTTTAAAGTTATCTGTATTCTTTAAAATTATGACGTAGGAAGGAGACGATCAATGTATTATCCAATGATGCTTCGTAGATAAAACCAATATATTTGCAGAAACACATTGCAAATTTGATCAGTTGGTACACTTTAATCACAAGTAAGCGGATATAATATCAACATCGTATTGTCGTCAAAAAACAATCAAGAAGAATTAATTTTGTTTTTAAGTCAAAATAACGTCTGGGGATCTGACCGGTAATGGGCAGTATAATAAAAAAACAGTGGCGCGCGTGGGCGGTCCAGCGCGGCCAGCGCGCGCCTTCTGATCAAAAATAATCATTAAAAGATTATTCAACTTAAATGAGGGATACTTCAATGAGATATTGCTGTAATACATATTTTCTCGCTCACTGAAATACAAAATGTTTTCACGAAACAAATATTACATTTTTTCATAAACGTGCAAATAAACAAATAAGCAGTAAGCTATTAGCAAATCGTTACTAAAATATGTTGAAATGCTCGATATATTCATTATAAACACATGATTATTTATATTGATTAATTAAATAATTTAAACTCATCAAAATTTGCCAAAATAACTTAAGAAACCTTTTGCTATCGTATGTTAATAGTAATATTTTCGATACCATGCTCTTAGGTTTCCATCAATAATGTGAGAAGTAAGAAACGAGGTGCAATATTAGAGAAGGAGAGGATATAACTTAAATCACTTTGTAGGTTTATCTTTCTTATGTAAACTTTAACTAATAGAATCGTAGTAAAAAGAATGGACTTGAAAATTAGATGCGATATTATAGTCATAGAAAATCGATATAAAGCAAATATGATTTAAAACGAAAAAGTAGCTCTTTAATTAATATTCACTATTATGAGGGAACAAGATAGAATATCAAAGAAGGTGAGCGTATATCGTAAATGACTTTGTAGGTTTACATTATTTATGTAAACTATAATAATAATAATCATAGTCAAAATAAAGAATTTGGAAATTAAATGCGATATTATGGTTGTAGAAAAAAAAAAAAAATATGATGCAAAACGAAAAAGTAGCTCCACATTCAATATTAAATATTAATTGGGAACAAGATGGAATGTTAGGGGGTGAGGGTACACCGTAAATTATTTTGAAGGATTATATTTCTTATGTAACTATTAAAATCGTAGTCAAAGAAGGATTCGAAAATTAGATGCGATATTATAAATGTAGAAAATCGATCATAAATAAATGAGATTTAAAAGAAGAAGTAGCTCTTTTTAATATTCAATACTAAAAGGAAACAAGACAGAATATTAAAGAAGGCGAGGGCATATTGCAAATGATTTTGCAGGTTTATATTTCTTATGTAAACTACAACCATTAGAATCACAGTCAAAAGAATGGATTTGAAAAACTCTTTACTTAATATTCAATATTAAGAAGCAACAAGATAGGAAATTAAAGTAGGTGAAGGTATATCGTAAATGACTTTGTAGGTATATATTTCTTAAGTAAACTGTCAAATTAGAATCTTACTGACAAGAAAGGATTTAAAAATTAGATGCGATATTATAGTTGTAGAAAATCGATTTAAAATATACTTGATGGAAAATGAAAATTAGCTCCCGATTTAGTATTAATTTATTCACTTCGAGGGTGCAACATGTTATGTAAATAATTATTTATATGACTGGAAATAGTACAATAAAACAACGTCATAGGTTACATCATAAAATATACTGAAATGCTTAGAACTTGGAAATAGTCCACTGATCTTATCCAAACGTACATCTATTCTGTAAATATTCCAAGCTGTTAACTTAAATATTCAACCCAAATACTTTCGCCCAAATGACAAAATCCACTGGATTGCTACGCAAATAGAGCAAAACGAAACAAATCGTTGTGCTACGCCACAGCCGCTGTTGCACTCAGCGCGCCTCCCTACCCTCGTCACAATGGAAATCCTCGTTGAAGAGGTAATACTTGACTAATATTTGCGTTTTTATCTATTAAACGCATTTGAGTTACAAATCTCCGGCCTTGTCACGACTGTGTCCCGCATAAGGGAAATCGTCGCCTCCCAGCAAAATCACTATACATTTTCCTCTATTACTGGAGTTTCGTTCTCGTAGCCTCTCCGCCGATTCGCAAGGTCCTCTCCTTCGCGCGCGCGTCGTTTGCCCTCTCTTTATGCTGTTTCTGATTTCGAAGTGGTTTTCCGGCGTAGAGCGAAGCGCGGGCGTTGGGCAGAAAGGGCGTTTTGCGCGAATATTTTTAGCTTCCTGTTCTTATTACAGTCGACTTTCCAGACGTCTCTCGGGTGCCGTTCCAAGTTTAGATCGTGACTGTTGAATTGAAACATCTACATTTCGGAATGTAGCTATTAAGCTTTTTGAATAAATCATATAATAAATGAATATTAAGGCTATTTAATATTCGCGATTTTTCTAGGAGTTTACTTAATTGAATCACTAATGATGATTTAACTTTGTATTAGAAATGTTTACGTAAATGGAAATCGTTGAGATAAGTTAAATGGATTAATTTATATTATGTTAGCTTTATCCGTGTATACGCTCTCGTGGTCATAGTTACAAATTTAAAGGGAGAGATTAAAACACGCAAAATAATTAAGGGAAATTAAATACTAAGACTTTATTTTCGTCGCTTGATAATATAAATGACAATGAAAATAAAATATTTCCCTCTTAACTAACAATTAAACGAAATTATTATGTTGCTTCTTAATGTTTTGCACATAGCGTTTCAAAAAAATACGTCAATCCGTTGCTCCGTTGTGTACTTTTTAAATTTAAAATAAGAGTTTTTTCAACGAAATGTGACAAGTCTATATAATTTCTTAACCCGGTGATAACTTTTATCAAAAAATTTTGTTTGATCTTTTACTTGTTGCTATGTAAAACGAGGACAAGCACACTTTTGCACTTATAGTAGTATTAGTTAGGGTCAGAATTAGAATAGTTAGGATGTTAAGATAAAGATTAAGGTGCCCGGGGTTCAACAAATTACATGGTTCCGTCGCTCTATTAGGACATTGCTTCATTATTTTCTTTGTATAATTTTCATTTTGAAACAAAAGTTATCCCGTAGGTAAGAGAATAGAAGTAGTCAGCGTAATTTTGCGTCTCACTTGTGTTTTTGTGTAAAAAATACATCGATCCATTGTCTTGTTGCGACGTGAAAGAAGAATAGACTAACACATTTTTGCGTTTATAATATTCCCGCAAAGCTAAAACGTGGAAATTATGAGCATTGGACATACGCGAACATGCGGCATAACTCTATGCTCAGGTGAAGAACACGGTTTTTCCAAGTATTATAATATTCCCGATATTAGAAAAATCACGTCGATCCATAGCAATGTTGTTCGTAAATCCTCTTGTATAATTTCAAATGTGATGTTTTTAATGGAATGAGATTTTCCGGGATGGAAACCGCCAATTATCTTTATTAAAGAAATTATGTAAATCTTTAGATCCGTTGCCGTGTTAAAAAAGGACAAAACAAACTTTTGCCTTTACAATTTTAGTTAGGATGCATATCAGTTAGGCAGTATTGGGTATTTGACTAAATTTTTTTTATTTTATTAATCATAATTTCAAGGTATAAGCTGACGAAGAGTGAAATTTTTTTTTAATAATCTAAAAATTGACCGATTTATAAGTTTAAATTTCACCTTTAGAGAAGGACGCCAATCCTGTATTGTGAGGTAATTTTTAACATTACATTCTATGACAGGAAAAGAGACAGGGATATACCCAACTCCATCTGTATCTTTTTGAATTTTTGATTTTTTTTCAAGATTGGTTTTTAATTAACTTATATTTCACAATATTGTACGAAAAATATCAAAATGTAGAATGAGTCAACTACCGTATTGCATAGTCTTGTCAAAAATGGATACTATCAATGTGAATATTTCCAAATTTTCATCTATACTAAAATAATAAAGTAAAATTTGTGTGTTCGAGGTATTATCCAGACGATTTTAAATTTTTTTTGCTTTATAATATAAGTTAGTGTTGAATCGGATTGTTGTTACGTTTATTAATGAAAACATTTTTTCCTTTCTTTCTCCAGAATTTCATGGTACATACAAAGAGAAGTTTTCATCGAATTATTGAAATCGTCAAATAGAAATGTATCTGTTAGGAACTTTGCGTCTGATCCTTGAATCAATATAAAGCTTTTATACGCTGAACAATGAAAATGTTGAATGGTTTAAAAGAAAAAGATTGGGGATGTCTTCATTTTATGGTCTGATTTTTATCTTTTGTCATGTATAAGACCATCGTCTTCTTAATGATACCAAATTAATAGTGAGTTAAAAGAATTTTGGAGACATTTTTAGTATAGACTTTATGTGCATATACACAAAATTGAGTTAGGACAGGCGTGCAGTAAATTTTGAATTTAGAAGCAAGGTAAATTTAAATATTGTTTTGTAGACCTTAAAAAGCAATTCGAAATATATATATATATATATATATATATATATTCTCGTACTATAGATTATCGCAGTCTTAGTTTAATTCAAATAGGTTTAGTAGTTTGTAAGTGATGTTTAAGCAAAGACTAAATGATAAAAAAATAAAAAAGTGGACCGACAGATAAAAGTTTCCTTTATAAATATTTGACAGAAACCTAACCTAAGTTACCGAACAAGCGGACAGATATACATAGAGAAAGAGAGAGAGAGAGAGAGAGAAAGAAAGAAAGAGAAAGAGAGTTTAAGTCTGAAAAAATGCGTTTTATGTTTCGATAACTGCAAATAGTAAATTCTACTAAAGTTTGTAAAACTATCACATATTTTTCCAGTTTAATGTAGAAATATTGTATAACAAAAAACTAAATTGCTACTAAAGGTAATTTCGGTCAAAATGTTTAATATTATTTTGGTATACTTCAGCACGTTAAATTATTACAAACATCGTTGAGAAATAGTTATAAAACTGTCCTACATAACCCGTGAATTGATGTATTAACTTTAATTGAAAAAAAATCTTTGAACACTTGCAGTTTTAATCGATTGCCGTCAAAGGAGGTTTATCTATATTTCCGGGGCATAAGGTAACATACCTTGCTATATGGAAAATAAACAAAGGAGAGAGGCGATGGACACATGTACGGAATGGCTCAGCGAGTGACCCGCATGCCGACTGCCGCGCAACAAGTACTGTGCGAGACGGGCCGCGGGGGCGGGGCGCAGCTGAGTGTTGCGCGCATATTTCAGGGCGCGCCGCCCGTTGGCTCGCTTAATATTTACCGTGAGCCGTTACATCTAATTCGGTGAGGTAATTTTCAACCTGGTAATGATTGTTGTATGTCGATACATGGTTGCCATAGAAGGCGGAGTTTTTTTTAGGCACTTAACGTGTATGCCGTTTGAGGTTAATGAGGCACAGCAAGCAGGTACAGCCTGAATATAAGTCAAGGTACTTATTTTAGCCCACTTGCTTTTTCTATTGTAGTTAGGTACAATATTCTCACCTTTATGTTAAGCCGGAATATCGTTATATGAATATACTAAGTCAATACTCACTTATTGAATTGCATATATAAAGCTTATTACGTAAAATGCATTAAGTTATGTTTGCATTGTTTCCTATAGACACTTAATAATTATCCGATTTTGTATCTACATAAACCTTTATCTATTTAGAATCGATATCGATATACAAATATAAATTTTCGGGTTCAAAGGAAAAATGAAATTTTTGAAGAGAAACTTCTTAGGCGGCGATTCAATAATCGATAAGTGGACGAAAATGGAGAGTAAAATTGTTAAACCGCGTCACGTTTAGGCACATTTCGTTACATGAGAGAGAAGGAAGATATGACGTAGGGAGAAAGAGAGCTATATATTCCGCCATGGAAATGGAGCAAAAGAGAGCGACGTATGCACAATGATAGAAAACGATTGAATTGGATAGTCACTCAGACGCTACATATGAACAGCTGAGGTACCACGTATATGTTTGGTTATTAATATTTATCTATTTATGATTGATTTATTACAAATTTTATATGCGATGAAATTTTATAAGCATATAAAATGCGTTTTATGTTTCGATAACTGCAAATAGTAAATTCCACTAAAGTTTGCGTTGCGTGCAGTTTACCCCTTACGAAACTAAAAGTACAGATGTACTTAATTTATTTATAAATCCCCAAGGAACCAGCACATATGTCTGTTGTATGTAATTTATAAGCGGAGTATCGTAAATATAATGTACAACCGCATTTAGCCATATTCTCATACGGGTGTCGTAGCTTTTATTTATAATTTTTCTGTTATATTGATATGAAAATTTTATTTTTATACATGTTACATATAAAAATAATATCTTCATATATATATATATATATATATATATATATATATATATATACATATATATATATATATATATATATATATATATATATATATGTGTATGTGTGTGTAACTCATGTATATGACTCATTTGTCCATGTTCTGATTAATTCAATGACTTAAATTATTTTAATGATATCTCAGAAAAATCCATATTATACATTAAATTTTGTATATTTCTGGATTCAAAAATTTTCTCTGTCGTTTACTCCTCACTGTATACTTACAAGTCACGTTCATCACATCACGTGGATTGAGTTGGACACGACCAAATTTTTTAAAAATTTCATTTATATCATTTAAGTGTTAATTGTAAGGATCTTAAATATCTATTTTTTCAATTTCACATAGTATATCTTCAAAGATCTACTGAAAATTGTATAAAAAATATGTTTCCCTGCTTATCTATGACATCGCATAACTAAAAGCCTACGCAAAGTAGACATCACAAAAATCTTATTTTTTCTCATACTTGTAGGAAAACTATATTGATTATCCTACATATTAATTTTTCAAATATATTTCATGTTTTAAAGGCGGTGAAAAATATAGTTAGCAATATATTTATTTTGTGAAAAATGAATATATGTAAATATTTTAATAGAAATACAACATATCCCTAAATGTTTATAAGTAGCTAAATGTGTAAAAAACCTTGTAGTGTTAGTTATACTCGTGTTTGTGGGGTTTTTTAAAAGTATTTCATAAGTAAAGGATTTGGTAGGAACAAATACGATATCATCCATACTTATACAACCGATTAGAACTAAAAAGTGTAACGAACTATATCGGTGGGCAAACGTGCGATTAGGATTATTATCGAGGTTATAATCGAGGTTATCAATAATAACAAAGGAGATCTGTGAAAATGGTCCGAGCGTTGCAGAAATAGAACACAATTTAAAAGAAAATTCATGTTTGTTAGAAAAAAAAACAATTAAAATAACACAGGGCACAAAATAAAACTAAATTCATAATCGTATTAAAAGTAAAAGTTATCTTCATAAACATGCACATATTTTATTTTTAATTTGTTGACTATTTTCAAAGAGAAGACTTCAATATTCTTTCATTCCATTCACCGAATCATCCACAATTATAAGACTTATAGAAACAGGGAGAAAACCAGAGTCCAGACTAGTCTTTCTTTGGTGATATTGGAGACCTACCTGTCCTGTCACAGATCTGTTAATTGACTTATTACAATCTTGGCCATCTAGATCCGTCTCTTGACTTCTTCCTCGTTTCCACCCTGGTAAGGCAGTAACCATAGCCCTAGAGAGTTAACTGGTTCTGTGGACAATGATGACTTTTGCCTTCGTCTTGTTAATAGTGAGTCCAACTAGTCCAGTAGTACTCTCGTACTGAGTTCTGCGAAATAATTCAGCAAGCTCTTTCTTCGATGACGCAAAGAGTGTGGTATTATCCTCATATCTTAGCTTTCCGATTTTAATGCTACTAACAGAAATGCTTACCCTACCCTTCTCTGTACATGTTCTCATAGATTGCATCAGTCAAAATGCATCTCTGTCTGACCCCCTTTTCTGACTTGAAAGGGCCTAAGATGATGTCGTTAATCCTTACTATGGACTCACCGTCTCGGTGCGTATTCGCGATAAGCGTTAGGAGGCGCAAAGAAGGCTACCCCCATTTTCTGTAGTATACTCCACCAATAGTTCCATTTTACGCAATCGTCTGAGTAATTTATGAAGCACATAAGGATCGGGGTATTAACTCTCGGCTTTTCTCCATTATTTGCCTTACATTCACGATCTAAACTCTTGTGTCTCTCCCCTCCCGAAACACGCTTGTTCACTGGGTACCTGTCATTGAAGGAACGATTGCAGTCGACTGTTGATTACTTATGGCCTTGTCTTATTAGAATGAGATATAAGTGTCACTGTATGACAATTTCCGCATGTTCTTGTCGATACTTTCTCGTGTAGTTGAATCAACAGGACTCTTTCCAGTTAGTGACCCATCTACCCATTTTACAGACTTCATTATATTGATTGAGCATTACTTTCACTTCTTCGTTCCCTAGGTGCTCAAGCTCTCCTGCGAATATTTTTTTCTACCGGCTGATTTATAAAAGTCTTAAGTTTGTGCAGTGCATCGATAATTTCCTATTTGCAAATATTGGGTTCCATGTAATACTCGCCTATTGGCGGAATATTTGCAGTACTCATCGTAGAATCGGCGCACAGGCTTTCGTGGCACGATCGCCATCTCTTTGGGACTTTGTCTCTCTCAGACACCAATTTACCCTCATTATTTTCCACAATCACTATTTTTAATCAAAAACAGACTCCTTAGTGATGCTTTTGATTTTTATAACATTTATAGCCTTTATGAAATAAAAATTGGACTATTACCTAGGTCTATGTTTTTTTAAACTAATAGTTTATGTGGCAAGGGTCGACATTGGTTTTGAGTATTTCTTTTTTTGAATATTGAATATATTTGGCATTAATTTTATAGAAATTGTAGTATATTTTCCAATAGCTCACCTGAAGATGTTGTATATGAAACCTAGATCGTAGTAAAGAAATTAAAGAAAGTAGAAATAATACTACTTCACTTATTTTCATTTAATTGTGAACAATGTATTTCTTTTTGTTATTTGATGGCTTTCTATGTTTCCTCTGTTATCCATATTTTCCTAGGGATACTCCGACTTTCCTTGCGCGATGAGAGTATTAAATATTTCAAGCCCTTTCAATTTTTTGCCTATTTATTTTGGTTAATGGATCGAAATAATATAAGGTTTTGTGAGAAAATTGCCACAAGTACGAGCGAGTTTTTCCTTGAGCAGCTAAACATCAAATAAACTTTTGACGATCTGTTACCAAAGAATCCTCAGTTACTTCAGAAACTACCCGACAAGCTGGTTATAGTAAGCGAGGAGGAAGGAAAGCAACTTCACGGCCAATCAACCAACCTTTACTGTGACCGAGTAACCGCTATCATTAGTTTTCCTTAAAAATCGCTCTGAGAGAAGCCAAAAACCATAAAAATAGGAAAAATCTTGTATATGTATAAAGCTCTAATATCCTTTAATGACGCGACTTTCAGAAACGGAGTAGACAATCAAATAGAAAAATTCAATAAGAAGTAAAAATAATTTGACTTTTTTCGATGACTGTGCCTGGCATGCGAATTTCATGGATTAGTATATAACATTTATGGAGGTTATAAAGGAAATAATCTGTAAAGGGCTTATCTTTGCCACTTTCTCTATATAAGAATGTAGTTTTAATTAAAATCCATGCTCAAAACTATATGAAATGTTGCCAGTTTTCTTCATACATACAATTTGGTTATTATAATGAAGTATAGTGTAATCGAGAATGTGAATCTAAATATTTATTACAATCGTATTGATATAAATATTTTGTACGATTCGTGTATGAATCGAATAATGGGACATGTATTGGCGATTATTGAAAATAGTTTTTTATAAACCTTAACCAACCTGTGGGTAATATCCTATATAAAGATATTCACATATCACTTAGTATTATTCCATCAATAAATACGGAGTCGAGTGTATTATGTCCATCGCTAGTATTAATCGCTTTTGGTACTGAAAATGTCATTCCCGTACATTAAAGTCAGAAAATGTCTTATAAAATATTGAACTTTCCCAGATGGCACTATCTTGTTTTACAAAAATTTTCTCAAATCGTATTTTCGTGGGATGGGTTAGGTTTATTAGTAAATACTATCGTAAACAACATCTCGAAACATCATATATATTAGCAGAAGTTTTAAAGTCGACCCGGAACCATAATATATTACCGAAATCAATTTCATTAAACAATGCCTGGCGGCTCCCCGACGTTTGATTCCCAGCCAAAGCTCGGCAAAGCTCACAAAGGCAGAGGAGGAGTGAATGTCGCCGCAGCCGCGATACAGGTGCGATGGTAGCGAATGCAAAAACGGCACGGTTTAGTTTTTAATTCATTACGCCGCGGGGGGGCGACGTGTTTACGCACCGCGACGCCCGCAGCGCCCGGCAGCTTAACGCGAAAGCCTTATTCCATTAAGAAAATTAATGTTTTGAATTACAGTCGCGCGCGAGCGAGACACGGCGACGACTGAAGCGAACTAGCACGAGGAAAATGCTCACTCACTATTGTTCGGCCAGAAAATAGATATTTTGTTGAATCGCAGTTTCCGGATCCGAGACTCTGCAAAGATAGCCTCCGATGTCCACGTGGGCGATCCGGCCACGGTATATAAATTAAAATAGTGTCGTCTGGTCACGTTCGTTCGTCCGTTCGGCCGCCGGCCTACGACCCCGCGGGGGCGACGATGCACTGCCCGCTACGATACTCAAAGAGATTAGTGAAATTAAACGAAGAGGTATAATGGATTAATCGCTGACATTCCTTTGTGCTAGATTCAATCTTATTTGCTTGATTTAAATTATGCTCGTGATTAAAGGTTGTAATGAGCGTTATTTTTCACGTTATTAGTAGGTAAAACTATCTTAAAGTATTATCCTAAATAATGAGATGTAGGAAATTTAGGTTTTTTTTTGTAATTGAAATATACTTTATCATTTGCTAATATTGATTGAAGGAATATTTTACTAATATTAATTAATTCGATTTTATGGTCTACTTTCGTTGTTTTTTTACTAAAAAATATTATTAACAAGGACGGTTTTTATGATAATTTCGTTTAATTTTTTTAACAATTCCCGCGTCCAATAACATCTCGCAGTTCTGTTTTCTTATAACAAAAGTATATTTTAGGGAGAATTATTTATATTTCGTGCAACCAACCATTTTGTCATCTTAATGCAAAAACTATTATTGAAAAAAACTCTCCCTTAAATTTTGAATTGGTCGCTGTGATGTTTTGGACAATTTCCCTTTATTGAATAATTCATTCAATCAGTCGAGTAAGTTTTTCAACAGATAAACAAGAAAAAGACTTAATTTCCCTTCTGGAATACTAAATAGAGACATAAGACAGATACAAATCTGCAAAAAGTCCCAGAAATGCCACTGATGCCAAATTCTCAAAACTCCTGAATAATGTTATATAAACAATTGTATTGATGTAGTTGCTATGATTTTGTTCCATCATTAACTGTGCAGTTATTATAAAATATTTTATCAATATTTATAATCTTGACAGGTGTAATGAATTTAAGTGGTTAAAAATTCTAATCGCACGTAAGTGAAAACGGGTACATATTTAAGTTAAAATAAACTTGTGTAAATAATGATATTGAATAGACATAGAGATATAAGTATATACACATGTAGAAAAAGTTAACTGTTGGATAATTTTGTAATTAATTTTAATCTAACAGTTAGTATTGTATCGGCAACACGTGCACCTGATCACCGAGCCCTGGTGGGGTTCAGGCAACGGCGATGATAACGCAGACACGCAGCGCCAGACCACTCCATGTATCACTTATGTAACGTAAGGCTAACCCAATTTACTCTCAAGTTATCAATCTGCGAACGTGATTTATACATCTCGGGCGGCGAGCCGCCCGCCCAACTACTGAATATGACACAACCTTCATTTCCTCCGCGTGATGGATGGGCCAGCTGCGTCGTCCCTCTACATTCATAATGCGCCAAACATATTTACGCGAATCCGAGAGCCAACAATGGCCGCTTATTTATTTTTCCCTTCGAGTGTTATGTCGCGTTAAGTTGCTACTATTACGCGTAATCGAAAATTGTTCGAGCGAACGAATGTGTCTCTGCTAGGTAGCTAATCTTTATATTTATCTATCTGTTCTCTACTTTTACCCCGCACGAAGACTAGAATTTGTAGGTTACCGGGAAGTTATTATGGAATGATGCACATCTCTGTCCTATTGACCACTTTTACCTCATTCTTCATAATAAATAACTGTTTGTTCAAACTACTCTATGGAGTTTCATTTTGCATAATCAAGCAAATAATTTTTTTGTAATTCTATTATTTCAGAAAGTAAGTGAATAATACGAAATTTTGTTGTTTTAGTGTTACAATTATTCTTCTATTAAGAGTTTCTTTAAATTATAATTATGTTTTGTCTCACAGCATTTTTATATGTAATTACGGTGGTTTTCTGCAAGTATTTAAACAATTGGTGCCTCGTAATTTGATTGCATAATGACAGCTCAAGATCTTATTCCATATTAAATTACAGTGGAGTGTAAACTTAATAAGGCGTCACGAGAATTCTTCACGAAAGTAACGCTATGAGATTCGGGATAACGCGTTAGCTACAAACAAGAATTAGTAAATAAACTAGTTATGTCCCATCTGGTGTGTAAAGTATATAGCTTGCCACTGTTATATGAATTTATAAGCAAATGTTTTTTGTATTGTTTATTGAATTGTAAATTTTCTGCGAAATTGTACTACGTAACAACAGATATATTTAATTAGCGATCAAAACAATAAAATGAAAACTGTTGCAAAAAGTATATTTTTAAAATAGTAACATGGAACTCGAAAGTAATCTGATAAAAATACCTTCAGAAAAACTTGAGAATATTCAAAAATGGATCATTTGCAAATTGATCATATTTTAGGTGTGTGATAAAAAAACTATTCAACATAATATCTTCTATATATTTTTATTTATTATATACTTGATTTCTTCATATTTACTTGTGTGGTTATTTTTTGCATTTATATATTGGTCATTGTAATAATATATTTAATTATTCCGCGCTCACTAAATGTGCGCGTGTGCGTGTTTGAGTGTGTGTGTGGTTGTTTTTCAAATTCTAGAGTCATAATGCGCGTATGCGTGTCTGAGTGTGTGTGCGGTTGTTTTTACAAATTCGATAATCATAACACAAAAAATTAAGATATTTTTACAAATAATTACGATTTTCTCGGTGAAGCTAAGTTAAGTCACATTCTGAGCGCTTACATGTTACTCCAATAAAATATTTCCAAAATGTAGATTCATAAACATAATGTTTTTCGTAAATAAACTAAATTTTTATAAATAAACTTGACCCAAAATATATATTCATAAACATGGAATATTTATGTTATGTTTTTTTTAATGTTTTTTTAGTAATGTTTTTTTTTAAATAGCTATTATGTAGTGAGTAATTTGTCTATTTACGAAATTTCGCTAAATATCACGTCAAGCGTTCATATGACGATAAAAATAGACAAATCATTTTTTATAGAGCTCTCTCTAGAGGTCTTTTTACATTTTTTTAAATAGAGCTATTGTTATATAAACTACTTTTTATGAGTTATGTTAAATTATACTCTCCAATTTATTTTTTTTTATTATTTTGCAGATAAGATCAAATTTCAAATTGACAAATATTAATTTTGCAAATCACTGTACTTTTCTCATTTTTGTCACAAACGCTGTTTTGTAAAACTAGTAGTTTATGAGAAACAGCACGTCAAAGATTGTGAAAAAGAGTTTCGTCAAACATCTCATTAGTTATTTATTGGATGTGAAAATATAAAAATTCAAATTTTATTATTTAATAACTTTTTATAAATTTTACAGAGGAATTAACTCAATAACAACTTGTAGTTAATTGGGTAATTAATGATATAAATAAATTATGATATACTGTTATTACTTTGATGATTATATCTTACAACAAGAAACTGCTATTAGAACTAAAATATCCTGAACTATTAATTCAGCAGAGACAGGTTTTAAATAAAAATTTATTCATAAAAAATTTATATACGATTAATAGTTGCTGAAATATTCAGCAAACAATTATTGTTATGACACTAGCTGCATCTCAAAAAGCTGTATCAGAAAAAAGCGTAGATAATATAACACACAATAAAATGAATTTTTAAAATTTTTTATCTCCGATAAAGACTAGATGAGATATTTGGCAAAAAATGCTTTTTGCAAACCTTTGATGTGCTATTATTCGTAAAAATCACGCTGTAAGAACAAATCTAATTTAATTCATTGCGATTTTAATTGTGTTACTAATTATTTTAGCAGAACAAATTCAATCAATATCAGATAGCAGTCTATTAAAAAAATTGAAATTTAATTCACTAAATTAATAATAAATTTATGGGCACATAATTCAGTAATAATTCATTTGCCATAAAGATATTTAAAATTAAACAAAAAAGGGAAAAATCGAAAACAACCTGCACAGCAATAAAGGTATATTTCAGGAATGGTACATATTTTAAGATGGGAATGTGTAATTGTTCTAATTGAAACTATGTACACTATATTATTCATTAATTACGTTTCATTATTCACCAGATATGAAACTTTGAAAATCATTTTTACTTCTTTATTACATATAGTATATTTCTTTATTAAAATCTTACAAGGTCACTGCTACTCACTTCCCAAACCATTTCTAAAAAGCCAAATTATAACAAAAAATGTATTGTATTCATTCATAAAAAAGTTAAGACTTTATTCATTTTGTTACGGAAATATGATTTCGTTAAGAGTCGAATTATATGTCGTTTCCATTAAGACACTGCGTAGCAAAAATCAGACGAGGAATCCCAATCGAGTACGAACTTAAGAGAGCTCTCGACCCACGTATCCGAAATCAACAAGATATCGATACTAATAAATATAAAACGAATCCCAAGTACAATGTCCAAAACGAATGATTCCAATAAACATCATTTACAACACAAATAAAACCAAAATTGACGGCGCACTCAACAATATACCTCAAGAATGTAGCGCAGAAAAAATGAAAAAGAACGATAACGAAATGAGAATCGCGAGTAATACCGCATTAACTGTATACTCGTTCGTATATAAGTAATGCAAGAAAGGGCTTAGTCGTAAAGACATTTGGTTCGTATACGGCTCTGGGGTTTAGGGCAGGACGAGGAACGACCCCGAGGGACCGCTTTTACAGGCGGGCCAGGTTAATGCATAAGTAATGGTCGCGTGTGTCTGCCGCCAGCCGGACAACCTTTTAGGCGGCGGTGCGCGCCCGCCCGGACTCCACTCGTAAAGATAAACATTGAATAAAACAAATTAATTTAGTCATAATGCAAGCGAGTTAATAGCGCGTCGCTATCGTTCAAAAAAGACTGCTAATTAGGGCGGATATTCTCAGCTCGCTAGTGTACACCTCACGCGGGCACCTCGCCGCCTCCGAAAAAGAAAAGCAAATTGAATTACGAAATCCGTTACGGCTCACGTACGAAATGGTTTTTCGGTTTAGCCAGATTATGCCACAGGGGAGCGGAAAAGCTTTTAAGATATTTTAATTTCGTTAAAATTGAATAGATTGCATTTTAGGTTCTTCCTTATAATTTGACTCGGAGGGCGCTTCAATAGTTTTATTGCCAATCGTGTTGTATTAGACAAGATGGATTTATTAAAATATCCTCATCGTTTTCTTAATTGCTTTGTAGAGTGTCTACTAAATGTGTCTAGTCTTTTATAATGGCCAATTTAATCTTTAGTAATATTAAATACATTCATTCATTAAATCCAACGGAAGGGGACTGGTGTTAAAAATTGTAATTATGAAGCATTAGTCATGATATTCCCTTAACGATCTTGTAAGAAATAAATTATATTTTCTTTACTGATGATATTGGTAAACTGAGCATTAATTATTCTATAATCCTGTATTATTTATTCAAAGCAATGATCAGTTAAATTAACATAAGAATTTTTATTAAGAAACCGGAATTATTTCCAGAAATTAAGAAATGAAAGAGAAAATGAACTGTAGATTAAAGATCGTGATTAAAGTTGGTTTAAGATGTGCTGCCATTGAAGTAGGTGTCATCGATACAAGGATAATTATAAATTAAGTATTTGTTTTTAATCATTATCAACAAACTTTTCACCAAAGCAATCTACGCGCGTAAGTACTTTGCGGGATCAATAATTAAGTAAGGTTGCTTTAAAGATGAGATATAATTCACTGCAGTAACTCGCCAAATGGCGTCTTGCCAAAAATCCAAAAAATACCAATAATTGGGTAACATAAATAAGTTGAATCGTAAAAATGTTTTTGTCTATAAGGAAATAGTTTCAGCGGAAGCGAAAAAGAAAAAGTTTTCATCCGAACTGCAATTGTTTTCAGAGATCATTCCGCGTGACATTCGCTGCGAAAATATTTGTCTCCCCACCTCGGCACCCTTTTGGAGGAGGACCATAATCAAGGTTAGAATTGTTTGTTGTTGTTTTAAGGCTAACTGTTATAAATTTACTCAGACGTATTTCAGCTTATTTATTATTGGTAAACAACAGGAAACAAATCAGTCCCACGTGGCATAGCCGTGAATCACATAGTATAAATAAATTATCTGCTACAAGGACAGTATTATTTTTTTGTCGAATTGTCTATTAATAATGCCTTTACTATGCTTTCAAATAACAGGTCTCATTTGAAGTTTAAGTAACTTGAGCAGTAATTAACCTTAGCGAATTTCGACAGAAGATCAAAAGAAAATTAATCATATAGGGTGTCAACCGAAAAATTATTTCTTTTGACATGATATACAGTTACTTTGACGTAGTTTTAAACATTAAGCTAAAATGGTAAAATTAACTAAAATCAACACGAGACTATAAAATATTGTCTGATGGTTTTAGTTACGTTTAGAATAAAGAAATGTGTTTCGACAATTAAGCTAAGTAACTAAAAATTTGAATGGACAATACTTTAGGTTTGGAATAACTAAATCTGTATAAAAAATCGCCTTTTAATTATGCTTATGCCGTCATAAAGTGATAGATTACATTTGAAGTTTAAGTTACTTGAGAAGTAGCCACTCATCGTGAATTTTCACACCAGATCAAAACAAAACTAATCATATAGGGTGTCGAAGGACGAAAAATTTCTTTTGATGTAATATTACTCATGATAGTAACTTTCACATGTAGTTTCGACAGTTTGGCTAATAGTGGTCAAATTAAATAAAACCTAAATTAGATTACGTTTTATGTTTAGAATAAAGAAATGTGTTTCAACAATTAGGCTAAGAGCAACCAAATTAAGTAAAAGTTTCATTAGACAATATTTTGTGTTTAGAATAAGCAAATGTGTTTTAACAATCGTCTTTTAATTATGCCTTTATTGTGATTTAAACTCACAATTAAATGAAACTACGTGATGTAGTATTATTTCTACTTTCTTTAATTTATTTACCACGACTTAGGTTTCATTGTATTACAACATCTTCAGGTGGGATATTAGCAAAGATTTTACTTTCTTTGCTAATATCCCACCTGAAGATGTTGTAATACATTTTTCTTTGCTAATATAAAAGGTTTTGTTGTATTACAACCTGAAGATGTTGTAATACAACAAAACCTAGGTCGTGGTAAAGAAATTAAAGAAAGTAGAAATAATACTACATCACGTAGTTTCATTTAATTGTGAATAATGAATTTCTACAAAATTAACGCCAAATATATTCGATAAGTGATTTAAACTGATAGGTCTCATTTGAAGTTTAAGTAACTTGAGTAGTAGCTATCCATAATATATTTTGACCTAACACCAAAAGGAAAGAAAATCATATAAGGTGTCAACCGACAAAATATTTCTTTTGATTTGATATTACTTGTGACATTCACTTTGAGATGTAGTTTCGACAATGAGGCTAATATCGGTCAAATTAAGTAAAACCTGAATTAAACTTTATTTCATATTTAGAATAAAGAAATGTGTTTCGACAATTAGGCTGAGAGCAGCCAAATTAACTTAAACTTTCATTAGACAATATTTTACGTTTAAAAAAAAGAAATGTGTTTCGACAATCGTCTTTTAACTATGCCTTTATTGTGATTTAAAGTTATAGGTCTTATTTGAAGTTTTAGTAATTTGAGCAGTAATTATACATAATAAATTTTGACCGAAAGTCCAAAGGAAACTATTCACAAAATATCAATAAATGAATATCAAATATGTCAATAAAATATTTATTTTGACGTAATATTACTTATGAAAATCACTTGGACGTGTAGTTTCGACAAATTGGCCAACAGTGGTCAATATTTTCGTTCTGAGCTATGTATAAGGTAAACTTGAACGGTTTCACATAATGCAATCATGTGGGCTAATTTCTTTAGATTAGAAGAGGGGATGAATAGCATCCCCTAGTTCTAGTCTTTATTGTGCGGTAGTGAAAGAAAGAATCTTCTTAACTCTACGCTCATGCGTTCGTCTGGCTACCACACTGTTTGTTTAGTGTTTGACTTACGTCTATGAATTTTTTTAGATGTACCTTCACTCTTTTCCTTCATTTGTTTATTTCATCAGGTAGATAACAAAGTAAAAAATATGTAAATAATTCAGTAGTAAAGTTTCCATATAGAAATGTAATTTTTATGACAAAATCTTAGTCATAAATTAG
Source organism: Druceiella hillmani (assembly GCA_039881145.1). Classification (NCBI taxonomy): domain Eukaryota; kingdom Metazoa; phylum Arthropoda; class Insecta; order Lepidoptera; family Hepialidae; genus Druceiella; species Druceiella hillmani. The sequence continues at coordinate 1,534,683 of JAYKKI010000014.1, forward strand.
AAAAAATTGATACCGTTTTTAAACGACAATTAGAATAAAGTTAGGTCGTCGATGCTGTTCCTCCTATTATTATCTGCCATTTTGTCAGTAATAGTTGATTATTTTTATGGTTGCGCAAGAGCTAAAATAGTCTTGGAAAAATACAATAAAAATGGATTAGAGTTTTGTTAACACTTATTCAAGTAACTTATCGAAAGTTAATATCGACGTTGTAACGTGGTCTAATATCGACGTGATAACTTATCGACGTGGTAATGTATCATTTTATATACAGTGTAGAAATAGTATTAGAGAATAACCTAGAAATTATTATATTGTCACAAAATGTAAATTATGTAAAAAAAAATAACTTCTTCGTAGCAAGTACACTTTAGTTAAATTTAATTTTACCTATTTTTGTCTTTATTTAGAAGAAATGTTGCTCGAAATTATATTTCTTTTAATTATAAACAATATTTCCAAAATGGGTTTTGATAATTTACCATACAAATTATAATATAATAATTTACCATACAGATTATAATAAAATAATTTACCATACTATCTAAAGGTTGCATGTTCTAAATTTGCTTTTCAACGTGCGGTATATATTCATAAGTCATGGTTTATTAATATACATCGAAGAGATTTTCAAGACATTGAATTATTATTTTGGGTAATAATTATCATAGAAACCTCATTCTAGCTTTGAAGTACTTCTTTCTTAATTTTGTATTAGCAAATATAATTAAACACTCAACATTTTATTGGTGTGGAATCATACATATCCAAAATAAGAATTTGCACGCTTCTTTTCTGACACGCTTCTATTGCCTTGACTGGTAACTTCCTGACATTGTATGTAAATCTTGCAACATTTCTAGTTATGATATCGATTTGAAACTTTGGAAACTTATACAATTATAGAGTGTCATCGAACTGGCATGATGATGGTAGAGGGATGGGAACATAGAAACTTCTCACTGGTTAGCAGTAAATCTGTGGAGTTTGTGCACATTTGACTTGTTTCAATGAGCATTTTGGCATTGTAACTAGGAAGATCTAATGATGGAAAAAGTAGATGTTCATCGAAACTTCAATGGTTAATAGATTATCGAGTGTCATCGAACTGGCACGATGATGGTAGAGGGATGGGCACACAGAAACTTCTCACTGGTTAGCAGTAAACCTGTCAGGTTTGGGCACATTTGACTTGTTTCAATGAGCATTTTGGCATTGTAACTAGGAAGATCTAATGATGGAAAAGAATGTTTTCATCGAAACTTCAATGGTTAATAGAAAACTCATCGAGTTAGGGTTGGTATGATTTATCTTACGAACCACAACTCTATGAGTTGGTTACGCGTTTCTTTGGTTGCACACATTTATTTTTAGTCTTTTTTATCTATACATTTGACTTATTCAATATATATCAATATATCAATCACAATATATCAATGCATGCTGGATGATATTTAATTTTGTCCATCTTGAGAAAGGTAAAGTATAATTGAATTAAGAAACATTAACATGATAAGGTTATTATCGGAAACGCCATTGACCGTAGCACGGATGATGTCACCATATTTGGAGGTGTGTTTTGGGGGGTGATTCAAAATATTGTTTTGCGTATCTACATATAGTTCACATTATTTTTCTAACAGGATGTGGAGTAAGAAAATGTGTTTCCTGATAGTGTTTGTTCTTGTTTTCTATTTCGTATAGATAATGATGTTATAGAAAATGTTATGTACTCAAGAAGAATTCAGTAATACCTCATTTTTTTTAAATCGAAACGGGTATTGCGGCGTTAAATGAATGTAAGTTCAATCATTTATACCTATCTAAATACATACATGAATTCATGTATATTTATATACATATATACGAACATATCCGTAATATTATTCTCTTTTGGCTTCACCCTAGTCAATTCGTTATGCTTTAAATAATGAAAAAGTTAATTATGTACATATTTAACGTCTTTTTTATTTTATGATTATATTAAAACAAGTCAAACTAATCCAAATACGATGGGTTTACTGCTCATTTATAAGTGGTTCCTGTCACCATTTCCCTTCCATCATCAGACTTGACCAAGAACTCGTCGATATAAGTGTATAACTCGATGAATTTGATTCTAACTATTGAGGAGTTCTCTCATCATTTTCTGGTTCCATGATAAATTCAGGCGACCATCTGTGACTAAAATACGTGTTAAGAAGAGGCAAATAATTTCAAATACTGTTTAAATGTTTTCAGGAGGATTTCTACTCTCATCCGTTCAGGAGTTCCTTAGAATATCTCAGCAGAGTATTATCAGTTCCAGACCGGGTTTATAAGGAATAATCTGGGTAATATGTCTGCTATTAAAAAAAAAGAATTTTCACAATCGTCTGTGCAGCAAAAACTTATCAGTAAACATACATAAATTATAAAAAATATACGTGTCAAATAGTGAATATTCGCCTTTTCCTAAAATAGCATAAAAAACCATTATGGGCTATAAGTGACACAAAAACACAGTTATCCATAACGTTTTTAAATTAAAATGACTATTTCCCGTCAAGTTTAAAAAAAATGTAAGAAATATGTTATGTAATTTTTAATAAGTTGCTTTCCTTTATTGGATAAAAAATATATTATGATTTATTTTACGTTCCTTAAATTACGACTGTCATCAGTAAAAAATATGTCGCGAATTTTGCAATATCTCATTCAACAAAATTCAAACTAATTACGTATAGAGTACGTTAATTTTGAACGCTAACATAACAATGTAATCCCACTCAAGTAATTCTAAAGTCAGTCTACCGCTGATAACGCAGCTCAAGTTCATTCATAGCAATTTTATTCCAACAAATATAAAGACGCAACTATACGCCCACTATCAAGATCAAACTGAATATCAGCGGAGGCCACAATATTCTGCAAGCAGACCAAGCAACGATGAAGATGTTATCTCAAAATATGCTTTCACAGTAAAGGCTTGGGGGAAATGCAAAGGGTATTTATGGGAAAAAGAATCAAGATACCTCTATTAACGTTATGCCTGTGGAGATCCCATCGGACTCATTGCGACGAGTCGGCACAGGCTGCGCGTCATCCCGCTTTAAACTGTCGTGAGGAACCTCTTTGTTAAATAAATGCTGTACTATTGACTTGTTTACTCCACGTTGCTTAGGGATAGCAGTTCTTCATTAATAAATATATATATACATATATATATATATATATATATATGTATGTGTGTATATATATATATATATACACACACACACATATATTTATATATATATATATACACAACTAAAATGAAAGAATATTTTTGTTACATGACGCGAGTTAGCCTGTTGCTCAGCCAGACCTGAAGATCCATACTTGACTAGGTTATAACATTCAGGAGTATACCATCATATGCCATCATATGTTTTTAATACATCAGAATATTTGTAGCTTTTAAATATGTTTGAAATTCACATCTTATTCGTTGACAAGATCAGAATGTTTCTCTAGATTGCAACGAGTACAAAACACATAAATTTCTCATCACATTGGGATTCTTGTATTACTCGTTTGCGATATCGCAACTCCTACCTATGTATTTCACCATTCTTTCCACATGTTACCAGTAACTACTTGATCATCAAAAATGTTATTTTACTTTATTTTTTACATAACACTTCAATTGAAAATAATTTTTGAAAAATTACATGACACCCTCGGAACTTTAAATATAATTATCAATCGTTTTTAAATGACTTCAAAAAAGAGAATGTTCTCAGTTTAGCTGTATTTTGTTTTGTTTTTATATTTCCGGTATTTATTAAGCAATTTGGATGATTTTTTTTAATGCGAATATCCGCTGTCGTCTAGCGAAATTTTGGTTAAAATTTGATCACGGAAATTGAAGGTAACCCATAGAATGTCTCAATAATGTAAAGCCCACGTGCTGTGTGGCTTTTTGATAATATAGCTATAATGATAATCAAATAGCAGTAATTATCAAAGTAAATAGTAGGTAAATATGCACAGGTATATACAAAAGCGTGAATCAACTAACATATTAGCACGAAGATATGTAAGTAAATAAGCATAAATATAAATAAATGCATGAAGTAACAATTAAATTAGTACATATATAGTAGTATATACAGTATGAAGAACCGACTAGTGTGAAGCTAGAAGTGGGAATGTGACTTATATATCTATATATATATATATGTATATGTATAAACATAGGTATGTATGTAGCTATATATATATAGATATATTTCGGTTTATTAAATACCACAAAAGTCGGTTTCGATTTCAATAAATAAAGATATTCAATAATCTTTGTAAAATCATGACATTCTGGGTAACGTAGGATATTATATGCACTTAAAATGGGAAAATAAGTTTTTAACAGAGAAATTACACCGACTTCAAGCAACCAATTAATATGAAGCGCACTGAACAGTATAAAATAATGAAAATACGAGTTTTGCAACACAACATCGTTTCCGAACACAAGTAAATTTGTAAAATACTCCTACCGCTAAAATTTTTTAGAATCAGTGCCAAATGAAATGTAACACTCATCTGTTGGCATAAGTATGCATATAGAGGATAATGAAAGAGAAGAGTCGACTGGGCACCAATTCCAAATTATTTTTGATTTGCAAAAGTATTAAAAATTACTTTTATCTTTTTAGCAGTAGTTTCGAAATTTATTTATGTTTGGAAATTATATATTGTCGCAAAAGTTCAAACTAAGTACTAGTATTTTCATTGTTTTGTACTTTTCAATGCCCTTATTGTTCGGTGGTTATTTGGAGTAGGCTTTAAAATATTTTATTTAGTAAGTAGTTATTTCACAAGTCATTTTGTCTATAATAAATATACCGTGTTTGAAAATCTGTTTCATCGAAAAATGAACATTTCCAAGACGTTTTTTAGTATTCAGTATTAACTATTTCAGTAATTTAATAATCACCAGGTTCCTTAAACGATTTGCTGATATTGTCTTCTATATTTGACAACAGCAGACGCACTTTACTAGGAATATGATATTTTTAGGGATCCTTTAGTGGCATTTAAATGTTTATCATAACTGATAAACATTTTTGTGGTATTTAAATGTTTATCTGAACTGAATTAAACTTGAGTTGTCTTCAAAATTACTATTTTGTCGTTTTAGAAAGTAATCAAGTTTAATTCAGTTCTGTCATATATGTATGTATATTGTAATCGGATTATTGTTGAAAACGTGCATTCAAATATTAATTCAACAAACCCACTAATACCTGGGACATAAGACAGCCATCGCGTTAGAAAAATCTTGAAAGTTTAAAAATAATAGCCTTGGATATGAGATATTCATGGTTGTTTTTAATAAAAGTATTACTTGAAGATAATAAATTAATATACAATATCATGTTTTAATAATTTTATTCCGGACTATTTAGAAAATGCTAACTAAACCAATAATTATGGAAAAAAAACATGGTTGGTAGAATCTGGGTAGGAGATTATAGAAAAATTACAGTGATTTTCCTAAGTCGAAATGGTTTTCGAGGAATTCATTATTTGTTTACGCCTGTCAAAGATGTGTTTGGAATTAGGGTGAAAAATAATAATGTTTAGTAGCAACACTTTATAGTTTGAAATGTATAAATTTGCATACATACAGTATTACATACATATTGTATGGAACACTCGTAATGGGAGCTCAAGTCTAATTTGAAAGATGTGTTGTTTATATACAAAACATTTTGTCTATATCTAAAACGTTCTTTCATTTTTATACAAATTGAGATTATGATGTGTTACAATTTATTTACACGACAGTAAATAAACATCACGTAACCTGTCGAACCTTATCCTAATTCCAGGCGAAATTCCACTAGCCAAGCAGAAAAAGCGCGAGTCATCGCAGCAGACGACGCTAATGACGACAACCTGTAACGTGATGAGACGACATGCGGTCGCGAATCCGCAACATTATAATAAAGCCAACCCACTCCGGCCCTCGATAGTAGATACGACGGCGAGTCCTGTATCCAGCCTATCTGCCTCGAGTCATAAATCAAAGTTGAACCAAAAACTTTTCATCATAATGAACTTGTACCGTGCAACTTCACCTCGGCGGTTCAAGTTTCCGCGCGTGTTTATTAGTCGCTCCGAATATTTAAGAGCGTTCAGTTTGTTGAACCTTACGGACCGTGAGCAACTTACCTTGGAATCTTTCGCTTCAGTTGTAAGACTAGACGAAAAAGGGAAACTGGAGATTGCTTCTCGATAATCCGATCAAGTTATATCATAATTTTTCTTTTTACCAGAATATGCTGTTCAGTCTCCTTTTAACTTCTACACGAGAGTTTTGGATGCCTGTATGAGATATGTTTTTACGAGATTAAACTTAACGAGAGGCGTAAAATATTTAAAATAAAAATACATGCCCATTATACAAGCACACTTTGGTTCAAGTAACCATTACACAGTTTAATCGGAAAAAAATCGAAGTTGTATTCGAAGTTTGTTTCTTTCTAAGATTTTGTTTTTTCCGTTAGGTTTAGAGTAAGAGTAAGTAAAGAATATTTTGCCGATAAAGTTGTTATGTAATGTTTTACTAATCTAATCTGACAGATAAGGGGTTAGCATCGTAAATAGAGGCAAATCGAGAAAGTGAAATATAATTAGTCGAACTCCTAAAATTAAATAAAGTATTACTGGTGTTTGTTATTTGTATGGATGAACTTTGTGAGTTACATCGTTCGGAAAAATAGATCTCAATATAATCTTAACAAACCTCATTGGATCTTTTTGTTCCACACATATTTTCAATCTCTTCCCGCTTTTTTCTACTAACTTTATCAAAAAATAAAGAATACGATATTCTGATCTAATACTTTATATTTTAGCCCATAATTGTTCTATTAACCAATTAAATATTATTTTCAGTACGCGTGACTAATATAGATAACATGTTTTTTAGATTCCGTACCTCAAAAGGAAAAAAATTAACCCTTATATGATCATCTCGTTGCCCACTTGTCTTTTAAAACCCTATTTCGTGTTAAGTTGAAATTCAATATATCAAATATTTAAGTCCACGTTTTTTTAAAGCTCGAAAAAAAACAAGTTTCTGAGTCAATGAAATCAAGAAGAATTGTAAAAATGCAGCCCCATTTATGCCGCATATGTTGTCACTCGCAAATACATCAAAACCTACAGGGTACTTTCCGTTGACCTAGAATGATGAAATTTGGAAGAATTCAAGAAGCAAGGTCTTACAGAACAAGTAAAGGAAAAAATCCAAAAATCGTTCATTTGAAGTTACTTTACATACATTTTTTTTTAAATATCCGCCTGTGAAAGATATAGCGAAAAATATATTTTCTTTCTAAAATATTGGAATTTATTAAATAGTTTAATAGGAAAACTATGTATAATTAAATGTTTATAAATACCTAAATATATATGGAATGTGGAAGTGAAAGTCCCACTTGTGTGTAACAAGTTTTTTTTCTTTATTTTCCGTTTCACGCTTTAATATATATATATATATATATATATATATATATATATATATATATATATATATATATATATATATATATATAAAACACATGCGGTCGATTCATCAGTATTATAATATGCAATTACGAAATTAAGTTTCGATCCATTTAATTACTCATTCACAGTTGAATTGATATATTTTAGGCAGTTATTCTTCTCGAGTCAATAAAGTTAAATCATATAATAAAATATACATACAAATAAATGCACTTAAGTACTTCATATAAAATATAAGTATAAATGCCACTCCACGGCGAGTACCCGGAAAAGGGGATACGTCTTAAATTCCCCGGAAGAATACTTAACAAATAATTACTGGCAATTTAAGGAATAATACAAAAAAATAAATTGAAAAACTTTTCCGCGATAAGTGCCGCACTTGCGGGCGCGTACCTTTCATCCGTAATATTATATTCATATTATAAATACAACGAATATTAATCAGGGGCCTGAAAAACAGCCATTTGTAAAATACACAAAAAGCATATCAATGTAAATGCGCGCGAGGATTGCCTTGATTTCGGCGGGGAAAGGAAAATATTATTTAAAAATAAAACAGATTGAAACTTTTCGGAATTTGATGTAAGTATGCGCGCGGCGTAACCGGCATTAGCAATAGATTCAAATTATGCGCGAGCACGACCTCGTAAAAGTTCTCTTTTTATAAAAGTACCTACTTGGGGAGCAATGGCGAAATATATTTCATTTTTACCAACTAATGTAGGTATCTGTCGGTACGCCCGGCCGGGCAGCCGAATGGCGCGGTCGTTTACTTGTTAAATTATATCGTGAAATTGCACGATTCACAGTTCACTACACCTATAATCATAGGGACTTATATAATAATCACTTATTTTACGCATATGCGATTGTGCATTTTAGTTTATTTACAGAAATATTTGCAATATTCTACGTGTGCCGAGTGTTATGAGCGAGGTCCAACTTATTATGTTGTAATTATTTAATGATAAAGATCTTAATATTTTAGAATTCCGTAGTTTGACACGGTACCCTAATAATTTGATAAAGTCCACCTGTGTAATATTATAAGAAATGTATAATTACACACGGAATTATAAATTGTTGTTTTTGAAATTTTCACTTTATTCGTGCCATAAAACTTCACATTTAACTACACGTATAATCATAGGGATTTATAGAATAAACACTTATTTTACGCATATGCGATTGTGCATTTTAGTTTATTTACAGAAATATTTGCAATATTCTACGTGTGCCGAGTGTTATGAGCGAGGTCCTACTTATTATGTTGTAATGATTTAATGATAAAGATCTTAATATTTTAGAATTCTGTAGTTTGACAAGGTACTCTTATAATTTGATAAAGTCCACCTGTGTAATATTATAAGAAATGTATAATTACACATGGAATTATAAATTGTTGAGTTTTTGAAATTTTCCCTTTATTCGTGCCATAAAACTTCATATTTTGTCGACTTTCAAGATTATAGGTCGGCTGGAAGTACCCTATAGGTTTTGATGGGATAAATAACAAAAAATACGCTAAAAATACCTTATCTTTTTGTTGAAAAAAAAAACTCGAAAATTTAAAATTTTAGAAATATAGGGCTAAAGACCTCAGTACACGATATTATTATCATATTGATACCTTAAACAGTTTCTGAGAAAAACCGGTCGACGGTTCGACAACAATGTGATTCTATAAAGATTATTTTTTTTATTTTGAGGAACGGAACGTTAGTAAAAATTAGAATGGCTTATAATTTTGGTATTCTAAATTTTTAGATAATTTTAAAATTTGATTGTTTACAGTTAAATGAAACTATGTGATGTATTATTTCTACTTTCTTTAAGTTCTTTACCACGACCTAGGTTATTAGCAAAGATCTTTGCAAATTGTCAACCTGAAGATGTTTTAATACAACGAAACCTAGGTCTTGGTAAAGCATTTTAATAAAGTAGAAATAATACTACATCACATAGTTTCATTTAATTGTGAATAATGAATTTCTACAAAATTAACGCCAAATATGTTCGATATTTAAAATTTGACTTAAAAACAAAAAAGGATTTAAAATAATTTTTAAACAGTTCTATTATTCCGACGTTCCAGTGGAGAATTGTCTTCTGATGATCCCGATAAAGATAATTAGAACTTGTAGTATATTACGATTTAAATTTAAACAAAACATTAAAATATACTTTTTTAAATTCCCTTTTGTCTCCGAGCACAAAGAAGCGGTTAAACCGACAACCTAAATCGACTTCCTGCAAGCGGAATCCAATTCCGCCAAGAGGAACTCGACGACGACAGCAGCTTATGCAATAATAATTTCGCCGGCATGCAAAAGAAAGCTCTTAAAGCGACCAGCATCGCGCAGACATCCGCCGGCGTATAAATGGCACCGTGGCCGCTGCAGGAGGTCGTGAGCGCCGCGAGATGACTCGGCAAACATTTGCTCGCAGCATCGCCCCGCAGACGTCTCCGCCACGCTTAGTCAATGTTTACCCGTCTCCAAATTGACACAATTCGTAAACCGACACGTTATTAATAACGTGATTATTGTGCGAGAAGTTGCGACATGTGTGCATACATGATTTCGTGATTGCTCTTAATGCTGAGCAACATGTTGCAGGCGATCGTAAAGGTAGTTCTTTGCATTAAAATTTGATGTACGAGAATTAGGCTTCATATTAAACATCTAAATGTACAATGTACGATGATGAAAAATGATGCTAATCTGATGCATTACCTTAATCAATCTACGTTACATTCCATTATTTTAATGAAAAAGAGAAATTAACTGGATAATGTGGAAATTTACGATATTGAAAATTTTTCCAAGGTAGCAGACATGTGCAGAAAGATTATTTCATAAAAAAAAGTTAAAATGAAGGAAATTAATTTATATTATTGCTTTAATTTTAAATAATATGACAAGAAATTATGTTTAAATTGTAGTTTTATTAATTCAAATATGAACAGATTGATCAATATATTTATCATGTAAAATGTACAAATAAATATTGTTGTTTCATTCGGAAAATAAAAGGACAGTGCAGCGTCATGGCTGATTTAATATTTTAAGGTAATTTACGTTATGATTGATATTGCGTGTCATACAATTAATTTGTATGGTAAACGAAAGTTTCTTCACCAGGTAATAAAGATAGGTTTGATAGAGATAAATTTAAAAAAAACGGACGTCTAATTTAATTTATTCGTTTTATATTCTATTACTTCAATGAAAAATATTATCGAATTTGAAAAGGTAGAAATTTCCAATTTTTGGAAAGCTAATAGAAATTTTGTGAAAAAAGTCAAAGTTTTAAATAAGGATAATTTATTTTTATTATTACTTTTATTTTAAACAAATTAACAGGTAAATAATGTCATGCTTCATGGCTTAAATTAAAAAGATAATTAAATTTTATAACGTAGAAATTTACGATATGAGAAAAGTTTCATAGATAATATGGATAAAGTGCATGTAGTTTTATTTTTTAAAAATAAGAGTTTATTTTAAATAAATTGACCGGCAAATATTTTAATATTTTTATTGGATTAATAAAAATACTTGTCTCATATAAAATTGAAAAAAAACATTGCTTTCCACAACGCATATTGTAAAGAGATGAGTACAAAATAAGAGTAAATTTAATAGTTTAAGTTAATTTAAGTTTATAATTAAAGATGAATGTGATATGATCGAAATTTAAGATAAACAGAAGTTTCTTCGTTACGTAGTGACTGTAGGTCTGATGGTAATAAAATAAAAAAAACCGGCAACTAATTTAATTAATCTGCTTTAAATTACATTATTTTAATGAAGAAGTAAAGATATTTAAAAAAATGTTAAAAAATTCATTGTGGAAATTTACCATATTAGAAAAGTTCAAAGATAGGAGATATGTGTGGATAGGTTATTTTATGAAAAAGAAAACGATTAAAATGAGTTCAGTTCATTTTTGTTATTACTTTAATAATTTGCCAGGAAAATAATTTTCGTAGTTTTATTAATTCATACTTAAATATATTGATGAATATATTTCTCACTTAAAACGGAAAAAGAAACATTGCTGTCCATGTCATAAATTGAAGAAAAAATTATAGAGAGAATGAAGACAAAATGAAAACGTTTGAAAATTATAAAACCGATTTGAGTTCACAATTAAAGGAAAATACGTAATATAGTATTATTTCTACTTTATTTAAATTCTTTACCACGACCTAGGTTTCGTTGTATTATAATATCTTCAGGTGGGATATTAGCAAATATATGTTAGTGTATTTAATTGTGAATAATGAATTTCTACAAAATTAACGCCAAATATATCCAATTTGAGTTTTTACATGGTCTAGGAATTACATTAACATTGCTGGAATTAAATACTAGAATAGCAATTTCGGCAGTAATAAAGCTAAATTTGGAGACTTAGTGGTATAAGAATTAAACATTTTTAATATAACAGTTATCGTAGCAGACAGTGTTGAACAGGAAACTGAAGTTGATACAAAAGTCTGAGATATTTCATACATGCATTATTCAGTGGTTTTAATATATCATTAATGCTGGTTTAAAAGACAGTAACCAACAAAATTAACGCATTTTATTTTTAGATATCCAAAAAAGCAATTGAAATTGAAAATAATATCGATCCTTATAAATATTAAATAATTTCAACATCGTTAATTAGTCTCGTTAAAGCGGTTTATACTATTGTCATTCTCTGGCTATGTCGCAAACTCTCTGTGTCTATTCACCAATGAAGGATACGCCGAGCATATTCTATTACCAGAAATATAATTTGATTTTCTATGTATTTTTACAGGGAACCTATGCATAATATTAAGGTAAAGAGAAGATTTATTTCTAAAATTTAAAACTATTTGTTAGAAATGTCAAGAAATAGTACTGCAATGGCATGAACATAAGGCATTAAGAGAATACTTGTTTTACCAAATACTGAGGTGTTGATTATCTCTCAAAACATATTGTGAAATAGTTTGAAATAGTTTAATCTAATTGTCAATCGTAGCTTCTTATACGTAGTTCTATTTTCGAAGGTTCTTTGAGAAGGTTCTTTTTCGTTTTCAATAATAAATGATTCGGTTTTGTGTGTCGTGTTGATAATATGGTACAAATAGGCACATGAGGTTTCTGGACACATGGTTACTACAAGTTGCTTATTTAATTAAAGTAATATATTTTATTCGAAACTTCTTTTATAAGTTTGTCCAGGGAAGTGTCGGCCAAAGAAAGATGCTATTCGTTGACTATAAAGGAATAAAATGTTGAAATAAAACGTAAAACACGCCCCTTTTCTAATTTAGTGCAAAAAATATAACGAATAACTCTTTTTAACACATCCAATTCTTGCCTGGAGCGCCGTACTTACTCGGGCAGTTAGATGACTTCGCAGCTGTTTGCGGGTTATTCCCCTGAGTAGCGTTGAATAATGTGCGCAAGTATCGTATGTACGAAAAATACGAAAAATAATTATGAATATTATTTTTAATTTACTGAAAAAAGCCATCTTTTAAATTTAATTTTAACGACAATTGACTATTTTTCAGTCAACGACTAACCTTTTTCTTTGTCCGGAATTTATTCCCGGATACCGTGTGTATATTGAGTATCCTAAATTATGTTGTATATTTTTTTCTTGTATCTAAATTAATTCTCATTGAAACTCGTTATGGTCGATGCTAACAACGCTCGTGTTAAACATACCATTATGAACTACATACTACTTTATACAAAAAAACACTATTAATGGATGAAGTACATAATCTAATATACTATGATATGAAATATAAAATTGCTTAAGAACCTGCTAAGCTAATTGCTAAGCAGGTTCTTAAAAAAACCTGCTAAAGTTTTAGATAAATGCCTAACCAGACCTCCTTTGGCGTTGAGTAACGTTATGTCTTTTAATACTCTATTTGCTTATGGTGTTATCTTTTGCAATATTATAATAGAATGTAACATCTATAAAGAATGTTATTAACTGAAGATAATTTATAATATATATTTCTTGACGAAATTTTAAAATAAGTCCGTTATGACCATTTCTAATATTGTAACTTAAAATGTTATGAAATTCATTTTTCATCAATTAAAACTCGGCTTCTAATTTAAATTGTAGTCGGAAGAATTAAATTTTTATACACGCAAAAATACCAAAATACTGTAGTTTCATATCAAACATATCTGCCGAAAGGAATTCTCAGAAAGGTTTTTCTATAATTGATGCGAGCAATGGCGGCTTGTTGCGGACCATTACTTTGGATGTGGATATACAACATGAACTTGGTTAATGAAATGCAACTAACGAATGGATTTTGTGGGTGAGTCATGGAGAAAATTCACTTGAAACATAGTTTTTTGCATATTCCATGCAAAATAATATATAAAGTTTCATAATGTTCTACGAGGGTAAGTGAAATGAGGAGAAAATAAAAGATAGAAAAAATAAAGCAATGAATTGCTGATAGCCAATTCCATTCACGTTTACGTTAAAGTGTGAGTTTTCAAAAGTAAAAAAGCATCTTTATAGGTATTTCCTTAAGTTTAGGATCTGGTTTAAAGATTTATGCACATTTTCAGGGTTCAATATTACAAAAGAAGAAATGGAAACCTCATAAGATAACTCACGTATCTGTCTGTCCGTCTCTCACAGCCGTTTTTTTTTCAGAAACGCCTTGACGCGGAAAATTCAAATTTGACACAAATAATAAAATACTAGCGTGACCCGTGCGAAGTCTTCGCATTATAAATTATTCAACTCAATTTAATAAATCAAAATTGATTGCAGGTATTCAATTCATTTCTAATTTTGCACACTGCTTATTACGTTTTTATTCCATTATGAAGCTCAGATGACAGATCAAACAAATATTTTACTAAAATTGACATATAGAGGCGCAAGTATCAAAAGCATTGAGCTAAAGCGCCACTTTATTTATACGTGAGTGGATTTGAAATTAAACAAAAATTTTACCGACCGTCAATCATATTGACGTTGAGCCGTTAGATGGCAGCATTGCTGTTTTGTGTATATAATTTTAATAATTAATTAATTTGCAAAAACAATAGCAATAATAAATTTTTTAGTTGTGGATGCCGGTAGAGCAAGCAATTATCTATAAAATGATATATAATTTATGTGGATTAGTTGTGAGGTTTTTTCTAAAAAGGGAGAGTAACATATTAACCTTAGGGTATTAATATATATGATGATGATGATGATGATATGATGATGATGATGATATGATCATCAAAAAATATTTCTATGAAAATTTTATGGAAGGGGCTAATAATTTATAAATTTATGTACTTCAATTTGTATCTCTAATACACACGAAGAACTTATTACTACGAGAGCAATCTCTTACAACAAACCAGAAAATAAGTTCAGCCACGTCCGATGAGTGATCGAGAATCGAACACAGATTACCGCAGTGTCGAAAGCTATATGTCTTGTGATCAACCAATCACCAAACGCTGGCGGTTAATTAAGTACCCGGAAGATCTTTTGAAAATTTTATACATAGTGTAGGGTACTTCATGAAAGAAATGGTTATAAGGGTTTCAGAAATATTTAAAAAAAAAAATGAATGGACCCGTACAAAATCACTCAAGAGTACGTCCGTCTATATATCTATAACATTCGTTTTTCTACGAAATTATTTGGCGCAGTCACTATAAACACGTAACAGGTTTCGAGGAGCTTTCTTAAAGTTTATTAGAAAATGTTTAATTTCTATGATTAATTTTATGCAAAGTTATTATTTCACGTTAAAAAAATTAAATTTTCACTACACATTTTCACGTCACAAAAGTTATTATTTTACGTAAACATTTTATAAACGTCATCTCGTAAACATTTCATAACATTTCCACGTTATATTTTCACGTCACAAAAGTTATTATTTCACGTAAACTAATATCACGTAAATTATGTATATTATGTAACACATGCAGATTACTTAAATTACATAGTTTTAGAGAAATTCACGATGCTTTACCCTTACGAAAATTATCCTAAGCAATATATTTACATATGGTCAATAGCATTTGTTAATAGTTTAATAAAATATCACATATCCTTTAATATTTAAATCTTAATACAAAACTAATTGCGTAAGAAATCGTCACTTAATACCTTTTTAAAAATTTCTTTATTTGACCAACCATTCTTGGTTTACATAAATATTTTATTTTGTAATTTTTTGACATTTCTTCTTTTCAACAAGGAATTTTGTGTTAATGTAAATTACAAAACTTTTAGAAAGAAAACGTTACAAAAATCACCAAATAAGTATAAAACCACTAAATAGTAATATCTCAATTAAAACATTTTTACCACGGTCATCTAGACTAACGCTTCTCAAACATTAGACATAAAACAATTTACACATTGTGAAGCTCTACAAAGACAAATTATTTTGGCAACGCAT
Source organism: Druceiella hillmani (assembly GCA_039881145.1). Classification (NCBI taxonomy): domain Eukaryota; kingdom Metazoa; phylum Arthropoda; class Insecta; order Lepidoptera; family Hepialidae; genus Druceiella; species Druceiella hillmani. The sequence continues at coordinate 1,550,671 of JAYKKI010000014.1, forward strand.
GCGCCCGTAGTTGCACAATTACTTTGCGACCCCCTTGATACATCAACGCAACTCCCTTGGGCATCACGACCCCTACTTTGAGAAACAATAGTCTAGACATATTTGTTTATGACCCACGATAATCCTGATGGGGAATTTAAAGACTCAGTACCTTGTTTCTTAGTGACTCGGATTACATATGTGTGGTAGTGACGCAATTCAATTTTAAACGTCATGAGGTGTCTATTTGATGCAAACCTTGATTTCAAATTGTGTCTTCGTGTCTTCTTTCAAGACGAACCATTTACTATTTTAAATTTTTTGTCTGACTTTATTTTTGTTACTTTCCTAAAGCGGTTCATATACTGAGAAAAACATCTAGTAAGATTGTATCTTGTAGGCAATACGAAGGTTTCAAATATTAGTATTATTTACAAATACTTTTTCAAATATTAGTATTATTTACAAATACTTTTTCAAATATTATTATAGTATTATTTGCAAGACATAATTGTCGTTATATAAATATACTGCTTAGTTAGTTATGTTTTATCCACACGTCTTTCGATGTGATATTTGAAATTAAACAAAATCGTAAACTAAAAATATCCACACAAATATTTTTGTATGTTAAGTATTGACATTTGTATAAGCCGATTAATGTGCTTTATCACTATGATAAATTTCAAATTTTTGCATGAAACGATTTCCAAGAAAAACGATCGTGACAGGTGAATTTATAGAATCGCAAGTGATCTTATAGGGATTCCGATTTTCCTTTTCCGGTATAGAATACTAAAAGACTTCATCATTTTCGGCACAGAATACTAAAAGAAGAAGAATGAAAAACTATAATTAATACATTTTTCAAAATACACGCAAAGTGAAGCAAGGCAATAATAATGTTAATGACTGGTAGATTAAATACAAAATTTACAATTAAATTAAACTAACTACGTAATGTAGTGTTATTTCTACTTTATTAAATTTCTTTCGTAGTTCATTTAATTGTGAATAATGAATTTCTTCAAAATTAACGCCAAATATATTCAATAAATTCAAAATCTAATTACTGTATTTTTTATGGTTTAATGTTATAAAATTTAATTCATATTTACGCGACAGAGACCGTATATTATAAGTAACAAACAAAAAAAAATAGTACCTCATAAAACTATTATTTCATTAATATAAAGTAATACACAGAGAAGCTTTAAACTTCTAGCCTGTAGCGGCGTCATGCATTAGTTATGTTTAATAAACGAGATAAATTGACAGGCCGAGATGTAATCAATCATACATCTCGCAAAGTTGAGCCGCCATCCGGGCGAGTTCACAGATTATAAATGCACAAATTCACAATTTCTTTACCGGCCTCTCAATAAGTAAACAGGTATAAAGCGCGCCGCAAAGTTGACCGGCTACTAACTCATGAACTACCGTTTCCGGGTCGCCTTAATTACGGAAGCCTACAACTTCTTAATTACGCGGGCTCTACGCGGGCGCTCCCGCCCGGCCGACGGGCCGGCAGCTACTAAGATATTTATAAAATAAGGACACTAACTCATTATTAGTTACATGACAGCGGAATTAATAAAATAATGCTAATACGGCTTCCGGGGCCGGATGAGGCGCTGCGGTACAGTCGAGAACAATAAAGTCGACTGGCGCGCCTCTAACGTGCACAAAAGTAGCTAGCAATTCACTATTCGTTCCCGTGAGTGACATTAAGTCAATTACACCTGCGGTACCCTTTCGTTCCCCGCGCGCTCCGCCTAGCAGTGAATCTATTGTGCCTACGCTTTGTCTAGCTGACTGCGCGCTGCGGGCGCTCATACGTGCCGACGGCTCCCGCTACACGCGAGGCCAAATTAATACTTATTAAAATGTTTCGTATGGATCGTTAGCCTTATCTGACGTCATTAAGTTGCATTAGGGTAGTGTTTTAATTCGATCGGGGCATTTCTTTGGGATGCTGCATTTACTATTTAATATTTAAGAGAATAAGGGAGAAGAAAAAATCGAAACATTCGGTTTAGTGCTTAATTTTATATTAGATAAGTACAACTTTACATCAAAAGCAATTACAAGACCATAAAGTATATATATATAATATGTAATTTTATTAATAAATAGTGATCTTTATGACATTTTGAACGCAGCGTCCATCAAATTTTACTTTTTTCCAACCTTCAAATTTGTTTTTTTTTTAATTTAATTTTTTTGAACTTCCGTACTTATATATAAATAGAAGAATCCAGTTATAAATTCCCATAGAAAGGAGAACAAACACTTTATAAAATCACGGGTTTCTGTCCATCGGTCCCTTTAAAATTTGATATAGAAATAAAACATATTAATTCACAAATATCTTAATAGCAAATACGTAACAATGTTTTCATGAAAATTTTAAGGTCGGTAGTTTTAAGTTCTCGACAAATTATTTTTTTTAATTCCATATGTAGTGAAACCATATCCGGTTTAAAATGGCTAATATTAAGGACCACAAATATACTTTTTCATAAATTTAGATAGTATATCTTCAGGGGTTTAGAGAAAAATATGCAAAAATAATATTGCCTCCCTTATTTCCAGCTTCTTTCTTTTCTAGTCAGCTAAAATTATACCTTCGCGAAGGTTGTGAGAAAATTGTAGCGATTATTGTAGACCTTATTATTTTCAAAATATGTTATATGATTATCACCATATTTTTTCGCATGTGTTTAAGTTATAGCCGGTAATATATTTACGTCATAAAATTTAATATTTTAAAATAAACAATTTTTTGACAAAGATATTATGCATTAAATATTTATATGTACTTAAAACGTGTACGGAATTCTCGCAGTGCGAATTCTAATCGTGGTTGATAAGTTTTATTTTTATTAATATTTGGTTTTTGTTTGTAGAAATAAAAACAAAGGTTACTTTGCAGAATATCCCTTAAATATTATTTCAAGGCAGCATCTTATGGTTTATCTAGTTGACATTCACTCTGCCTATCCCTAAGTAGATTATATGTGTGTATATATATATATATATATATATATATATATATATATATATATATATATATATATATTTATATGTATAAATATATAATTTAAATTATTAGATATGCAATTTTATTATTATTTTACAACACTATTATCACATGAGCAAATTCGTAACAGTATTGCTTGCGTAATAAATATTTATATTTTTTCGTCTTATATAATAAATGATTTATATTGTTTATACTATATTCCTATTACAGAAGAACTTAACATTTAATTCATCCATTTTTTTTCAAGAAAAAAGCGAATATGTGCCGATTGAATTTGCACACAGACTGTTTTTTATCAGTATTTCCTAATCAACGAAAATTTTCACTTTATATTTTATAATTGTCTGATTTTTGTAGTTTCATTCCTTAAAAGGGAAAAACGGAACTCTTATAAGATAAATGACGTATTTGTTCATCCATCCCAGTCGTTTTTTACTGTAACCGTTTAACGTAAATACTTGAAGAAAAAAAACAGATCAATTAAGTACTCGAAAAATGTTTTATTTCTATTTATAGTGGGGGATATAGCTTGAAAGGACTAGTTACAAGACTCTAAACAATGTTTTTTTTCAATACTTGTTTGTGTAAGTACTTAAACTAATATGAAAAAAATATCGGATTTTCGAAACCCAAGAAAAGGTTGTAGGAAAATTAAAACGATGTTTCTAGATGTCGTAAATTTTCAAATATTTACCGTGTTTTAACTCCTATGAAAGATGTATTCATAGTAGGCTATACATTTACTTTCTTCAATACTCAAAGTCGATTTAGAACGTGGAAACTTGAAATTTGGCATAGTAATACATATTAATAATTAACAAATTTTGAACTAGCTATCTTTTAAAAATTGAATAAGAAATTAAGAGCGGGGTAAGTAAAGGTTTTTATAACATTCTTAAGTTGATATACCATATAAGATATAAGAGAAATACAAAAACATTTTTTCATAATTTTAAAATGCGCGTTTAAAAAGATGCTAAAAAAATACAAAATTACAATATTCTTCCCTCTCATCTTACTTGCAAAACTACGAAATAAAAAAAATATGAGGAAACCAGCGTTGGGAAATCTAATTAGGAAATTACAGGGAAACTATAGCTATTATCCCAGATCTTATAAATTTTTAAATATCCACCATGTTTTGCTCATGTGAAAGATGTTGTAAATAAATTAATATTTGTAATAGAATTGAAACATTACGTACATTTAAATGTTTATACACTTATGTGTCTACAAAATGTACGGAACCATCGTAGTGTTAGGTCCACTAGTGCCTGAGAATTTTTTTGTTGGGTTACATTAACAACTTTAAAACTGAAAGGTTTTTTGATTGCGTGGTTTTGCAAACAAACATAAACGTTTCATTTACATTATTTTTCTTTTCAAATCGCTTTGTAAGAACTTTTTTATTTTACATAAATAATAATAGAATTATAAACAAATTATTTACACTTTCAATTTCTAACTATTTTGCTCCTTCAAATATTATTACCGACTGCAAATATTCAGGTCTATTTTTGTATTAAATTTGGAAATAACAATTAAGAAACCTTGATATTCTGGTGATTTACTGACTAAGGAGAAAATAAGATAATAGGAGTTACAACATACACGTTTGATTATATTATAGATGGGCTATAAGAAGGAATATAAGGGAATATTTCCACGTTTGGTTATATTATAGACGGACTATAAGAGTGCGGCAAGTTCAACGACTTCACTTGCCACGATGTACTCGTTAAATATAGACGAAAATTCGCAAACGTCAAAAAGTTCGATCGACAGGTGAAGCCAAAATAATATTCAGCATTATTTGCATTACGGCTTCCAATCCTCGAGGGGAAATCTCTAAATTAATTTTGTAAAATCTAATTTTACGGAATCCCGACAAAGTCGCCGGTCCGATCGCTTCGACTCGAGGGCGCCGCGGCGGGTTTGTATCGGTCGCGACGGAAATTCGGCGGAAAATCAAATCAACAATCACAGAGGGCGAATTAAACGTTGTAATTTATTTAATTATACACGTAAGAACTTTTTTGTTCTATGAATATATTTCAAATTTATCAAACTTAATTGTCAAAATTCATATTGAAAAAATTGTATATTTTGCAGTCAATAACGTATAATGACAATTTTGAGCTGTATAATATTACCGAGGTATTTAAATATATTAAAAGTAGGATATCAAACGTTTAAAAACGTTAACGCAAAACCATAAATCAAATTATTCTTAGAGAAGTAGAATGAAGAACTTATGCCATGTTCGTGCCGTATTATGACAGTTACAATATCTGCCTACTCCATTTTGACTGTAAATAAATTGACAGCAAAGATAGATAAACAAAAGTTGTAGTAACATAGGTAATTTGATAATGTTATATTTCTTATTCTTGATATACCACAAACAGCCGTAGAAGACCCGATTGCTTTCAAGGGTTTTATTAATCTTCAAATTTGTTTGTGTTTAGCTAATCATGGGAAAATGTAATACATAGCAATAAAACAATGCTGGATTAACTTATGACGTAGAAGACATATAATTTTCCAAATGAAATGAAGCAGTCAGGTACTGAGAAACATAATTTGAATGTATACATGTATATATATATATATATATATATATATATATATATATATATATATATATGTGTGTGTGTGGGTGTGTGTAAATGTATTATACCTCACCATGCAAATATATAAATATGTTACTTAATACATCTTTCACAGACATAATAAATGTGTTATTTAAAATTAAATTCATTTTTGCAGTTGATTTAAATCATACTTAGCTTTTTTTATAGACACTCTTCCTTTCAATTTTGTTATATATGAGTATTATTCAGCTATTTTGAGTATTATTCAGCTATTTAACAGGTTTAGATGGCAGGATGTATGGACACATAAGTTTAACAAAAATGACCACTTTAAAAATTAATATTACAAATATCGAATATATTTGGCGTTGAGTTTGTAGATATGCATTATCACGTTATGAACACTTTTTCGATACAGGATTCCTTAATGAAAAATTAGGTCAGGTAATTTTGATTAACAAGTAAATGAAACTACGTGACATAGTGTTACCTCTACCTTATTCTCTCTTCAAATTTACCACCTGAATATGTTGTAATACAACAAAACCTTGGTCGTGGTAAATAATTTAAATAAAGTAGATATAATACTACATTACGTAGTTTCATTTAATTGTTAATAAAAATTAAGTGACTTAATATTTCATATATATATATATATATATATATATATATATATATATATATATATATATATATATATATGGTTATCAGAATTCTTCTAAAATGCAAGTTTTTTTTATTCTTACAGAAGTGTCAAGTATATTCATAAGTTTATAACTGTTTGATTGTCATAATGCACTTCTAGTAACTTGCATATATTATTTTCTTATTTAAATAAACACATTTTTGCAAGTCTTTGCCAATTAATACTGCAAATTGAAGATTTGGACACGTTCTTTACAAATTATAATTATAAAATAATATTAAAAGCAATCAGTCAAAAAATAAATATAATAAATACAAAATTAAAATATATTAATCGATCGTGACCAGTTCTTAAGCTCTACAATCGTTATGATTCAACAATATGCTAGAGAATAGTAACTAATATTCAGTACCATTTTCCTACCGCGTCTATGCGTCATAAAACTGTAAACTACCTTTGACTCGCATATAAACCCCAGACATAAAATGAAATCAAATCCAATACCGACAGTTTAACATCAAACAAATAAAGAATTATACTGGATCATGTTCAAGATTAAATTAAAACATTAGGATAATAATTATGTCACCTGAACATTTTAGTATTTGGATTATATAATAATATAAACACTGATTATGTATACTACTTTCATAAGTCAAAGATGACATAAATATTGTTCGCTTTATTATCAGTAAAGGATTCGAGTTCAGGATAATAAGAAGATTTACAAACAGTTTCAATTTGTGAAATATACCAAATTACTCCTTCATGTTACGCCTAAGTTGAAGTAAATAATTATTTTACGTATTTTTAAAACAAAAAAAAAACAGTTTATTCAAAAGAATCCAAAAAGTAAGTTAAATAAACCGAGTTTAGCAACAATCATTACTAATCCACAAACAGCAGGCGTCCAGACGAGAAGTCGACAACATTAAGATCTCGAAGGCAGTTAAGGGAAAGAACAAACGATTGAGATTATAATAAAGCTCGAATCCTGTCGTTTATCTATTCGCGTATAACATCGGCTAACGATGGATATAGGGGCTTCGAGCCGCCGTGAGCGTGCATAAAACGGAACAAGATTGTCGGACCTGCACATCCAAAATGTTCGGGGTGCCTTTTTACGGCCACATTTCGCGTACACATTAACTTTCATGCGCAGACAAAAAAAATATTTCATAAAATAATATGACGAAACTTTTACTTTTTCGATCCCATATTTTTATACATCTCCTAAAATTTTCCGATAAAGAATATTATCTTTCCTTTGAAAAAGTTTTGCGCGTCGCGTCGATACTTAGTCGAATGAGAGAAATTACTTTGACAGTTTCTTTTTATAAGATTGTACACAAGAGTGCACGGTATTTTGTGGACTTTGTTGGAGAAAACGAATGTAGTTTCGCTTCGAGAATATGGTTTGTGTGAACGCTGTCAATATATCTATTATACTGGAATACTGAAAGGCTTTTTACGTTATAAGAGTAAGAAGACGTTAAGTCTCGGTAAACACTGCCTCGGAAAATGTGAATGAATGGAAATATCTTACTTTCGTATGAAATATAAATTTATATTATTTCCCAAATCAACAGTATTAAAGAAAAAGGTGATAATTTTAGAGGAGTTGTTTGGTAAGGAGACCGAGTTTTAATTTTACTAAGGCTTTTTTATTTTGTAAGTGTCTTAACATTGCATAAACCGATAAAATGGGAATTTTCTAAAATATGCTATTGTAAACAATTTTCTTTGTTGTTGGTTATTTATCTTTATAAAAAAATGTTACAATTATTGATTCATTAGAAACAGTTTGGAGGTAAAAAAAGAACGATTTGGTAAAAATTCTACCAAGAGAAAGTATGATCACAATGAGGCAATGCATGAATCAGTCTAATAAAAATGAGATATAGCCATAATTTAATACTAAAACAACCGACCTCGTATTACGTCATAATTATTGTTGAATGGTTTCGTATCAAGAGTAATAGAGTTTTCCGTGTTGTGACAGAAAATAACAAATTCTAAAAGCTGAGTTGTTAAACAACATAATAGCAACGGTGTTAATGTGAATATCCTTTTTATCTATAGCCCATTGTTGACCTGCTGGTGACTCTCTTGTATCCAGAAAAATTTCGTTTTTTGATCAGATTTCTGAATTGCTCAAATAATCAGATTCTTATTTTAACCAAATACCATACGTATCATCTACACATTAAAACCAAATACTAATGAAAGTTATCCTATTAGAATCGAATAAGTTTTTCTTTTTTTAATTTAAGATTCAAATTTATGGGATCTCGAGAATTGTATGATTTTTTGAATCCTTAAATATATCGTCACATATGTACTGGTAAGCCCTATTAAAAGGAAAGTCCAAAGGCGATCGGATACTTCGCTTAATTTTAATTTTTCTTGCAATTTTTCTTGGAATTGTATATACATATGTATATAATTATTTCTTGCAATTGTAGTGTACACACATGTACGTATACTCACAGGATAAATGTGATATTTTACTTATTACCTTTTATAAAACACTCCTCCTTACATGGTTTTCATGGATCCCTACTGGCCACTACCAAGACACTCATCTTTTTCATAAAAGTAAAAATATACAAACAATCACATGAACAGTTGCTTTTATTCGTCATTTATTCAGTCATAGCTGCAAGTCAGGCATGTTACTCGACAAGATTATAAGGAAAGTGCGACATTATATCAATGTACTACTGTACAAATGTACAAGGAGAGCGAGAGTTCGCGAAGAGTGGCGACGCATTGTGAAACAGGCAAATAATGTACTAACGTTATTCCACATTAAAACCTGGTGAATATTCCACATTACATTGTTATAGTTTCAGTTTCATATTTTTTATTTACGAAACAATTCATGGAGTTGCCTCTGCAGTAACAAGTTGTATATGTGTACATTTTGAGAAAGTTTGTTCAGAATTGTATTATTATGACGACGGTAATATTATTTTTTATAAATACAAGGTTATGACAGAAAAAACATAAATTTATCGAGTCACTCACTCAAAAAACTAATAAGTGAATATTAAAAGATAGCTAGTGATACATGACAAACTGAAAATGAAAGGCGAAAACAAATAATACATGTGTGTAATATGTTTAAATAGTTTTATGAGATGATTTGTTAAAGAGTTAAAAAGATAAAAGTAAGTAATACGTGAAAAGTATGATTGGAGTAAAAAATGAATATTTATGAAGTATAGATTGAACCACTCTAAGAGTTTAGCTTAATGAACGCCAGTAACTTTCCCATTATTGCTATATATATTACCTTTATGGATCGAGAAAAACAGCTACTTATTGAAAATTATTTTTTTTTCATTAGCTTAGCAAAAAGAAAGGGAAAGCCCTTTGGAATTCGTTCATGAATTTTACCTATTATTAAATATTACCGGTATTCTCGAATTTGTAATTTTATTTCGTAACAAAGTGCTTAAACCTTTTCAAAATCATTAATAATTAACGTTAAGAATGCCATTGATAAAATTATATTCCATTTTAAATACAAATATACTTCATTTGCCTTAATCGACCATAACTATTTGTATTGAAATTGTCCCGAACTTCAATAAAACCTACAGAGCACATTATTAATTTCAATTGCTGTCATTGTAGTCGTTCCAGTCAAAAAGTACATTAAATTTCACTTCAATCCGATTTTAATTGAAGAGAAAAGAGGTAATTAAACATTTATTTGAAATTCAAATCAGGCTACAGAATGTGCGCCGTTATAAAATCCAAATCGCGCCATCCAATTTTGCCCCCGGCCTCGTTTTTTGGTTTCGAGTTATAACGGCCATTAACTGCGAAGGTACTTTTGCAATGCGACTACCAGCGTTTATATAAATGTAGTACTTATAAACTGGCTATAAATATTTCCGAGCTCGGCTTTACGCTTTCACGGTTTTCTTAAGCGTGTCGTTCGTTGATTAATTAAATTTGGGGCCGAATAGTGCTTTCAGTCGAGCTTCGCTTCAATGTTCTGTAATTTGAGAATAGATGAGGTTAAGAATAATCACGTGCGTGTTAAAGAATTTTCTAAAGTTATCTATCGCATACGAACGCATTCGGTATTTTTACTGAAGTTTCGCGTAAATGACAATAATTATATATATAGTTAGAGGAAAATGAATCACTACTTAATGAGATGATTGACATCTTTAGCAACAGTTGTAATTTCTTCATTCGTTGTTGGTTTTTAAAACTCATAACAATTAGATTATCTTCCACATTTGAGTTACACGAAAGCCCCGTCCGTTTATTTTTAATTTTTATTCATTTTAATGCATAACTTGATTTATTTTAATGTAAAATTTACCTTGTTTTAATAGACGATACGCCTCAGGGTCATTCCATAGCTTTATTTGAGGTAAAACGCCATACTGATGTCATCTAATAATGTATTTATTTGATTACATGTTTTTTAAAGGAAGAACATTATAGCATCTGCCCCTTTGTGTGCATGCGATTATCTCCGTAATTATTAAGCGAAATTATTTCAGATTTCAGTAATGAATAATTTACGAGGTAGATTCAAATGCAAAATTTATAAATATTCTGTAAAAATTTCCTGACTTGTGACATTGAATATGAAGGAAGTGAGAAAAAAGCATTTGTCATACAGATATCTTGGTGTGCGCTGCATAAGTCGTTGGAGATATTATTCTCAAAATTCCACAGTAAAGCCAAATGTACATGCATTATACATAAAAATCGTAATAAATGTTTGCTCTTTAAAACAATATAATTTTTTAACCCAAGATTCTACAGCTCATTGTGAAAAATTGTCTAATGAAGTTTTATAGTGATTTTCCCCAACTTATATTAGATCAAATCTTTCAGATTTTCTTTTAAACTATTATTTTAAAAGTTATGGTGTTGTTTTTAAGTAAGAAAAGTTATACGTGCTCGCTTTCACATAATGACTATTGTACCGGCATTCATAACACTCATGTGAAGACGAAGTCCAATATTTCATTAACGTTGTATATGGAAATTTAGTAGCTTAGAAACAAATTTGTGGCTGCTCATGGGAAATTAGAGAGAGTCGTTAGAGTTGAAATAAAATGCATAAAAGTAATTAAGAAGATTATAGTCCTTTTTATTTTGTTTCTAATTTATTTAAGTTGTTGAATATTTAAGTTAACAAATCTGACGATATAGTTGTAAAGATGGTCCAGCAAAAAATCATCGTGTAAAAATGTCAGCATCATCATTGGATGTTGTACTTATTTTGTTGCATTTATTGGTTTCAGTTAAGTTCAGTGAATCAAGATGAAAATAGCGTAGATTTTTACTCCTACCCTGTGGTTCACAGATATTTTTCTTTTTATGGCGTTTTGCAAAGAATCTAACATTTTACAGTGGTCTTTTATTTATTGCTCTTAGGGAATTGTACTTACAATAAGAAGCCATATAAACTACATACTTTAAACCCCAACTTAGTGTTAAATATTTAAGAATTATTATTAGACCACAATAAATAGAAATGATTATCAAAAAGCTGAGTTGTTATTGTTACATTATTAATACGACTACTATTCCATGGAATTGCAGTTCTTGAAGTGCTTTAGACTATCTACAATTGTTTTACAATATCTACTCTTGAAGTATGATTTGAATTCTACTGAGAGAAAGCATACAACATTTCTAATAATGAATATCTTTGAGCCATCGTAAATACCAGCATAAATAAAACAATACATAATGAATTTTATTAGATAAGTCGTAAGAGTAATACGCACATTACGAATAAAAACGTCGTCGGACGGATAAAAATAATAATACGTTTACAGACGCCCAGTCGGCTTTTGATGAACTTGTTGAACACGGAGAGAATTCGCGAGGCGAGAGGCGCCCTCTCGTCTTAGTAAAAAAGTCATTGCGGAAAAATACAGTGAATTTCGTGTACATAAAGAAAAAGGAAATAGTGAGGGTTCTTCCGTCCGGTTTTATTGTGCGGATACTTAGTTCCATCTGTATGTAGGGCGGGCGGCGCGGGCCGCGGCCGCCCCCGTCCGAGCATGAAATACTGATCATCTCTCTTGTGATGGCCCCGGGATATTAAATAATAGTTGCAGGGTCATCTTTTTGCGCCCGATCATTTGGATCGCCACCGCCGCCCTCGTCTCGCCGCCCTGTGACGAAACATATTTTACGAATTCTATTACGGAGAAGATTCGCGATTTTAACTTTATATTACTAAAGGCGTATTGCTATGTCGGTCCGTTAGAGTATTTCTTAAGCGGTATTGAATTCCTTTTGTGACGAATTGTGATTTCGTAGCGAAATTACACTTACTTAATGAAGATTTTGCGTCTGTGTTTTCGTTTTCCAGTTGTACTATTAAAAGGTTAGATAGGGTGGATGCTGCCGATATGATATCGTTAAATTTTGGAATATATTTTTCATGAATTCATTAGATAAGTTTTCATAATTACAGTTTATTTATTAGTAAATTAGTAGTATATACTCACATATCATGCTTTTTGTTTCGTTTTTATCCGAAGCGAATTGTATCTCTGTTATTATTTTTGGCCATATTTGTTGAAGAATTTGCTATCGTGAGTGAGATATATTGGAAGGGTCGGAAACTATAATGATCATAACTCATTTTTTTTCATATTTCACTGTTTTTAAATCATTGATGATGAAAGACGCAGGTAGTCCGTATATCTTGTACTGCAACACTCCAAGGAGGGTATTGGTTTATGAATATACGGGTATGGAGGTATGTATGTATGCATGGGGATATATTCAGATATTAAATTCTAGAGCTAGAATAGACATACCAGTTTGGACAAATGAGGAGCCGTTAGAAAAGTTTCAACCTTACGGATAGTTACGTGGGTTATTTATGTCACGAACCATGCAATGTTTTGTGAGTTGTCATTTCGCCCAACGTAAAAAAATAAAAATTTTAAAAATAGCATCGAACAACTTTATATATTTAGGTTTTCTTATGCGGTAATGTTTGAATTAGAAAGCTGGTTTTGTTTCTTAAATTATTAGTTAATATTCCGTAATAAATTACAAGATAATCGAGATAAAATATATTTTATTACACCCATGTCCTTAAGCATGAATAAAAGGGCTTTAAAAGCACTCCAAAAATATATAAGTTACGTATAAAGGCCAACCCTTAAAAGTAAATAATTTATCTTAATTCAACATGAAAGACGTCAACAAAATTATTTTAGAAACTAATCCAAAAATGTTTATATAAAATATACAGACAACAATTATAGACTTAAGACCAGTTAATAAAATTAGCTATGAATTTGCTTTCTAAACATCTATGTTAAATTAATTAGATTTTTTTCTGTTACCACTTATATTGCCTAAATATTTGCATCTATTATCAATAAAACAATTAAAAAATGTATTCATCACCACCCAGGAACTAAAATTATTAAAATTATTATGCATAATTTTTTTTCCGGTATTTCGAAAATATTGTCTGTAATAAACTTCCTTATATTAAATCCAATATGAGAATCTAGTACGAACAGTGGCACCTTTAAAACTGGTAACGTTAATAATTAACAACATAAACGGCGCGCATTGCTTCATTAATATATATTAGGAAACAAAATCCTCGCTCGTCTGTTTGTATGTATGCGATTTTTTCAGTAAACGCTGAACATATTTTATCACGGATAGATTTTTACTAATAGATACAATTTTTTCATGAGGATGCTTTAAATGCATAATTTGAATATTGAATATGATTGGCGTTAATTTTGTAGAAATTCATTATTCACAATTAAGTGACACTGCGTGATGTAGCATTTTTCTACTATCTTTAAGTTCTTTAACACGACCTAGGTTTCGCTGTGTTATATCTCAGGTGGGCTATTAGCAAGCCTATGTCACCGTCCGTATCTTTGCTAATTGCCTGAACCTATTGTAATACAACCTGAAGATATTGATGATAATTGGCGATGAAGTTGTAAAAAATATTCGTAGGAGAGGTTGGCGTGCGCTGCTTAAATCGTTAGAGATACATAAAAAACAATGTATGGCGACATTACTCATCTCGATAATTTCTACAATAGAATCTGCGGTAGCATACATCCGCGATAGCATATCTATACATATAATCAAAGTATAACAGAGTGAACCCTGTATATGGAAAAAAAAGATGTGGTGTCGTGGGACACCAGGTAGGAACGAAGTTCCTTCGGCTAATGTAGAATCGACACAATATGCAAAAAAAAAAAATCGTGCTCAATTTTATGTAGGTTTTCTTGATTTTTCTCTTAAATTTTGCTGACTAGTTTTTATTTAAGTACAGGAAAGTATTTAGGAAATTCAGTATTTTAGGAAATAATAAATTACGTAAAATAAAAAAAAATCGTAATTCAAATTATCAACTAAAATAACAAAATATGTCTCTTTATTTTTGTTTGACAACATAAAATTACATAGAAATAGAAATAATTACAAAAAAAGTTTATTATTTTTATTATTTATAAGTAATTCTTATTAATCAGTCTCGTCATTAAATTCTATTGCTGAAACTATTGGCTTGTGGTAACTAAAATATGATACATATGCTTGTGATTCTATTTTATGCAAATACCTCGAAAAAACAGCATCAATAGTAGTACCGTATCTCGTTGTCGATTCTTTTGGATTGTTATTTATATGTAATTTAAATTTTTCTAAAAGAAATGTTCTTAGTGGTTCTGATTTTTCATCTGCAAAATTGATTATTTTCATTTTTTTTAGCTTTTTCGCGTTTTGCAGTACTAAAAATGATTAAAAAATATAAATAGAATTATTTATAACATGTATATATATATAGGACAGAATTAACTTTTAAAGAGAAATATTCACACACACGCACACACACACACACACACACACACATATATATGTATAATTTCTATGAAGTTTCGTAGTTTTTTTCTGAATTTTTCCGTATGACCCTCAAAACAGCAAGAAAGATAACCTAAAAAACCTTACAAAGATTTTAGTATGTACACACAATATTAACCAATGTAAAATATTTTATATTTATAAATAAACTAATACTTACGTATTTAATTCTTTTGCACTGAATAATTTCCCACTATTATCACTGTCAATTGCATTCAAGTCACTTGTTAGTTCACTCGCCATTGTTACTATATTTATTATTGTTTTGACGTTTTGAAATTATATGAAAATAAACGTGGCTACTCACGAGTAAAATGTATCTATAATGTGAGTATTCGCCACGTGCTTGTCCATGAATTCATGAGTATATACTATGCATTGGCGGGGTGGAGTGGTAATAGAGAGAGAAGGGATGAGAGAACAAAAAGAAGGAGGAAGAAAGAGAAAGGTATTATACACTACTCGCTTGTGTATACGACTGTCGCGCCTGCGCACGTCTCATTTAACGGTTTTATTCCACGGACTTTTTCTTACGGTTTTAATATCACATTTTTTTCAGTTCGGTCGCGCAGCAAAATCCCTATCTCCTCCAAGCCTGCTGTAAGGAACTTCGTTCCAATATTGTAAAAAGGGTGACTGATTTAAAGTATAGAATATTATAGAAACCAAATACCTTTAGAATTTTTGTTTGTCTGTCTGTCTGCATATTAATTTTTTCTCCAATCACGTGATGGATACGGATTTTTATGAAATTTGGTACGGCAATAGTTCGAGCAACATATAGGTGCCTTTTATCTTGATATTACAGATTAAAAATAAAAATTCTGACTTAATGTATATTACGATATTGGTACTACCAATGCCTTCTATTAGTTTAATGATAACAGATAACGTAAAAATAAATAAAAAATAAGAAAACAGAATAATAGCAATGATAAAAACAATAGCAATAATGTTTTCGACAGGTTAGCGAGTCGGTCAAGCTACGCCGTAGACATGGGTTCAATTTCCCCCTGTCGATCGACTTTTCTTTGTGTGGTCTTTAACAGTTGTTACGATTGTAATATTATATTTAAATGTTAAAGTTTTTAACCTGTTTTTTTACTTATAACGTTATCACAATAAATGTACAGCTAACGCCACTTACAAGAGGTATTTGTAAATTTTACGCTCATAAAAAGTGAAGTCAATGGTTGATGTTTTAAACAAATCTATATTGTGTCGATGTTTATCGAATCATTTTTCATCCACTGCAATATTTTTACGTGTGAGGGTTATTCTGAACAATAATTCTTAGTGAATTTCACGCAAATGAAGTCGCACAGCTAGTATTATTCAAAATTCGTAATATATACTTTATTGTTTAAAAAATATTATTTTCCAACTGCATTGTCTAGAGCAGGCCCGTCCAACATACGCCCTCCGGGCCACGATGCGGCCTGCAAAGGCCCTGTATCCGTCCCGCGAACTAGTTAAAACTTAAAAACGTCAGCAGGATATTGTTCAAATATCCATAAAAATATGTCCATGTCAGTTGCACTACACTAGTCAGTTGCACTACACTAATAAATGAACAATTAACTGTAGGTATGTTACGGAACCCGGCGTCGCGATACGGAACCCTACAAAACACGTCAGTCTAATTATCTTGCCCCCCGCGAACATACTAGTATTGTAGTTTTTAAGGAATAATCAACCTTATAGTCTCCGCTATAGAGTCTGTATTAGCTTGTGTATGTACTCAAATGTAGTGTGGGTACATGCACAAAGTATTACAGGTTCAATAGCGGAGTGCATAGCCACTTTTAAAATATCAGCTGACTTAGATGCACTGTGCAAACAAAACAAAAATGTCAGTTTTCTCATTAGTACGATAATTTGTAAACCTGAGCCTTTTCTTAATAAATTATTCATGTTGAAAAATTAAAATCACTGTTTTCTTTACATTTAAAGTTCACTTTGCTATTGGCCCACTACATTTTAAAAAATAATAAACCTGGCCCTCCGCACAATTATATTGGATACACCTGATATAGAGCTTAGTGCGCAAAATTATCTCATTCCTTATCAAATTCAATTTTATAGTCATCTTCTCCAACTTATACAGATTCCTCTTTTAGGTCATGTTTTCTAACGAATAGTTTAAAGGTTACGATGGTGTTTTTAAATAAGAGTTGTTTTTAAATAATAGTTAGTTTTTACGAATTGACAAGAGATAAGTCAATGCGTGGAAAATCTTTGCTTACCCATCCAAAGTCGCGGCAAATTGCTAGTATGATATGAAAAGGTTTTTAATGAATTAATTATGTTCAAATATAAAATGAAAATTAAGATTGTCTACATTACCAAAAAATTAGGAATATGTAGAGAAAACTTTACTTATTTTGAATAGAGTTTGATCACATGATTAATTTCATATTTTTTTCGTGCAATTTATTAATGAATTAAAGTAGGCAAAGATAGAATTGAACAGATTATGGTATTCGCAGCACTTTATCGTCTCGAAGGAGTTTATTTTTGAAATTATATTCAAAATTGATTTTAGGAAATCATTGAGGTGTAGTAAAATGTCAGCGTGTAGTACAATAACCATTAAAAATGATATCAAATAAGTTACCAAAAAGGAATTAATTTTCTTTTATTCCATACATTTCATTAAATGATCACCAAATGTAAAAATTCACGTCACTTTGAAAAGAAGTTCTTTGTGTATTTATTATAACGCCATGTTATAATAAATACACAAAGACGTGTCTATTATAATACAATGCCCATTAAAGTACAGAAAAGAGGGTTAAAATTGTTTGTCATTCTCTGATTGTTTTATTTAATTTTTTTTTATTGATTTTCTTTTGAAAATTATTTAAATGTATTGAATAATTTTATTACATATTT
Organism: Druceiella hillmani; assembly: GCA_039881145.1. Classification (NCBI taxonomy): domain Eukaryota; kingdom Metazoa; phylum Arthropoda; class Insecta; order Lepidoptera; family Hepialidae; genus Druceiella; species Druceiella hillmani. Next base: position 1,568,741 of record JAYKKI010000014.1, read on the forward strand.
ATTTATCGGTTCAGTCGTCATATAATAGAGAAGCTTATGTAAATAATAAAACATATGAGAACCCCATTGCTGTTACTTTTGTATTTTAAATTAATTATGTGTAAACATTCCGTAGATAAACTATACATTCTTTATAGAAATTAGTCTTTTGTTATATTGCTCACAGGAAGTAAAATTGCACCATTTTAATATACAGAAGTAAATAATATGAAATAAATTTCAGTTCAAGAGAGTATTCTGAATTGGAAACTAAAAGGAATATGGACACAAGCATTAATTTACTTAAAATATTGAAATCAAACGAACCTTTTAGTAACAATGACAAATGAATGACCTTTTAGTACAAGAAAATTTGTAATTAACATGTGTTATTATGATTCCTGAAAATGTTTTTCCAGAGATCTCTGTTTTTTTTTGGTAATTTTATATTTCTGTATAATAAATAATGATAACATTTCTCTCATAAGTCATCATGCATTGTATCGACGTTTCTATACGGGCGTCTAGTACATCGCACGAATGACAAATATTAGTATATCATTAATAGATACAGTCTCCATGTGTGTTATTTCAGACATGCCAATGAATCAGAGCCCACTGGATTGCCATACTAGTGATTTGGAGACGGGCGGTTCGTGGGCGGGCGGTACAGCAATAATGATTGGAAAGGCGATTAGCGATGACACACCGGAACAATTGCATTTTGTCGGCGGGTGGTAGCGCTACAGAGAGGACTGTCCTTGGGTTTGTGGCTACGACCCCTTATAACGATATCTGCAAGAGACATTTGATATGTGACACTTCAGAGGGAAGGTGACAATATTTTGAAATATGGACATTTTATGCTATCGTTTAGTCGATAGCTGATTTAGTTAATAGTCTTATTCTTTTCCAAACTTAATAAAACTTTTCTTTATTTTTCAAAATGAGTTCAAATTATTATGCCTTTAATTGATCTTGCAATTATACTAATGCCCAACACGTTGGAAGCACTAAATGTTTCTAAAGAAACACACATAAAATTACATATCTCAGTAGAATTCCTATTTTTCAATAAAAGGACGTATAATAAAATAAAATCAGTTTCTGATAGACTAATTTAAGACATCCAAATAAAGCATTTCAGAATATCCAAATAAATCTTTTGTCAGAATGAAAAATTTTTCGTTTCAGGACTGCGAATCTCAAAAGAAAAAAAAACTGAATTCTTACTAGATCATTCAAGTCTCTGTATGATCGTATCTACAGTAGTATTTCCCAAAAAAAAGAAAAAAATTGATGAAGAAACCGTAAATTTGACAATATATTAACCCACACATATTTTAAATAGTTAACACACAAAAATATTAGTAGATCGGGAATTTTAAAGTAGTCAAATGACAAATTTGAATTGTTTTTTTATTTTGAATGAAAGAGTAACATTGATTCCAAAACTACTTTTGTAGAATTTAAGTAAGGTAAATTTTATGTAAGGTAAATTCTGGAAGTATTGCTGAAATTATATTGTAAAGAAATTTCTAATTTTATTATTGAATATATTTGGCGTTAATTTTGTAGAAATCCATTATTCACAATTAAATGAAACTAAGTGTAGTAGTATTATTTCTACTATCTTTAATTTCTTTACCACGACCGAGGTTTCGTTGTATTACAACATCTTCTGGTGGGATATATATGTATATATCCCACCTGAAGATATAGGTGGGATATAGATGTAATACTACGAAACCTAGGTCGTGGTAAAGAAATTAAAGATAGTAGAAATAATACTACATCACGTAGTTTCATTTAATTGTGTCTAATTTTATTGTACTTTATTTCCAATTTGGTACAATTTAAAAAAGTAAAATTGATTATAAGCTTATGACGATTGCAATATATTATATAGTAAATATACATCAATACACAGTAGATATACATCAAGCACAAAAATGATGGGATTTGAGAATACCAAAAAATATGCATAGCAAAATAGTAAGTCTTCTAGTAGAAACTCTATAAGGGTTGAATTTAGTTCTATGACATTATCTACATATATAGTTTTGGATGGCGTAATAATCGATGAGAATTTTAGTAAGATTTTTGAATGGAATAAAAATATAATAAAATATAGTATTTTTGTATTAAATATACATCAAAATGAAATGATGTTGTATAGAGGTGTCATTAAAATTATAGGTTGTAATTTAGTTTAGGGCATTGTCTTTTTCAAATAAGTATTAGAAAAACAATTATAAGCAAAATTTGTATTGAAGTATTTTGAAACTCTTTTTAAAGCTAAATATGTCTTAATTTTGTATTTTGATTATAGGACGACGAATAATTAGCAATTTTTTTCCTTTCGAATTTCCGTCATACCAAAATATTAGGTCTATTTTGTCTATTTTGTCTATTTACGAATTTAACTGAGATTTTGTTCCATGTTATTTTTATCCTAAGTTTTATCCGATCGGTGAAAATAAAAAAAAGTGCCAAAAATGTCTTTATAATCCGTATACTTTCAAGTTTATAGAATATATAATTATAGAATATAACTTTCAAGTTTCAAACTTTCAAGGTGAACTTGAATTTCATGTGTCCCCACACACATCTACTACTAGGATCATTGAAGATTTAGAAAAATTCGAAAGTCGAGATCAACAAAACAGGCGTATTTATGCAAAATTCATCTAATATGTCATTAGACAGTTTGCATATTTCAACTATAGTTAAATTTTTTGTAAAACTTCAACAATGATCTTTCCGATTCTTAAAAAAATTCAATAAGTTTAATGAAATTTTTCAATGTTCTTTAAGTTATTTTCTATTATCGAACAAATAATTGACAATCGTAAGAAGCTAACACCACCTACACAGTATTGTTGTACTATTTTCTATTATAAAAAGGAAAAATACTTGTGGGAAATGATGGTCATCTATTATTAATTTGATAAATTATATTATAAGGGATGCAGGTTGGATAATTCTACGCTGAAACCAAAGTTGTTGCTGTGCTTCTCTTGGTTTGTTCAAATAATATCAACGTCATAAAATACTAAACCTACAATCTTATCATCCAAACTAAATATACTAAGGGTCACATACACTTGTTTCGTTAGAAATCTTATGTCATTTATAAAGTAGCGAATTTTATCCGATATTATCAAGGACAACCGTCAGCCATTCCAGCGACACTTAACTTATACTTCACAAAATGATGAACATCAATCAAGAAGTTGAATGCAGGTGATCGTTGTACAAAGCCAACGCCTCCAGCGTAAATCCGCGCTCGCTCCGAACCGGAACTCGATATGAAAGCGGGTTCGGTACGCCACTAACTTTGCACTTAGCGAATAGAGCGGAAATGAGGATCAATCATAAAAGCAAGGTTGACAACGAAATAAGAAAACTTTAATGAAATTATAAAATAATAAAGGCATCTCGGAAAATTAAACAAGGCCTCGGCAATTTGTCAGTCGGGCGGTCGCCTCGCTTATTTCATTACGCCGTGTGACAGATAATGCAGGCTCCATTCGCCACCGTGTTGTGCCAACCTTTCCCTGGAATAAAGTTTACTATTTTCTATGAGCTACGACATATAGTAACTACGATGTAATGTTACTTACTTTACTCATATTGTTTATGACCAAAAAGGCACGTTTAGGATGTGTTGGGTGTAGTCTTTGTAATATTTCTAAGTTTATTTTTCATCCGTGAAAGTGACTGTGGAACTTTTGTTTTAGGTACACGACAGCATATTATCATTTTTTAAAGTAATCTACTTAGGTACTAACATTTTTCTTTCGGTTTCAGTAATAAACAACATTACAAAGTTGATGAAAAGTAATGTAATCTAGTAATCACATTCTTGTTTTTGATCTACTTTGTAACATTATTTACCAAAACATATATGAAGTCAAATTTCATAAGATGAAAAAGAACTACCCTATTATATAAAAAAAAAAGTTAAAAATGTTAAAGCGGTATTTAGAGAACTGTAAATAATATTCAAAATTTATTTATTCATCTAGTGATAAGTTGATATCGCCGTCAAATATTTGAAATTTGAATCTGACATTATTAGGGTTCCGTTTCTCAACGGGAAAAACGGAACACTTAAAAGAAAACTCGCGTCATTGTGTATCATCAGTCTGTCCGGGGTCGCAGCCGATTTTCTCGGAAACCATGCGAGGAAGAAACGTCTCATGGTTTCTGAACACTTCTTTAGCAATTGTTAAAATTACTACTGTAATGCCATTCTTTGTGTATATTATTTATTTCAATGGATATACAAAATTTCTCTAAACAGTGAAATTTAATGGCCACGCAAAAATGTCTACTTACAAACGGAAGCAAAAGGTATGCGAGTTTAATGGAGGATGAGGTGTGCTCAAACTGAAAAACGGAACCCATATAAGGTCACTCAAGTATCTGTCTCTAGATTGCAGTCGATTTTCTCAGAAACCTTACGATGAAGAAACTTTAATGAAACTTAATCTTATATTCGCACATATTTTACATTAGCTAACTCTTTTATGTATCCATATAAAATTAAAGAAGAAGTAAATAAAGTACTCAAGAGCTTTTATGTATCCATATAAAATTAAAGAAGAAGTAAATAAAGTACTCAAGAGTTTTTATGTATCCATATAAAATTAAAGAAGAAATAAATAAAGTACTCAAGAGCTTTTATGTATCCATATAAAATTAAAGAATAAGTAAATAAAGTACTCAAGAGCTTATTAACGGCAATACAATAATATTTATTTCATAATTTTTAATTCCATATTTAAAAAATAATCTAAAAAATACGCGAAAATAAAGAATTCCCCTCCCTTTATTTTCAAAACCAAAAAAAATACGGGATTGGATAAATCTAGATAGAAGATTACCGAAAAACTATAGAGATTTTAGGTCTTATAATTTTTTTTAAATATCCAACATCTTTTTAAGCCTGTAAAGGACGAAGTAAGTAATGTATTTTACGTTGTGATAAATTTATATTTTTGGTAATTTTAATTCTCATTAATACGCTTAAAATATAATAAAAGTACATCTTAGTGTACTTAAACCTTTAGAATTGCCTAAATGTATACGAAACACCTTTAGTGCGAATTCTACTCATGTTGGCAGGTTTGTTATTCAATATATTATCGTTAAAAGCTGCCTGCAGTTCCACCCACATGGAAATTGTGATGTTAAGCTTTAATGATAGAATGACTTTCCCTCCCGTGATGCAGAGCTGCCGCTGTCATATCTCATAAATATTAATGTAGCTCCGTAATCTCATTATCTACACAGGTGTTTCATATAAACAATTTTCAAGAATGAGTAACATAGACGTTATCGAAAACCGCGTGAAAATCAATCCACAAAAATTCCAATTACAAACATAAAGATGTAGCGTTATATATATATATATATATATATACATATATATATATATATATATATATATATACACACACACACATAAAGAAAGTAAATGTTGTCGTGTTACATTACAGAAAAGCAAAGTTAATACCCGAGGCTGACGACCAGGAGACAATTATTCACAAATCAACGAGCGCCGATAGACCGTTACGCCACCGCGCCCGCAATAATACAGACCAACAAGCTAACAAGGAATTCCCATTTCACTCGCGACCCAATGCGAGTACCTAACTTGATTAAGGCACAAAAACCTGTAACTGATTTCTATCGCATTAGTCAACTATAATCCTAAGCGGGAGGGTGGATTGAGGGGCTTGCGGGGCCCGAGGACATCCGCACCCGGAGCCGCCTAGCTGAAAATTAAATGTACAGGCAAACGAGATCGCATGGAAGAGTTAATGGTTTTTCTATGTTTACTTTTCTCCTTTTATACTTGACTTTGTTTAATCTGCGCTCTGGCGGCGGGTGCGAGCCGCGATGCGGTGACGCCGATATGGCATTAAGACCTATTGAATGCATTGAGGTCAAGTTTGATATACTATCGATTATTCGATGTAGTGCGTTTCTTTTATAGATTTATTTACGATTGATTTTAATATTGCTTTAAATATTTTGTGATATCGTCATAATTTTCATCCGTAGATTAAGGAAATTTTCGATACAAATTATTTTCGTAAGATTTTCACTAAATTGCAGTATCGAAGTATACAAAGAGTCGTCGATTGAATTGTAAAACGTTGAAGTTGTTGAAGAACTGAGTAATGACCTTAACTTAGTATCAAGCAAAAAGCAGAGATGCGACGGTTTGATAACATAAAAACAATGACAAGGAAACCTAGGAATCAGAATACAAGTTGTATAATATAAAAAACAAGACGCTGATGATATTCTCATGAAAGTATAATGATAGGATGTAAGCTCATTAGGGGTTTAAAAGAAACTCTTCGAGTATGGTTGCTAAGAAACTTTACCCAATTAAGCTAACGGTTCGTTTTGGAGAAAGGCAGTAAAAGCTTTAATCCATATTTATGATCATAATACCATAAATTGCAGTTCAAACAGGTACTCATTCTGAAGTTATTAAAAATGCTTGATACATTTGGATCATACGCTTACCTTCAGTAAAATTAACTTCGTCGTCCCGTAACTGCACTTTGGCGAAGCTTGCAATTGACCCGTTCTGATTTTTGGGTCGACGTCGGTCGTTAACGTGCACAGGTGTCGCTCCCACCTCGACCATCGATCGTGCAAACAGACGGCCATCAGGCGCGCACCTCTATTTCCATAGAGATCAAGTTATTACGGTGAACTCGCGCTCTATAGTGACATTGAGGGCAGGAAAACTGGAGACACGCAGACGAAGTGCATAGTAATCCAATTGAGATAATGGTTTATTGTTTAATTTCATGGTAGGCTTTGTTTATTTTCAAGAAGTAAATTTTGTGGTTTTAATCAATTTAGGGAAAAGGTGTTTACCAGAAACGCACATTTATCTTTCCATTTGTTTCATTGTTTTCAGGTAAAATAGCATGAAGTAAAAAGTATGATTTAGAATAGTTTTAGTAATTTTGGATAATAGTTTACAATTAAAGAAGCCTGTGGAATGAGTAGAATTCGTTAAATTATTTTTTTGACACAGTGCTGTATTTTTTCTGGCATTACAATGTGGTGTTTCCCTGGTAATTATATTTAATTATAGGCGAAAACATATAATTTGAGAGAAAGTATGGTAAAATTATAGTACGAATATAGTCCTCGAGCATAGTAACACTGAACGGTTTAATTAAATTTCACACAATTTTCTGTGCGCTATTTTCTCACACAAAAAAAATAAATTGAGTCATATGAAAATGACACAATGTATCCGGTATTATTTGCATTAGGTTATATTAAATAAAATAAAAATATCTATAACAAAATTTGTGTGCTACTTCTTCTAACACTAACTGCTAGTCCCTAGCAGTGCTAAATATTAACTTCTTTTGTTCAAAATCCAGGGAACGTGGGCGCATTCCCATTTTACGTTATAAGTTGCGTTTCTGGATAATTTTAATCATTTTAAATTTTTCAATAATTAGAAATTTTAGGGTAGAGTAGCGAGTTAGAACAGACGACAGAACAGTGGAGGTTCAAATTTTGGATAGTATAACGATGGAGCCTTAAAGATAAGCTCATATGTACTTCATGTGTATTGATATAACCTCAGTGATAAGAAATATTAAGTTTTCTTCCTCCCACACTACACTATAGCGAGTTCATACGAGATTAATTTTAAAGCATTAAAAACCAAATGTGGCGAAGGAAGCGAACTGTCATAAAAAATAGAGAGGTCGGCTAAATTGTTCAGCGCTGGTTACTGTACTCTTCTGACAGTACTATTCAAATTGTATCAGTACTGTTTTGTCCACTGCTCTACCTCACTGTCCTGCCACTGTATGAAATAGGCCTCAGTTATGATTTATTGGTTACTAGCTTTTGCCTATAGCCTCATTCGCGTGAGGTACTATTATGACTATAACGGCTGATTTATATATACATATCGTCAGTTAATTTAAGTCTGGTTAGCCAGTTGGGAGCAATATTACAACATTATGATGTATACATCATTTTGATCCTAGAATTTTATGACCTATGATATTGAAAACCTCCTTATTCTATTTATAAATGTTTTTAAAATAGACGCGCAACCAATAAGTAAGACAAAACACACAGAACAAAATAAAGTCATATCTCGATCTTTTCTCCGAATTTGAAAATTTTTGAAATTTTGGGATAGGATACCATAGATTATGGAAATCACGTCAACCTACAACTGTCATTTCTATTATATGTCTAACAAGAAAATATTCCTCAGTTATTTTGTGAACTATACAGGTAGTTGATTCATTTGTAAAATAGGAATTTTCTCGGTATTCCTGTTGAAAATATAAAGCAAAAATAATTTATAATTTTTTTTTTATTTGGGATTTTATTACTGAAAATTTGTTAATTTTTTATTAACAAATACATTTTTTTTTCAAATTTTTCTCAATCGTTATAACATTGATACCTTTTTTTATTACAAACACAACCACAATAAAAAAGCCACAGCAGAAGTGAAATTTCTTACGTATTGCAAAAGATTCAAATTTTAATTTTTAATTATTTCAAAATAATATCGATACAATATTAAATAATAGACATTTATACAAATAATTTTCGAATTGTTCATCATCACACAATAAAAAATATTCATAAAAAAATGAAAATACATAAATAGGTTAAGTATACCAAATAATTGTCCCCGTGAGAGAAATTATTTTTCCTACTAAATGCGTGTGGTACCAAGCACGTACATTCTTTCATTGGGACAACTACAAATACATAGATAAACATATTTAAAGAGAACGTAAGTGAGGGAGACGCAGCGTTACACGTTGCATGTTGCATTATACTCAACCTCGCTCACTCATATGGGCAACAATACGAGGTTCCCAGCCACTGATTTGTTTCACCCCCGCGTTCGCAATGTTTCACTTTTGTCTCATTCATCTCCCCATCCCAAACATCCATTATAAAAATTTACTTGAAAAATTCAACGACATACCAAAAATTTACATTTTAAATATGAGAAAAAAATGGAAATAGGACCTGTTATGTATGAATAGAGTACACGGATTTCGAAAAAATAATTTAGGAATAATAACATTATTCTTCATTATGAAAAGATAAGTTTTTACCTCAATTAAGCACTTACTATGAGAAAATATTCGAAAATTTAAATTTGAAAATTTACAGTAACCTTATATCAACTTTAGTTACAACCCTGATGCAAAGAATTAACTTGCCAAAATTTTAGATTTCAAATTTTGTTATTGTTGACAGTATTGAGAATATGGCATGTTTCTTACGTAAGTGTTTTTGATGGGATCTTCCCTACAAATATGTTTAATGTTTTATTGTTTATGGTTTTTATGATTATCTATATATTCTCGCGACTTCGTACGCACAGATTACCGAAAAACTTATGCAACTGCTGCCACGCATTTCGCCAATATATTATATACCAGGATGAAATACTTCATCGCGCCATACAATATAAAAGAAGCACCATGTTTTGAAGCACATAGTTGCATTATATATTTGTGTAATTACTATACGATGAGGCATTTCCTTGTTTTTTATTGTACTAATGCAAACAAATTTTTGTAAATAATAAATTCGAATATCTGCCTGTTGAGCACATCAATTGCAATAGGTAAAAATAAAATGTTACTTCATATTTACCTCCACGTTATTCCAAAAAAATCATCTAAATTTATTAAGTAGTTTTTATTTGACTCGTGCACAAACACACAGACAAAAGTTCCGTAAACGATCTTTACGTGCTCTATTACTTATCCTTTATCTTTCGATTATTTTTTGCAAATATTTTCAAAGTGCAGACAAACAAAATTTACAGTTTTATTATATGTAAAAACTATGTACGATTTTGACCTCGTTTACCTTACATTCATTTTTTTATCTTATACTAACCGTTTTATGCATACTTTCATTTCTCAATTTTATATTTAAATTCGTAGAAAGAAATTTATTTTCCACTTAATAGAAAAAAGTTTTCATAATAAAAGTAGAGAAATGGAGGCAAAATGGCATTTTTTTATCCAGTAATTACTTCTAGAATTCTATTACTATAGATCCACTTAGTCTTAATGTGTTTTGTTACCTCCTAATAAAAACTTTCATCAAATAAAAGTTTCATAAATATCTTAATCTATGTATATAATAAAACCGTCAAGGACATTAAATATATTATAGAAAAACAAGTTGAGAGGATTTTAATGAAGATATTGGAAGAAATTAGGTCATTTTTTAAATTTTTTTCCTTTTATTTTTGCGATATGATGACGAACATTTAAAAAAAATGATGCTTATTCATTCTCACGTCTAATGATACTACTAAAAAAATCATAAGTTCTTTTTTTAAGTTTAGAATAGAATCTTTTTTTTTAAGTTTAAAATTATTTTAAGTTTGGAATAGAAAATGAAATAAATTGTATCTATTGTGCGTTATAACGCTGCGGACTTGGCTAGTAATGAATATATAGCAGCTTATTGGCAATAATGCAATTTTGAATATATTTGGCGTTAATTTTGTAGAAATTCATTGTTCACAATTAAATGAAAGTACGTGATGTATTATTTCTACTTTCTTTAATTTCTTTAACCACGACCTAGGTTTCGTTGTATTACAACATCTTCAGGTGGGATATTAGCAAAGATGTCTTTGCTAATATCACACCAAAGGTATCTTTGCTAATATCCCCCCTGATGATGTTGTAATACAACGAAACCTAGGTCGTGGTTAAAGAAATTAAAGAAAATAGAAATAATACTACATCACGTAGTTTCATTTAATCGTGAATAATGAAATTGTTTAAAATTACGAGAAAACGTTTTCTTGCAATATTACATATCTCGTTTGCAATACAATCTTGTAAACAACATCTAAAACATCATCTCCGTTACATGTATTCAGTTCTGCAGTTTACCAAATGTTTGAAAAACTAAAATTATTCACAATTTTTGACATTTTTTATTCAGTTTAACACAGAGAATCACGAGTTAAAAGTATAGACACTCTTTGTCACAACCTGTTTATACGTTTATGCTTTGACTGCTGGAATTGACCTTACGTGCATTCACCGACGCTGTAAATACGCGACGCGACTCTTTCAAACACCTCAATTGAAAAAGCATCACACCGCCGATCCTTCGCCCGCCCTTGAGCTCTAAAAGAACCGATGCGAAACCGAATCGCGTTTCAGGGCGCCCATTCATCTCACGTCCGAGCTGAGAAGGGTCCAGCTAAATCACGAATGCAGGGATTGCGACTGCAATCACGTTCTCTCTACGACCGCATCCGCCTTATAAAGAATTAATACATTTTAACACTCTCATAATAGGATAAAATATCGTGTGAGTTCTCATTAACACCCTCACACTGCGATTATTACACGTTTTCTGATCCCGCTACAGCGCTCCGCCCGCCCCGGCGCAGCTCATAGCCGAGCTAATTATGTTTAAATATAGGTTCAAGGGCTCAGGGATATTACAATATTTGTTAAGACCTTAATCTGCCTCCATAAAACTTTAAGCGCCCATCTGCGCTTTGATATTGCCGTAATCTAGTTGGACATTAAGAAATGGTTACCCGTTAAACGGCTTCGGAATGATTAATATAATTTTGTGTAAGTTACTTTAGGGCACTCTAAAAAAATGGTTAAGATGTAATTCGAGGGGTGCGAAAATGAAAGTAGCTAGGGGTAATAATGATATATAATAATTACGACATTTATATTTCAATAACTCTGGATACTTTTACATGAGTAGTGAAAGATTGCCAGAAAATTGATTAAAGTTTTTTTAGTGGCGCGACCGGTTTAATGATAGTTACATTTCATTCCTGAATGGAAATTATGGTATCATTTTTCTACGTGAAAACTTCGTTATAATTAATAATTTATTTACCTACTCGTCAGGTTCATTTGTGGATGCTTTGGCATTTTTGGAGTTCCGTTCTTGTCCTTCAAAATGAGAAAAAAACGAAAAACTTTACAGGGTCACTTTGTTATTCATCTGTCCGCCTGTCTGTCTTTTTGTCAAAGTAGTATTTTTCATTCCCTTGGATTCGATTGATAACTAACTAAATAAACAGAACCGTTGAATTTATTTTTTTTTTCGTTTGAATTATATTTAAGAAATAAACTCAAAAACTACTTGATCTATTTCAATATTTTGTTTACTGTTAGAAAGTTAAAATTTAGCTATAGAATACCATGTCATAAATAAATTATGCGCACGAAGTTGCATGGAATGCTGGTTAAAATAAAAATCAGCCACGATAAGACTTTTTTAGGAACAAAAAATATTTAAGTGAATAGGTAAAAAAATTCATGACAAACTCTAGTAATTTTTAAAATTTGTAATTTAAAATTGTTTTTATTTTGCGTAACTACTTTTCTATGACTGCTAAAGGCTTCCCCATTTCTTGGACACTATACGATCATAGTGCAATTTCAGTTATGCTAAGCTATAGTCGATTATAGAATTACTATTACGTAACTAGTTTTCTACGCCTCATTAAGGCTCCCTATTTCTTGCACACTAGATGTCCATAGTGCGATTTTAGTTTTGCTGAGCTACAGTCGATTATCGAGTTACCAATAAATTGTTTTTAAACTAGCAAAATGATTGTAGTTATTTCAAAATTACCTTTATCAAAATTAACTTTTTAAAACGTTGACAGAAAATTACAGACTATCAATACTACTATTTTAGAAATCATAGTCCACAATACTGTACTAATTTGGCAATCAAAATCCTTCAATATTTTACTAATTTTAAAATTAGAGTCCATGAAAACTGTATTAATTTGGAAATCACAGTCCTTCAATACTGTACTAATTTGGAAATCAAAATCCTTCAATATTGTACTAATTTGAAAATCACAGTCTTTCAAAATTCTACTAATTTGAAAATCACAGTCCATCAATAGTCTATTAATTTGATAATCACAGCCTCTTAACACTTCTAATGTGAAAATCACAGTCCATTTATACTGTACTAATTTGGAAATCACAGGTAATCAATACTGTACTAAATTTAAAATCTCAGTTCTTCAATACTTTTGTTATTAGTTTCACACATGTCGAGCTTAATCTTCCTAATGTTATAAACAATAAAGTTTAGTTAATGTGCAATAATGACTTATGTGGAAGAGCGTAATCTCTCGGTGGCATTTTGAAGTTACATTTTCAGAACGTTATTCAAAATGAAAATAAAAGATTGTTTTTTATTATCCATCTTCAATCAAAACAAACTTTTGTAACTAAATCAATATAATGTTTGACAGGATCAAATATTATTTTTATTTCTCGGCAAAAAATTCTACACAAAAATTAGAATATACATTAATTAATTGTAATAGGCTATATGTTCAAAAGTTTTTTGTTTGCTGTATTCGACTAAGAATAGAATAAGTAAATAAACCCTTAAAAATATTCTTACTAAATTAATTTCAAATAAAATTTATATTAAATTATATTAATATATATAAAACCAATTAAAATAAAATGTGTTTACGGTTTCTTTTGTCAGGTAAAGTTGAGATGTTTAACCAGTCTGTTATAAAACCAGATGCATTGCACTATGATATAACTTACCTGCTATAATAAATTGGTGTAAAATATATATTATGGATCTAAGCTATTTTAATCTTTAGCGATTTTCAAAGCTCCTCTAACTATTTTCAGGCGGTGATGCGCTGAGCTAAATTACGTTTCTCTTAGGCACTAGATTACATTTTCATCACTGCGACATTAGTTAAATTGTTTAATTAATTTGAGGAGACTACTTTTGAATTAAATTAACGTCGCAAAGATAGAAAACAGTTTATACTGTGGAATAGTAATCAAGTAAAAATATTTCTGACTGAGAGTACTTTTGAGAATTTTGTAGGTAACTCCGTAATGATTCTCTATTGTATGAGAAACATATATATTACATTAATGCATAAAACACTCATAACATTAGAATGGATATGGCAAGAAAGACATAACGAAATAATAAAAAGAAATAGAACTAATGAGAAGTGAACATTTTGAAATACTCTCAGAAATATTTATTTTGGCATCAAAATTATTGTGCAGAGTTTATGGAAAATTGGTGTTTTGTAATTTTGGCAGAACATTATTTTCGGAAGAAAATATGTAAAAGTGGTTCCGTTATTTTAATTTTGAATTTATATGTTATCGAGGGCGTGTCTACATGTCTACGTGTCTACAGTATTTTTTCATAGGTAATAAACATGTTTGGTAAAGGCGGATTTTAGTTTTAATAATAAAAATATTTAGAAGATATTTGCTGACCAATATCGTTTATTTGAGGCAACTTGTTGCAATTCTGATATATTAATAAAGTCATATTTTTAACTGCTAGCATCAGAGAGTAGGTAGAGATCATTTTTAACGGTACAAAACTTGGAGATAATAATTTGATGATACGTAGAGCAATAGCGTTTTTTTTTGGAATTAAAAAAAACAGCAAAAAGAGTAAAACAAATAAAATACGATTCGTTGTCACAATAAAAAATACAAAAACATTTCCACCATCGTGCATATATATTATTTTTGAATATATTAAGAATGAGAAAAATAAGGATAATCAAAATATAACGAGTACAAAAATAGCTTTTTAAACGTGTAGCCATAAAAGTGACAAAAAAAGTAATTTTTTGTCAAAATCAGCAATATTTACATTGAAATGCGGACTCGGATTTATGTGATATACAGGTATAAGAATGCGACAGAAAAAAGGGAACGTAATTGAATATAAAGGGGTTATGTGACGAGTGAATAGGGCATCAGGTTTTAAAAAAATATATATTTATGTTTTTATAAATTATTAAACCGTTTTCATACAAAACGCTACATTATAGTTAGGTTTTTTATAATTTTTTTTAAATTCTATAGATATTTTACAAGAAATTAAAAAATTAAATTAAACGCTTTTATTATATAATCGATGATGTACTAAAAGCTTGAAAATTTTTATGGATCAGTAATCTATGGGTTTGATCAGAATAAAATGAAATGGTGGGACGACTATTGCGGGGAAAATATTTATATAAAGCTACTTTATATTACTTGCGTGTTACATGTTATATCACACGATTGGACTAAAATATTGAGAAGCCTTGATATGATTTCCAAGCTTTAAAAAATAAAGTAATAGAATCATTTAATTTTTTTTAAATTAAGGGATTGTTATTTTATTTATATCTTTTTATTGTATTTTCCTTCTTATTTATCTCATTGTCAGAGAAGATTGAAAAGTTTGCCTCCTGGAAATAAAAATCAATGCAGAAGTTTACCAATTTATTTTGACCTCTGAAATTTACATTATATCTCTTCACTTAGCTCAATGCATTTCTTTAAAAAATATTTTCTCCATAGTGTGTTTTCACCATTTTCAAAAAATGTTTTCTCACTTTCTTCAAAAAACTTGCTGCAACTTTGGTTTATTCATTTGATGTAAAATATCTGTCTACTTAAATATTTTTTTTACATTGAGAAAAAGAAGAAAGTGATGTCAAATCAGATGAATAAGGAGGGTGCTGCTGTTATTCGAATCCACAATTATGGATTACACTTATAGTTGCTAGGGATGTCTGAGCGCGTGCTCCAGTTTGATGAAATAAAATTTATTTTTGTCATTAATATTTTTTCTTTATTTTATCGCGAAATCCCAAAGACCAGAGGGCCCAAAAACTGATACCATTAATTTGTTTGTCAACAAAATTAGTTCGGTTTCCTTTGGGGCTAGTAACCGCGGTGTTTCCAATTTGTTTACTGCTGTTTTCACTTTGGAGTATAGTGGTGGATTATTTTTTATCAATAACCCTAAATCTACCTAAAATTTCTTGCGATTCAGCTCCAGACAACTTTAAATACTCACGTGAAAGGGCGAGTCAGTAAGCTCAGTACCCATGTGGAAGTCGCTTTAGAAAATCGCAGTTAATTGTGAATAATGTTTTGAGTTAACTCGTTAGAGATGCCTGTAATCTCAAATATTTCTACTATTTTCAAGCTGGGATCTTACATGATCAAACAGCATTTTTTCCAACGTTTTCTTCATCCAACGGTCATGCTCAATTTTCTAAACGTTACGTTTAAACTCAACTGACCACTTTTTTATTAATTAACTCAAATGTCATCATAACAATTTTATCGATCTGCTCATATGTTAACCCTTTCCTGAACAAGTTCTTAATAACTGTGCGATATTAAATTTTAACAATATTAAAAAAATCCGTTACTCGTCACCAATTAAATCGATATAAACTCGGCACCAAAAGCAAACACAACTATTAAAATTTGCGGAGTAACATATGAAGAATTTATGAATGTAGGATATAGATGAGGCCGCGAAGTTTTCAATCCACTCGCGCACATTTATTTAGTGACTGGACTCATCCAACATCGACAAGTTTCGTGATTTAGGTAGACCGTCCATTTGCAACATCGGGCTGAGGAATTGGAATTCGGAGTTTGATGACAAAATATCGGTTTTAGACTCATAATACTAATTTAACAACAGCGGACCGTCAAGTGTCACGATTTAGGCAAGTTGTACCTCCGCAGCGGCAGAACTAAAGGGTTGGAAACTGAAGTTCAATGCCAGAATATCTGCATGGGGCCCAAAATACTCATTTCAAAATAACAGATCTTCGAGCCTCACGGTTTAGACAGGCAGTATCTCTGCAGCATCAGAACAGAGGAGTTGGAATACCGGGTTAAATGACAGAAATCTCCTTGACATTCACGTGTCAAAGATTAGTCATGAAATACCTGTAGCATTAGTACTTAAGAATAAGAGATTTAAATTATGATAATATTGTATTATCACGCGTATTCAATATATATATATTAAGTTTCATCAGAATCGGTAGATTTGAATCAGTAAAAAAAATTGTGCGTGTCAGCTCCGAAGCACGAGTGGACTTTACTTCTTAAGTACGATTTTCTTGGAATGTATAAAATAGGTAACATTGTATGTAAATGTAAATATCAATACTATTAAATGTAAATGGAAAATTCTTTAATAAAAGAATGCTGTTAATATAATTATTTTCACACGTAATGTCATTTAATGATTACATTTTGATATAAGCGAACGATAGTAAATTATGTGTGTCACACTACGTCATTGCGATCACGCCATAAGAAAATTCTAATATGTGTGTCTCACTCCGTCATTGCGATTACGCCATGAGAACATTTTGATATCTCATTCTAAAGATTCGGTGAAATGTTCCGCAAAGAGGCCACCTAACGTTTCCACCTTGTTTTAACTCTCTGAACTTTGTTTGCTCTGAACTTCTAAATATATGAAAATGGATTCTTAGGGAGTAAAACTCCAATAAATTACGGAATTAAATTACGGAACGTGAAACTAAATTAAACCATTTAAAATGACAGTAGTACAATAAAAAATTATTAATCTATCTCCACATCACACCGATAGGATCTTGCGCTGTGTTTTTAGGCATCGAAGCATGAGTCTGTGAAGTCTCTAATATTCGCGCGTAAGGTACTCGTAACCTTCGAGTGTATAGCAATATGTTAACGATAGTAAATAATGGTGTGTATCTAACTTGATAAAAAATGCCAACATAAAAAAAAAGGAAAAATACTTCAGGTAGTGCAATGTTAGTAATTTTTGCTCAATACAGATCTCCCCTTCTATTTATACATTTTTTTCAATATTTTTCTAGAAAAAATTCCTTTAAAAATAATATTTTGGGACTCGCATTTAAATTTTATTTTACACTTAACATGACCGTACGTACATTAATAAACAAAATACAAATTTTGGTGTGCGGCAGTAGATAATAATAATTGCCAAATTCGACAATTATTGGGCTTCATCATGATGACTCTCAGTGATTAATAAAATTAGTAAATTATCCAGTACATGAGTCTGAAACAACCAAAGGGAAAATAAATACGCTAAACACGATGGTACATTTGTATCAATGCTATCAGTAGTCAATCTCGGTATGGTGTCAAGGCGTGTAGTCATATCTTATGTTTTACCACAGCGACGTACTAAACAAATACTCAGTAAACCCATTGCACTCTGCCCCGACTAACGGTCCCGATTCGGAATAAACAAAAGTGCCGCGATTCGAGCGCGCGTATCGCGTATCGCCGCCCGACATCGCTTTTCCGCAGCGGGCCGTCATAATATTTATACACACGATGTGACGGTATAATATTTACTGCCGGTTTCCAAGGGAGAGCGCGGACGCCTCAGACATGCGAACTAATAAAAATATCTCTCCCCCGATCACACTCGCGGCGCTCCTAACCTGTTGCTAATACGGCCGCGGCGGCGTGACTTGCGATAGCGCTGTGATTTATTACGAGCCGAGTTCGTTTTTCAGCGGCGCGCCGACGTCGAGCCGCTATCGCGGCCCGATACTCGCGTCGCTATTAATTCGTCAGATATTGAGCGATATGAAGATGAGCAGAGACCGCGTCAAAACGGCGACTCTTTGTGCGAAGGGGATGGCGGGGCTTATGACTGTGAATCTTGACAGGCATCTTGTTGTCGATTCATCACTCAACTGCGCCCCGCAGACGAGGGATATATTTAAATTACTCAGATACATATGTATGTATATGTGAGAATATCTATACTTCTTTTCTTTCTCCAGACAATAAACATCGTATTCGATTTTAGCGAAATACATATTAAGGGATTTCTATCGGTCTTACGAATGAAAGAAGGCAATTATTATTACACATTACAATAAAATGTCGTGTTTTCGATTTGTTGTACACCAAATATATTAATTGTTACATTGCGCATTAGAACGAAAGTAACCCCACTCAAAAGTCGAAAGATTTTGAGGCTTTTAAAATATTTAATATCAAGCATATTCTAGGTTATCGTAAAACAGGTTGCATTACACAGAATGAGGTTCCTTACTAGATCATTTCATTACATGAACTTAGTTTCCCATTTTTTAAGTAAATTGGAAACTAAGTTCATGTAATGAAATGATCTAGTAAGGAACCTCAGAAGTAGATTTAAAGGTTTACTTTTTATTCTTGAATAGAATAAATTTTGATGTGAAACTTTTTTGAACGCGATGAGAGTAAAAGGTTATGGTGAAATTTAATACGATATTTTCAATGCAACGTTTTTTGCATAGTTTTGTTGTAACGAGTGAATGTAACAAATCTTTCGCAAAAAGGACGGAAAATACGCTAACAATCAAAAAAGATAGATCAATACGATAGAATAAGACAAGAAGATCAGACGTGCGCGAAAACGAACAAAAATGACGCGTGTTATCAGCTATTTTGTACGTTACTTGTGAAAAAAGTAAAAATGGCCAATCATTACTGCTATTAGATGTTTTGTACATTATGTGTGTCAAAACAAACCATCAAAATATTGTCAATTTATTTATCTGTTTATGATTGATTCATTAGCAATTTTACATGTATTTTATCCTTTAAAAGTATAACAACATATGTACGTATTTATTTATAAATCCGCAATGATGTGGTATAAATCCGCGCATATAGTTGTCGTAAATATAATTTACAGTAAGATCAATACATCCTGACTCCCTTCCGCTGCGTTCAACCGTATTCTGGTATTGGCATCGCGGCTATTTTTTAATTGAAAATTATCTATGTAAATTTACCTGAAGATTTTATTAGATGTTTACATAGATTTGTAATGACGGTTTTATTAAATTTTTTGAGCGTATGATATTAAAATATTTTTATACCAATTTAGTACAATATAAGGGCTTACACTCTGTACTATATACCAACAAGTCGAGGTTTAGATCTACAAAGAAATTTCACTTCTGTCACTGGTGCAGACGATTTTTTTTATCTTTAAAAAATATTTTTTTTAAATTAAGAAAGGGAATAAAAAACATACGTATATTAATACATAAGTAAATATGCCAGCCTACGGTTACGTACTGCAGGACGCAGACTTATCTCTCTGTCTCCACGTCATTTCTTAAATTCTGTATATCTCAAACTACTTAGACATTTCTAATGCTAATATTAAATATTTTCAGAAAAGCTATATTTTAAATTAGACCACAACTGTTTCGGCTTTAGACGCTAGCATATAGTTATCATTTTCGCTACTAAATACTTAAAATATTTTTCTTTTGTTATCCTTAAAGGGCTTGAATGTGTGAAGTATCCTATAAAGCTTAGTTTTATAGTATTATTCCCGAGAAAAAAATATTTTGCTTGAAAGAGATGCAGAGTTGAATTTCATCTGATTCCAATTTTCTTCCGCTTATCTGTCGTAGTATTACTGAATAAATAAATATGGGTTAAATGTTGAATACACCAGATTAATCAGTCTTCTCGTTCATTCTTTCCGCTATTTGCCATTACGTGAACCTTAACTCGTCGGCGTCCGGTCGTGTGTTACTTCGCTATTACTAGTAGAGGTGACTACTGCCACTACTCGTGGTGACTACTGGCACTTATATGCAGTCAGATTATAGTGAGATAAACCTATGTTTCTTAATAGCATCCAAGTATCTCATGCTTCAGGGGTTAATGGTAAATGTTGCAGGTACATACTTTGTTATTTCCTTAAAAGAAAACCTCGCTAAAATACTTAATGTCTATCTTTAAATACAACTCTAAAATTTCAATATACAAAGTAGACTCGCATACCCATAACTTTTTTTAATGCTTATGTAGTTACGCTATATAGATTTTTGTACGGCCGATAAATCTAGCGCTTTTTTCTAATGGAGGTAAAGGTTCAAACACAATGACGGTTGGAATTAAACTTTTATCAAAATTGTCAATGGTTAGGATGTGAAACAAAGCTTTTTCAGTTAATAGTAGCGTTAACGATTCGCTGTTTATATATTTTTTTTTATGTATTTCAATTATCAGATGAGTAATATAAATGGGTGCATGGGTTTTTTTAGTCTTGAAACGACTGTTCTTCCTAGCGAATGGTATTTTGTTTTATTTGTTTTTTATAATAATAAATTATGGTTAGCGATTTCCCATAAAACCCTAACATAAGTGTTTCATTTATTTATGTCCACCTATTTCACACTCGTAGGGGTTAAACCGCAATAAATTCATTTTTAATAAGTACCTTGAAGCCAAGAGAAGTTTAAGCGACTTAAGAGTTTACAGGCTTCGGAGATTTGGCGATTTAGTGATGATTCAGTGAGTGGCATTTGCATTTTAATGGATAAAATTAATGGAACTAAAACAAAAATGTCAGAACTGATTCTGTTGATGTTTCAAGAATTTGGAATTAAGTAGAATTTTGGAAACTCGTCCTTCGTAATTTAAGGGTCATTTGAAGAAGATCCATCTCTCGTGATTCTTAACTTCTATCGATCTTTGTTTCCATTTTACTTCGTTTCGTTAACCAAATTATGTCAATGTTTTTATGCACATTATTGACTAAATATTTTTTAAATAAAAACTTAATTTTGCTTATTTTTGTATTTCGTGAGTCTTGAAATAGTTTTCCACCGAATTATTTTTCACTTGTGGTTAATTAAAATATAGGGTGTGAATTCATAAAGCAAGCTGCTTTCTATGGGTTCGTGAAATGATAGTAAGATGATCAAGTGCAATGACTTTTGAGATTTTTTATGAAATTATTAATTTATGGAAAACACACTATTTTAACATTAACATAAGTGTTAAATATTTAAACTTTATCAGACTTTGAATATTGGGGAGATTTTCTTTTACTTTTATGTCATGGAAATAAAATTGATTATATTGGCATTTCAATGTTTTTCTTAATGTTTCTTTTACAAGTTCTGTTTATGACAAAACAATTTTTAAATTTAATTACGATATAAAAAAATAATGGTTAAGGTAAATAACATGTTTTAATGGAAGATGCATAATTTTGCTCTAATAAAGACTCAAATGAAAAAAAATGCACATTATTTTCATTTTTCATTTTTGAGAGGAAAAAAGAACACATACACACACACACACACACACACGTGTGTGTGTGTGTGTGTGTGTGTGTGTGTGTGTGTGTGCGTGTGTGTGTGTGTATGAGCGCGCCTATGTGTGTGCGTGTGTGTACATGGGTGCGCGCGTGCACATTTGTGTATGTGTGTTAGATTTTAATATTTGTAAACATATATATACATAGATATAAGAGATTATCTTAGTAAAGCAACTATGTTCATGGATCTGCATTGGGGTTAAGCTTTCTTTTAAACCACAAAATGAATAACATGAATAACAGCCCGACGTTAGATGTTTTGAAGTTAAACATTTTGGCTCATCTTGTACAAAAATGTTTGATAGTAGACATTTCGATATCACGTCACGGCACGTGTGTTCCGCTTCGGGTATACTCGGCGGTAGGTCAAGTAAAGCCGAACGGTTTGACTTCGAATGGGCGTTAGGGCGAGGAAAATATAGAGCGGCCGAGGTAGTAAGTATATATTTATATCATCACTTATCTCAGGGAATCATTAAGGCAAAGGTAAAGAACTGGATTACGTACGGAACGCGATGAAAGTGTAAGTCTGTATCTCGAGTTTTTTTTCTGTGATTTTATTTTACGAAATATTATTTTTTATTAAATTCAAGTCAAAGCCCCTTTTTTATCATACATAGGTTAACAATTTACCTAATTTTTCGTCAATAGTTATGTGTTTTAAAGACATACATACCAAAGTATATTTAATGCAAAGAAAAATTAATTTTCTTTGGTCTTAATTCGAATCTCACTGCTCAAGTTTATTTATTTGATGACATTTATTTTTAATAAAATATTAATTGATAGAAAACTTCCTCTTTAAGCGCTCGACGTATATTCAATATGTCGATTCCACAATTATAATGAAGACGTATTTTGTTCGTAATTGCGGAACTGGTATAAATTAACTAAGCATATTTGTATGCATTAATACTTCGTATTTCTTATCACATTATTCGGTGTGAAAGTGTATTATATATATATAGTTGAATGTGTACTCTATTGGTTAGGTTTATTCACGTTTCTTCATAATGTGTAGTTAGTACAAAACTATTATAAATTTTAATATTTTTGCTTTTTTTTAAATTTCTATACCCAAAATATTCAACATATGGATTAAAATTTAAATTTTCAATTCTACAATGTGGTCTTAAACAAAGCAATTGTTATCATATTCAAGAAAACCCAACCAAATATCGCCAACCAAGTCGGAATAACTTCAGCACTAAATGCAAAAAATATATATCTTACCGTAGTCACATTTGAAAAATTGTTTTTATGTAATGAATGTAATACAAATTCGATATTAAAAATATTTCTTTATGAGGCAGTGTACTTTTGAGCCAATCTAGCACAGGACCATACCATTTTGCGTCACAATTAATAATAAAAACCTCGCTGAAAGGTTTCTCTTCTAACTATTTAAAAATACAAATCATTAATGCTTAAATCCGTGTTCACATATACGTAAATTGCCTTTAGTGTTCACTGAGCTACCACACTCCGGGCGAGCAATCTTCTGCGATGAAAATGTGTTTCCGTGAGTGGCTCGTTAGTAGAAAATTAAATATTCTCCAATGAACATTAGTGTAGGATCAGTTAATTAAGCAATTATGATGTGAGTCTTGTGAGACTGTAGCTTCGCCGCCTAAGACAGGCGCGGGCGATAGTTGGCCCGCTCTGCTAGCACCTTGCCACTCTCGATCGCGAGCTAAACTTTGTTAAAGTGTAAAATGGCGGTACCCTGGAGGCGTTCATTACGCTGCACGGGGATGTATTATTTAGTTTTCGTGTCGTTATTCTGTGTTTTAATACGATTACGCACCCTAATAACATTCTGCAACAGTTATTTTTTAATTTAAACTTAACTGCGAACGGCACACCCTGCTTGTTGTGGTGTTCATCTTAATATGTGAGGTCTAGCTCCGCAGCTGTTGTGTGATATTTTGTACACGGTTAATGATAATGTATGCTTTGATAACGTTTATGTGTGTATTAATTTGGGTTATCTAAAGTTTAGGCTGTCCATTTTAACTCGTTCATCTTCATAATTTTGTGCATTTGGATGGAATTCTTCTAATATTATTTTTCATTAATTAAAATAACTAAACAATCAACTTTGATATTCATACTGCGCCAATGTGGATTTCCAATATGTATTCGTACATATTTTATTTCAGATTTTAATGTACGTTATGTGTAAACACACACACACACATACACAAATGTGCACGCGCGCACCCATGTACACACACGCACACACATAGGCGCGCTCATACACACACACACACGCACACACACACACACACACACACACACACACACACACGTGTGTGTGTGTGTGTGTGTGTGTGTGTGTGTGTGTGTGCGTGTGTGTGTGTGTATGAGCGCGCCTATGTGTGTGCGTGTGTGTACATGGGTGCGCGCGTGCACATTTGTGTATGTGTGTGTGTGTGTTTACACATAACGTACATTAAAATCTGAAATAAAATATGTACGAATACATATTGGAAATCCACATTGGCGCAGTATGAATATCAAAGTTGATTGTTTAGTTATTTTAATTAATGAAAAATAATATTAGAAGAATTCCATCCAAATGCACAAAATTATGAAGATGAACGAGTTAAAATGGACAGCCTAAACTTTAGATAACCCAAATTAATACACACATAAACGTTATCAAAGCATACATTATCATTAACCGTGTACAAAATATCACACAACAGCTGCGGAGCTAGACCTCACATATTAAGATGAACACCACAACAAGCAGGGTGTGCCGTTCGCAGTTAAGTTTAAATTAAAAAATAACTGTTGCAGAATGTTATTAGGGTGCGTAATCGTATTAAAACACAGAATAACGACACGAAAACTAAATAATACATCCCCGTGCAGCGTAATGAACGCCTCCAGGGTACCGCCATTTTACACTTTAACAAAGTTTAGCTCGCGATCGAGAGTGGCAAGGTGCTAGCAGAGCGGGCCAACTATCGCCCGCGCCTGTCTTAGGCGGCGAAGCTACAGTCTCACAAGACTCACATCATAATTGCTTAATTAACTGATCCTACACTAATGTTCATTGGAGAATATTTAATTTTCTACTAACGAGCCACTCACGGAAACACATTTTCATCGCAGAAGATTGCTCGCCCGGAGTGTGGTAGCTCAGTGAACACTAAAGGCAATTTACGTATATGTGAACACGGATTTAAGCATTAATGATTTGTATTTTTAAATAGTTAGAAGAGAAACCTTTCAGCGAGGTTTTTATTATTAATTGTGACGCAAAATGGTATGGTCCTGTGCTAGATTGGCTCAAAAGTACACTGCCTCATAAAGAAATATTTTTAATATCGAATTTGTATTACATTCATTACATAAAAACAATTTTTCAAATGTGACTACGGTAAGATATATATTTTTTGCATTTAGTGCTGAAGTTATTCCGACTTGGTTGGCGATATTTGGTTGGGTTTTCTTGAATATGATAACAATTGCTTTGTTTAAGACCACATTGTAGAATTGAAAATTTAAATTTTAATCCATATGTTGAATATTTTGGGTATAGAAATTTAAAAAAAAGCAAAAATATTAAAATTTATAATAGTTTTGTACTAACTACACATTATGAAGAAACGTGAATAAACCTAACCAATAGAGTACACATTCAACTATATATATATAATACACTTTCACACCGAATAATGTGATAAGAAATACGAAGTATTAATGCATACAAATATGCTTAGTTAATTTATACCAGTTCCGCAATTACGAACAAAATACGTCTTCATTATAATTGTGGAATCGACATATTGAATATACGTCGAGCGCTTAAAGAGGAAGTTTTCTATCAATTAATATTTTATTAAAAATAAATGTCATCAAATAAATAAACTTGAGCAGTGAGATTCGAATTAAGACCAAAGAAAATTAATTTTTCTTTGCATTAAATATACTTTGGTATGTATGTCTTTAAAACACATAACTATTGACGAAAAATTAGGTAAATTGTTAACCTATGTATGATAAAAAAGGGGCTTTGACTTGAATTTAATAAAAAATAATATTTCGTAAAATAAAATCACAGAAAAAAAACTCGAGATACAGACTTACACTTTCATCGCGTTCCGTACGTAATCCAGTTCTTTACCTTTGCCTTAATGATTCCCTGAGATAAGTGATGATATAAATATATACTTACTACCTCGGCCGCTCTATATTTTCCTCGCCCTAACGCCCATTCGAAGTCAAACCGTTCGGCTTTACTTGACCTACCGCCGAGTATACCCGAAGCGGAACACACGTGCCGTGACGTGATATCGAAATGTCTACTATCAAACATTTTTGTACAAGATGAGCCAAAATGTTTAACTTCAAAACATCTAACGTCGGGCTGTTATTCATGTTATTCATTTTGTGGTTTAAAAGAAAGCTTAACCCCAATGCAGATCCATGAACATAGTTGCTTTACTAAGATAATCTCTTATATCTATGTATATATATGTTTACAAATATTAAAATCTAACGGCTGAATATAAAATTTAAACGCGTTCGACAGAGAATTGAAGATAAACCCAGCACTAGATGTCAGCAACTTTGACTATTGAATGAAACATTACAAAAACATGTGATCTGACCTTGGATGAACGCAGATTAAAAATAAGAAAGATATTTGAGAATATAAGCATCCGTAATTAGTAAGCCTACAATAACATTTGAAATAAATTGGGATTTTCTTACATAACTACAAGATGTGTGTCGAAGCTTTTTTCGGTCAAACAAAAACGCAATCGGTTTACGAATCCGTGGCACGGTTTGAAGTTGATCTATTGGATTTCTTGAATAAACTTATTATTATATTAAACATAAATATAGCCCAGAGTAACCAAGAGAATAGGTAAGACTGTGATTACCAACTCCAAATAAAAACAAAGTGAATTTATCGGCGAATAAGGTAATAGCGTTAGTTTTCTGGGACTCGGAGAAAAATCATAATAGTTGATTATCTGTTAAAGAATACAACCATACCTCCTTAAACTCCATTTACTACTGCATTTTTCACGTTAGTTACATGATAAAATTAGGGAAATATGGTAAGAAATGTTAACATAAATTTCATCTAAGTAGAACAACGAGCGCTTATGTATCCTTTGAAATTGTGGCCAGAATTTATAATTGTCAGCTTGAATTACTGTCATAATTCTCTTATTAACGTGATTTGCACCACTGACGTTCACCTCATTCACAATATAAAAATAAATTAGGTGAACAGAACTATCTTTCAAATGAAAAAGTCGAAACTTTCAGCCTGTCATTTGAGAAACTTTTTTAGAAAAGAAAGTGGACTGAGACTTATATGTTTAAATCCAATGATTCGAAGTATGTTACAAAATAAAAATTGTTTTCTAGGCACATATTTTTATACTCAGTCTGTCAAATTTTCAATCCATCCTTGTATTTATTTAACCTTTCCAAAATTTGAAAGACGATATTTAAGTAGTTCTTAAGGTAGAAATATTATAATTTTTAGACTATAAGATTCTGAATAAACGATGTAATTGGGGAATTGGAAAAAATGGTTGTTAACATGTTACGTATACCAGTTTCAGCAGCAAATACTAGATCTTGTTACATTGCCTAGAAGTAATATAGCAAATAGGTTCAGAACGTGGCGATATAATCCCTGAAATTGTTCTACTAATATGATCATTTGAGTAATTTAAGTATTATTTTTGTGTAAAAATCTGTGTTTATGCTTATATTCCAAGTCATTAAAAACTGCTGGTAGGTGATTTTTTTGTAATAAATCAGTTTAAACGTAAAAAAATTCTGTGATATATTATACTTACCCCGTTGAACTTGTAACTCAATTTAGTTAGACGAGTCACGGTACTTACCTGAAAATAAAGAAAAAACATATCAATAAAAAACTTTAACAATTTAAAGAACAGCGTGATGACAAGGTTATTAAGGACACTGTGAAAAAATATGTGGATTATATAAGACGAACATATTACTTAGAAAGATAGGAGACCAGGAAACCGCATAACAACATTGGAAGTAAAATGGACGAAACCTTAATAACGGTATTGAAATAACAGTTCTGAAAAGCTGTAAAGGATAATTATAACAATAATTATTTACAAAGTAGAATTATGCATTGTGTATTTAATTGATAAAAGCAAAATAATAGCCATGGAAATGAGATTGTAGTTGCTAAATGGTTTTTTTCTAAGTAGATATAATTTGGAATCAAGATATGAGAAAGAAATATGGCTTAAAAGACAATTTGTTTAATTTTTTAAATTCCTTGGGTGCATTGAGTAATTGGTCTGTGAACGACCTGTTGAAATATTAACGGACATTTATTAGAGAACGTTTAACTCTAAAAGAAGGGAACACAAACAAGATCGCGATATGTTAATTACAGCCGCACATCCAATTTCAATGTGGGACTTTTCCCGATTTCGAAAGAAGATAAAAAAGAAGAAATGATTCAATCTCTTCAAAATAAAGACATCCAATTCGAATTTTATATTTATATTCTCCATTAGAATGTGACGTTTACATTTCGGAATCCTTTCATCGGCTGCTGCAATCAATCATAGAAGAAAGGTCCTTAGTTGGGGTGTGTGCGGAGATCCATCACCTAGGGCGGCCTCGTGCGTAACCGATGATTTTATTTTGCAGTAATTGAATAATGGTGTCTGCGTACTTCGGCGTTCTCTCGAAAGATTTCCGAAAAAAAGGAATATTTTTCCGTGAAAGTTAAATACTTTCTTATTTTTTGCCAGAAATCGTTGTTTATCATTTAATTTGGGATTGATTTATTACTTCTTATAAACGATTCCAATATTGTAATTAATAATAAATGAGTACGGGTAGATATAAATGATGTATACTATATCTGAATGAGGTATGAACAAATGTAAGTATACGCATACAAAGTGACTTTCCAAACTAAGGATTTATTAATACAGATAAGTAGAAGTTAAAAAAATCAAATAAACCAGCCAAGTTCGTGTCGTCAACTAAAAATTCCATACGAGTTGTACGTAGATAACCAAGCAGTTCATGCTTTGTAGTAAATAGATATAGAAATCACGTAAATTGACCAAGTTATTTACTACATAATTATTTTCATAGTTGTCTACTGTGAAATTTCTAGTGAGGCCAATTGGCAAAATTCCATATCCTGTTTGAGGGACGAATAGTTTCCCCATATGCGGGAAATTATGGTAATAACGTGTTTCGTAAATTGCTACGTAAATATATTAGTTTAAAACTTATTACGTTTTAAACTAAACAAAATAATTCATATGCATTATCTACTTTAACATTAAAGTATTTTACGCAAAGTGCTAACTGGTGCATGGTAAGTGCTCGTAAATTAATTAATGAATTGAATTTTGTAGGGAGATTTGTAGATTACCCCTCGTAAAATGACATGTCTGTACAGTGCAGAAATAGCAAATGCCATTGACATTTCTCGTATTCAGCAGCTGTCAATGTCAATTGTTGTAGTTTTTAATCCATTTCTTTTATTCAGAATATGGCTCTATGGCTTATTAAATTGAATATCGATTAGCCTTCATTTGAATATGGATTGGATTTCATTTAATATTTTTTAGCTATGTTAATACTGCTGCAAGTTTTTATTATTCGGTGATTTATGAATATATACAACTAAGTTATGAGGATAACGTTTTCATCATGTGGTTACGTTACCCTTAAAACTGTGAATCGATTTGGAGTCTACCTCTGTGTACCCCTCATTTCTGATGAACTTCGTTCTCGAATGTTACCATTAGGGAAACATAAATTCGTATGAAAATAATACCATATTTACTGTAGTAGCAAGTAAGGTTTGTTTGTTTGGTAAATGAAAAATAAGTTATCGCCAAAAATACGTGAATTCACTATTATTTGAAAATACTGTCGTGTGCTAATCTGCAGATTGTAACAAGAAACATGTCTATTCTTTATACAAGCGATTCTGTGTATCGAACTAAACATGTTTAGAGCGTGTTTTCGTAGAAAAAATATAATTTATTTTCCATAACATTTTCCACCCAGGTACCTGCACATATATCAATAGGTTAAAACAAGGAAAGTTTCTGTTACTCATAGAGTTATTCCGTGAATCGAACTGAGTATTACGTCATTCGAAGAATGTTTCCACAAAACAAAATTTATTTTTTTTGCTTTAAAATACTAATTTTTCTTGAAATTACATTTTTTAAAAAAGGATTGAAAATTTTCATATAACATTTTCAGTACATCCTTAACATTTTCAATTCAGTTTGATGCACTGAATCACCTGTATGAATAATATATACGTTCTTTGTTACACCCGATTTAGGTAATGTCTAGTATTTCTAGTGTGTGTATATATAGGGAACATTTCCAGTGTATACGTTCTTACTAATTATTAAATACATAAATATTGAAATGTTTCCTTAAATAACGTAGAGATCTATTAAATATATTTTTCATTTGTAAATCATCGTTTGACTCAAAATGTAGATGGTTAAACATGAAATTCTTAAAATATGTTCTTCGTTATTTTACGATATAAGTCCTCTATTTTCTTAACTTAAGTGTCTTCATTTTTTCTTACTATAAAAGTAATTCTTAATTTTTTATATAAAATTTCATTTAATAAACAAAATACTGCTAATAAGCCAACAGACAGTTCTTTTAGATATTGCCACTTAATTAGCCTTATGGAGTTCACAAGAAAATTACATGGACAGTATTAGTTATGACTGTTAGGATACCTGTGCTAAACGTCGCCGTAATAAAGGAACTTGGAAAAACAGTTTTGTATTTACATACGACATACGAGACAACGCGGCAGTAGTCTAAACTAAATTACGACATACGAGACTAAACTAATTTAGTAGAGAGTGCACAGCCGTGTTCACTGATTAAAATTATTCATCAAACATGACTATTATTAAAATGTGAATTGATGTTAATTACAATTGAACATTTAATCATAACTTCATTAAAATTATCATTCCATAATAACTGCATACATCATCATCATATATATTAATACGCTAAGGTTTTAAGATGTTACACTCCCTTTTTAGAAAAAACCTCACAACTAATCCACATAAATTATATATCATTTTATAGATAATTGCTTGCTCTACCGGCATCCACAATTAAAATTTAAAAAATATATTTAAATAAAATTATTATTGCTATTGTTTTTGCAAATTAATTAATTATTAAAATTATATACACAAAACAGCAATGCTGCCATCTAACGGCTCAACGTCAATATGATTGACGGTCGGTAAAATTTTTGTTTAATTTCAAATCCACTCACGTATAAATAAAGTGGCGCTTTAGCTCAATGCTTTTGATACTTGCGCCTCTATATGTCAATTTTAGTAAAATATTTGCTTGATCTGTCATCTGAGCTTCATAATGGAATAAATAATGCGAAGACTTCGCACGGGTCACGCTAGTATACGTATATATGCGTATCCACGCATCAATTCACGTAAAAATGTAATATTGTATGATTATATCTTAATCTTCCCATACGTAAACAATTAAATGTCAGTATAATTTAATTATAATTCATTTGTTTCGGAACACACCAGTGTGTTCGTGGAACTCATGGTGATATACTTTTGATAATAGTTCTACCTGATTGCAAATATGTCGATCTAGATTCGGATGGTATGGGCTCCGCACGCCTCAGGTAATAGCAACATCTACTTCGTGTCATACGTAATATGCTGTGAGAACTTTTTCCTCTTACCCACGAATGCTTTTACGAATCGATGCACAATTCCATCATTCTGTGTACGCCAGCAGTCGCTGCCGTCTCCCGAACGGCAGAGGCTGCAGCGGGGAGGTGGCGAGTGTGAGGGGAAAGATTTATTGAGTTTTGATATGATTGGATTTGGACGCGTTCGAGTGGAACCACTTATTGTTTATAAGGCTGTAGAATATTTGTTTAATTCCCCGCATACGACTATGCTTGAGTTTTCGTTGAAGTTGAGAAGATTATGTACCGTTGTGTGTGCGTGGCTATTCAGTCATTATTATGAGGAAAATTAAGGTAAATAATTTTGAAGTATTCAGTTTCATTACGAGAATTTTACCAAATAATGATACAATATGTTAAAGGTATCTTGTTTCCCCATCTTTCATTAACGCGTTTTATTATTAACGGTGACCAGTTAAATTGTATTTATAAAGAAAGTATTAAAAATATACAAAAGATCTACATACTATTTACCATTATGGAATAAAAATTAAAAAAATAAATTTATAAGGGAAACATATTCTCAGATCTAATTATGTAAGTTGCAAAAACCTGTCAATAAAAAATGTGGTGTGGCTGTATCATGGACACGGTCGTATGTTGTACTTGAATACGTCTATGTAATGGGTTATATTTTTTAAATAAAATATTTTTGATAATATTTTTTTATTCTAACACCTTATTATATTTACTGTCACTACTTTAAACTAATGTTTTATATATAATCGATAGATTTTGACGACAGCTGACGATCAAAACTTAAACGAACATCCTTCCGCTTTTCCGAATCAAAAGTTATACTAATTGCAAATCTCTATACGCAGCAAAATAACCTCAAAATGGCAGAACTTCCCCTCCACCGCGTGCGTGAGTCACTGTTCTCGCTTATCGTAATGAATTATTTGATCCTTTATAGTATAATTTTTGATGTAGAGGATAGATTCGAAACTGCAACGCCAAACTGTATCCCCCGATTTTGTTATCATTAGGTGTTTTGTATTGCCTCCGTATCGTAGCAAATTTAAAGACGTATTCACGGTTTTTTTATCTTCTATATTCTATGGACTGTAGACAGTGGAACTAGAAGCCAACTTCTAGTGTTTTCATTAATTGGTGGTCTTCTTCCTTTCTTGGAATTCTATCTTGTTTGCTTTCTTCTAGATGGTACTGGACTTTTAGCGGTTGTACTAACGATTTAACCTTCCTAATTTGGTGGTTTTATATTTTTTCATATATCATTAGTATTATGTAATATTTTAGCAGCTAAATAGCTAATAATATAAACAATTGTTAACGGTTTTCGTTTTAAAACTGAAAGATTAACAAGGGACACTCTATATTATTATTTTCTTATTTAAAAAAAAGGATACTTGAAATCAAGTTAAAACTAAAACACCTGAAGTTGATGTTTAAAATACACTCAAACGAAAACCGCATTTCGGGAAAATCTTTCCAAGTTTTAATAAAAAATGTCGTTTTTATAACTTTACCATGTTTCTATTAATTATTTATCTTAAAAAGAAACATTTAATTTTGTTGTTTGGTTTTTCTTTTAAACAAATAGGTCAAGTATAAAATGTTTGTTTGCGAGGTCTCCGTTTATGTACACCATTACACAGCTGTGGTCACTGATTAAAATTAGTCGGGACAACGCAACTGTGGTTACAAAGCAAAATTGTAAGATAATTCAGCTGTGGTCACTAAACAAGATTAATCGAGAAAACGCAGCTATAGTCACTGATCAAAATTAGTCGGGACAACGAAACTATGCCCACGGACCAAAATTTGCCGAAATATCGCAGCTATCACTGACCTAAATTATTCATCACAATATGACTATTATCAAATAGAGTGTTAATGTTCTTTGTAATTTAACATTTAATTACAGCTTTATTAAAATTATCTTTCCCTAATAACTACATTCATTATTTGTAAAAACGAAAATATTTTTAAAATTGATGCAGACAAAGTTTTTTAGGATATATTGTATTTAAATGTATATAGAAGAACATTGCACCGAAATTAATAAAGATAAGAGTAGATAAAACTTGTCAAATAAAACCGTACCCATAAAAAACCGTGAGACGTGGACGTACCGTTACATTTTTGTTATAACTTTTAGGTAATCGTCTAGTAGTGATATATTTTTAGTAATAACTCTTTAAAATTAGGAACAAATCTTTGAGGACATTTTCATCAATATGTCTTGACTTATCTTAAATTACGGAATTTTAAAAATAATCGTTGATGTACAAGCGGGGAAAAATTCTTTATTCTTATGATATACAGACAGCCGGATGGATATTATGTGGTCATATGAGGTTTCCGTTTTTTCTTTTCACGAATCCCAAAAAAATTACTAAAATATATTGAAAAAAGGTTATTCCAAATAATTGTTATTTATTATACATTGATGTTTCCTCCTGAACTCTGTCTTATCATGTTTTACAGTTAAAAATATGGAAATTTTTTTTTGTTTAATGCAAATCTTTATACTAATACGTCTAATAAAAAGCCGAGAAAGAAACACTTTATTGCGAATCTCTAACAAATATTGTCTAAACAGTAATACGGATACCGCGTGAGGAAACGCAAAACACAAACAATGCACAAGGAAAGGCAGCCCCTTTCCGCGAAACGAATGTAAATAATAATAGGAGGATCGGCCCTCCGTACGCACAAGGTGACTCCCTTGTTTTTCGTTTTAACACGAGGCATCATTCATAATTTGAATGAATTTAATATCTTCGCCAACGCGGGGGATGTCATTATATTTGCGGGCGGGCGCACACCGAGAGCCTCGCGTGTTCTTCTTCGTAGACCTCAATAAAATAACGCAACGTGGCACCGCAAGAGGGCTGTTCTAATTGGCGTTGGCAGGGTGCGATTCAAAATTCGCGATGTCTCGTGAAACAGCAACTATTGCTGTTCTGTGAGACGAGTCGCGAATATGCGTAATGCCTTGTATTAAATATTTATATGAGTGAAAGTAGTATGTAGCGTACTATAGAAAATTACATTATCGATTATTTTCACCGTTGAAAGTTTATCATTTATTATTCATTTTTAAAATAAATAAATTTATTTATTTTAAAAATGAGGGCAGTACTAAAATGTTGAATATATTTGGCGGTTATTTTGTCTAAATTAATGTTATTCGATTAGATTTTGTGTACTGAAATGTTACTGAAATGGGTAATGTGTACTGAAATGTTAAAGCAAGAAATCATATGAAGTTACTTTCTAGAATAACTGCACGTAAATGCTGGCTATTTTTCTATAATCTCTAAGGCTCTTTTTAACCCTTGTGTCAGCTATTCTATCCATAAATTGGAAACTATCAATATCGACATAACACATTTTTTTTACATCAAAGTTTAAATGCTGAAATTTGATGTCATTATGAATTTAACTTTTTTTCCTAAAATTGATTTATGAAATTTTTACGTCCACACTGTATTTAAATAATTTTATAATTAACATTTACATAGTTTGGAAAACTTTTATTGTGGTGGAAAATATATATTTCGGGAAAATTCATGTGATAGTCCGCAAATTAATTGGCAAATCATTACCGTGTAAAATTTTGTACTAGCCGAGAGTTGCTGTGCTATTTACTAAAAATAGCGCAGTTGATATATTTTTTGGGCAAATACTTCACTAATCTTGTAAAACAATTTATTTTGTAGACGTTTTACTAACATATTTTTCTAACTTTAATTATTCTGGTAAATAATTCTATTTGTACGTCGTTTTTTATATCACTTTAAAGTTTTCAGGTTCCAGAAAAAAAATATTAGGGACCTTTCATTATCACATTTAGTTTGCCAAATATCGTGAACAGAAGTCTATTACGAGTTACCAAACTCACCAGTAATGATATCGTTCAAATACAATGTAAGAATTTTCGTTAAATTTCGGTGTCCGCACCTCTAATCCGGCACGGTTCCGAACGAACTAAAACCAGCCGCAAACATTTAAAAAAAAGTGAAAATGACGTTTCCAATTTTCTACCGTTGCTTTAGGCCAAATTCGTTTCGCTCGCAGGCCCGGATTTGCCACAATATCTGCCCTCGTAGGGACACGCGCCTTCTACGTCGGCTATGGGCGCGTCCGTAGCACCGGGACGCGGGGGTGTGCGGATCGACTTTTCGCGTTCAATAAAACTCACGTCACCGAGTGGCTGACAAATGATATTTCGCATTACATCTGTTTGGCGCTACATTGTTGGACATCCGCTCGAATGGATTCGATATTCCGTAAAGGATAAGTAACATTTCCGGCGACGCGGGCCTCTGTAGTCGATTTTACACCCAATTTCATATTGCCAACGTCCTGCCCTTTTATCCCTAACTTAATAT
Organism: Druceiella hillmani; assembly: GCA_039881145.1. NCBI lineage: Eukaryota > Metazoa > Arthropoda > Insecta > Lepidoptera > Hepialidae > Druceiella > Druceiella hillmani. The sequence goes on from JAYKKI010000014.1 coordinate 1,604,888, forward strand.
GATATATAAGAAAGATATTACGAATTCTATATTATTGTGATTCAATCCAGGTAATAGTTTAGTAGAGACCGCGATAAAAAGTAAGATAGCAGTTGCTTTTTTGGGGAAAAATAATATAATTATAATGAAAATGTAATTTAATTCGCTTCGTTAATACGCAAATACTAATTTTTATGAACTATCAAGGACTTTCCGAAGTTTATTCGCAATTCATAATTAATTATGTACACTTAAATCTGGAAATAACTCAAATCAACGCATATGCTTTAGCTCAACATTTTCGTGGTTTTTAAATTTATTTTGATTATTTTATTATACTTTATTATTGGCCTATTTATTTCACACCATTTAGGTATGTTTTGCACTTGCAAAATTCATGCTATATATGTTGCAAGTGCGTCTTATACAGAGCTAATTTTACTATAAGTAAAATTAATTTTTGTTAATTCTCTTATTATTTGGTTAAAAAATTAATAAGACCATTTTAATATAGTTTTTACTATTGCGTTTACAAAATTATAAGGAATAAAATAATATATTTTGACATGGCGACAAAAAATTAAATATTACTATATTGACAAAAAAAAAACGACCACGACCCATTTATGTCCTCCAATAGACATCATCCTCTCGTCGATAATATGAATAGACGAAATAGTCCAAATGAGCAAATATGTGGTTTAAAACAAGTTTATATGTATATGTGTGTGTTTAAATAATGTTTAAGAAGGTAGATGAGAAAAATAATTACATAGGGATAGAAGTGGCAGTTCGATACTTAGTTGTAAAAAAGATTTTTAATCTATCAAACATCATGTTGAGTTTCACTATATATGTATATGTATATATGTATGTATATATATATATATATATTTTTTTTTTTTAAATATATATATATATATATATATATATTTATATATATATATATAATATGAAATTTTCAAAAATTAATTTTCATACAACAAAAAGTGTCTAGCTACTCGACAGTATCTAGGCACTTCGCCTGGATACTGTCGAGTAACCAGACACTTTTTTGTAGGTATAGTTTTTTTTTAAATGTATAGTTTATTTATATACCTCTAGTAATGGTGCTACATATATTTTAAATCGCGCAATGAAGTTTTCCACACGGGCATTTTGGAAGTCGGACGTGAAGTTTGGTGGAGTGGAGTGAGTGGAGTGAAACAAGCAGGTTTTTGAGTAAGCAACCCGAACCAGATGCATGAGAGCAGACGTTGTTGTTCGTCGTTTTCGCAACATAACGTTATTCGATGTTTTATATATTCAATTACATTCCATTTTTAATAATTCATTACCAATCAGTTTTTACGCTCCATAAACATTCCATTTTTATATATATTCAATTACACTCCAATTTTAATAATTAATTTAATAAACATTTATCTTTCCACGCATTATATAAAAATTACCGTATGTATAATCCTTGTGTATTATAAAGAATGTAGTAAGATTGTAAATAAAACAATTCGTGCCTTTCTGTATTATACGATATGCTTCGGCATAATGAGCATGCCCTAAAGCGTATATGATGTTCATGCATAATGCAAACGATTATCCGTCGTCTCCCTTCGTTGACTTAAACCTTGGATTTCCAGCATTCACATGTTAACAACGCGATTGTTCTAAAATTTCTTACTCCTTGGCTATTTAAAATAAAGGCAGTCGCATAATTGAACAAAAAAAAACACAACGTTTTTGACGTATTCACATTCGCCTTATAACGAGATATCGCGACGGGCGACGCGCACGTTGCCACGTTTACGGCTACCTACGCGACGCGACGTATCAAACGGATGACGTAACAACACATTTACAACGTAACGGATTCATGGAAAATTCATGATGAATTTTACGTAGCCGTCTTTTACGTCGTTTTTCTGGTTTAATAAAAAAATGTCTACCTTGTCTGCAAGGGGCGGCGCTCGCACAATTGGCCGCGAGCCTAACTGCCCTATTTTGCTGCGCGGGGAGAATAGGGTTTTGTTTTAATTTGTATCAATTTCAATGACACCATTGAAAAAAAAAACAACTGACGATTACTTTACAATGCGTGGTAAGTATTTTTTAATTATCAATATTAAATACAAATTTTAAACTTTTAATTTTAAACTTTCACAAAAATCTATAAACACAATAAAATTAAAAAGTAGGAAAGTTTATGCACTCAAGATTATTTAAAAAAATTACCAGAGTATAGAGAAGAAATCCTTTGTTATTTACACTTTTTTCCGTCTGAAATTTCAACTATTAGGTGGAATAAAAACTATTAGGCCGGTTTTGATGAAGTTTTTGGATTTCAGAAGTAAAATGAAATACATATTTCCTCGATACGAATTCAAGAAATTGTCACATAACTCACACCGATAAAGATACCAAGTTAATTTAAATATTAATATTATCTCTGTATTAGATAGGATCTGAAAATAAAGTATTTTTATTTACACCTATCTTTTTCCCGCAGCTCCGCTCGCGTGGAAATTGTGATTTATAATTTAAGTGGTAGAATGACTTCCTCTCTAGTGGCACAACGCCGCCGCAGCCTATTACTTACGGTGTAAAGACCTTTTAGAATAAAAATTGAGATCGCCAACAAATGATTCTTGGTAATAACAGGACAAATGAAATTTTACGCGAGTTAAGCGAGGGGAAGAATAGAAAAAAAATAGAATAAAATTGTCTTGATATATGCCATCATTTCATGGAGAATTTTTCTTACTGTGTACTTAAACTAACTTGAATTAAGTACATGAAATTTTTGCTTAGAGTCGATACTCAAAAGTTGTGTAACATTTACAAGTTTCAAAAAAAGTTCAAAATAAAGTCTACAATTCGTCCATTGCTTAGATACTTCAAGGTTTCCAATTACTTTTCAAGAAGACTTGTAGTCGATCTCCTCTATACTACAATTTTAAGAAAACAAATTGTGTCTAGTTATTTAAACCACGTAATAAATGGAATTGTAAACGCCTGTTTAGAGTCTAATTCAAAAGTTGTGTAAGTTTTATAGACTCCCCGAACTTGCAATATTTTGTTGTTATGATAATTATTTACTTTCTATTATACTTATGCATTCTACTCATGTACTTTTTAGTAAATAATAGAACTTGTCAAGTACAAGTAGAATACTACGAGTGTTCCGTACATACCTAGGCATATACGAGTATATACATAGTATATAGTATTTCTATTATGCTACTTAAAAACATTAATATTATTTTTCGATCTATAGATACTGATATATTGCTTGATATATATTTCACATGCACAAAATTCTAAGATTCTATTATTATTATTAAATTCTAAGATAGAAACACAGATAAGACTGTGTGATCGTCCTGTAGGCTGAGATCATTCTATAGGTCTAAGATAATTCTGTAGGCTCAAAAATCAGAGATGACAATTGTTGATGACAATAGATATTTCGTTCATTACCAGCCAGGGATGTATTCGAATTCGCTTAGTATTTTGTGTCAAGCCAAAAATAATCTTCACATGTATGTATCGAGACTATTTTTTTACATCCATTCACTTCATTCTCTTTTAGAAAGAGAACCTTTGCTTTGCTTTAATATCAAGTTATGAATACGAGGCTAGGCAATACTGAATAAATCATTTCCTGGATATCTGTCATTGTTGCTTGCTTACAAGAATTATAAACTGCGGAATAAAACAAAAATTAAATGTGAAGTAAAATAAAATGATGTTTATGTACTAGTTGTATTTTTTGATGCCAACTGTGAGTGACGACATCACCAATGGTTATTATATTTTTCAATTGATTTAAACAAAAATTTACAAATATTACAAGCACAGTAGTGAATATAAATGTTTTGTGTGTAAGTAGTGAGATGAGAAAAGAACTCCTCAGATAATTTCATAAATAGTGAGTTATTAAAAAAAAATGTTAGGTTACGTTTGGCATAGAAAATAATATCAAAAAATATTTTGTTTGAAATATTTTAATTACTTAAGAAATTGACATGTATGATTTTTTATCCTTATTGTAAGTAACACACAAAACAAAAAAATACATTAAAGGAATAGTATAGTCCTTTAAATTTTGTATAAAAGTATATGTATATATAACCACAGATACAAAACAATCTGTGAATTATGTCCTTGGTGAAAAAAATGAATTTCAAATACACCCCTGGTTGGTGATGAAAGAGATATCCTTAGTCGTCAATAATTGCTGTCTCTCTCCTATTTTTGCGCCTACATAATGATTCGAATCGTGCAGTTCAGTGTTCATGTCTGTGGGACAGAGGGGCATAGGAGTGCGGGGCCTCCTCTCTACCTACCTCTCTCCTCCTCCTACCTCTCTTCCTCCTCCTACCTCTTTCAAAAGTCCCAAAAAATTCTTAATATCCATTGGGATCCTTATAAGTAAAGAAAAGTTTCTTTCGAATTATATTCCACACCATACATGAATTCATTTGAGTACTTTATTTATCCCCTTTAAAATCGTCATGTCTACTGACAGAAAAATGTCTATTGACATAAAAACACTTTGGAATAGACAAATAAAGTATTTGAGTACAAATCAATTATATTGAGTTCTTTTTTAAGATATATAAAGGTTATTATGCTCTATCACCATATAAAATTCCAAAAGTCTAACCCGAATTTTATTTGAGAAAAAACGTTATGATAGACGGACAAACGGATGAATACTTGTGTAATATTAAAAGGATTCCGTTTTATGTTTTTCTTTTTATATATCAAATCGTAACAATCGTCACATATATTTTAGCTGTTATATATTCAAGTCAAGTCAATATAAAAACTTTGAACAAGGAATTTTAATTTTCTTTACAATAATGATATTAATTCGTTCATCATTAACAGAACGGTTCTACATCATTGCTGATCAGTACAAGCGGCTCATGATGTATGTGTGTCATGGATACAACACTGAGCAAATTTAGGTAATTTTATCGAAAATAACGTTAATTTATCTATTGAACAATTTTAAATTACAATATATATGGCGAAATTATTGCTGTAGGAACAATTTCTTCCAGTAAACCATAAAAGTAATTTTGTTTTGTTGAGTAGAAGAAACGTTATATAAAAATTTAAAGGGTGCATAAAAAAAAGAAACCTTAGCAAATGGTAATAACAGTAGGTTACTTTTAAAAAAAGGCAAAAAAGTAAGAGTTATTGAATGAGGAAAGGACAACAGTGCAGAAGGAATAGTGTTTTTCAAAGGTAGAATTTTTTAAGTCGACTCTTTATCATTTATCGGAGCTATTTTCCTGGTATCAGATTCGAGTTGTTTCCAAAATTTATTTACACTATACATTTTGACCAAGTATATAACATATAGCAAATTTTATAAATATGGGGGTTTGGCGATCAGTGGGTAAAAATATTTAATAATGTAAAATTTCTTAAAAAAACTTTGCAAGCACACATGAAAGAATTACACTAAAAATGTGATTGAATAAAAAATTACACTTAAATGTAAGTATTCTACAACCAGTAATAGCTAAATATGCTCACCACAAACGTATACATAAATGTTAGGCGAACTTTCAAATAACCCACCTACAAATTAAGGGCGCAGACATTGCGTAAACAATATTGCCAAACTCCAAGAGCTCCACTACAATAACTTACCGTCATAATCAAGTGTTGTTATTTTAAATGAAATTTCTCATAGTGCGGCTAACCAATAAATACGAATTAAGCCGAGGCCGCCCATTAAATATTCATAAATTAGACGAGTGGTCGCGGAAGGCTGTCGGGGGCGGAATCATCCCCGGCAGCGATACCGGCCCCGCCGGGATGAATGATAACAATAATGGCGCCCCGCAACTAACTATCCGCCGCCGTATTATTCTTAATTATTAAAGCGGAGCGCTCAATTTATAAACAATTTGGAATGTAACGATTTGGTAACTTTCGTTTTGCGATTCGATCGAGGGTCGCGCGTTTTGCCCTGTGCTACGGCGTAATCGGTAAAGTGAAGCTATCTGATTACGTGCCTATGTCTTTTATGAGTTTTAGGTATTTGCATGGAACAAACAATTAAGAATAGATAATAGTTTATGTAATGCCGGTACGTTTAAGTTAAAATTGTTATGAAGTAAAGTAGGCGTATTTTGCGTGATATTTTAAGGGGTTTAGAAAAAAGAAACAAACGAAATAAAGCGTATTTGAAATTAGTAAAATGAATATTTCGTATAAGTTAAAATTAAAATACGGAAATAAGGTTCAGTTTTCTGTTTACTCCAGAAAAACAGCGAAGGGCACATTTTTAAATATATAAATCTTCTCTCTTTGCATTTCTAGTGTACACAAATAAAAGACATTTATGCATTTGAAAAAAATGAAGCGTTTTAATTATCTTTAGCCGTATGTTTAACCTAACTTTTCTCTTAACTGTAAAAATCATGGGGGGCATAAAAATACTAGATCCAAAGTGAAACATTTTAAATATAACAAGAAAAAAATGTACGAATAGAATAATTAACATATTAATTAACGTATTAGAATGTAAGCAATGTGTTTTTCAAATTGGTACGTCATTTCACGGCAAATACGAAATTCTCGAAATAAAAATTAATTTATGGAATTAATGATATTCTGAGTAATAATTAGATCCACAAAATTAAATAAACTACTAAAATCGTCACCAATTAATACATCAAACTTCCAAATAATGAAACTATAGGAACGTCAGCAATATGATAGCCATTTTTCTCAATCTCTGGCTTTGAATCTGCTAATAACATTTAAGTATATGGAAAAAATCCGTTTTATAAACAGAAGTCCAAAACTGCTTTTCTGATCTAAAAAATACCAGTTTGTTAATCTATTTGATAGCATTGAAAGTCAATTAGAACCTCAGTCACGTACCAAGGCGTTTAGAGGAGGGCGATATAGCAATTACTTTAAACTTTAAAATAATTTCAATATGCAAGCGAGCAAAACAATAATAGTTTCAATTCTTTAACTTGCAATATTTTCCCTAGAGTCACCAAACAAGCAAATCACAAAACAAAAATTCACTAACTATGAATAAACATTCCGTCTATTTTCAATTACCCTTGATCAAAGTTTCTGGTTTTTAAGATCTATGAAAGAAATGAAACTGACACAACGTATCGAATTTCAAGTTATTACGTACGTTGGAAATGGTTTAAATGTTTTGATATATCAATCAGTTAATAAGTCGAACAGTGTGTAAATTATTTATATTCGGAGATTCATATCATAGGATGTATGAAAATTAAATTTATTTACTTTTGGGGTTGTGTGTAATTTAACATCTTAAAGAAAGGAAAAATAAATGACTATAAATAAATGACTAAATACTTATTGATGAAGTTGAAGTGAAAAAATCACTATAAAATTTATATCAATTATTTGACTATAAATATGACTATAAATAAACGACTACAAATACTTATTGATGAAGTTGAAGTGAAAAAATAAATGACTATAAATACTTATTGATGAAGTTGAAGTGAAAAAATAAATGACTATAAATACTTATTGATGAAGTTGAAGTGAAAAAAATCACTATAAAATTTATATCAATTATTTGATGCGGAAAAAAATCGGCAACTATGGCATTTCTATAAGGAAATTAATTATTTCTACACCCTTAATATGTAATATAATTATGCTGAAGAACTTATGTAGAAAATTTGAATGGAAAATTTGTTATATATTAATAAATTATTTTCCTCATTTAAAAAGTTTTGAAAAAACAAAATTTTTTGTTTGTAGATTTATAATAAGAATAAATGTTTTATAATTACATACGTATAACTGAGTAGAACGCATACTACGTGGGTCACAGAGACATTTATAAACAGTATTTCTGTTAAACTATTTAAAAATATTAATTTTTCACAACTAATTTTCCACAGGCGTAAAACATGGTGAAGATTTCAAAAATTGTAAGATTTAAGATAATCGTTACAGAATCGTTTTATTTTTGCATATTTTTTAAAATACATTTTTAAATATGTATTTAAAATTATGAATATAATGCTCTTGTACAAGCCCTTAACATGATTCATACGATCGAAAAATTATATTTTTATTAATTTTTTGAAAATTTTTTTTATACGAATATTTCAAAAATACAGTTTTTGTAAAATATGTGGGTTAAAAAAATATTTTACCATGCCAAATCTTAAATATCTAGGTTGTATGGTTTGTTAAAAAATCATCCCAAAAATTTAACATAATGCCGTATGCATTATGTTAAATTTTTGGGTTAAAAATGGTTAAAAATGTAATTTATTATTACATACTATTTTTCTGTGATTATATTGTATTTCATACAATAAAATTAAAAGTAAATCGATACGAGATATTGAAAAGTGAACAACATGCCATGTTATTATGATAACGTTTAATCTTAACAGAGAAGGTTGGAGAATACCGAATTATATAAATGATTCGTGAGTTCTTTTATGCCGCTAATTCAATATAAAAGAAGGGGTTTTAAATAAAAATATGCTTTTTATGAAACGTCTCTTCTCTCTCCATACAAAGCACTGATCTCATTATTGCGATTTACGTCACACTGTCGAAGTTAGCCAGACTACGTTCGTGATTCTGCGACTTCCATTAAATTTAATGCGACTGTATTTAAGCTCGTGTTTCCATTCACAATGCCATTCCTAAATCATAGTTCACGTAGAGTCGGAACGTAACGAAATATTGTCGAGTATAAGTACATTAAACAACGCTGTGAAAATGTTGAGACATATTTTCGGCGCAATATCTTTGAGGGCAAAGAAGAGCAATTACACGGCGGGCGACTCCCTGTCCACCGAACGTCCCTGAGAGCTGAGAAGGGAAATAAAATTGAATCAACAGAGCGATCCTAACGGGCAAAACTTGACGAGCGATCCGCGCGTTCTCCTAAACGCAAATTATATTTAAGACCTCACAAATGAATACATTCATATAGATGAACGAAAATGTACGGTAAACCTATATCAAAGGGAGTCTCTCGTTGACAGTGAATTAATAATTCACGCAGCGGCTAGCACTAAAAGGATGTTGCGCAATAAGAGACGGAAAAAGCCTCAATTGAAGGCAACCGAAATATGAATATTCAAAGCGTTAAATGCTCCGAGTGCCTTGGCTGTTGCGGTTCCGTGCATCCAATCAAAATAAACTATGTAAAAATGCCATTGTGCGAACGAATGTTCGTTTCCTTCGCTTCAAGTATATTTTCTTTTTATTTATTTGAATCTGGGCCGAGAGTAATTTGAATGCGTTTAGACGTGCTGAAACTTATTAAAAGACTTCATATACACTTTATTAACATGCGTACGTTTATAAATGTTCCCAGAAAAAAGAGCTATCGCACTTGTAGAATATAATAATATATCAAGCTAATGTACAAATTCATCTTCAGCTTTCGTTCATCCTATATTGGACATGCACCTCTTCTGGCCTTTTCCATTCTCTGTTTTAATTCATCGTTTGTCAGCTATTATTTTAACGTCGTAAATCCGTCTTCTCATGAGTCGTTCCACGTTTTTATTTTCTTTTAGTCTCCAGAAAGTTACTTAACTTGACCGTCTTTCCTTATCTAGGCTTATTAAGTGTCTGATCCGTTTCCACTTGAGTTTTGCTATTCTTGCCATAATGTTAGTTATTCTAGATCTGCGGTGCGTTTCACTGATGTGAATAATACCTCTCAATACGATTTTATCACTCAAATCTCAAAGTATATTATTTCAATTTAATTTTCCGTAAATAGTTAATTTTTTTTTCTTTTATTTCTCAAAAATTGTTTCAGGCAATTTCTTATATTTTTTTAAAAATTTTGTTAAATATTTGCGCCAATAATTTTTTGTTATTGAGGATATTTTATTAGAATGGAATGGAGCACGAACTGCGGGAAAGGATAATTTAGAGGTGCTGATAAGTGAAGAGGTAAAATAATATTACAATAAAGTGAAATTATGCATAAATATATTTCTTAAAATTTATCGCAAATGGAACATGGAGCGCAGTATATTTTGAAACGGAAGAGGAAAAAAGAATTTATAATTTAGTGTCACATCCAATTCTTTTTCTCTTTTTCATTTAAATTTAGAAACTTATTGATTA